>JAWHQI010000094.1:0-1200000 GCA_033032865.1 Dactylorhiza incarnata | reverse complement strand
CATGGACTTAGATCTTGCTCATCCTTCAACAATTATATTAATAGGTTAATAACTTTATTTTGTAGAGAGCAAATTATTTTAGAGAATCTAGTGCATAGTTGGAATACTTAAGAGAGCTATAACCGCATCTTACTAACTTTAAATTCATTACTTGAAATCACCAAATTAACCCGCTGATTAGTGTAACATGAAATGACTTTAGTAAGCCGTCCGGTGGTTAAAAAAAATGAAGAACTTATTGAAATGTGCCCTTAATAGAAATTTTATAACTGAATCAAAACGGAGGATAACTGACGTCACCCCCACACTTACTCCTCTGCTAGGCCCTAGCAGAGACCATATTGAGAACGTAGTGAAACAAACAAATAATATAAGAATCCAAGGAAAATAATAATTGAAAATAGGACACTCCCCTGTAACTCTTGTCCGGAAAGAGGCTCCATTACACGTGTGACAATATTCGGTAAGGTAATCATTAGAGCATAATAAGAACTGCATTTAGCAAATCACAAAATAGTAAACATGAAATGTGATAATGCTAACATTAGAGATCAGGACATTCTTATATCACACCGCACAAATCAGTTACTTATTATAAAATGAAGAGAAAGCTCATGCAGAAATAAGCAATCGTCAGGGTATGCGCATAAAATATATAAAAAGTTACAAAACAATTGTCTGCTATCAATTATCAAACATTCAGAGAAATCAATTGTCGATATAAGCCATTAATAATGGCGGCATACTGCAGAGCTATTCTTAAGATCGGAAAAAACAGTCCAAATGAATCATTTGGCACCTCGTATAGGCCTCAGAATCAATATTTAAGAAAGACAATACTAATGCTCTTGTTTAAAAGGAACCAAGGGATGAAATAAAAAAATTTTAAATAGCAAACTAACAGCAACATTCCATCACATAAGAGTTGCCTAATAACATCACATAAAGCTACATATAGAAGTCACAGCACAGAAGCATTAAAGCAGCAGCATGGTAGAATAAAAGTCATAGCAGCATAAGAGTAGCATAGCAACATATTAGGAATAACATATAAGTCTTCAAAATAACAAAAGAACAAGCCACCATTGTCTGATTAAAACAATAACTAAGAAGAACTAAGCATCGGCCATCTCGGCATCCATGCCGGGGACTTCACTAATATCAATCCGTTCGCCATCTGTAAAGAGCAAATAACCTTGCTGATCAAATCTCGATTTGTATTTGTAGACCGTCTTCACTGTATCCAAACCAGCATCCTCCATGAGTCTAGCTTGATTCCGCAGGAGATCATCACATTTTTCATTAATAAGGAGATGACTGAATCGCTGGTAACATTTCATGTATTCTCGTTCTTCTATTGCGCTTACCAAATTATCAATGATCTCCGTTAAGTCAACCTTTGCTGGTGCGGTGGAAGAGGAAGGAGTACTCGCAGCGGACTTGGGGAGGGGATCTGTATTACCAGCAGGAGGCGGTGTGCTCTCAAGAGTGTCCGAACTGTCCCTAATATTGCTGGTGATTACTACCTTAGTAATATGGTGTCCGACTTTTGTAATTAAGGTTTCTTTGTCTCCCCACATCCCGCTAACACGGCAAAGTTCAGTAATAAGAGTAGGGAACCACAATTGTAACCTATCCATAGCAAGGAGCCTCTTCTGAAGCTGATTTGAAATTATATTCCCAACATCAAAACGAATGCCCTTTAAGATACAGTAAATTAATACAGCACGATCCATAGCGACTCTTGTGGTGTTTTTTGTTGGGATTATACTAGTGTTAATGAACAAAAGCCACACCTTGGCTTCCCTTTTTAAACTATTCGCTTTCAAATTCGAACCCTCCGTTGAAATCCAGGCTGCGTCTACATTATTACAAATTTCCTCCGCAATGACGGACGGCGGAGTTGTCGCTTGTACGCGCTGAAATTCTTCTTCATTCGGAACCGCCATGCCAAAATAGCTATTAATCGCTTTCCCAGAAAAATCTACTGAATGTCCGCGTACATAAATTTTTCGGTCCTCAACGGTAAGAGCATTAGCATAAAATTCATATATCCAGAGCAAAACCGCTTCCTTTCGGGGGTGGCAAAATGACTCCCAACCGAATTCTTTAATTCGTGTGACATATTATGTACTCCAAGCCTGTTTTTCAATTTCAAACCCTCACTCAAAAATGAAAGGTTTATCTTGTAATCCTTCGTATCGTAGTTTTGCCTCATCGTTTATAAACCGAAAATCCTTACGTGGACTTGACACGGGTTTGCTCTTTGCTTTACGCTTAGATGACATTTTCTGATATGCAAATTTGATACTATTAAGAACCCTAGAAATATTGTAAGATTGTATTACCAATTTGGGAGGAAGAAGATTTCGCGAAATGTTACCGAATCAAGGTTGAAATCGATTCTTGGATGTTGCTGCTTTGCTAGAAGCAGTCACCGCCTCTTGTGAAGAGAACTTGAACGCTGTCGCCGCCTCGTCGTTCGAGCAGTCGCCGCCTCGTCGTTCGAGCAGTCCCGCGCAGCTCTCCGTCGAATAGGGGAATAGGGTTTCTCCACTGCAGCCGTCGAACCAGGGGAGGAAAAGAAGGAATAAAAACTGAACCGGTTTTTAATCCCTTAAACTTCTATTCTTAGACCGGCGGTTTACTTTTAGGTGGACGAAATTAAACCAAACGGGTTTATTAATTTGATCCTAAACCGGTCGATGAAACGTGGTTTCAGCCGGTCGATGAATTATTTTTTTGTTGGCTTTGTTTTTCTTAGTTAAAATGACAGAGAATAAAATGTCAGAACCTTGGTTGTAACCTTGTCATGACAACATAATGCAGAAAATTTTACGGACTTTCCTAACGCTTTTCAACCTTTAACCTTTATAATTACTACTTAGTTTACTTATTTTAGTTGGGTTGCCTCCCAATAAGCGCTTGATTTAACGTCTCGGCTGGACCCAACCATTCTTTAGACAGATAAATTCGTCACCATCACCTCCCGCGGCTCATTGTTATGAAAGTAAGCTTTAAGTCTTTGCCCATTTACTTTAAAAATAGAACCGTCTTTGTCATTACAAATTGAAACTACCCCAAAAGGATGGACTTCTTTAACTCGAAATGGACCGGACCACTTAGATTTCAATTTACCCGGAAATAGTTTAAGGCGTGAATTATAAAGTAATACTAACTGATCCGGAATAAATGCTTTCTTCTCTATTCTAGCGTCATGTCATCTTTTTGTTCTTTCTTTATATAATTTTGCATTGTCGTATGCATGAAATCGCATCTCATCGAGTTCATTGAGATTAAGCAACCTATTCTTACCGGCTTCATTATAATCGAAATTTAATTTTTTCGTAGCCCAATAGGCTCTATGTTCTAACTCGACAGGAAGGTGGCAAGATTTTCCGTAGATCATTTTATACGGGGTCAGTCCTATGGGCGTCTTAAATGCTGTTCTGTAAGCCCACAACACATCATTCAATTTTTGAGACCAATCTTTCCTAGTGGCACTTACCGTTTTCTCTAAAATAGATTTAATTTCCCTGTTGGAAACCTCAGCCAAACCATTAGTTTGGGGATGATATGCTAAAACGATCTTATGCGTCACTTTGTACTTCCTTAGTAATGTTTTAAATTGTGAATTACAAAAGTGGCTTCCGCCATCACTAATAATTGCTCTAGGTGTACCGAATCTTGAAAAGATATTAGTTTGTATAAATTTTAATACGACCTTGGCATCGTTCTTATTCGTAGCGATAGCTTCGACCCACTTTGACACGTAGTCGACTGCTAATAGAATATATAGGTTGCCATCCGAATTAACAAATGGTCTCATAAAATCAATCCCCCAAACATCAAAAATTTCAACCTCTAAAATGGTATTCATTGGCATGCTCGCCTTGCGACTCAGGTTTCCCGTTCTTTGACATTTATCACAACTCTTCACAAATAAGTGGACATCCTTAAATAAAGTGGGCCAATAGAAACCTGACTCCAGAACTTTTGCCGCAGTCCGGTCTCCCTTAAAATGTCCTCCATAAGGTGATGAATGACACTTTTCTATGATACTAAGAACCTCTACTTCAGCAACACACCTCCGGATAATTTGATCTGCACAGATTTTATATAGGTATGGATCATCCCACAGGTAATATTTCACCTGCTGAAGGAACCTTTTCCTTTGTTGATAATCCATATCTTGATGTAATATATTACTAACTATGTAATTCACATAGTCAGCATACCATGGTATACTCCCCGCAGTGACAGCTAATATCTGTTCGTCCGGGAAATTTTCTCTTATCCCTACTTGTTGATTCTTCTCATCACTTTGTTCTAATCTAGATAAATGATCGGCTATTTGATTCTCCGCCCCTTTTCGGTCCTTGATTTCAATGTCAAATTCCTGAAGTAAGAGCACCCATCTAATCAGTCTAGGTTTAGCATCCTTTTTCTCCAAATGATACCGGATTGCCGAATGATCCGTATAAACTATCACTAGCATCACACGGGACCCAGCTGGCACCGGAAGGGTTCAGCCTAACCAGGTGGTCTGCAGACCATGCACCCCAACCCCTCTCTGTCCCACCACAGGGCACAGTGGGTTGTTGGAGACTGCAGTCCCCCTTTGATGAGAATTGAGCCAGTTAAGCGGCAGCGCGTGGACTTCCCGGGAGGTCACCCATCCTAGAACTACTCCAGCCCGAGCACGCTTAACTATGGAGTACTTTCACTTCTCATCACCAATTGAGCTGTTTGTAAGATCCCTCTCCCGCACCAGGAGAGTTCCTGGATCTTATGCCCAGAACCGCCGCCTTACGGAGATGCTAGCACACAAGTTAGCCACCTCCGCAAGACGTCGATCCTGCCAGCAAGAACGATCAACCAGGCTATCAAGAGATAAGAAGAAAAACTAGTACATAAGTCCACAATCACACGCATCTGTATATATAAATATCCAAATGTAAATTGTCCATCAATGAGTACAATACAAGAAGGAGTAAAAGGGCTTAAGCCCGGTACATGTCCGAATGAATAAAAGAAGTACAATTCTCTCTCTCACTATATATATCTATGCGGAAGCTACAAACATATACATCTCTCATCGAACACCTATCTAGTAGCGGTAGTAATGCACGGAATCTACTCCTCAGGTCCTGGCTCCCCTGGCAGCTGGGCTCCAGCTCCTCGGTTACCTACGGTCACCACCGACCGTTAGTCATAAAGACTAAGACGATTTTGTCCCCGCCTCCCCCCGCGACTCCTAGGCACCGTGCGGGAGGAAGAAGCGGAGGACAACAAAGTGGAGTAATCAAGAAGGTAGCAGGTGACAAACATTCTACGTTAACAAGAGTATATCCATATAAATTCTATGTTAGCAGTATGAGCAAGTAAATAGTAATAAGTGCAGTAAAGTAATGTAGAGAAGCAGTGCGACGCAAGTAAAGTAATTTAAAAGTAACCCTTGATTTATAGTAATGTTCATACAAACCTATAGACCAAGGGGTCGTTTAGCAGGGCATATCATATAAAAAGTCCCATACCAATTTATACTTTAGGGGTAGGGGTTGAAATGCAATGTTCATGCTATGACATGCAAGGTATGCTGTTATGCTATGTTCATACAAGTGCAACTCACTCACTACGACTCTATGCGCATAGACCTTTAGTTCCCCCTTTTTGGAGCTAGCAAGGCTCCAAGGATACTCCCGTAGTGGCAAACGGAAGCGGTGGGTTGGGCCTCGCCCACCTCTAGGTTGGTATTCACACTACCTAACCTAGACCTATCGTACGCCTCAACACAAAACCGCAGAGCGTCTGCGTACTCTTGTTGACTGGACCGCCAGACTTTCATGGCGAAGTGTAATTACCACACTTGCCGAGTCAACGTATTGACGTCGGTGTGAACGACCATCCAATACCGAAGACCCACCACCTTCGTGCACATGCAACATGTTCTACTATCTACCTCCGAGCCATAAGCTCCCCGGGCTAACCTACCCGTCAATATTAACCTTCCGAGCCACCGGCTCACCGGACCAACCCGTCCGTACCAACATACACTACCGAGTCACAAGCTCACCTTACTTATCAATCCGCTCTTACAAACACGGAGCTTACTGCTCGTAGCACCAAACCGACTAAGCTCCCGTAACCACGGGGTGTGGGTGAGTGTGTTATTAAATTATTCTTGTATAACATCTTATCCCTACGGTTTACGTTTAATCTTGGATTCCCGAGGATTACCCTATAAAGGGCTCGCTACGGTATTAGGAACTACAATGGGATGACACCCCAAAGTTCCCTTTCCCAAGACACTTAGTATTACTGGTATCTACCCGTAAAATTACCCTCTTATCATTCCACTTAAATTAAACCTCCTATTTAGACTACCCTTGTTTAGTTATTATTATACTTGGAAGTTTAGGGTGGATCCTGGACTTCCCGAGGGCTACCCGGTGAAGGGTTCGCAAGGTACTAGGGTATGTGATGGGATGATGCCCAACCCCTTTCCAGGACAATCAATATTCTTGGTGACTACCCAGACCTAACCTTCCACCCTCTCAATACTCTTTATATCTTAAGTGTTTTCACGCCTTACGTTTCATCCCGCTCCTAAGCAATCGTTCTTTTGGTTTCAACTCTAATAACTTCTAGTCCTCTAAGTGGTCTATTCTCATCTCTTGTTATAATCAAATTCTCACCGATTTCCTTGTGATTATATTGACCTATTCATCATAATGAGTTTTTACTATCCGCAGACCACGACATATAACTAACTTAGATTCCTATGATGGAACCTTGGTCAAATTACTTCCAAATGACTTCTAATTTTTATCATAGGTTCATAGTGGATAAAATAAGGGATGATCAAAATCCAAGCATGTTTCATATAATTTTGCCCTCTATAAAAATTCATTAATTACTAATCTGAATCTAAAATGTGAAGGAGGTATCATGCTAGTGAATTCAAACTTGTTAAATATCCTTCCAGAGATGAAATGTGACATGATAAAAAGATTTCCAATATTTCATATTTTTTCAGCAATTAAATAACCACAATCCCTAATTTTCAATGAATAAATGGAAGAATAATTTTACACATCAAGTACAAGATTTTGACTTCCTAAAATTCTGGAAAAATTACAGTAGCTTCATATGAACATAAAATCACTATTTCCAGAAGATCATATTTTTCCAAACATTTTAAACCCACAATTTCTATTTATCTTTAAAGGAGAGAAAACATGGCTCTACACTACAAGTACTGAAATTAGACTTCCTAAAAATCTGGAAAAATTACAGTAGCTTCATATTGACATAAAAACACTATTTCCAGAAGATCATATTTTTCCAGCAAATTTATAATCATAATTTATATTTATCATGAAAAAGATGAAGATGTGACTTTACACACCAAGTACTAAAATATAAATTCCAAAAATTCTGAGAAAATTAACCTAGCATACTAATCATCTAAAAATACCAAATCCAAGGTTTCATAATATTCCAGGTAATATTTATCCAAAATATTCATTTAATACAAGTGGTGTGCCAATAAGAGTTTACACTACAACCACCACCTACAGGTCTCAATAAAATCTGAATAAATCACAGAAGTATGTTATTGACCTAAAAACAGCAATGCCAAGGATTTTACCATCATAATTTCTATTTAAAATGAAAGGTGTGTAAATAGGATTTTACACATTAGATGCCATCTAATGATCTCTAAAAATTCTGAGAAAATCAACCTAGCACAATAATCATCTAAAAACACTAAATCCAGAGATTTAGAATTTTACAAGCTATTTTACCCCATTAAATTAATTAATTACAAAAGGGGGTTTTTCCTCAATAAATTGATAATTACCACAAAAATTCATCTAAAAATTATGATAAAATTTACAGAGCTATAGAATCACCAAGGAAACCTACTAGAATAATTTCATAATTCTCCAAATGCATATGAGACCTAAATGTCATATTTGAATAAATTGACCTAACCAAATAAATCAAATTCAGAGAAATAAATGAGGTCCAAAAATTCCAAAAAAATTCCTAAATGTACCTTTCCAGTCAAGGATCCATTTCCCAGAGTTTTGGATTTAACCCTAAGTTTTTGATTCAAATTATTCCATTAATTTAAAAGTGTGACAATTTTCATTTAATTAAAAACTTTAGGAAAATAACTTCCAAAAATCATGAAACTTATAACAATGATGTATATCCTCATGACATATACTAACCCCAAGGTTTCAGAGGCATGCAAGGTGATCCCCACCTTCAATTTCATCAAAAAGCTCAAAAGCCCAAATTGACTATTAGCACCCCAATTTTTCACTTAAGACCCTAACTTCATTTTGAAATTCAGAGAAAAATACTCATGCACCTGTGATGAAATTTTAACCAGAGATTTAGATATATATAAAGAGCGCACCCCCCAAATTAGGTGGTGTTTGGAGTTATACAACTCCATAAATACCAAATATTTACTTTTACTAATAACTGAAATATCTCAATGAATATACCTCCATAAATTCTCAAATTTTAACCCTAGGTGTATCATCATACCATGCATGCATGGTAGAAATTTCAAGGGATTTGGTTAAGCCATTTAAAGGTTATAGCATTTTTTATTTCTGCCCTACACAAGGAGCAGTCCTAGCAAAATGAGTGCCCTGGCGTCCGCAGTGCACCAAATCAGTTGATTCAAGTGGCAAATGAAATTAGACACATAGGGCTACAAAAGTTATCTCTGCCTATTTTTGCAAAAATGGCCTCTAAGGCCTTCAAATATTGCATGCAAACCACTGAATAATTCAAGGCAGAATTATTATGGTCTGCCAAAAGAGATCAAGGAGACGAAATCAACGGCTGTGATTTCGTCTCCTTCCTGTAGCCGACGGCCCAGAGGAAATGGCCCCTGATCCCGGCCAACCACCACCCTCCCCGGCCATCTGCCGCCGCCACCACCTCCGTTGAGGGGTTGGCCGTCGATTGGCGGTGGAATGGTGGCCGGAGGTGGTGGTTCCCGGCGATCCCGGGAGGAAGCCCAAACGGAGCTCGGGAGGGAAAAATCACATGGCTGACGGCTCAATTGAGCTCGGCTGCCCTTGCTAAGACTTTAGATAACTAGCACAGAGGGAGGGGGGGGGGGGGGGGGGGGGGGGGGGGGGGGGGGGAAATCGTACCCTAGTGGGGCTTGGCGGCGGCGGATGGTCATGGATCTTCTCTCCTCCGGCGGCCCTTGCCATTTTCTCCATTCTCAGCCGATTCCTTCGATCCAGGGTAGCAGATCCACTCCTCTAGGCCCTCTGAAGCTGATGGTGTCGTCGAAATGGAATGGGGAGGGCTCTAAGTGGAGCTGACATTAGGAGGAGCTCGGCCACACCTTGGATGCTCTTCCTAGCTGCCAAGTGGCATTGCTCCAGCCCAAATTCGGCTGGCATTGATGTAGGGAGCTCAGTGGGGGCTTTGGGCAGAGGTGAGGAGGGCCACATGGCAAGCTCTCCTCAAAATCTTCTTTGTCCTTAATGGAGGAGGGGGAAAATTCCATTTTTGCCCCCATGCATGTCTTTGCATGTTGGAAATAGGGGGCAAGGCTGGTCATTAGACCTATGGGCTTCATAGTGGGCTTTGGGTGAGGGCCTTAATCCATTGGAATTTGGATTAATTCCAAATAAGCCCAATTTAGGCAAAATTGACCCTATGTTGACTTTTGGGTTGACTTGGTCAATTGGGTGTGTTGACTGGTCCAATATGATGGTCTTGAGTCTAGTGACACCACCCAGGGTTGGTTGAGTCATGGTGAAGACCTAAGTGAGCCAATTTGACCCAAAGATGTAAGTTTGACCAAAATTGGAGAAATGTTGACTTTGGTCAAATTGGTCAAATTGTTGACCCTATGATGGGGCTTTTGGGTCAATTAGGTCCCCCATGATGTTCTAAGACTAGGGGTGAAGTCAATTTCATGCTTTGGGGTTCAATTGAACTTATTGGGGAGGATTTGACCTAGGTTGACCCAAGTTTGACTTTGGTCAAATTGGGTCAATTGGTTGACCAACTGATGGGGCTTTTGGTCAATTAGGTCTCCTTCAGGTTTAGGGACATTGTGGTGGGGTTAATTCACAAGTGTAAGTCCAATTTGAGTTAATTTGACCTAAGTTGACCTGCCTCCTATAGTGGATCACATGTGAGTTCATTCAACCCAGTGCATCCCATGGTCACCACCAAGCTCAAACTCACCTCACTCACCACATGTCCTACCCTAATTGAAGTTAAGGGGTCTAGGAGGAAATGAGATGTTACAATTCCCAATAAACAAAAGAATAATTTCGTCCTCGAAATTTAAGTTCGGGTCCACGGGGTTCCAAGCTCATGAAGATGAGAGGTCTCAAGGCTATCACAAGACTATCTGATAATTGTTATATTATCTTAGCATCCATATCCCAACCTATCCATTCTTCAAATATATTTCAAGGTTGCACTTGTGAAGTCAGTACAATGTCTTCTTAGTATTTAATTCCAACAAAATCTCAATGAGTTCATAATGTTATCAAAAGTTCATGCACAAGTTTTTATAGCTATTCTATATTAACACTTCCAACTCTTCATGCGAATGAAGTATGAAGTTTACTCCGCGATTGAATCTAATGAAAATCCCCAGAGTTTGTCGCTTATAATAGGTCGTATATCAAAAGTTCAAGATATTTCATCATCCCTAATTTAGAAAACTAGTTCCTCAAATTGTAATCTCACATTGCACTTTGTGTAGAGGTATGTCCTTTATTCAATGATTATTTCCAATAAATTTTCCATAGCTTAATACTATCACGAGAGATCATATATCAAGCCCATGACATTTCATGTCCACAATTCAGTGAATTAATTTCTCAAGTTGTAATCTCAATTGCACTCGTGAAGAAAGCCTGTTATTTATTCAAGGATTAACTCTACCAAAATTCTCCGAGCTTCCTACTGATATGAACACCCATGTGCACATTTCTATGGCAATCCAGTAACTATATTTCATGGTATAAATTCCTACATTTTAGTCGACACATACCTCGATGATATAGCTATAAGCATGAACTTATTTACGGCGAAAAATTCAACTTATGTGCACATGTGGTAATCTCTCCTGAATCCTTTCATGCAGTTCAGCGCCGACCAATATGTATGAGTTAATAAATTACCAAGTTCATTATACTCGTGAGATCATCGCTATTATGTATAACCCAATATCACATATTACTCTCCAAAACATACCACGTTCTTGGGGGTTATAATGGCATTTGTCTTTCAATTCCCAGACTCTAAAGGTCATAAGTACTTTCTTATTTACTTAATCCATAGGTATAATTTTTAACGATCTCCGGTTAGGTGTCAACTATCTTCCAGGGTATATGAATATCAGTTACGATAAAATTGTTCGAAAACAACAAGGGCTTGATTTTTCAATAGTTGGATGTACATTATCTTCGAAAGCCCAGAAATTCAAGAATTTCCAATTATAGTTTTATCGCGTAGGAATCTAATTTCAATCCACAAGCTTCATGACGCGATAAGTTGTTCCAAGCAGCTAACTTGGCAACTTTATGCTTCTAATAACTTGACCTAAGACCAGTCAACTAACTATTCGTCCCGATTTTATTATAGATCATCGTCTCAAGCTCGAGGAGGTGAATCTATGATATCCTCCTTCGCATTAGGTTATTTATTCATTTCTTATGATCACGAGGGCCTATAGCCAGGTTCTATTTCTATCCAATTCATATCCTAAAGTCTCGCACTGACTTCCTTGATTTCAAAGGTCATATATACACGTATAACTTGACAACCTCTAAGCATACCCCCAATGGTTATTTTGCTATCCTCTTATTTACTTGTCTACACATACAAAACCTCAAAGTCTATAAGTTTGAGATTCGTCTTCTAAATAAGGTCTAGGGAAACTCAAGTCAGTACTAAGTTGGCCCAATAAACAAAAGGGATTAGTCCCCATATATTTTGGGCTAAATTTCTTCGAAATCACTATAGTGCATTTACCCTATATAAGCACACAATTCTTAGGGCATACAACCTTGTCTTGGAGTTCCACCTTGAGACTTATTGATATGATACACCTTCAAGGTCCTTAAAATTACCAATCACGGAATCCTTCTTAAGGTCAATGTGTGACCTAACCAAGAATGGGCCTTCTTTGGATTTGGATTCTTATTCGACCTCTAATACTTGTCTTGGTGACTGCTTCACCGTAAATATACGGGAAGTATAATTGGTAGGATAATTTATGCGTAAGAGTCTCTTATTACTCCAAAAGTAAGTCACAGGCACCAAATCCTTTGAGATAGTTCAATTAGTTTGGTTAATGGGTAAAATCATTTGATAAGTGCGCGGTAAGCATTGGAGTGTAAGCCTCAAACACCTACACTCATACTAAGCTCTTCCCTTTAATCATGTTGGAAATCCCCCTGTCCTAACCAAATCTATACTTGGGATCGATTTAAGACTAAGATACGCTATGAAAACGTCTTGGTAAGTCAAAACTAAAGTGTTGTCCATAATTGGGTTGGCCTAACTCATTGGTTAAAGGACTAATTTGTGTGATTTTTACACATGGGCACACCACTGCTTCCGCTGCTAGTTTGTCCTCAAACTAACTCGAGCGGGGGTGTCCCAGTTTTTGTGGACTTCTTTCTCGTTGGATCGTTTGGCTCTGATACCATTTGTAAGATCCTTCTCCCGCACCAGGAGAGTTCCTGGATCTTATGCCCAGAACCGCCGCCTTACGGAGATGCTAGCACACAAGTTAGCCACCTCCGCAAGACGCCGATCCTGCCGGCAAGAACGATCAACCAGGCTATATAGAGATAAGAAGAAAAACTAGTACATAAGTCCACAATCACACGCATCTGTATATATATATATATATATATCCAAATGTAAACTGTCCATCAATGAGTACAATACAAGAAGGAATAAAAGGGCTTAAGCCCGGTACATGTCCGAATGAATAAAAGAAGTACAATTCTCTCTCTCACTATATATATCTATGCGGAAGCTACAAACATATACATCTCTCATCGAACACCTGTCTAGTAGCGGTAGTAATGCACGGAATCTGCTCCTCAGGTCCTGTCTCCCCTGCCAGCTGGGCTCCAGCTCCTCGGTTACATACGGTCACCACCGACCGTTAGTCATAAATACTAAAACGATTTTGTCCTCGCCTCCCCCCGCGACTCCTAGGCACCGTGCGGGAGGAAGAAGCGGAGGACAACAAAGTGGAGTAATCAAGAAGGTAGCAGGTGACAAACATTCTACGTTAACAAGGGTATATCCATATAAATTCTATGTTAGCAGTATAAGCAAGTAAACAGTAATAAGTGCAATAAAGTAATGTAGAGAAGCAGTGCGACGCAAGTAAAGTAATTTAAAAGTAAGCATTGATTTATAGGAATGCCCATACAAACCTATAGACCAAGGGGTCGTTTAGCAGGGCCTATCGTATAAAAAGTCTCATACCAATTTATACGTTAGGGGTAGGGGTTGAAATGCAATGTTCATGCTATGACATGCAAGGTATGCTGTTATGCTATGTTCATACAAGTGCAACTCACTCACTACGACTCTATGCGCATAAACCTTTAGTTCCCCGTTTTTGGAGCTAGCAAGACTCCCAGGATACTCCCGTAGTGGCAAACGGAAGCGGTGGGTTGGGCCTCGCCCACCTCTAGGTTGGTATTCACACTACCTAACCTAGACCTATCGTACGCCTCAACACAAAACCGCGGAGCGTCTGCGTACTCTTGCTGACTGGACCGCCAGACTTTCATGGTGAAGTGTAATTACCACACTTGCCGAGTCAACGTATTGACGTCGGTGTGAACGACCATCCAATACTGAAGACCCACCACCTTCGTGCACATGCAACATGTTCTACTATCTACCTCCGAGCCATAAGCTCCCCGGGCTAACCTGCCCGTCAATAATAACCTTCCGAGCCACCGGCTCACCGGACCAACCCGTCCGTACCAACATACACTACCGAGTCACAAGCTCACCTGACTTATCAATCCGCTCTTACAAACACGGAGCTTACTGCTCGTAGCACCAAACCGATTAAGCTCCCGTAACCACGGGGAGTGGGTGAGTGTGTTATTAAATTATTCTTGTATAACATCTTATCCCTACGGTTTACGTTTAATCTTGGATTCCCGAGGATTACCCTGTAAAGGGCTCGCTGCGGTATTAGGAACTACAATGGGATGACACCCCAAAGTTCACTTTCCCAAGACACTTAGTATTACCGGTATCTACCCGTAAAATTACTCTCTTATCATTCCACTTAAATTAAACCTCCTATTTAGACTACCCTTGTTTAGTTATTATTATACTTGGAAGTTTAGGGTGGATCCTGGACTTCCCGAGGGCAACCCAATGAAGGGTTCGCAAGGTACTAGGGTATGTGATGGGATGATGCCCAACCCCTTTCCAGGACAATCAATATTCTTGGTGACTACCCAGACCTAACCTTCCACCCTCTCAATATTCTTTATATCTTAAGTGTTTTCACGCCTTACGTTTCATCCCGCTCCTAAGCAATCGTTCTTTTGGTTTCAACTCTAATAACTTCTAGTCCTCTAAGTGGTCTATACTCATCTCTTGTTATAATCAAATTCTCACCGATTTTCTTGTGATTATATTGACCTATTCATCATAATGAGTTTTTACTATCCGCAGACCACGACATATAACTAACTTAGATTCCTATGATGGAACCTTGGTCAAATTACTTCCAAATGACTTCTAATTTTTATCATAGGTTCATAGTGGATAAAATAAGGGATGATCAAAATCCAAGCATGTTTCAAATAATTTTGCCCTCTATAAAAATTCATTAATTACTAATCTAAATCTAAAATGTGAAGGAGGTATCATGCTAGTGAATTTAAACTTGTTAAATATCGTTCCAGAGAAGAAATGTGACATGATAAAAAGATTTCCAATATTTCATATTTTTTCCAGCAATTAAATAACTATAATCCCTAATTTTCAATGAATGAATGGAAGAATAATTTTACGCATCAAGTACAAGATTTTGACTTCCTAAAATTCTGGAAAAATTACAGTAGCTTCATATGAACATAAAATCACTATTTCCAGAAGATCATATTTTTCCAAACATTTTAAACCCACAATTTCTATTTATCTTTAAAGGAGAGAAAACATGGCTCTACACTACAAGTACTGAAATTAGACTTCCTAAAAATCTGGAAAAATTACAGTAGCTTCATATTGACATAAAAACACTATTTCCAGAAGATCATATTTTTCCAGTAAATTTATAATCATAATTTATATTTATCATAAAAAAGATGAAGATGTGACTTTACACACCAAGTACTAAAATATAAATTCCAAAAATTCTGAGAAAATTAACCTAGCATGCTAATCATCTAAAAATACCAAACCCAAGGTTTCATAATATTCCAGGTAATATTTATCCACAATATTCATTTAATACAAGTGGTGTGCCAATAAGAGTTTACACTACAACCACCACCTACAGGTCTCAATAAAATCTGAATAAATCACAGAAGTATGTTATTGACCTAAAAACAGCAATGTCTAAGTTTCATATTATTCCAAGGAGTATTTACCCTTAATTATCATTTGTTACATTTGGTGTGCGTATAAGGGTTTACACTACAAGTGCTATGTTAAGACTTCAATAAATTATGGGAAAATTATTATAGCACCATATTGGTCTAGAAACACCAGATCCTAAGTCTCATGTTATTCCAAGGATTTTACCATCATAATTTCTATTTAAAATGAAAGGTGTGTAAATAGGATTTTACACATTAGATACCATCTAATGATCTCTAAAAATTCTGAGAAAATCAACCTAGCACAATAATCATCTAAAAACACTAAATCCAGAGATTTAGAATTTTACAAGCTATTTTACCACCATTAAATTAATTAATTACAAAAGGGGGTTTTTCCTCAATAAATTGATAATTACCACAAAAATTCATCTAAAAATTATGATAAAATTTACAGAGCTATAGAATCACCAAGGAAACCTACTAGAATAATTTCATAATTCTCCAAATGCATATGAGACCTAAATGTCATATTTGAATAAATTGACCTAACCAAATAAATCAAATTCAGAGAAATAAATGAGGTCCAAAAATTCCAACAAAATTCCTAAATGTGCATTTCCAGTCAAGGATCCATTTCCCAGAGTTTTGGATTTAACCCTAAGTTTTTGATTCAAATTATTCCATTAATTTAAAAGTGTGACAATTTTCATTTAATTAAAAACTTAAGGAAAATAACTTCCAAAAATCATGAAACTTATGACAATGATGTATATCCTCATGACATATACTAACCCCAAGGTTTCAGAGGCATGCAAGGTGATCCCCACCTTTAATTTCATCAAAAAGCTCAAAAGCCCAAATTGACTATTAGCACCCCAATTTTTCACTTAAGACCCTAACTTCATTTTGAAATTCAGAGAAAAATACTCATGCACATGTGATGAAATTTTAACCAGAGATTTAGATATATATACAGAGCTCACCCCCCCAAATTAGGGGGTGTTTGGAGTTACACAACTCCATAAATACCAAATATTTACTTTTACTAATAACTGAAATATCTCAATGAATATACCTCCATAAATTCTCAAATTTTAACCCTAGGTGTATCATCATACCATGCATGCATGGTAGAAATTTCAAGGGATTTGGTTAAGCCATTTAAAAGTTATAGCATTTTTAATTTCTGCCCTACACAAGGAGCAGTCCTAGGAAAATGAGTGCCCTGGTGTCCTCATTGCACCAAATCAGTTGATTCAAGTGGCAAATGAAAGTAGACACATAGGGATACAAAAGTTATCTCTGCCTATTTTTGCAAAAATGGCCTCTAAGGCCTTCAAATATTGCATGCAAACCACTGAATAATTCAAGGCAGAATTATTATGGTCTGCCAATAGAGATCAAGGAGACGAAATCAACGGCTGTGATTTCGTCTCCTTCCTCTAGCCGACGGCCCAGAGGAAACGACCCCTGATCCCGGCCAACCACCACCCTCCCCAGCCATCTGCCGCCGCCACCACCTCCGTTGAGGGGTTGGCCGTCGATTGGCGGTGGAATGGTGGCCGGAGGTGGTGGTTCCCGGCGATCCCGGGAGGAAGCCCAAACGGAGCTCGGGAGGGAAAAATCCCATGGCTGACGGCTCAATTGAGCTCGGCTGCCCTTGCTAAGACCTTAGATAACTAGCACAGAGGGAGGGGGGAGAAATCGTACCCTAGTGGGGCTTGGCGGCGGCGGCGGATGGCCATGGATCTTCTCTCCTCCGGCGGCCCTTGCCATTTTCTCCATTCTCAGCTGATTCCTTCGATCCAGGGTAGCAAATCCACTCCTCTAGGCCCTCTGAAGCTGATGGTGTCGTCGAAATGGAGTGGGGAGGGCTCTAAGTGGAGCTGCCATTAGGAGGAGCTCGGCCACACCTTGGATGCTCCTCCTAGCTGCCAAGTGGCATTGCTCCAGCCCAAATTCGGCTGGCATTGATGTAGGGAGCTCAGTGGGGGCTTTGGGCAGAGGTGAGGAGGGCCACATGGCAAGCTCTCCTCAAAATCTTCTTTGTCCTTAATGGAGGGGGAAAATTCCATTTTTGCCCCCATGCATGTCTTTGCATGTTGGAAATAGGGGGCAAGGCTGGTCATTAGACCTATGGGCTTCAGAGTGGGCTTTGGGTGAGGGCCTTAATCCATTGGAATTTAGATTAATTCCAAATAAGCCCAATTTAGGCAAAATTGACCCTATGTTGACTTTTGGGTTGACTTGGTCAATTGGGTGTGTTGACTGGTCCAATATGATGGTCTTGAGTCTAGTGACACCACCCAGGGTTGGTTGAGTCATGGTGAAGACCTAAGTGAGCCAATTTGACCCAAATATGTAATTTTGACCAAAATTGGGGAAATGTAGACTTTGGTCAAATTGGTCAAATTGTTGGCCCTATGATGGGGCTTTTGGGTCAATTAGGTCCCCCATGATGTTCTAAGACTAGGGGTGAAGTCAATTTCATGCTTTGGGGTTCAATTGAATTTTTTTGGGAGGATTTGACCTAGGTTGACCCAAGTTTGACTTTGGTCAAATTGGGTCAATTGGTTGACCAACTGATGGGGCTTTTGGTCAATTAGGTCTCCTTCAGGTTTAGGGACATTGTGGTGGGGTTAATTCACAAGTGTAAGTCCAATATGAGTTAATTTGACCTAAAGTTGACCTGCCTCCTATAGTGGATCACATGTGAGTTCATTCAACCCAGTGCATCCCATGGTCACCACCAAGCTCAAACTCACCTCACTCACCACATGTCCTACCCTAATTGAAGTTAAGGGGTCTAGGAGGAAATGGGATGTTACAGAGGAAGCTTTTCAATAATTTCTATTTTAGCCCGATCTACCTCCAAACCTTTGTTTGATACTTTATGGCCTAAGACAATTCCCTCTCTCACCATGAAATGACACTTCTCTCAGTTTAACACTAAATTTGTCTCAACACATCTTGTTAATACTTTCCTAAGAACTTCCAAACAACAATTAAATGACTTCCCAAACACAGAAAAATCATCCATAAACACTTTTATTCCTTCATCCATTAAATCAGTAAAAATAGATATCATGCACCTTTGAAAAGTGGCGGGTGCATTACATAATCCAAATGGCATTTTGCGAAATGCAAACGTACCATAAGGACATGTAAATGTGGTCTTTTCTTGATCGTCCGTAGCAACCATAATTTGATTATAGCCGGAATACCCGTCTAAGAAACAAAAATAATCATTACCCGCCAACTTGTCAAGTACCTGATCAATAAAAGGTAGTGGAAAGTGATCCTTCCGAGTTGATTTATTTAGTTTCCTATAATCCATACATATTCTCCAACCGGTAACCGTCCTAGTTGGTATCAACTCGTTGTTATCATTTTTCACCACCGTAATTCCTCCCTTCTTCGGTACACATTGTACCGGACTTACCCATTTGCTATCCGAAATAGGATAAATAATTCCTGCATCTAACCATTTTATTATTTCTTTCATAACTACTTCCTTCATGGGTGGACTAAGCCTACGTTGATGTTCAATTGACCATTTAGCCTCATCTTCTAATATTATCTTATGCATACAAATTGAGGGGCTAATGCCACTAATGTCTGCTATAGTCCAACCCATGACCTTCTTAAATTCTCTCAAAACAAGAAGTAGTTTTTCTTCATCTTCAAATTTTAATGATGCATTAATTATTACCGGAAGAGTGCTTTCTTCTCCAAGAAAAGCATATTTGAGATGTTCCGGAAGAGGTTTCAAATCTAAAGTTGGAGGTTTAATAATTGAGGGTCTCATAATTTTTGGTTCACTTGACCTAGTTATAGATTCAAAACTCCTAAAGATTGGCAATTTATAATGGGATTCTAAGACCTTCACACATTCATTTAATTCTAAATCATCATCCCACTCTTCATTTGTCAAAATTGTGAGAAGTCTTTGTTCTAGGTCATCTTCATTACCCTTAATTAATTGATTTTTAATCTCCACTTCTTCAATAGAGTAACAATATTCTTTTTCATTTGGAAATTTCATAGCTTTTAGAATATTGAATGTTACTTCCTCTTCATTAACTCTCATTGTTAACTCCCCTTTTTGTACGTCAATTAAAGTTCTACCGGTTGCTAAAAATGACCTCCCTAAGATTATGGGTACATCCTTATCCTCTTCCATGTCCAACACTACAAAGTCGGCCGGAAAAATAAATTTCTCCACCTTAACCAATACATCTTCAACTATTCCCTTAGGGAATGCTAAAGTCCTATCGACTAATTGGAGAGTAAGAGTTGTTGGAGCTATCTCTCCTAGACCTAACTTTGTATAAATAGATAAGGGCATTAAATTGATGCTTGCACCTAAATCGCATAATGCTCTCCCGACAAATTTCACTCCTATGGAACACGGTATGGTAAAACTGTCGGGGTCCTTAAGTTTTTGAGGCAATTTCTTTTGCAAAATTGCACTACACTCTTCCGTTAATGCAACTATTTCTTTATCTAAAAATTTTCTTTTCTTCGATAAAATATCTTTCATAAACTTGACATAAGTAGGCATTTGCTCTAATGCCTCGGCAAATGGAATATTAATTGTAAGTTTCTTAAAAATTTTCATAAATTTTTGAAATTGTTTGTCAAGTTTTGTTTTACTTAATCTAGATGGAAAAGGTGGAGGAGGGTAAATAATTTCTTTCTTTTTATTATTTTGTGGATCTACTTCCATTTCCTCCGGCTCCTTAACTTCTATAGACTCTTCTCTCCTAATTGTATTTTCTCTTGCCTCTTCCTCCCTTATCTTTTCTAACAATCCATCCCCACTTGAGATCTCTACCCCACTCCTTAATGCAATAGCTTTGCAATGATTATTTGGCTCTTCTCTTGTTGGATTAAGTGTGGTATCAGATGGTAGCAATCCTATTGTTCTTTGATTTAAAGCATTGACCAATTGGCCAATTGTGGATTCTAATGATCGGAGTGAAGACTCAATACCACCCATCCTAGAGTTATTCTTTTGAAACACCCCCACAATATACTCATCAGTCAATTTCCTATTATTGGTTTGTTGATTATGCATATGAGTTGGTATAGAATTAAGGTTTTGATTGAAACCTGGTGGTTGCATTGCATTTTGTGAATTTTTCCAAGACAAATTGGGATGATTTTGTCATTCTGGATTATAATGATTGCCGAAATTTGAAGGTCCTTGCCTTTGTTGGCCTCCAAGATAATGTACTTCTTCAGTTACTTGGTATAATTGTTCCACTGTCATTGGCACACTTGTTGAAGGGGTAGATAGAGAATCTAACCTCTTATTTATTAAATTAAATTGAGTGACCATTTGAGCTGCTAACGAAGTGATTTGATCTACTTGATGAATACCGGCTGGATGGTTATTGTTTTACCCAAAAATCGGCGATCCCCTCGAGTTAGTTGTCCGAGCCCTGGTGGTCTCCTATCACCTGGGTGGTCTTACTTTCGTGCCTCGTAGGAGTCGAACTTCACGCAACCTAGCCTGAAGGTTGCGACCCGCGTGACTCCACCCCCGGGAGGTTGCCGCCGCCCTTCTTTTTGGGCATCCTTGTCCTCGCTCCGGAGGTCGCCCGTTGGCGACCTCCCCCGAGGGGAGATCGCCCAGCCCTGGGCGATCTTAGTCCAGAGGTCGCCCGTTGACGACCTCCCCCGAGGGGAAATCGCCCAGCCCTGGGCGATCTCAGCCCGGAGGTCGCCCGTTGGCGACCTCCCCCGAGGGGAGATCGCCCAGCCCTGGGCGATCTCAGCCCGGAGGTCGCCCCTTGGCGACCTCCCCCTAGGGGAGATCGCCCAGCCCTGGGCTATCTCAGCCCGGAGGTCGCCCCTTGGCGACCTCCCCCGAGGGGAGATCGCCCAGCCCTGGGCGATCTCAGCCCGGAGGTCGCCCCTTGGCGACCTCCCCCGAGGGGAGATCGCCCAGCCCTGGGCGATCTCAGCCCGGAGGTCGCCCCTTGGCGACCTCCCCCGAGGGCAGATCGCCCAGCCCTGGGCGATCTCAGCCCGGAGGTCGCCCGTTGGCGACCTCCCCCGAGGGGAGATCGCCTAGCCCTTGGCGATCTCAGCCCGGAGGTCGCCCGTTGGCGACCTCCCCCGAGGGGAGATCGCCCAGCCCTGGGCGATCTCAGCCCGGAGGTCGCCCGTTGGCGACCTCCCCCGAGGGGAGATCGCCCAGCCCTGGGCGATCTCAGCCCAGAGGTCGCCCGTTGGCGACCTCCCCCGAGGGGAGATCGCCCAGCCCTGGGCGATCTCAGCCCGGAGGTCGCCCGTTGGCGACCTCCCCCGAGGGGAGATCGCCCAGCCCTGGGCGATCTAAGCCCGGAGGTCGCCCGTTGGCGACCTCCCCCGAGGGGAGATCGCCCAGCCCTGGGCGATCTCATCCCGGAGGTCGCCCCTTGGCGACCTCCCCCGAGGGGAGATCGCCCAGCCCTGGGCGATCTCAGCCCGGAGGTCGCCCCTTGGCGACCTCCCCCGAGGGGAGATCACCCAGCCTTGGGCGATCTCAGCCCGTAGGTCGCCCGTTGGCGACCTCCCCCGAGGGGAGATCGCCCAGCCTTGGGCGATCTCAGCCCGGAGGTCGCCCCTTGGCGACCTCCCCCGAGGGGAGATCGCTCAGCCTTGGGCGATCTCAGCCCGGAGGTCGCCCCTTGCCGACCTCCCCCGTGGGAAGATCGTAAAGAGAGGAGATCGCCCCTTGGGCGATCTCGCCTTGTGAGGTCGCCCTTAGGCTGATTCTGTTGTGCTGTTTAGGTGATGCAGGTCCAAGCGATCTCAGTGGTCTCAGCAGAAGATCTCAGAAGGTCCAGGCGATCTCAGCGGTCTCAGATGACGATCTCAGCAGGTCCAGACGATCTCAGAAGGTCCAGGCGATCTCAGCGGTCTCAGATGACGATCTCAGCAGGTCCAGACGATCTCAGAACGTCCAGACGATCTCAGCGGTCTCAGATGACGATCTCAGCGGTCTCAGTAGCGGTCTCAGGCGATCTCAGCAGTTCCGGGCAGCCCGTTACCTTCCAGATCTGCCCGTTCGGGCAGGCTCCTGCGTCTATAAATAGAGGGGTAGGGGTACCAGTTTGAGGACTTGGGGAGAGCTTCCAGTTCCTGCCAGTGGGTTGAGCGGTCACAGTTTTGAGTGACCGCCGAGACCTCCGATCAGCCTTTTTGGAGACCCCTCCGTCTCCCTCGAGGCCCTTTTTCTTCAAGTCTTATGATGTTTTTTCATTCTTTCCTGTTGTAACCTCATCTGTAACTCAAGCTTTATATCAATAAAATAGCCTTTCCTTCAGCTCAAAGTAACCAGTCACCCAACAGTCTCACCCCCATCCCTCAGTTTTAGCGATCGTGGAGTTGGTACATTTTTGGCATCAACAGAACTAACACGCGACCTTCAGATTTTGAGTGGTTGGTGAAACAGTGGTTGCGAGGAATTCGACCTGAAATTCATCAAAACTTCAAGCGGTCATAACTTTTGATCCGGGTGTCGGAATTCAGAAATTCAAAGCTTGTCGCGACCGGCTCGGCCTGAACTATCCTTAAATTGAACGGGTTACCCGTTCAAGCACTTTTTAGCCCTCAGATTTCAAAAATTCAACTCAGTTTGAAAGTTATCGCAGTTTTTCCGTTTCGGCAATTCCTATTTTTTGGGTATCAATGGAGATACCAGAAGTTCAGGCTCCTGTTAAGAAAGCTCCTCCTCCTCCTCGATTTGTGGATCCATTTGTTCCTTTGCCACCCCAAGATGAGAAGTTCGCGGCCACTCGACCTGAATTTTTCAGGCCAGTTGCCCAGGGAGGTCCCGTAGAAATGCCTAACCCTCAGGAAAACTGTACCAATTTTCCAGCCCCAGCTGATGCGTATTATCCTTCATCTCCTCCAAATTTTGTTGAAGAGGAAGATCCTTCTCCCTTCACAGATAGAGTTCGTTGGGTGACTGCTCCCGACAGTTTTAGAGAGCCTCGTCTGCCAACCTTCACTGGAAAAGAAGATCCCTTCTCCCATCTCCAAGCCTTTGAGTCAGCCATTTCTTTAAGAGCATTAATGGATGGCGTCAAGTGTAAGCTCTTTGTTACGACCCTTGACAGTCATGCTAGAGAATGGTTCTATAGTTTGCCATCTGGATCAATTGCTTGCCTTATGGATTTGCGGAGAATATTTCTCTTAAGGTTTTCTACCAACAAAAAGCGAAAAAGAGGTGTCGCAGCTCTTTTTCGTATCAAGCAAGGAGTTAACGAAACTCTCGCCCACTATGTCGATAGATTCCAGAGAGAAATTCTTCAAATTGTTAGTGCAGATCAAGAACTGTATCAAGTTGCTTTAATCAACGGACTCCAAGAAGGCCCTCTCAAATTCAAAGTTACCGCAAATGAGCCCAAGTCTTATAGGCACCTCATCGAAATAGCAAACCGCTTTATTCAAGGTGAGGCAATGAATCCTAATTATATGAATTCTCGGAACCGGCGCACTCGGCGGCATCGGGTGAATAGATATCATCATCATCATCATTCATCTTCATCACAAATCCCTCCGCAAGATGAGCAGTTCGAGTCTTATTCACCTCCTCCGGATATGTCTACTCCATCTCGACAAGATATGCCATCTCCATTCTTGGAAGTCTCTCCCATCATGTCTTATGATCCTACAACATTTAAATATGAAACATACTCAGAAGGATCTGGTTAGTTGAATATCCCTTTGGAAGAGGTTTTTCCAATTATTCGGAATATGCCGGAGTATAGAGGACCTCGTCCTATAAGGTCTAAAGTTGAAAATCGCAATCAGGAACTCTACTACATATATCATTCAGCTGTTGGTCATGATACAGAAGATTGTCGTGCTCTCCGAAATTGGTAGATCAACTGTTGAAGGCAGGAAAACTACAAGATTATGTTGCTTAATAACATGAAGATCTTATTTTCCAGCAAAGACAACTTCACAAAACAAATTTTCTTTCATTCAATAAAAGAAATGCATGAAATATAGATGAGATACAGCGTCAATTTAGTTTTGCATGTCTCCCACTTGTTTGGAGTTTCTGCATCTTTCATTTTCTAAGTTTGCTTGTAATAAGAATAGCAGTTATCTGTATCCAACCACCAACAATCATCGCGAGGATGTTTTCAGCAGTTAGCTATATCAATCTTCATAGCCATATTCACTGCGGACATTCAGCCAAGTACGTTTAATACTCTTTCATTACTTTACTTTTCCTTAGTTTTTCCTGTCTACATTCGTATTTCTACAAATACGTTGATATGAAAAGTAGAAATTAGCCAAATCAACCGGAACGGGTAAAGCTTTGTCATCACTTTACTTTTTCCTGTTTACGTTAATACCTCGTGAAATACGTAGACATGGATATGAAAGGTAGAAATACCATCCCTATTGTTTGATAGGAAGTATGGAAGTAACATCTCCAATTCTCTCTTCTTCTCTGGGTTGTAAAACCCACAACGACCGCATCACGCTCGAATCACTCGCAGATGCGTAGTGGGTAGCCTAACCCCCTTTCCCCCAACCTTTTTCTCTCTCAATCTCTTCCTATATGATGATTACCATCAATAGTTGAGATATCTTATTGAGATTAAAAGAAAGGTTATATTCATTGATTTGTGAGCTCCCGCTACCGACTTTTATTAGCCGGTAGGGCTGGGGCTAACTTGATTTCACATAAAGGTTTCCATGAAGAAGTTATGTTGAATTGTTCCAGATTTTTCTAAGAAAAATGGTCTCAAATGTTAAAAATCACTAGTTAGTTGTTCTCCAAAGCTTTATTTGAGAAAGAGGTTCTTCAGCGATCTGAAGGATTTGAGACCGCCGTTTCTTATTTCTCCCTTGTGGAAAGAGATCTGGGTTATTTGTGATTGCCGGCTTGATCCTCTCCAGGATTTGGATTTCTAAGTGATCGCCAGGCATGATTTTCTAAAGAGGACAAAGAAATTTGGATTTCTTGTGATCGCCAGGCGTGGTTTTCTAAAGAGGTGAAAGAAATTTGGATTTCTTGTGATCGCCAGACATGGTTTTCTAAAGAGGCATGGTTCTTCAAAAGAAGTGAAAAGTGATCTGGGTTATTCGTGACCGCCGGCTTAATTTCCTCCAGGACTTGGAAGTTAGAGATTGTCGGTGGGATTTCCAGAGTTTATTTGGTTTTTCAAGTTTCTTCATGTTAGTGAAAGATTTGAGACCGCCGGTTTAATTTCCTCCAGGACTTGGATGTTAGAGATTGCTGGTGGGATCTCCAGAGTTTTTCGAGAAGAGTTTTTGGCAATCTAGAGTATTGAAGACTGTTAACTGGTTCTCTTCAAAGAAGCTTTTCTGACATGTTGTTTGGGACATTTGTGATCATCATCTTAGAAACTCAGTTTAATTTTTTGGGCGTTCTGGAGAAATTGAGATCACAATTTGAGTGCTCATCTGTTTATCAAGCAATCTAAAGCACATGAAAGTATTCATGAGGTCTTCTTTTCTATCATTCAACAAAGAAGCGGTCAGAAAAGCTGAGTTCGACAATATTCTATCTCAAAAGACCAATGTTTTTCAACATCCATTTTTTCATCCGCAAAAAGAGCGGTTTGAATTATATTGACACCTTCATTTATCAAAATTCGTATCAGAGTTCAGAAACATCATTTATGGATTATCATGATCTGATTCCTCTACAAAACATCTCGAATATTGAAGATCGCCATTTCACATCGGAATTATTTCATAACAAAGCAGTCACAAATGGCCAAAGTTAATATCTTCTCAAAAGAAGTTTTGACAACCACAAGGTCGCCATTCTTAATTATCGATTGTACTTCAAAATGGGCAAGATAAGCATCAACAAGTTGTTTCAGATACCTGATAAATCTTTACTTTTTCATATACCTGCTCAACATATCTTTTGCACACGGAAACATGTGTTCACTCATTATCTTCAGGTACTCATGTAACATATGTTTCTTTTATACCTGCTCTGACCATTCTTTCGCAGAAATAGGCAGGTGCTTGCATTTCCTCTTCAGGTACTCGCATAAAAGCAAGTGTTTTCAAGATTTCTTAAAGATAAGAGAGTATTCGCAAGCACGCCCGACGCTAGTGAGTTCGCACAGGTATTTACATTTTTTCTATCACACGTGCTTTAATACGACAGGAAAGGTGGATCGTGATTCTCGTGGGTAAGTTTTAATTTTTTCGAAGTTTTTTCAAAACTTAAAAAAATGCGGGGATTATGTTTTACCCAGAAATCGGCGATCCCCTCGAGTTAGTTGTCCGAGCCCTGGTGGTCTCCTATCACCTGGGTGGTCTTACTTTCGTGCCTCGTAGGAGTCGAACTTCACGCAACCTAGCCTGAAGGTTGCGACCCGCGTGACTCGACCCCCGCGAGGTCGCCGCCGCCCTTCTTTTTGGGCGTCCTTGTCCTCGCTCCGGAGGTCGCCCGTTGGCGACCTCCCCCGAGGGGAGATCGCCCAGCCCTGGGCGATCTCAGCCCGGAGGTCTCCCGTTGGCGACCTCCCCCGAGGGGAGATCGCCCAGCCCTGAGCGATCTCAGCCCGGAGGTCGCCCGTTGGCGACCTCCCCTGAGGGGAGATCGCCCAGCCCTGGGCGATCTCAGCCCGGAGGTCGCCCGTTGGCGACCTCCCCCGAGGGGAGATCGCCCAGCCCTGGGCGATCTCAGCCCGTAGGTCGCCCCTTGGCGACCTCCCCCGAGGGGAGATCGCCCAGCCTTGGGCGATCTCAGCCCGGAGGTCGCCCCTTGGCGACCTCCCCCGAGGGGAGATCGCCCAGCCCTGGGCGATCTCAACCCGGAGGTCGCCCCTTGGCGACCTCCCCCGAGGGGAGATCGCCCAGCCCTGGGCGATCTCAGCCCGGAGGTCGCCCGTTGGCAACCTCCCCCGAGGGGAGATCGCCCAGCCCTGGGCGATCTCAGCCCGGAGGTCGCCCGTTGGCGACCTCCCCCGAGGGGAGATCGCCCAGCCCTGGGCGATCTCAGCCCGGAGGTCGCCCCTTGGCGACCTCCCCCGAGGGGAGATCGCCCAGCCCTGGGCGATCTCAGCCCGGAGGTCGCCCCTTGGCGACCTCCCCCGAGGGGAGATCGCCCAGCCCTGGGCGATCTCAGCCCGGAGGTCGCCCGTTGGCGACCTCCCCCGAGGGGAGATCGCCCAGCCCTGGGCGATCTCAGCCCGGAGGTCGCCCATTGGCGACCTCCCCCGAGGGGAGATCGCCCAGCCCTGGGCGATCTCAGCCCGGAGGTCGCCCCTTGGCGACCTCCCCCAAGGGGAGATCGCCCAGCCCTGGGCGATCTCAGCCCGGAGGTCGCCCCTTGGCGACCTCCACCGAGGGGAGATCGCCCAGCCCTGGGCGATCTAAGCCCAGAGGTCGCCCGTTGGCGACCTCCCCCGAGGGGAGATCGCCCAGCCCTGGGCGATCTCAGCCCGGAGGTCGCCCCTTGGCGACCTCCCCCGAGGGGAGATCGCCCAGCCCTGGGCGATCTCAGCCCGGAGGTCGCCCCTTGGCGACCTCCCCCGAGGGGAGATCGCCCAGCCCTGGGCGATCTCAGTCCGGAGGTCGCCCCTTGGCGACCTCCCCCGAGGGGAGATCGCCCAGCCTTGGGCGATCTCAGCCCGGAGGTCGCCCGTTGGCGACCTCCCCCGAGGGGAGATCGCCCAGCCTTGGGCGATCTCAGCCCGGAGGTCGCCCCTTGGCGACCTCCCCCGAGGGGAGATCGCCCAGCCTTGGGCGATCTCAGCCCAGAGGTCCCCCCTTGGCGACCTCCCCCGTGGGAAGATCGTAAAGAGAGGAGATCGCCCCTTGGGCGATCTCGCCTTGTGAGGTCGCCCTTAGGCTGATTCTGTTGTGTTGTTTAGGTGATGCAGGTCCAGGCGATCTCAGTGGTCTCAGCAGACGATCTCAGAAGGTCCAGGCGATCTCAGCGGTCTCAGATGACGATCTTAGCAGGTCCAAACGATCTCAGAAGGTCCAGACGATCTCAGCGGTCTCAGATGACGATCTCAGCGGTCTCAGTAGCGGTCTCAGGCGATCTCAGCAGTTCCGGGCAGCCCGTTACCTTCCAGATCTGCCCGTTCGGGCAGGCCCCTGCGTCTATAAATAGAGGGGTAGGGGTACCAGTTTGAGGACTTGGGGAGAGCTTCCAGTTCCTGCCAGTGGGTTGAGCGGTCACAGTTTTGAGTGACCGCCGAGACCTCTGATCAGCCTTTTTGGAGACCCCTCCGTCTCCCTCCAGGCCCTTTTTCTTCAAGTCTTATGATGCTTTTTCATTCTTTCCTGTTGTAACCTCAGCTGTAACTCAAGCTTTATATCAATAAAATAGCCTTTCCTTCAGCTCAAAGTAACCAGCCACCCAACAGTCTCACCCCCCATCCCTCAGTTTTAGCGATCGTGGAGTTGGTACATTTTTGGCACCAACAGTTATTACCTTGCCTTTCAAATTCTTGGTAATTGTTAGAAGTAAGATCTTCTAAAATTTCAAAAGCATATTCTGGATATTTCTTTAATAAAGACCCTCCCGCGGCTCCGTCAACTAGGATCATCGTAGTGATTTGTAACCCGTTATAAAAATTGTGACTTGTTGGTGTTGGGCCATCCCGTGATGTGGACACTTCCTAAGCATTTCTTTAAACCTTTCTCACACTTCATAAAGTGTTTCGCATGATTTTGGACAAAAGTGGTGATGTCTCTAACCAGCTTAGCTGTTTTAGAAGGTGAGAAATATTTATTCAGAAATTTCTCTTCCATTTGATCCCACGTAGTGATGGAACAAGGAGGTAGAGAGTTAAGCCAATCTTTAGCCCGACCCTCCAAAGAAAATGTGAATAACCTCAATTGAATAGCTTCATCCGAAGCCCCGTTTACCTTGTACATATCACAAATTTCTAAGAATGTTCTTAAATGAGCGTTTGCATTTTCATGATTAAGACCCCCAAAATTGTTATGTTGTACTAGTTGCATTATGGTAGAGTCTATTTTAAAATTATTAGCAGCGATTGTGGGTCGCGCTATACTAAATTGCAAATCCCCTCTTAACGGTGCGTTATAGTCGCGACAAGTCATTCGCGGTGCAGCGTTTTAAATATTATGACCATTGTGTTCGACTTGACCATTAGGGTCCACCTGACCCCCATGATCATTTTAATTGTCTTGCTGATTATTATCCATCTCTTGATGAATAATAGTGCTTGCTCTAACAGTTTGCCTATTCCGTCTACAAGTACGTTCGATTTCTAGATTCAAAGGTAATATTTCAATGTTACGAAATCGGGGCATACACTAGACAAAAGTTCAAAGAGAAATAAAATAAAGACTTGGTCTCTAATTACTAAGAGCTCACTAATATCGTAAGAAATAAACCGTTAGATAGCCGCTTCCCCGGCAACAGCGCCAAAAACTTGATACGCCTTTTAACGTATATACGCAAGTATACGTGCCGGCTCAAGTAATATAATAGTGAGATAAGATCGTTCCCTCGGAGAAGTGAAAACTCTAACGCTTATGAGTATTAGCTAACTCTTTTCCTTAAATCCAAGTTAAATAATTCGATTGGTTTGATGAAACTAAATTGCAGAAAATTTAAAACTAATTTTAAAACTAAAAGTACTTAAGTTATATTTTATCAAATTTGAGAGAAAGGAATCTTGTATATTGCTTTCCTAGATCTGTTGTGATATTTGCTAAGTATACTGATGCATTATATTTGTTTTACTATCTTGCTCGATTAAAAACTAGGAATCATAATCTCTCGATCTTTGAATTCCCATAACCTAGATTTCGCTAGTTATCTCTAACTTAGAAAAATGCAAGGTAAATTAAACTGCTCAAATCGCTATTGCTAATAAGGTGATGGAATCTCTTCCTCTCTCTTTATTATATCAAAATTATGATGTAAACACACCGCTCCTCTCTCGAATCTCGCGGCGTAGTATAGAAGTAAAAGATTTAAATTAGATATTTATGCGACTCATCTCTCGAATCTCGCCGCATAACATTAAGTATTTATCTTAAATAAATCGTGATTCCTCTCTCGAATCTCACCACGAAATATTGAAGATAAACATTATTCAAATCTTTCGCGATAAATCATAACATTGATAAGATAGCAAACAAAGAAATCATACGGAAGAATTATAAATTAAACATCACAACAAAAACTAGTACTTACGACATACAAGATAAGAAGGTTTAGTTCATGATCCTTGAAATGACAAACAAAATTGAAAAGATCTTACAAGACATTGTTCGGAGTTTAAATTTTAGCGCAGGAATTCGTCCTTTTCGTTGCCAAATCCGCTCAAATCTGCCTTCTATTTCTTCTTCTCCAAAAAGCTCTTCTTTTCTTTTCCTTTTTCTCTCTCTAAAAGTCAAGCCGTGTCTCTCCCCTCTTTTTCGAAACTGCCAAAGCCTTTTTAATCTCTCCACGCTACAGTCCAAAATCTGACAAGATGCGTCCTTTCACCCAGGAACTGCAGGCCCCATTTTGAATATTTTGAAAATCTGTACTTTTGGTTCAGCATATTTAATTTAAACCGCTATGTTATGACCAGGTTATGACCAAGCTGCTGCAATCTGCCCAGCAATATAATTCCAGCCTACAGTTGTCCGTTCTTTCATGGATTTCTCGCATTCCTGCACAAATATACTGCACGTTTGTCGATAAAACTGTCCACAATTACAGATATGGAGTTTATTAGTCAATTCATCGTTATCTTTCATATAATTTCTCAATATTCACTAAAATAAAGGAGCTAATAACTTCTTTTTGAGAAGTTATCAGGCAGCCACCGTTTCGACTGAGGAGGACGACGTCATCATTGTTGGCGACGACGTCACAGTTGCACTTGCGTGTGACGACCGATGCTGGATCGTTGATTCTGGAGCCTCTGCACATATCTCCCACAACAGGGAGTTATTTGCCACCTACACCACTCATGACTGTGGGGTGTTGAGGATGGGCAATGGGGATACGTCCAAGGTTCTTGGGCGAGGAGACATGCACTTGAAGACGAGTACTGGTGCCCTACTTATTCTGAGGGATGTTAGACATGTGCCAGATATTCGCTTCAATTTGATATCAGTTGGCAGACTTGGAGACGAAAGACACCTGAGTGTCTTTGGAGGAGACTTCTGGAAGCTGATCAGGGGATCGCTTGTGATGGACAGAGGCTATAGAGATTCTGGACTGTACTACATAGAGGGGAGGCCTGAAGCTGCTCAGGCCAACTCCGTCAGGGATGAGGCATCCACTTCCTTATGGCACAGGAGGCTAGCACACATTAGCCAGAAGGGTTTGAGATGTCTGGCGAAGAAGAAGCTGATTAGTGATATTTCTGTGGATCACTTAGAGAGGTGCGACCACTGTATGGCTGGGAAACAGAACAGGATTTAATTTCACAGCCACACGTCCACCAGGAGATCTGAGCCTTTGGAGCTAGTTCATACTGATGTTTGTGGACCACTTAAGGTCCAGACTAGAGGAGGAGCATCATACTTTGTCACTTTCATTGACGACCATTCGAGGAAGCTTTGGGTCTATGCCATCAAGACCAAAGATCAGGTTCTCGATACTTTCAGGAGATTCCACGCTGAGGTGGAGAGACAGTCTGGGAAGAGACTGAAGTGCATCAGGTCCGACAACGGGGGAGAGTACATTGGTCCCTTTGATGAGTACTGCAGGGACCATGGCATCAGACATGAGAAGACCCCGCCGAAGACGCCACAGCTGAATGGCGTAACTGAGAGGATGAACAGGACACTGATGAGAGAGTTCGATGCATGCTTTCTGAGTCGAAGCTGCCAGGGATGTTTTGGGGCGAGGCTCTTCTTACTGCAACGCATGTCATCAACCTCTCGCCGAGTTCATCATTGCAGGAGGATGTCCCAGATAGGGTCTAGTATGGGAAAGACCCCTCTTACAGTCACTTGCGGGTATTTGGCTGCAAAGCCTTTGTACACGTCCCCAGGGACGAGAGATCGAAGTTGGATTCGAAGACCCGACAATGTATTTTCCTGGGGTACGACTACATTGGAGATTTTGGGTACAGGTTCTTTGATCCAGTTGAGAAGAAGCTTGTACGTAGCCGTGATGCTGTTTTCTGTGAGGATCGGACTGTTGGTGATCCTGAGGAGACTGTTGAGTTTGAGGTTGACTCTCGCACTACTGCAGAGTCACCTATGATTGGAGATGATGACACTGAGGAGGCTACTGAGCCTGAGCCAGCACAGGGTACTGATACCCTTCCGGATCATGATATCACCACTGACGGTGAACCAGGAGTCGCTGAGGACATTGCTGATGATGTGTCTGCATCGGCCTCTGAGCTTGCCTTGCGGAGATCAGATTGTGCCAAGCACCCGTCCGCCAGATATTCTGCATCAGAGTTTATACTGCTGACTGATGCGGGGGAGCCTGAGAGCTATGACGAGGCTGTGGAGAGTGTTGAGAAGCGCCAGTGGATGGCTGCTATGCAGAAGGAGATGCAGTCGCTGCAGAAGAACCACACGTATGATCTGGTGAGATTGCCTAAGGGCAAGAAGGCCTTGAAGAATCAGTGGATTTTCAGGGTGAAGCAGGGAGATTCCTCTACACCTCCCAGATACAAGGCCAGACTGGTGGTGAAGGGCTATGGACAGCGACAGGGTGTTGACTTCGATGAGATCTTCTCACCTGTGGTGAAGATGTCATTTATTCGTGTGGTACTTGGCCTTGCTGCGAGGCTAGACCTGGAGATAGAGCAGATGGATGTCAAGACCGCCTTTCTGCATGGCGATCTTGAGGAGGAGCTTTACATGGATCAGCCTGAGGGCTTCAGTGTCAAAGGGAAGGAAGGTCTGGTGTGCCGCTTGAAGAAGAGCTTATATGGCCTGAAGCAGGCCCCGCGGCAATGGTATAGGAAGTTTGATTCATTCATTGAGGAGATCAGCTTCAGGAGGACTACCCTTGACCATTGTGTATTCATCAAGGAGTATGCTCCAGAGGACTTCGTCATTTTGCTGTTGTATGTGGACGATATGTTGATCGTCGGGAGGAGCACTGCTCGCATTGCTGAGTTGAAGCGGCAGTTGAGCTCCGTTTTTGAGATGAAGGATCTGGGTGCTGCGAATACCATTTTGGGGATGCACATTCGCAGAGACAGGGGAGCCAGATTGCTTTGGTTATCACAGGAGCGGTATATCCGCAAGGTGCTGCAGAGATTTGATATGGATCAGGCGAAGAAGGTGAGCGTGCCTCTTGCAGCTCACTTCAAGCTTACCACTGACCAGTGCCCCAGCACACCCGAGGAGATCGAGGCTATGCAGAAGGTTCCGTATGCATCTGCAGTTGGGAGCCTTATGTATGTGATGGTGTGTACACGTCCAGACATTGCGCATGTCGTTGGGACAGTCAGTAGATTTCTCTTCAATCATGGGAGAGAGCATTGGAGCGCAGTGAAGTGGATACTGAGATACCTGCAGGGGACGTCCGACTTGATGCTGAGATTTGGAGACAATGAGCCAGAGCTGTTGGGCTACACTGATGCTGACATGGCTGGAGATGTAGATTCCAGGAGGTCGACGTCTGGGTACTTGATTCTGTTTGCAGGGGGAGCTGTCTCGTGGGCATCGAGATTACAGAAGTGTGTTGCACTGTCCACTACGGAGGCTGAGTTTATTGCGGTTACTGAGGCTGGGAAGGAGTTGCTTTGGATGAAGAGGTTCATCAAAGAACTTGGTTTCACTCAGGACTGATACACACTCATGTGTAACAGTCAGAGCGCTATTCATCTGGGGAAGAACCCCACGTTTCACTCGAGGTCGAAGCATATTGACACTCGGTATCATTGGATACGAGATGTCCTGGAGCAGAAGGAACTTCATCTTCTGAAGGTACACACTGATGATAATGGGGCAGACATGCTGACCAAAACTGTGCCCAGAGGGAAGTTTGAGCATTGCGTTAGAATCGACGGCATGGCGGTTTCTTCCGCCTCGATGTGAAGGGGGAGATTTGTTGGGTGTGGTTCACATCCGAGACGGTAAAAACCACCGGGCGCGCGCGCCGAGCACGGCTCGTTATTTCATTTGGTTCAAATCAAATATAAAATTGGATTGCGGATATCCATTTGGAGGCAAATGAATCAGGGCCGTTGGATTACCCTAAATTATATATATATGTATATAATTTACTTTGAAAAGATATATATATGTTTTGTCAAAAATATTAACAGCCATATATTCTCTCCCTCTCCATATCAGCAGCCCATTTTTTTTCTCCCTTCCCCGTAACTGCTCTCCCAGTCGGCTAGGGTAAATAAGAAGAAAAAAAACCAGCCCATGATCATTATTCCTCTTCCCCGATTCCTCCTGAAACTGCTACTTTGTTGAGATCTGGTCGCCTGTGAAGCCACCACCTGGAGGAGTGTTGGTAGCGGCCTTGGGAGGAGTTTTGACCATCCTGTGTTGAGAAAATCTGCCGCTGCCTGGGAGAAGATCCGGCCGCTTAGAGAAGGACTGCCACCGGTATTGAGGGAGGAGACCTCTGCCACCACTGTTGAAGGTGCTGCTGCCGCTGGTTTGGAGGAGTCGCCGCCGCCGCCAGTGTTGAAAAGGTCTGGTTTCTATTACTGTTTTGGGGGTTGTCGCCGCCCATCTTGTTCGGATCTTGGAGGTTGAAGACGAAGGAGAAAAGGGGCTGCGCATAGCCGTTCTTGTTCGTGGATTTGGAGAACGTCATCTTCGACGTTGGGACGGATTGTTCAATCCGTCCGGGTAACGCTTCTCACACGTTGTTTCTCTTTTTCAATATTGTGCATATGTGTGTTGTTGGAAAGGGGGTTGTGTAAACCTTTGTGGTTGTGGTAGTAGAGGAGTGGAGATCCATTGTGGATCGGTGGAGGGAAAGCATGTATTCAGTGCGTGTGATTTTTCACACATTTTTAGTGGATGCTTTTCGGGTTGGACTCCGATCTTCCCGTGGTTTTTCACCCAATTGGGTTTTCCACGTTAAAATTTTCTGTGTGCTTTTATCTTTCTGCATTGCAATTTTGTTTGTGTATTTGCATACCGCTGAACGCGGTCGCACAGGTGCTCGCTCAAAGTTGCAACAAGTGCTCTGGTCGGGTTTGTTAGCTCACATTCCCAACACATCTCACTTTCATTACCACGAAAAAGTACTTAGTTTTCTGAGAGGTGACATGTCATCCTCGGAGATTTCTATTCATTATCATTGTAACGAGCGGCGGCATGTCGCTCTCGAGTTCCCAGTTTTACTTGTAAGAAACCGACATATAGTGAAATTTGGATGGCACGGCTTCAGCCGCGTGGTTTCTTATCCTTTCTGGGTTTTCACGTTAAAAACGTTCTTGGGTCGTCCATTATTTATCTCATTGATTTTTTGCGCGCTCGGCTCTCTCTCGAGCTAAGGTGCCCCGCGCGATAGTACCCTGCCCGCACCCGGCGGGCTTCGCCCGCCCCAACATCTTGGCGCAGTTTTTTTTCCTTCTTTTTTTAAATTTAAAATAATAAAGAAATTATGTATTTTATTTTTAAAATTTTAATAATATCTATTATATATATTATATTGTATTAACTTTAATTTAATATATATATACATTATTATTATTATTATTATATATTTAATATAAATATATTATAATTATATATTTAATATAATTATAAATTTAATATAAATATAAATATATTATTATCTTATATATATATTATTATCTTATAAATATAAATGTATATTTATATATTAACTGTAATGTAATGTATATTAACTATTATTATATATAATATAAGAATTTTTTTTTTTAAACGCCGATCCCGTCTCCCGATCCCGTCTCCCGTCCCCGCCGCCGCCGCCGGAGCCACCGCCGACCTGACCGGAGCACCCCGGCAGGTTCGCCGGACTCCGGCGAACCTTCCGGGATTGTCCGGCGGCGCCCAGGCGGGGGCTCCGGCGGCGGCGGCCCTGCCAAGAAATTAAAGTTTTTTTTAAACGCCGATCCCGTCTCCCGTCCCCGCCGCCGCCGCTGGAGCCGCCGCCGGCCTGACCGGAGCACCCCGGCAGGTTCGCCGGACTCCGACAAAATTTCCGGGGGTAGTCCGGCGGCACCCCGGCGCTGGCTCCGGCGGCGGCGGCCCTGCCCGTGAGGCCCAGATCTGGGCCTCACGGTCAGGGCCACCGCCGCTGGTGGCCCTGCCGGAGCGCCGCCGGGACAGCGCCGGCGAGTTCGCCGGGGTCCGGCGACCTCGCCGGCGGGCTCCGGTCAGGGCGGCGGAGGCTCGGGCGGCGGCGGGGAAGGGCAACGGGAGGGGTGGAGCGGCTATCGGGTTTCAGCAGATTCGCAAAATGATTTTTTTTTTGTTTTTGGCTATTCGCAGCCCTTATAAATCCGAATATAGCTATTTGCAGCCCAGATCGTCGCGATCCAACAACTAATATTAAATCTATGGTTGTATTTTGGCCTCAAGATGGGCCTGAAAGTTTTCTTTTATATAATATAGATATATATATATTTCCAACCGCTGGAAAGGCTTCTCTGCGGATCAAAGCTTCTCAGCGGAAAGGCTTCTCTGCGGATCAAAGCTTCTCAGCGGAAATCCTCTCCCGTCTAGATATAAAAGCAAGCAGAAATCAGCGCGTCATATATATCTCATGTCCGCGTGAACTTCTCCCGTCCAGACAAAAAAAACGCCCTAGCCGCAAGCCCATCCTTCTCTCTCCCTCGTCAAGGTTCTCGCCGCTGTTGCAAGAAGAGGATCTCCTCCCTCCCCGGCGAGAAGCGGCCGCCTGAACAGTGTTCTCCGACCATCTGGTTTTCAGCGCTGCAGAATCAAGTTGTAGAGAGAGGAACTTCTCTCTAGGATTGTCATCACCTCGGACCTCCGTTTTCAGTGTTCTTTGGTTCTATCCTGTAGCCGTCGATGAGATCTACGTCGTGGTGTAGTTGGTTTGTTGAAACAGTGCGGCGTGAAGATTGAAGGAGGATCTGAAGATTTTTCTGTTCTTTGTTCTTTTTGGAGTTCCTGTTTTTCGTTCTTGTGGATTTTATTCGGAACCATACAACCGTGTATGTCGCGGTGTATGTTCGTTTATTTTGCTGTGTGATTGTAGCGAACTTATATCCTTGATTTCAAGTATTTCCTGCAGTGTTCTGGTGATTTTTCTTCTGGTGGTTGTGCACGTCCTGGGTTAAGGATTTCTCACATGGTATCAGAGCTACGTTGGTTTTAGCGGTGTTTGCTAAGTTCCTTCGGAGAAGAAAATCGGTATACCGGAATGGAAGGTGCAGGCGGATATGCGAGAGGTCTTGGTATTGAGTTGCTGACGCAGACAAACTACAAGAAATGGAAGTCGTGTATGGAAAGCTACTTGTTGGGGGAAGATCTGTGGGAGGTTGTTGGTGGTGATGAACAGGAGGAAGTTATTGCGGCCGGGGACAACGGTGCAGCGGTGAGGGCTTGGAAGAAGACAAATGTGAAGGCTGAGTTTACGCTCAAACGGGCAATATCTCCGGACTTGTTTGATCATATCATCGGGTGCAAGTCGGCTTCGGAAATCTGGAAGTCGTTGGATGGTTTGTTCAACAAGAAAAATGTCGCAAGGTTGCAATTCCTGTAGAATGAGTAGGCGAAGGCCAATCAGGAGGAGTTGTCAATTTCAGTCTTTTTCTTGAAGATGAAGAACCTTTGCGCGGAGATATCGGCGTTGGATCCGGATTAGCCGATCTCGGAGGCTAAGTTGAAGAGGCATATTATTCGCGGTCTGCGGAAGGAGTATGTGCCCTTCATTACTTCGGTGCAGGGGTGGGCTACTCAGCCATCCTTGTTGGAGTTGGAGAACTTGTTGGCTTCGCAGGAGAGCCTAGCAAGACAGATGTCTGGGTGCTCCATCTCTGGAGGAGAAAGCGAGGTTCTATTCTCAGGAAAGAAGAATTGGGACAGGCGGAAGAAGAAGAACATGGGGGAGGGACCTTCTACCTCATCACAGGGAGATGGAGGCAAGTTTCCTCCAAGGTCTGATGGAGGGCAGAAGGGGCTCAAATGCTTTAGGTGCAATAAACCGGGTCATTTTAAAAGAGATTGCAAGGTGAATCTGAAGTCGGGGCACGTAGCGGAGAAAGTAGAAGGTTCCAAGGATGAAGAAGAATGGGGGAATTGTTTCTTGGCAGAAATGACGGCAACGTCGGTGGATGCCTTGGCCTCCGTAAACTTTCAGGATGATTGGATTGTTGATTCTGGGTGCGGTCATCACCTCACCGGTGATGAATCAAAGTTCTCCTCCCTTCAGGTGTACGAAGGGAATGATGCTATTGTGACGACGGATGATTCTGTGCATGCAGTGGAGAAGGAGGGGACTGTCCCCTTGGGCAGTGAAGGAAGTGCACTCAAGTTGAAGAGTGTTCATCATGTGCCGGGGATGAAGAAGAACCTATTCTCAGTGACTAATGTGGTTGATGCAGGCTACCATGTTCTATTTGGACCAAAGGAGGTAAAGTTCTTGCGGAACTTCTCCTCCATGAAGGCGGATATTACTCACATAGGGCGGCGTGTGAAGGACTTGTTTGTGCTCTCTACAAACTCATATGTGAACAAGATGAAGACCAATGATAGTGCGGTGATCTGGCATGAAAGGCTGGGTCATGTGGGGATGGATAAGTTGAAAGCTATGGTGGCAAGAGGCCTTGTGAAAGACCTACCTAGCTTGTCTTCGTTTAGTGACGGTCATGTTTGTTAAGGGTATTAATTTGGGAAAGCTCATCGCCTCCCATTTGACAGGTCTCTTTCCAGGAGCAAGACGCCATTGGATTGTGCTCATGGTGACTTGATGGGACCGTGTGCTACACCCACATACTCAGGAAACCGGTACATGCTTGTACTTGTGGATGACTTCTCACGGTACACGTGGGTGTATTTTATGAAAGAGAAGTCGGAGGTTTTCAAGAAGTTCATGGAGTTTAAGGAGAAAGTTGAAGGCGTGTTGGAGTTGCGGATAAAAAAGTTGAGAACGGACAATGGAGGAGAGTTTACTTCTAATGAGTTCTCTACTTTTTGCAGGAAGCAAGGTATCAGGCGAGAGTTGTCATGTGCTCATACTCCGCAGCAGAATGGAGTAGCGGAGAGGAAAATTCGGCACTTAGCGGAAACATGCAAGTGTTGGCTACATGCGAAGGGCATACCCAAAGCCTTATGGGCAGAGGGAATGGCTTGCGCGACGTATGTGATCAATAGGTTGCCGCTAAGTCCGATTGAGTTGAAGTCTCCACACGAGATGATGTTTGGAGAAAAGCCGAGTGTGAAGCACTTGCGGGTGTTTGGAGCTACTTGCTTTGTGCACGTTCCTGATGCTCTCAGAACCAAGTTGGATGCGAAGGCACGAAAGTGCATATTCATTGGCTATGACGAGCGGAAGAAGGGATGGAAGTGCATGGATCCACAGACACATCGGTTCATCGTCTCTCGTGACGTGGTGTTCGACGAGTTGATTTCATATCAGGAGTTTCCACTGTTGCTTTGGAGGAGAGTTCAGGAGAAAGAAGAGAAGAAAGAGTTTCTGACGACTCTTTGGTGGAGTTACATGTGTCTCCAGGTGCTCCTATCTCATCAGGCTCTAGGTCAGGTGATTCGGGTTCTGGAAGCAGGGGGAGCGACGCTCTAAGTTATTCTGGCGGGGGAGCTAGTGGTGATGATGTTGATGGAGCGGTGGAGAGTGGTTCGTCTTTGCGGAGGTCGAAGAGGACTATCGTCCCACCGGCTCGCTACAAGGAAGGTAATCTTGTTAGCATGTGTTCGTGCTTCTTTGCAGGACCTCTTGACGAGCGGGAGCCGTCACGATTTGATGAAGTCACTGGAGTGAAGGAGTGGGAAGATGCCATGGATGAGGAGATGCTTGCCCTCAGGAAGAATGAAACTTGGGACCTTGTGCCCAAGGTTGATGGTGTTACTCCTGTCACTTGCAAGTGGGTGTATAAGGTCAAGAAGAAGGCGGACGGCAATGTAGAGCGGTACAAGGCTCGCCTTGTTGCTCGGGGATTCTCACAGCAGTACGGGGAAGACTATGACGAGACATTCAGCCCGGTGGCGAAGATGACTTCGGTGCGGGTGGTAATTGCATTGGCGACGTGCCAAGGTTGGAAGTTGTGGCAACTCGACGTGAAGAACGCCTTTCTTTACGGCGAGATTGACAAGGATATTTTTATGGAGCAACCACCCGGATATGTTTCGAAGTCACATCCGGAGTATGTCTGTAAGTTGAAGAAGGCCCTTTATGGTTTGAAGCAGGCGCCTCGAGCGTGGTTTGGAAAGATTGCAGAATACTTGTTGTTCTGCGGATACTATGCATCAGAATCCGACTCGAGTCTGTTTGTGAAGAAGAAGGGTGGACTTCATGTACTTGTGTTGTTGTATGTCGACGATATGATCGTGAAAGGGAATGACGACGGAGAGGTGGCAATGCTTAGGGCGGAGCTATCAATCCGGTTCGAAATGAAGGATTTGGGGGAGCTTCACCATTTCCTTGGTATTGAAGTGGAGAGGAAGAAGAGTGGGGTGTTGATTTCTCAGAAAGGCTATGCGGAGCGGGTCGTGGAGAGATTCGGCATGGCGGATGGAAAACACTGCTCTACTCCACTTGAAGTTTGAGTGAAACTTCGTCGGGATGAAGGAAGGATCTTGTCTGATCCTAAGCCTTTCCTGGCTCTGATAGGGAGTTTGATCTATTTGACGATCACTCGACCGGATATCTCGTTTGCGGTTGGCCGAGTGAGGCGCTACATGCAGGAGCCTAGGAAGCCTCATCTGGAGGCGGCGAAGGGGATTTTGAAATATGTCAAGTCAACCTCGGATATGGGGTTGTTCTTTGGAAGAGACACCGGTTTCAATCTACATGGGTTCACGGATGCCGACTACGGAGGAGATACTGACGATCGGAAGTCGACGTCGGGGTACGTCTTTATGTGCGGTTCGACGGCGATCTCGTGGTGTAGTAAGAAGCAGGACTCGGTGTCTATCTCCACCACTGAGGCGGAGTACAAGGCGTCGTCCTTGGCGGCTCAGGAATGCATTTGGTTGCGCAGGTTGGTGGAGGATGTTTATGAAAAAGTTTGCAGTCCTACTTTGCTCCGCGGCGACAATGAAAATGCGTTGAAGCTTGTTACAAACCCTGTTTGTCACGCGCGGACAAAACATATCGAGATCGAGCACTATTTTATTCGGGAGAAAGTACTCGGTGGATCTCTTGTCGTGGAGTATGTTCGGAGTCAGGACAACGTCGCCGACATCTTCACGAAGCCTCTGTCTAAGGGGTCGTTTGAGCGCCTTCGCGGGCTGCTCGGACTTGTATCTTATTTTCACTTCAAGAGGGAGTGTTAAATTTTTTGAAGTGAAAATAAGATACGAGTATATATATATAATTTTCGGTTATATATATATATAATTTTCGGTTATTGAGTTTACTTAACTCTGTTCGGTTATTGGAGTAAAAATTTCGGTTATATAAGTTTAGTCGAATTCGGCGGAAGCTTTTCGGATGGTCCTCTTTCTGCTTTATTATGACAGCTGGCATTCCCCTCTCTCCCGCTATATATATATATATATATATATATATATATATACGAGTGACAGGCACGGGCCTCCGGCCCTATGCAAGGCGACATTCGTCGTGGCGGCGACATTCTTCGGGGGGGGGGCATTCGTCATGGGGAGTCATTCGTCGCGGAGGCGACATTCTTCGCGGGGGCGACATTCTTCGTGGGGGCGGCATTCTTCATTGGGGTGACATTCGTCATGGGGGGGGGAGGCATTCTTTGTGGGGGCGACATTCGTCGTGGGGGCGACATTCGTCGTGGGGGCGACATTCGTTGTCGGGGCAACATTCGTCGCGGGAGCAATATTCGTCGTGGTTCAACATTCGTCGTGGTTACAACATTCACCTTGGATGCAACAGTCGTCATGAGAGCATCATTCGTCGTAATAACATCATTCATCGTGGGCACAAAATTTGTCTATCGTGCTTTGCTTAGACAATACTTGACTAATAACTCAAAGCACACCTATAATAGAACTTAAAATGAATTAAAATATGAATTGAATACATTATAATTATAATTATAATAGGCAAATCATTCCTGGATGAATAATTCAGCACAATAAAGAATATGATAGAAATAGATTGCACCCATCTGAAAATGCTCTCCAACCATGTCCCATTTTGCCCATGATATTATCCATAGAGAATAGTTACATACTAAATAACTGGTCAATTCTTGCAATTTAGTGAGAGAAGAGGAGTATATAAGTTTTAGATCTTGGGTAACTGCTTACTTGGAGGATCTCATGTTGATGCTCCATCTGATGCTTCAGATAATCTCATAAGAGATTTGTAATGTTACAGTACTTGCTTTTAATTCATGTGATATTCAATACACGAAGGATAAATGATTATTAGAGCCCATGCAATAGTTTTCAATGGAGAAATATATGGTCATATGTGATTTTTAATGTGGGCTTCTATTATGCGTCCTAATTTCATTATTTCTAATATTATTTTTGCAAGTTTCAAACCTGATTAAAGTTTATGAAACTCCAACAATGATCAAGCACATCAAAGACCATAGAGCATTACACATGCATACATGAGTATATCGATTTAGAGGAAAAGAAAGATAAAGATTCTTGAATTATTATTCAATAGAGAAACCATATATCTAAAACTATGCATAGCACTTGATATTGTGGTGTTGATTGCAAAAACCACTTGATACCGATAAACCATATAAAGATTCTTGAGTTTATTCACCTCAAACTCCATGATTTGAATAATTTTTTAATGCAAAATACTCATTTTCTAGCATCTAAACAATTACAGCTATAAGTAGCCAAGTTCTCATTAGTTGGCTTGGCCAAGAGCTGGCATCTACCTTCCCCAAGGAATTCACCTCCATTCTATTTAAAGTTCAATGAAATCTACACCAATATTTTATAGTCGAAGAATACAATCAACCTGACAATAAAGAATGAAATCTAGAAATAATCACAAAATAAAGAACCTGGAATACAATCAACCTTGTGATATTGTGTAGAGTTTATAGCCGCTCTCTCCACGCACCCATTCTTAATTGCGATGACCCAGTCCTGCTTGTCCACCTGCAAAATCAACATAAGAACGAAAAACTTAGCTCCCTCTAAAAAACCGCACATCTTCCCCACCTCATAAACATTCTCTCTCAAGTCTCAAGTTTCATTGTAATTTAGGGCATAACAACATGGACAACCAAAAACATGGGGCTTTGGCCAAAGAAATCATTGAAATTTAGGACAAATGCCTTGAGTTTAATACCTGAAGATCTTTTATCCTCAACGACAAATGCCTTATTAGTAAGAACCTGCATTTCATCCTGCTCCGACAAATACCATCTTCAAGTATTTGCCAACATAAGAACATCATCTGTCAACGACATTTCTTGCAAGTAAGATATTAGAGTAAGATACTTGCATTATTTGCATTGTTGTATTTGTTATCTGCATTTATACCTAAGGACGAAATGTCTTATTTGCTATATCATGCAAATATACAAATAAGCAATGTCATAATCAGAAATATTTGTCTTATTTGCAATGTCATAATCAGAACTTAATCAATAAATAAGACCTGATTATTTAAATTGATGTTAATCTTCAGCTAAAAAACAACTTCCCAATAAACCCCAAATTTTTAATTATTACCTATAAACAGATGAGTACAGACGGAGGAGTGAAAAATGTCAAGGAAATACACTTCCAGGTGCTGAATTTGTCGCGGGTGTTTTTGTCTTGGAGTTATTTCATCTGAAATTAGTAGTTAACTCAAAACTTGTTAACGGACACAATATAGTGAATATTAGTCAAATAGAATCGCAGCAAACAAAATTCTAGCGAAGATTGAGGCTCTTCTTCAAAAGTGAGAATCATGAGTAAATCTCTGTGTTGTTCTATCAAAACTAAATAGATTTTTGAAGAACTTAAGAAGTTATTAAGTAAACAGTAGTATATGTTATCTATCTAATTGAAGAAGTTTCAATGACATGCAAATCAAATAGCATTAAAATATTTGATCTTTAATAATGCATGCCACAAAAATGTCTAAATAAAAATGCTTCCTGCGAAAGAAAAAGTAATTACAATGGGGAAATGGTAAAAACAAAGCAATGCCGAGCTCAACAAATGGTCCATTACGCAGAGCAACAATTATATAAGCTCTAAAAATCATCACATATGTACAAAATCATCACATCTGATTGAGAGAAAGGGAGGAGCAGATTGTAATTGAGAAGACATCTGCAGGGAGCCACCTCAAAAAAAAACATAATTACGCCAATTTTTCGACCTTTTTTTATAATCAAATTAAACACTTGCCTTTGAAAGCATAATGAAGTAGTAATATCTTGTGGATGTTAGTGCTAACTGCTGATTATCATTATTTGCTTATTGCTTCATCAAATTTTTATTGAAAAAATTATTAGTAATTGCTCTATTTTGAAGCTTCTAAATATCTGCTTCCACGTGTAGCATAATTGTACAACCCTGTATTCGCCGAGTGAGCCCCCGAGGCCCAAGATATTTTTAGGCCCAATGTTTCCAAAGGGCACGACCCCGGGAGGAGGAGGGGTGGGCATTTGGAGGGAGTCGAGTCTGAGGGGCGCATCCCAGGACTGTTCCCTTGTGAGGGCGTGCCGGGGAGGGCCGGGAGGCCTCCGGCTCGCCCAAAGCCTTGTGAGGACGAGCTGGGAGGGCCGGGAGGCCTCCGGCTCGCTCAGAACCTTGTGGGGGCGAGCCGGGAGGGCCGGGAGGCCTCCGGCTCGCCCAGAACCTTGTGGGGGCGAGCTGGGAGGGCCGGGAGGCCTCCGGCTCGCCAAGAGCCTTGTGGGGCGAGCTGGGAGGGCCGGGAGGCCTCCGGCTCGCCCAGAGCCTTGTGGGGGCGAGCTGGGAGGGCCGGGAGGCCTCCGGCTCGCCCAGACCCTTGTGGGGGCGAGCTGGGAGGGCCGGGAGGCCTCCGGCTCGCCCAGAGCCTTGTGGGGGCGAGCTGGGAGGGCCGGGAGGCCTCCGGCTCGCCCAGAACCTTGTGGGGGCGAGCCGGGAGGGTCGGGAGGCCTTCGGCTCGCCCAGAGCCTTGTGGGGGCGAGCCGGGAGGGCCGGGAGGCCTCCGGCTCGCCCAGAGCCTTGTGGGGGCGAGCCGGGAGGACCGGGAGGCCTCCGGCTCGCCCAGAGCCTTGTGGGGGCGAGCCGGGAGGGCCGGGAGGCCTCCGGCTCGCCCAGAGCCTTGTGAGGGCGAGCTGGGAGGGCCGGGAGGCCTCCGGCTCGCCCAGAGCCTTGTGGGGGCGAGCCGGGAGGGCCGGGAGGCCTCCGGCTCGACCAGAGCCTTGTGGGGGCGAGCTGGGAGGGCCGGGAGGCCTCCGGCTCGCCCAGAGCCTTGGGGGCGAGCTGGGAGGGCCGGGGGCCTCCGGCTCGCCCAGAGCCTTGTGGGCGCGAGCTGGGAGGGCCGGGAGGCCTCCGACTCGCCCAGAGCCTTGTGGGGGCGAGCCGGGAGGGTCGGGAGGCCTCCGGCTCGCCCAGAGCCTTGTGGGGGCGAGCTGGGAGGTCCGGGAGGCCTCCGGCTCGCCCAGAGCCTTGTGGGGGCGAGCCGGGAGGCCTCCGGCTCACCCAGGACCTTGTGGGGGCGAACTGGGAGGGCCGGGAGGCCTCCGGCTCGCCCAGAGCCTTGTGGGGGCGAGCCGGGAGGCCTCCGGCTCGCCCAGAGCCTTGTGGGGGCGAGCCGGGAGGGCCGGGAGGCCTCCGGCTCGCCCAGAGCCTTGTGGGGGCGAGCTGGGAGGGTCGGGAGGCCTCCGGCTCGCCCAGAGGCTTGTGGGGGCGAGCTGGGAGGGCCGGGAGGCCTCCGGCTCGCCCAAAGCCTTGTGGGGGCGAGCTGGGAGGACCGGGAGGCCTCCGGCTCGCCCAGAACCTTGTGGGGGCGAGCTGGGAGGGCCGGGAGGCCTCCGGCTCGCCCAGAGCCTTGTGGGGGCGAGCTGGGAGGGCTGGGAGGCCTCTGGCTCGTCCAGAGCCTTGTGGGGCGAGCCGGGAGGGCCGGGAGGACTCCGGCTCGCCCAGAGCATTGTGGGGGCGAGCTGGGAGGGCCGGGAGGCCTCCAGCTCGCCCAGAGCCTTATGGGGGCGAGCTGGGAGGCCTCCGGCTTGCCCAGAGCCTTGTGGGGGCGAGCTGGGAGGGTCGGGAGGCCTCCGGCTCGCCCAGAGCCTTGTGGGGGCGAGCTGGGAGGGTCGGGAGGCCTCCGGCTCGCCCAGAACCTTGTGGGGGCAAGCTGGGAGGGCCGGGAGGCCTCCGGCTCGCCCAGAGCCTTGTGGTGGCGAGCTGGGAGGGCCGGGAGGCCTCCGGCTCGCCCAGAGCCTTGTGGGGGTGATCTCCACTCGCCCCTGCTCCCTAGTCCGACAGCCAGGAGGGGTGTCTAAATGCACCCCAGCGAGACCTCACCAGGAGGGGTGTCTAAATGCACCCCAGCGAGACCTCACCAGGAGGGGTGTCTAAATGCACCCCAGCGAGACCTCACCAGGAGGGATGTCTAAACGCACCCCAACGTGGGGGCGAGCTGGGGAGGCCGGGAGGCCTCCGGCTCACCTAGAGCCTTGTGGGGGCGAGCCGGGGAGGCCGGGAGGCCTCCGGCTCGCCCAGCTCCAAGCCGGGTAGGCGGTCTGCGTTTAGCGCCCAAGAGTAGCGGGATTTGGCTATTCGCAGTCCAGTTTTGGTTATTCGCAGTCCAAGAGCAGCGGGATTTGGCTATCTGCAGCCCAGTTCAAGGGTATTTTGGTAATCTGGCAGACCAGTTTTCGGCTATTTGCAGCCCAACTTCAGAAATCCTATAAATAGGACCAAGGGGGCACCATTTGGGGGGATCTCATTCTAGGCTAGCTCTCTCCCTCTCTCTCTCCCTCCCCAAGTCTCCCTAGGGGGTGAGGAGAGCCTCCAGTGGTGCCCAAGCTTAGTAGTGGCTTGGGAGGGGAAGTTCCTAGGGAATTTCCGGGTATGTGGCGGGACCTCCCCATTAAGCCCTTGGTCCAGTTCCTAGTTCCAACACCTTCGACCTAGAGCTCTCCCTCGGGAGGAGTAAGGATTGGTCGCCCCTCGGCTAGCTGAGGGCCCCGAACTCCACAGAGACTAAGTCTTGTTCGCAAGTCTCGGTTTCAACACATGGTGCGGTGAGCGTGGAGTGTGACCAATTCAAGAAAGCCTCGAGCTGAGCTCCATGGACGGAGGTGGAGGAAGCTCCGACCCGGGTCACTCGCAGCCCCCGGTGGCTGGGGTGACGTTAGAGATGTTCGAAAACTTCAAGCGAGAGGTCCTGCAGACATTTGAGGTTGCATTCGCCATGATAGTCGGAGGCAGAAGAGGAGATGGTCCGGAGGTCCCACCCGAGCAGGTGGACGAGGGAACTCTCGGCCAACAGTCCAGGAAGGAAGTACCGGTGAGGGGGGAGTGGGGGGTGCCATACCCCCACTCACCCATCCTCAAGGGGGCGAGCTCAGGAGGGGGGCTCCCTCCCAGCTCGCCCCGCCCCTTCAAGTGGGCGAGCTCAGGAGGGGGGCGCCCTCCCAGCTTGCCCCGCCCCTTCAAGGGGGCGAGCTCCGGAGGGGGGTGCCCTCCCAGCTCGCCCCGGCTCTTCTAGCCCAGCCCCAAAGGGGGCCGAGCGGGGAGGCATTCGGCCCCCACTCGCCCCACCCCAAAGGGAGTCAAAACGTTGGTGGACGAGGCCACCCGGGGGAGCGGCTACCCAATAACCCGGCGAGCACAGGGGTTACCATTTCGACTCCGCGGAAGCAAGGAGGGGGAAGCTTCAAAAGGAAAAGATCCAACCGCCCGAGGTGGATGCAGTGGGAGAGGACACCTCCCCCACCGCCCCGGCAGGCTAGGGAGATCGGCCAAGGAAGAAGAATGAACCGCTCGGGAGGAAGAAGAGGCATCCGAGCAGAGTTTCCTTACTGTGACTTCCATCAGGAGGAGGGTCACGCGACATCCACCTGCCCCGAGTTCTTGGAGATGTAGGAGGCAAGGGGCCAGAAGCCGCAGCGTCAACAACCAGAGGAGGTCGAGGAGGACCGTGCCTGGGAGTAGAAGCCCGAGTCCCGGTCCTCGTGCTTAGTTTTGTTTCTTTGAGTCCATGTAGTAGGATGAAGCGTTTCCGAACTTGGTTTTCTTGCATGTAACCAGCTGACTAATGTAATAAAAGTTTTGTTTTTCAAGATATTTTTCCCCTCGGATGGTTCCGCTAGCCAGGCTCTCACTAGCCGGCAGGGCAGGTTGACCTCCCAGGGAGGGTAAATATTTTTCCCCTCGGATGGTTCCGCTAGCCGGGCTCTCTCTAGTCGGCAGGGCAGGTTGACCTCCCAGGGAGGGTAAATATTTTTCCTCTCGGATGGTTCCGCTAGCCGGGCTCTCACTAGCCGGCAGGGCAGGTTGACCTCCCAGGGAGGGTAAATATTTTTCCCCTCGGATGATTTCGCTAGCTGGGCTCTCTCTAGCCGGCAGGGCAGGTTGACCTCCCAGGGAGGGTAAATATTTTTCCCCTCGGATGGTTCCGCTAGCCGGGCTCTCACTAGCCGGCAGGGCAGGTTGACCTCCCAGGGAGGGTAAATATTTTTCCCCTCGGATGGTTCCGCTAGCCGGGCTTTCTTTAGCCGGCAGGGCAGGTTAACCTCCCAGAAATGGTAAATATTTTTCCCCTCGAATGGTTCCGCTAGCCGGGCTCTCTCTAGCCGGCAGGGCAGGTTGACCTCCCAGGGAGGGTAAAAATTTTTTCCCTCGGATGGTTCCGCTAGCCGGGCTCTCACTAGCCGGCGGGGCAGGTTGACCTCCCAGGGAGGGTAAATATTTTTCCCTCGGATGGTTCTGCTAGCCGGGCTCTCACTAGCCGGCATGGCAGGTTGACCTCCCAGGGAGGGTAAATGTTTTTCCCTCGGATGGTTCCGCTAGCCGGGCTCTCTCTAGACGGCAGGGCAGGTTGACCTCCCAGGGAGGGTAAATATTTTTCCCCTCGGATGGTTCCGCAAGCCGGGCTCTCACTAGCCGGCAGGACAGGTTGACCTCCCAGGGAGGGTAAGCGATTAAGGCCCCGAGCAGAGACCGCTGACCAGGCTCCCATCTAGCTGGCAGGACAGGAGATTCACTCAGTGAGGCAGGTGATTCATATTGGTTAAGGCCCCGAGCAGAGACCGCTGACCAGGCTCCCATCTAGCTGGCAGGACAGGAGATTCACTCGGTGAGGCAGGTGATTCATATTGGTTAAGGCCCCGAGTAGAGACCGCTGACCAGGCTCCCATCTAGCTGGCAGGACAGGAGATTCACTCGGTGAGGCAGGTGATTCATATTGGTTAAGGCCCCGAGCAGAGACCGCTGACCAGGCTCCCATCTAGATGGCAGGACAGGAGATTCACTCGGCGAGGCAGGAGGTTCATATTGGTTAAGGCCCCGAGCAGAGACCGCTGACCAGGCTCCCATTTAGCTGGCAGGACAGGAGATTCACTCGGCGAGGCAGGAGGTTCATATTGGTTAAGGACCCGAGCAGAGACCGCTGACCAGGCTCCCATCTAGCTGGCAGGACAAGAGATTCACTCGGTGAGGCAGGTGATTCATATTGGTTAAGGCCCCGAGCAGAGACCGCTGACCAGGCTCCCATCTAGCTGGCAGGACAGGAGATTCACTCGGCGAGGCAGGAGGTTCATATTGGTTAAGGCCCCGAGCAGAGACCGCTGACCAGGCTCTCATCTAGCTGGAAGGACAAGAGATTCACTCGGCGAGGCAGGAGGTTCATATTGGTTAAGGTCCCGAGCAGAGACCGCTGACCAGGCTCCCATCTAGCTGGCAGGACAGGAGATTCACTCGGCGAGGCAGGAGGTTCATATTGGTTAAGGCCCCGAGCAGAGACCGCTGACCAGGCTCCCATCTAGCTGGCAGGACAGGAGATTCACTCGGCGAGGCAGGAGATTCATGTTGGTTAAGAGTTTTACCGCCGAGGTGGCTCCGCTAGCCGGGCTCTCGCTAGCCGGCAGGGTAGGAAGGCCTCTCGGGGAGGCTAAGAGATTTTTTCCCCGAGGTGGCTCCGCTATCCGGGCTCTCGCTAGCTGGCAGGGTAGGAAGGCCTCTCGGGCAGGCTAAGAGTTTTTTCCCCGAGGTGGCTCCGCTAGCCGGGCTCTCGCTAGCCGGCAGGGTAGGAAGGCCTCTCAGGGAGGCAAAGAGTTTTTTTCCCCGAGGTGGCTCCGCTAGCCGGGCTCTCGCTAGCCGGCAGGGTAGGAAGGTCTCTCGGGGAGGTTAAGAGTTTTTCCCCCGAGGTGGCTTCGCTTGCCGGGCTCTCGCTAGCCGGCAGGGTAGGAAGGCCTCTCGGGGAGGTTAAGAGTTTTTCCCCGAGGTGGCTCCGCTAGTCGGGCTCTCGCTAGCCGGCAGGGTAGGAAGGCCTCTCGGGGAGGTTAAGAGTTTTTCCCCCAAGGTGGCTTCGCTAGCCGGGATCTCGCTAGCCGGCAGGGTAGGAAGGCCTCTCGGGGAGGTTAAGAGTTTTTCCCCCGAGGTGGCTTCGCTGGCCAGGCTCTCGCTAGCCGGCAGGGTTGGAGGACCTCTCGAGGAGGCGCTGTGTTTTTTCCGAGATAGCACCGATAATCGGGTTCCCAGCGACACTCATCGAATATGCAGGGTTGGACATTTCTTTTCGAGCGTGAGCCACGCTCGAAAATAGCGGGGATTGTGTACAACCCTGTATTCGCCGAGTGGGCCCCCGAGACCCAAGATATTTTTAGGCCCAATGTTTCCAAAGGGCACGACCCCGGGAGGAGGAGGGGTGGGCATTTGGAGGGAGTCGAGTCTGAGGGGCGCATCCCAGGACTGTTCCCTTGTGAGGGCGTGCCGGGGAGGGCCGAGAGGCCTCCGGCTCACCCAGAGCCTTGTGAGGACGAGCTGGGAGGGCCGGGAGGCCTCCGGCTCGCTCAGAACCTTGTGGGGGCGAGCCGGGAGGGCCGGGAGGCCTCCGGCTCGCCCAGAACCTTGTGGGGGCGAGCCGGGAGGGCCGGGAGGCCTCCAGTTCGCCCAGAACCTTGTGGGGGCGAGCTGGGAGGGCCGGAAGGCCTCCGGCTCGCCCAGAGCCTTGTGGGGCGAGCTGGGAGGGCCGGGAGGCCTCCGGCTCGCCCAGAGCCTTGTGGGGGCGAGCTGGGAGGGCCGGGAGGCCTCCGGCTCGCCCAGAACCTTGTGGGGGCGAGCTGGGAGGGCCGGGAGGCCTCTGGCTCGCCCAGAGCATTGTGGGGGCGAGCTGGGAGGGCCGGGAGGCCTCCGGCTCGCCCAGAGCATTGTGGGGGCGAGCTGGGAGGGCCGGGAGGCCTCCGGCTCGCCCAGAATCTTGTGGGGGCGAGTTGGGAGGGCCGGGAGGCCTCCGGCTCGCCCAGAGCCTTGTGGGGGCTAGCCGGGAGGGCCGGGAGGCCTCCGGCTCGCCCAGAACCTTGTGGGGGCGAGCCGGGAGGGCCGGGAGGCCTCTGGCTCGCCCAGAACCATGTGGGGGCGAGCTGGGAGGGCCGGGAGGCCTCCGGCTCGCCCAGAGCCTTGTGGGGGCGAGCCGGGAGGGCCGGGAGGCCTCCGGCTCGCCCAGAGCCTTGGGGGGGCGAGCTGGGAGGGCCGGGAGGCCTCCGGCTCGCCCAGAGCCTTGTGGGGGCGAGCCGGGAGGGCCGGGAGGCCTCCAGCTCGCCCAGAGCCTTGTGGGGGCGAGCTGGGAGGGCCGGGAGGCCTCCGGCTCGCCCAGAGCCTTGTGGGAGCGAGCCGGGAGGGCCGGGAGGCCTCCGGCTCGCCCAGAGCCTTGTGGGGGCGAGCTGGGAGGGCCAGGAGGCCTCCGGCTCGCCCAGAGCCTTGTGGGGGCTAGCCGGGAGGTCCGGGAGGCCTCCGGCTCGCCCAGAACCTTGTGGGGGCGAGTCGGGAGCGCCGGGAGGGCCGGGAGGCCTCCGGCTCGCCCAGAGCCTTGTGGTGGAGAGCTGGGAGGGTCGGGAGGCCTCCGGCTCGCACAGAGTCTTGTGGGGGCGAGCTGGGAGGTCCGGGAGGCCTCCGGCTCGCCCAGAGCCTTGTGGGGGCGAGCTGGGAGGACCAGGAGGCCTCCGGCTCGCCCAGAACCTTGTGGGGGCGAGCTGGGAGGGCCGGGAGGCCTCCGGCTCGCCCAGAGCCTTGTGGGGGCGAGCTGGGAGGGCCGGGAGGCCTCTTGCTCGTCCAGAGCCTTGTGGGGGCGAGCTGGGAGGGCCGGGAGGCCTCCGGCTCGCCCAGAGCCTTGTGGGGGCGAGCTGGGAGTGCCGGGAGGCCTCCGGCTCGCCCAGAGCCTTGTGGGGGCGAGCTGGGAGGGCCGGGAGGCCTCCGGCTTGCCCAGAGCCTTGTGGGGGCGAGCTGGGAGGGCCGGGAGGCCTCCGGCTCGCCCAGAGCCTTGTGGGGGCGAGCTGGGAGGGTCGGGAGGCCTCCGGCTCGCCCAAAACCTTGTGGGGGCGAGCTGGGAGTGCCGGGAGGCCTCCGGCTCGCCCAGTGCCTTGTGGGGGCGAGCTGGGAGGGCCGGGAGGCCTCCGGCTCGCCCAGAGCCTTGTGGGGGCGATCTTCACTCGCCCCTGCTCCCTAGTCCGGCAGCCAGGAGGGGTGTCTAAATGCACCCCAGTGAGACCTCACTAGGAGGGGTGTCTAAATGCACCCCAGCGAGACCTCACCAGGAGGGGTGTTTAAATGCACCCCAGCGAGACCTCACCAGGAGGGGTGTCTAAACGCACCCCAACGTGGGGGCGAGCTGGGGAGGCCGGGAGGCCTCCGGCTCTCCTAGAGCCTTGTGGGGGCGAGCCGGGGAGGCCGGGAGGCCTCCGGCTCTCCCAGCTCCAAGTCGGGTAGGCGGTCTGCGTTTAGCGCCCAAGAGTAGCGGGATTTGGCTATTCGCAGTCCAGTTTTGGTTATTCGCAGTCCAAGAGCAGCGGGATTTGGCTATCTGCAGCCCAGTTCAAGGGTATTTTGGTAATCTGGCAGACCAGTTTTCGGCTATTTGCAGCACAACTTCAGAAATCCTATAAATAGGACCAAGGGGGCACCATTTCGGGGGATCTCATTCTAGGCTAGCTCTCTCCCTCTCTTTCTCCCTCCCCAAGTCTCCCTAGGGGGTGAGGAGAGCCTCCAGTGGTGCCCAAGCTTAGTAGTGGCTTGGGAGGGGAAGTTCCTAGGGAACTTCCAGGTATGTGGCGGGACCTCCCCACTAAGCCCTTGGTCCAGTTCCTAGTTCCAACACCTTCGACCTAGAGCTCTCCCTCGGGAGGAGTAAGGATTGGTCGCCCCTCGGCTAGCTGAGGGCCCCGAACTCCACAGAGACTAAGTCTTGTTCGCAAGTCTCGGTTTCAACAATTATGTCGTATGTCCACGTAACTGTATCTCATTTATATATGTATATCATCACTTCCAAGAAGTTTATATAAATTATAAATGCATACTTTTAGATATATCTCATTTATATCTCATTTAGTTGAGTATATGAATGCTTATAAAATAGCAGTTCTGAGCACCTAAGATTGTAAGATGTCATCTGAGCACCTAAGAGGTCATAAATTTCATTTGAGCATTTCATCAAATATATCATAGGCATAAACCAAATTGGAAATTTTCATGAAGAATAAGAAATGCATATCTGGCTATCGTTGTGAATTCCATGGGAAAAAGATTGGCATGGAGAGGAGTTGGTCAGATCATGTACCTTTCAGGATTGGTCGAATGTACGGAAGCAGATGGTATAATGGTCGGGATTGATCTCCAACAAAGTCCCATGACATCAGGAGGGGAGGTTTCCGATCAGATTAAGCAACCTGCAAGCAAATGAAGAGCCGGAAGACTGCATGAAAAGATTGTGAAGCTCAGTCTAGATGATTGAAAAATGTAAAGGGAACCCTAGAATGGTTGGAGAACCTCCTCTGATTTTGAGAGAGTACACAACCAATCATCAATAGAAATAGAAGACTGAACTCACCTTAGCGAAACAGGGAGAACTGTGCGGCCCTTTGTCGCAGGGGAGAAGATGAGAAGCGTTGAAGAAGGAAGAAGTGCGGGAAGAAATAAAACAAAGAAGTAGTTGCGACCGGAGAAGTCGATGTCGTCGCGTTGTGGTATGCGATCACCGTCGGCGATGACAGAGGCGTGGAGAACGCGATGACGGAGGCGTGGCTGCTGGAGAGTGGTAGGGCGGCGCAGAGCATGGGAGATGTCGAGCTTTAGGGTTAGAAGAGTAGCGCGAGAATGAGCCGCAACGGGAGATATGTTCTCGCGATGGCCACACGACTGTTTAAATTGGACGGTGATCACTTTATTCAATGGTTAGGATCTTCTTGTGTCTCATTTTTCTTGCCATAGATGTTTTATTTACCTTGCCATAGACCTATAATTGATATTTCTTTTTAATATAATATATATATTTCCAACCGCTGGAAAGGTTTCTCTGCGGATCAAAGCTTCTCAGCGGAAATCCTCTCCCGTCTAGATATAAAAGCAAGCAGAAATCAGCGCGTCATATATATCTCCTGTCCGCGTGAACTTCTCCCGTCCAGACAAAAAAAACGCCCTAGCCGCAAGCCCATCCTTCTCTCTCCCTCGTCAAGGTTCTCGCCGCTGTTGCAAGAAGAGGATCTCCTCCCTCCCCGGCGAGAAGCGGCCGCCTGAACAGTGTTCTCCGGCCATCTGGTTTTCAGCGCTGCATAATCAAGTTGTAGAGAGAGGAACTTCTCTCTAGGATTGCCATCGCCTCGGACCTCCGTTTTCAGTGTTCTTTGGTTCTATCCTGTAGCCGTCGACGAGATCTACGTCATGGTGTAGTTGGTTTGTTGAAACAGTGCGGCGTGAAGATTGAAGGAGGATCTGAAGATTTTTATGTTCTTTGTTCTTTTTGGAGTTTCTGTTTTTTGTTCTTGTGGATTTTATTCGGAACCATACAACCGTGTATGTCGCGGTGTATGTTCGTTTATTTTGCTGTGTGGTTGTAGCGAACTTATATCCTTGATTTCAAGTATTTTCTGCATTGTTCTGGTGATTTTTCTTCTTGTGATTGTGCACGTCCTGGGTTAAGGATTTCTCACATTCCCAAGCATTTTGATAAATTAGCCTTGCATTTGTGAAATTTAATAACATCTAATCACGAATGTTTTATAATCTTTTTTAAGCCATGCCTGGAGTTGTGGAATCCTTGAAGGAGAGGATAGTGGAGTTTGATGAAGGAAAACGCTTGGTGAGCTATCTGGGCATAGAAGGAGGCTACATGAACCTCGGCTTCTCTCGCTATGTTATGTCCGTCAAACTTGACGACGCCGGAGACGGCAAGACCCTGATCACCACCACTCTCAACTACGATTTGGAACAGAACTTTGACGGCGCTCACCTTCTGGAAGAATGCCCCAAAATATTAGGCTACTATCTCGACAGCGTTATCAGCTATCTGCACACAAAATAATGCTTGATCATGATTCGGAATTATACAATGATTCACAAGAACTTATTTATAGCTGTTTATATACTTTATAAATATATGCTACTTCTCTCAATAATTATAATTATATGGAAAAACATTAGCAGTTTGGAACCGGCTATTCGCAGTCCATCACTATTCGTAGTCCATAAACTTTATTTGTAGTCCAAAATTATATTTGCACCCAACTCCCAACACAAACAAGCGAAACACTCTGTTGATTTATTAAGTACCAGAAGCCTAGAAAAATATTTTAAAGACTAAAATAATTAAAAAGGGCAATGTTATAAGCACATCAATTTTGGCTATTCGCACACCATTTTCTATGAGTTATTACGCGCCTTTTTGAAAATAAGCTTTGTACATGCATTTTTAGGAAAAGTGTTCAACACGAAAATTGTAGATCTCGTCAAGATCTAAAACTTTCGTGTTGACCACTTTTCCTAAAAATGCATGTACAAGACGTATTTTCTAAAATTTCGCTATAGTTACGATCAAGGCGACAATACGCCTTGTACGTGAGATCTACAACTTTCGTGTTGAACACTTTTCGTAAAAGTGCATGTACAAGGTGTATTTTTAAAAGACGCGTAATAACTCATAGAAATTGGTGTGCGAATAGCCAAAACTGGTGTGGTTATAAAATTGCCTTTTAAAAATTTAGCAGAAAAACAAGTTAAATGGCATGCATAGAGGAATTATCTCTAAACCAAGTTAAATGACATGCAAACCTTCCTCTAACCAGAAAACTGACTATTTTTTGAGATTTTCGCTGGAAAATTTTCTCCTTTTTTTACTGTGTTTGCGCACGACTGTGTCTGCGCACGACTGCTTTTGGGAGAAAATGAGCTATGTCTGTCCGAGATTGTTTTGGTTGCGCGTGGGTTACGCCTATGCATACCCAAAGCGGCGGCGCACATGCTCTGCATGTGCGCATCATGTGTCGCACCCATGAGCGACTACAAGGGTTGCACCATCCTCTCTCTCTCTCCCATATCCTTCACCCATAACAAAATAATTTGATCTTGGATAATCCAGCAGATTATATAGCAAATATGTTTCTTTTCTTCCAGGGGCGGATTCAAACGGGTGCCAAAGGGACAATGACACCCTCATTTTGTTTGCCATTTGTTATAAGCAGACCAAAATTTGGCTATTTGCAGATCAAAATTTAGCTATTTTGCATACCAAATTTGATTATTCGTAGATCAGACTCAGCTATGTGCACCCCCAAAATTAATTTCCAATCCATGACCCGTGGCCCACCTACTCACCCCAGCTCAATGTAACATTAGATGTACTATTGTGCTTAGATTTTTTTTATGTGCATCTCCCATTTATAATTTTTTGGATCCGCCATTGTTTCCTTCGCATGGATGTATAAAGAATCCAAATTCACACAGACTGACACATATATATATATATATATATATACACACACACAGATATATTAAAAAAAGGAAATGCTCTCCATTTAATCAATATTGATGGTAGCTTTCACATTCAACTCTTCATCAAAATTAACCTCATCACATTATTACTCATCAAAATCTCATCGCATTCTGCATTGAGGAGAGATCCAGCCCATGCATGACCACTCGGTCCCACAGCCGCTCACCGCGGCCGCCTCCACCAGTGGGCCGCCGGAGATGCGATGTGCGGCCCGGCCCGGGAGAAGAGTGCGGCGCAGGAGTGCGCCAATCCGACGGCTATCATCACCTTCACCCGCCCTCTCTTGGGAATTGGACGGCTGGGCAGCCTCTGTCTCCTTCCTCTGATCACAAGCTCCCCCGCCATTTCTTCTTCTTCTTCTTCTAATAATAATTAAGCAGAGTAGATAAATAATCGATGCTGTTTGTCTGAGTATACTTCTATCGATATTTATATATATAGACTGGAGATTGGGTATGAAAAAGATATAAATATATATATATATATATTTAAATGTGAATATAATATTTTCCGCCTTTTAATCGTGTATGTGAATCAGAGCCGTTGATTTGGCGGTCCTCGGTGTTAATTGGCTTCGGATGCCGGCGAGCACAGCTGCGTGGCACGGATTGTATTGGCAAGGGCACTGGTCCGTGGATAGTATGGAGTGGAGCGAGATCCCAATTTTAATATTTAAAATATAAACGTTTTATTGATAAAATCGGATTTAATAAAAGCCCATTAATGTTGCTCGTAAAATTATGATGTAAAACGTTTTCTTAATTCCGTAGGTGTAATATAATTAATTGGCTTTGGTTTTATCCGTATAAACTCAAGTCTTGAACTGTGAAAATCTTTGCAATCATTTGGGAGATGAGTCGAAGCAGGCATCAATAATATGTATTATTGGTGCTTCTTAACAATTCAGGATGAATTGATGATACATCGACAGAGTCTAAGGGTATGTTCGATGATGCATGGATATTGACTTTTTAGAATTGACTTTTCAATGAATATCAATATTGGAAGAATTATTTGTTAGTTTATTGGAGGCATTTTTGTCTTTTTTCCGGACCAGCAGGGATGCTCCAGCTTTTATGGCCGGTCTTAATCCCGCAGCAAAGTAGCTTCGCGCTACCGCTACCGCTTGTTCATCGGGAAGCGCTCCCGCTCGCTCCTGCTCCGCGGGGAGCGCTTCCGCGGGAGGCGCTCCCGCTCGCCCCTGCTCCGCGGGAGGCGCTCCCTCTCGCTCCTGCTCCGCAGGAGGCGCTCCCTCTCGCTCCTGCTCCGCAGGAGGCGCTCCTGCTCGCTCCTGCTCCGCGGGGAGCGCTCCCGCCTGCTCCGCGGGGAGCGCTACCTCCTGCTCAGCGGGAGGCGCTCCCGCTCGCTCCTGCTCCGCGGGAAGCGCTCTCGTGCTCTCGCTTGCGTCTGCTCCGCAGGAAGCGCTCTCGTGCTCCCGCTCGCGCCTGCTCCGCAGGAAGCGCTCTCGTGCTCCCGCTCGCTCCTGCCCTGCGGGAGGCGCTCCCGCTCGCTCCTGCTCCGCGGGAAGCGCTCTCGTGCTCCCGCTCGCTCTTACTCCGTGGGAGGTGCTCTCGCTCTCTTGTGCTCCGCAAGAAGCGCTCTCGTGCTCTCGCTCGCTCCTGCTCCGCGGGAAGCGCTCTCGTGCTCCCACTTGCTCCTGCCCTGCGGGAGGCGCTCCCGCTCGCTCCTGCTCCACAGGAAGCACTCTCGTACTCCCGCTCGCTCCTGCTCCGCGGGAGGTGCTCCCGCTCTCTTGTGCTCTGCAAGAAGCACTCTCGTCACTGGCGGAGATCGCCAGCCACCACCACCGTTGAGGCTGCCCGGGCTGCCCGAGCTGCCCAGCGTGACCGAGGGGCAAACTCATCATAATCTCAAAATTGACGATCCGTGTGCCCCGAATCAGGCATTCACATTCGCTTGTCCAAGAATCAGCATGACGCAGTTACCAGAACGTTCTCTTCAAAAACTATAAAAGCATGGTCAGACCTCCATTTGAAGACACTTTTGGGCATTGGGAGAGGAAAGAGCACATGAGTTTTCCGGCGAGGACTCTTTGAAGATCTTCATCAACCTTCAAGCTCCCCCTTGGTGATTTCCGTTAGCATTCCAGCTCCCCTGCAAGGACTTTGGGAGGATCTCGTTTGGGCTCCAAACTCTCTGATACAGACACCATCGGCGTTCCGCTCCCCAGCGCTCCGCTCCAGGCCGCTCCGCTGCGCTCCGGTCTAGGTCGCTCAACAGCGCTCCGCTCCACGCCGCTCTGCAACGCTCCGCTCCAGGCCGCTTAACAGCGCTCCGCCCCAGGCCGCACCGCTGCGCCCCGCTACAGGCCGCTCCACAGCGCTCTGCTCCAGGCCGCTCCGCAGCGCTCCGCTCAAAGCTGTCTCTGAGCACGCTTCACCACGCTCGGCTCCTTAGGACTTAGCAAAATCTCTGTAACGAGCGGTGGAATGTTACCCTCGAAAAACAACTCTATGTAACTCACAACACTAGTGGATCATTCAGAACTGGGCTAGACCTCGTGGTTTTTTCCCTTTCCGGGTTTTTCACGTAAAAACCTCTCTGCCTACTGTCGGTTCTCACTTTTGACTGTTTGCGCGTTCGGCTCACTCTCGAGCTAAGGCGGTTCAGCTCGACCGGTCTAAGAGAGCGTTGAACGACCCGCAACATGTTGCCTTAATTTCACCTATAAATATAAGAGGTTAGGGTTCTTATTTTGAATGAAGTTCTATTTTGTATTGGCATCTTTTTTTCGATAATATGTTGGAACAACTTTTGTGCTGGATTCCAATTTTGTTGTTCAGTTGCGTGATGAAATTTGACCAGTAGAATTGGAATTGAGGCACAAAAGCTGTTCAACCGCAAATTGGAATTGATATTGAAATTGGCATGGGAATTGGTATTATACTCTAATTTTGCAATGCCCAAAATGCGCACCCGCCTAACGCATTAAATTGGATGAGGTTTTAAGACGCGTGCCCAGTCGAAAGAGATGCGCTGGGGGAAAACGTCCGCGCGGGCGAAACTGCGCGCCCGGGCAAAAACGTGCGCCCAAGTGAAAAACGTACTCTGGCGAAAAATGGGCGCGCGAGCGAAAATATGTGTCCGGGAGAAAAACACCCGCCCAATTTCAGAAAGTCAATACCCGGGCGCCGAACGGGCCCTAAAAGATTCTTTCAGAAATCAAATATCCACTGGATTTGCCCTCATTTCATATTTCTATGCATACGATTATTATCAATTCGATCTACGGAACATCCAACCAGGTAAGATTGGATGAACTACATTCTACTCTGATCTCATTTCAAGCCAAGCATGAGTTTCTACCATATGTTTGAGATCAACCCTAAAACCAAATAATAATATATACAGTATTGTTTTTCAAAATCATACGATAAATTATACGTATAGTATATACTCATTCTCTCAAATAAAATACGTGGCAATTAATTGTTAATCAGTTGCAGGAGTTCCCGACGACCTATGTTTCAAGCGCTTCAAGTCTGCTCACATACTTTCCCAGTTATTGTGGTCCGCAGTTTCTTTCACCACATTCCGTCGTCGCGTCCACCTCCTTTAGCTAAATTGTGTGCCTGAAGACAATGTTGAGTCGGTTCCAACTGTTTAAGTCTTACTCATATTTACTCAGGCTTAGTTTCGCGCGGCTTATTTGCTCCAGTGAGTTTGATCAAAGACGTCATTATCATAGAATGTATGTTTGGCAAGACAAAAGGTTATGACCGCTATAAAGAAAATAAACTAATTTTGAGCATAAAATGCATGAATTTTTGTAGGTGAGATCGGGCGTTCGCGAACGACGGTTCATGCCCACGGCGTTCACGACCGCCACCACCACGCCTTAGTAAAGAAAGACTTGAGCAATATGACAAACACTCTGAATTTAGGGATTCTTGTAGGGCTCCTTGAAAGGGTTAAGAGCAGAAACGATTGTATCACCACCTATCTCATATCAAGAAAAACATTATTGTCTTCCAAGGATCCGTTTGGGGAAGCTTTTTTGCTAAAACACTGTCTATTGATATATAGGTGTTTGGTTCTTCAACTTCGTCAAAACTCTTCCTTTATTAGAAAAACAGTTTCTAGGCATATTGCCCACCGCTTCCCAGTCTTCTAGTCCACAGAAAAAACATGTATCGCATAAACGGCTTTTAGGTATTTGCGAAACTGAGCGAGATCGTGAAACACGCCTACTGCGAGCTCCGAGAGCATCCTTTTTCTCCCCTCCTGCATCATATTTCTGCTCCCTGAGAGATCGCCAGTCTTCTTTCATCGTCAACACCGTTGATCCCTTGCCCCTCCCAGCTCGCCTGAACATCTCCTTGTCGTAGTTATTATTTTCCATCTTCCAAACCCTTCTTCATTGATGACATCAATGTCTTCATCTAATTGTCGAACCAGAAATTTTTTGATTGCCCATGTAGAATAATTTTTCGGTTTGCCTTTAGTTTTAGCCTTTTAGGGTTTTTTTTTTCCTTCTTCCAAATCCTTTTTCATGGCTTGAAGCTAGAACAAAATTGCTTGAAATCATTGCTCAACAACTAATTGAAACTAGAAAGTGATATTCATCTTAACTACTTTAAAAATATTGCTTAAAAATTATCTAATATTTATATATTCAGTTTTGTAGGTGATACAAATTATGGAGATGGTGAAGACGGAGGATTATAAGAAGCTTTATGATACTTTGCATTTTGTTTCACTATCTAGCTTTAATTTAGGGCCTGTTTGAGAGGTCTTTTCAGAAAGGAGAAGGAGTGGTGGCAAAAGGATGGTAGGAAAAGGAGCTTTTGGAAAATGTCTATTGCAAAAGGAGATCTGTTTGGGTGAACTCCTTTTGCAGAGATTTTAAAAAATGAGAAACACTTTATAAACTGTTTGGTAAATCTCCGTTGTCATGACTTTTTTAAGCGCATTTTTCTCACGGGCGCGCATTTTTCGCCAGGGCGGACATTTTTCTCCGGGAGGCGCATTTTTCTCCCCGAGCGCGCATTTTTCACCCTTGCTCTCATTTTTCGCCTGTGCGCGCATTTTTGCCGGTGCGCGCATTTTTCGTCCGAACGCACATTTTTCGCCCGAACGCCCATTTTTTCGCCCGAGTGCCCATTTTTCGCACGGACGAGTATTTTTCGCCCATACGCGCAATTTTCACCCGAACGCTCATTTTTCGTCAGGGCGAGAATTTTTCGCCCGGGCGCGCATTTTTTCGCGCGTACGCTCTTTTTTCTCCCGGGTGCGCATTTTTCAACCGGTAAAAAAAGAGCGGACTGGCGAAAGAAATGTCGCCGGCGCAAAAAATGCACGACCGGGCAAAAAATGCGCTCCCGGGCGAAAAATGCGCGCTCGGGCGAAAAAATGCGAGTCCGGGCGAATAATGCGGGTCAGGGCGAAAAATGCGCGCCAGAGCGAAAACTGCGCGCCCGCGCAAAAAAAAAACGTGCCCGCGCAAAAAAAAAAGCGCGCCCGTGCGAAAAATGTGCGTCCGGGCTAAAAAATGTGCGCTTGGGAGAAAAAGAGCGCCCTGGCGAAAAATAGGAGTTCGGGCGAAAATTGCGCGCCCGGGCGAAAAATACTGGTCTGGGCGAAAAATGGGCGCCCGGGCGAAAAAATGGCGTTTAGGCGAAAAATACTCGTCCGGACGAAAAAATGCGCGCCCGGGCAAAAAAATGGGCGCCTGGGAGAAAAATGCGCGCCCGGGCGAAAAATGCGCGCCCGGGCGAAAAATGCGCGCCGGGGCGAAAAATGCGCGCCAGGGCGAAAAATGCGCGTCAGTGCGAAAAATGCGCTCCCGGGTGAAAAAAATGCGCGCCCGCGTGAAAAATGCGGCCCTGGCAAAAAATTCGCGCCCGGGCGAAAAATGCACTCCCGGGCGAAATATGCGCTCCCGGGCGTAAAATGTGCTCCCGGGCGAAAAAAATGCGCGCCCGGGCGAAAAATGCGCGCCCGGCCGAAAAATGCGCGGTCGGGCAAAAAATTCGCGCCCGGGCGAAAAATGCGCGCCCGGGCGAAAAATGCGCGCCCGGGTGATAAAATGCGCGCCCGGGAAAAAAATGCGCTTACGGGCGAAAAACGCGCGCTCGGTCGAAAAAATGCGCGCCCAGACGGAAAATGCGCGTCCGGGCAAAAATTGGGCGACCGAGCTAAAAATGCGCGCCCGGGCGAAAAATGCGCGCCAGCGTGAAAAATGCGGCCCGGGCGAAAAATTCGCGCCCGGGCGAAAAATGCACTCCCGGGAGAAAAATTCACGCTCGGGCGAAAAAATGCTCGCCCGGGCGAAATATGCGCTCCCGGGCGAAAAATGTGCTCCCGGGCGAAAAATGTGCGCCCGGCCGAAAAATGCGCGGTCGGGCAAAAAATTCGCGCCCGGGCGAAAAATGCGCGCCCGGGTGATAAAATGCGCGCCCGGAAAAAAAATGCACTTCCGGGCGAAAAACGCGCGCTCGGTCAAAAAAATGCGCGCCCAGACGGAAAGTGCGCTACCGGGCAAAAATTGCGCGACCGGGCAAAAATTGCGCGATCGAGCGAAAAATTCGAGTCCGGGCCTAAAATGCGCCCATCGGCGAAGAAATGCTCGACCGGGCAGAATAATGGGAAAATTTTGCTCTCGGGCGAAAAATGCGCTAACCTTGTATCGGGATGAGGAAGTGCTTTTCGAAAAGGTTGAAAAGTAGGGGACAAATGACTTTTCAAAAGGAGGAGAAAAAGAAGTTTTCCGCGGTAGCTTTTCCCACCGGTAGACAATCCAAACGGTTTTGTAAGTGCGGTGGCGTTTTTCAGAAAACGAAAAGGAGCTAAAAAACCCTCCCAAACAGGCCCTTAGAACAATTAGGATTTATTACTTGTTAATTTTGAAGCAAACGGCGATCAAAACTGTGTTTTCTACCAAACGGTTTACGACAATTAAAGTTTGAACACTTATGCAAGTGAAGTTTAATCCCAATAATTTTTTTACTGCAAACTTCATTACTCACAAACAACTATTTTTGCAACCTCCATTTTCCACAACTCTTTTTGTGAGAACAAACTCTCTCCCAAACAAACCACAAGTTTGAGGAATCAGGACCCTCTCCATTTGGAGTGAAATGAATAGCATTCATTTCACGGTTCAAATCTATTTCTGGCTGATTCAACAGGTTCACTAATCCATCATTATATATTTTTCTTTTAATACAAAAATTATACATCACTAGATCAACAAAAAATACATCCACACCATGAAATGAACCTTCATTTGAGATCTCAAATGAAGAGAATCCGGATCCAAGTTTGAGTTGGGTGATTTTGTCATCAGAGAGAAGCTAGTTGCGGACGAGGTCCACCGAGGTGAGTTGCATATAGGGTTGTTCACAAATAATATAATTCATGAATAGTTCGAGATTCGATTCATGAAGATTTGATTAAAATTCAAAATTTTCAAATTCGAATAACTTTATTCCTATTTGAAGGATTCACAAATAGTAAAATATATAGTTAAATAAATTATATATATGCAATTAAATATTAAATATAACTATATTTAAACATTATATATAATTAAACATTATAAATTTGAAATTCGAATCCATGTTCAAATCCGAATCAGAATTCAAACCAAAATTCAAATCCAACATTTCCTGCCGAATCCGAATATTCGAACGAATCCGAATCTATGCATTTTATGCCAAATTTGAATTCGATTGAATACCTGTTCGATTCGATTCGGTTGAAGTTTGTTTTATGATTCACGACTATAATTTTATATATAAATTAACGACCGTAATTTTATGATTCAAGTACTATGACTAGGGGTGAGCATAAAAAACCGCAAACTGCAAAAACCGCCCGCACCACACAAACCGCACCGATTTTTAAACCGCACCGCGTAGTTTCGGTGCGGTGCAATTTTGAACTTTTACAAACCGAGCGCGGTTCGGTGCGATTTTTGGATCTTGAAAACCGCAAAAACCGCACCGCACCGACTAATGACATATTTTCAATTTTAATAAACTTGTGACATCACATACATATAAATTAAAGTATAACTTTTAAATTATTAATTAATAATAGCAATTAACTAATTATATTAGCGCATATAGTTGCTTTTTTGTTTAGTTTGTTTGTTCTTTATCGATTTATTGATGAATTTGAAAATTAGTAAACTTTTGTTAAGTGCAAATAGTATCATAATGATTCATCTAACTGTAAATGCGTATTCACTAGATTTCTCTTAATGTTTCAATGTTTGAAGGATAAATAAAACTGCAATTATGTGAGTGTTGTGCATATCTAAGACTTAAAATCATTTAGATTCATTATATTTGTATTTGATGTGTCATTTCATATGCAACTAAAACAGTCATATTATGAGGATTGTATTATCTGAAGATCTATTTTTAGCTCGTGATTTATTTTGTAGTATTTATATTTTAAAAATATATGTATTACACATTTTTCATGAAAATATAACTCATGTAACTATGTTATTGCCCAAATTTTACAACTTATTTTGCCTCACATTATCCTTTTGGTGTATATGCATATCACATGCTAAAAACCGCACCGAAACCGCAACCGCACCGCAAAAAACCGCACCAAACCGAAACCGCACCGCATAATTTCGGTGCGGTGCGGTTATGCTCGGGCCAAAACCGCGCCCTTGCGGTGCGGTTGCGGTTTGGGCCAAAACCGCACCAAACCGCACCGCGCACACCCCTAACTATGACATAGAAAAATAAGGGGGATGCGTGAGATATTTGGGAGTTGAAGTTTGTAGGGGTGTGGCCTAACCAACTCAAGCCTAGGCCACGCCCGAGATTCAACCCACCGATTGTAGGCAATTTTCGGTCCGGGATCCGGAGTTACACTTTTGAGGGTGGTAGCCGAGCTGGCCATGTGGTCGGATCCTGGGCAATTCTAGTCCGCCCGGAGCTCGAACGGGAAGAAAGGGCGTCGGATGGATACTAGAAGGCCCCCCTCTGAGCGGAGATTGAGACCTTATTTACATCCCTTATGTGAAGCAATCTTATGAAGGGAAAATGAATAGAAGAAGATAAAGAGAACAATTAGGGCACACAAAACAACTCTACAGGATTTAGTTTAGACATTTTAAGAAGACCGACAGCTAACATATACTGAACCAAATATCGACAGCCACGGGCCCGAAACAATGAGCCTACATTAACCATGCCTATCATCGGCATCAACATCAGAATGCCGCCCTCGCGGCGCCGCGCACAGCCTCCCGCTTCATCTCGGCGGCTTTTCCACTGCCTCGGAAGTACATGTACACTTGCTGCACCAGAAAAAAAGGAAGCAATAAATATCTTCATTAGTAAAATTTCATATATATAAATAAAACAAGGATAAATGTACATTATAAAGTGTCAAATATATCATTTACCCTACTTTTTAAATTTGAAATGATATTAATTAGTCATAGGGCAGCAATTGATGATTCACAGCCTGATTTCCTGTATATAAAATAAGGTGATTGTTATGTGCAAATCATTTTTGGATGTGTAAACCAATTTCTATGAGTTATTACGCGCCTTTTGAAAATACGCCTTGTACATACATTTTTAGGAAAAGTGTTCAACACGAAAATTGTAGATCTCGTCGAGATGTACATCTTTCGTGTTGAACACTTTTCCTAAAAATGCACGCACAAGGCGTATTGTCGCCATGATCGTAACTATAACGAATTTTTGAAAATACGTCTTGTACATGCATTTTTAGGAAAAGTGTTCAACACAAAAGTTGTAGAACTCGACGAGATCTACAATTTTCGTGTTGAACACTTTTCCTAAAAATGCATGTACAAGGAGTATTTTCAAAAGGCGCGTAATAACTCATAGAAATTGGTTTGTACATATCCAAAAATGGTTTGCACATAACAATCACTTAAAATAATTACTTGCATACATATCTTTTATTAATACATATCTAAATTTACTTTTAGGGTAATATTATTATTGTATAAATGTATATTTTGCTATACGACGTTACTGCAAAATTTAAAATAAACTAGTCTCTAGAACTAGAGAAAAAAAGATCACATAATTGAAACGGCAAGGGCAAAAAATGTTGCTTACTTTTAACTTCAACAATTTATTTATTAATAGTGTGTGTGTTTGCCAAATGGCTCGAAGCTCCTTCGCCGTCGTGTAGTTCGACTGACGTCTCCCATCTTTCAGACTCTTCGCCTATTTAGATAAGCTAAGCCCATATTCGTGTTGTTCGTCTGTCTAAACCCCTATAAAGATTGTTCGTCGTTGCGCGACTCACCTGCTTCGGCCCTTGCCGTCCCCTAAACAGTTCAGTTGTCTTCGTCATATTCTCTGCCACGCATTAATTTCATCCTCTTCGCCCCTACGCTGCATTGCCTTCTCACCACAACTATGAGCACATCCTCTTCGTCGCTTAACTCATTCCCTAGTGAAATACACCATGAACGGGTTACTTGAAACCACCCCTTTGCAGCTCATCTTCGAGTCTTAGACTTCACTATATATGTATATATATACGATTTTTTACCGGGACTTCCCCTCAAAGTTTGCGTAATTACAACTTGCACCCCTCTAACTTTTGAAATTACAAAAACCTCCCCTAAATGTTTACATTTCATAACATCCATGTACAAAAGTACCCCACCCCCTTGGAGTAAATCTTCAGGGGGGGCCCTTTTGTGCATGATGTTATGAAATGTAAACATTGAGGGGGTGTAATTGTAATTTCGAAAGTTAGAGGGGTACAAGCTGTAATTACGCAAACTTCGAGGGGAGGTCCCGGTATATATGTATGCATACATATCTTTATTATATAAGTTAATATAACATTCTCCATGCTCTTACCGTGCTTTCATTTTCCACCGTTGGATCTTTCACATGTTTTATCCGAAACATCTTTAATATAGAAAAATTAAAATAAACTTCCACGCCAAACAACTAAAATGTCTTCCACATGTTTTACGGCGGAGAGGGAAAAAATAATATTTTTAAGCATATACGTATTTTTTTTACAAAATAAATATTGTAATATTGATGTATATTTTTTTAAGGTCATTTTGAGTACTCATATGTATATGTTGCGGGCGCAGCCTGCAGACGCATCGAGCACGGGCGAAGCCCGTGCTGAGGCGGGCGAAGCCCTCCGTCGCCGGCCGGGTACTGTCGCGCTTGGCCGTAGGGGCGGAGCCCCATGTCGGGCACTCGTGTGTATATATATATACATATAAATAGGGTTATTTACCGGGACCTCCCCTCGAAGTTTGCGTAATTACAGGTTGCACCGCTCTAACTTTCGAAGTTACAATTACCCCCCTCAATGCTGACATTTCATAACATTCATGCGCAAAAAGACCCCCCTGAAAATTTACTCCAAGGGGATACTTTTGTGAATGGATGTAATGAAATGTAAATTTACCGGGGCGGTTTTTGTAATTTCAAAAGTTAGAGTGCAAGCTGTATTTATGCAAACTTCGAGGAGAGGTCCCGGTAAATAACCCTATATAAATATATATATATGTATATATATAAATATATATATGTATATATAAACATGTACACAAATTTAAGTATTATACTTCTGTATTAATAAGAAATACTCTCTTATACATGTTATTTTGATAGATCAAGTAGATTTATTTACAAGCAGTAGAAGAATAGATGGATAAAAGATGTAGATGTAAATCACCTGAATGACCCAGATGCTGAGGAGAGACTCCAAGCAAAAGAAACCAAACCCGATGAAGTAAAATATCTGTGGCATAAAGAATTCAGATTAACATAAAGCAATCCGCTGAGCGAAGTTCATTAAAATCTATACAACAGTTTGTTAAAGTGTCAGATTTGACGATAACTGCTACGACAAAAATTGAATCAAATACTGACAGCTTCAGCAACTATATACACGCATTAGCTTCTTTTTGCGGCTTTCTTCTCGGCTAGAATGCGCTGAGAGAGCTCCTAATTCCCAACTACTCTTACTTTCCAAAAAGGCAACATTAAAAAAGGGGCTGGAAAATTGCAGTTATTTGCCTCACAGTAGAAAATGTTCTATACCAGAATTCTTATCTGTCAAATAATTTAGGTTAAAGGTCTAGTTTGGTAGGAATTTACTCCAAGAAGGCAGAGTGTGGCACTGCCAAATTCGACAAATTGAAAATAACTGAGAAAAAATAGAAGCATGTTTCAAGTAATCTGTGGGGGTATTGGGGATCTAGAACTTCAGGTTCAGGCTGAGCCCAAACCGGTTACAAGTGGGCTCAAACTGAGCTTGAGTGTGTTATGTACTCACCGGAGTGGTGGTCAGAAGTGGAGGAAATACTATGGAGCCGGAACCGCGGCTGCCTAAGCGGAGCTTGCTCGGATGAAGAGAGCTACCAAAATCTCTTTAAAGTTTAGGAAAATAGACTTCTTTTGTTGATTCCTTCAACATGCATATGCCTTTATATAGGCTTACAAGAGGACATAAATCATAAAAACAACATACTTGGACTAATTATGACCGACGCGACATAAAGACGTAATAAAGACAAACATAATATAACCTACGCTAGACTCGATAAAGACATTATGGATCTATTATTATTATTATTGTAATGAGTTATTAGTCCGAGTTGAGTCGTATAAATCGAGTCGTAGTTAGGGTATTTTATAGGTCTTTTAGTATTTTATGCATTTCGTTATAATTACGGTCGTGCCAATGTGGGTCCTATATATTGACCCTTAAAGAGTCTTGTATGGAAGCTAAGCAATGAAATAGTCTATTTCCCGTCTTTGAATGAGATTTTGGAAGCCCTCTCTCTCTCTCTTGAGCACGCCCTGCTTAGGTAGCCGTGGTCAAGGCTCCGTAGTATCTCCGTCACCATCATCTCCACCTCCGATCAGTCCTCCAACAACCTCCGAGTAGGCCCATAACAACACGGCATTCATAACAAAAGATGTAACACAGTAATTGGGCACGCAGCTCATAACATCTCTCTCTCCGCCTTTAAATCGAGCATGCCCTCAAGCTCGAACGAAGCTTGCACAGCTTGATCGTCTGGCTCTTTGATTTCCCGCCAGAACACTCCAGGTATCGTGTTGATGTAGCGGAGGCTGCAACGAGTGGAAGGGTGTCTGCGTGCTCCCTGATGGTAGAAAAAATGGCGAGGAACGGGCTGACAGAGGGTGCCTAGAGGTTGCGGACAGTCGAAGGCGACGGTAGCACTGGCGGATAAGGAGCGACGGCAATCAGAAATGGCGACGCCGACTTGGGGACAGTCACCGGAAGAAATAGATCTGGAGGTGCCGACATAATATGTGGTCGTAGAGGAGACGACGAGGTGGTCGGAGGAGACGAAAGCTACGTTATCAAGACCGCGATCCGGATCCTACGATCCAGATTTTGTTAATCGATCTGGATCTTATCTAGGATCTAAATCGACACATCTACGTCTGGGGTCACGATCCAGATCTTAGGATCTTTAGGATCGTGATCCCGACCCGATTCTACCGGTTCGGCCAAAGGGAACTAGAAACATGTCCAATCCTATCCCGACCCCATTCAATCGGTCCGACTCGCATAACCCGTTGCTTAACTTTATCCCAATCCTGCCCCCATACCCCATCACAGAATCATATCATGTTGCTTTATCGTATCCCAAGTGTCGATTCCCGACCCCCATTCAATTTTATATTTTTAGTCTTAATTTATGAATGTTGTAGAATCTTGCGATCCTCTATCTGATCCTACTACCCGATTCGATCCAACCTCAAAACGATCTCACATAGGATCTCGATCCTGACAACCTTGGCCGGAAGAGCAGGGGTCGGTAGAGGAGGGGCCGACAAAAGAGGTTGCGAGATGGCCGGAGGGGTCGGCAGAGCAAGGGCCGACAAAAGAGGTGACAATGTGACGACTGCAGGGACTGGTGGTGGTGGTGGTGGTGGCGGTGGCGGTGGAACGACAAGGATGGCAGAGAGCCGGGGAGCGGCCTCGGTCGTCGGTGGGAGCATCGACTTTTTAAGTGGACTCAACGGTGGCATGGGCTGCGGCGGAAAGGAGGCTGTCAGATCATTAAGCTCGTGGAGGAGTGAGGTCATGTCGTCCCAACAACATGCCACGGCGTCTCGAAATTGTGCATCCATGGATGTCATGAAGTTGTGCATGACGTCTCGGAGGGCAGCCAGAAGATTGCCCGAGTCCATCGAATGTATATGACGAAGTAAATAATTCGACGAAGAATGAATTAATCAATTCAAATGAAATTGGAGTTGTGCTTGCCCTAATATGATTAAAAATTAGATCTACTGTAACTAGTAAACATGATAATAAAAATCCTCTCGGTTACATCTCCCCGATATGCATTACTTGCACACTAATTTTCACGATAATAAAAGCTTCTTGATACCCTCCTAGACAAAAGATGGCATAAGTGTCATGGGGAATGAATAGGGGATACTCTGATACCATTTTTATTATCTGATAAAAATAAAACCGAACTAGTAGAATCACTTATAGAAACACCGCAACTCGACTACCAAATAGAACTAACAAACGGAGAGGCAACTTCCCAGGAAAGTATCCCCTATTCATTCCTCAAGACACTTGAAAGTAGAATCGGACAGCCCTCCCAGGCACCGTACAATGAATACAGAGGAGAAAACGATAATATAAAACCTCGAGGAAAACGAATGGCATTAGAAACGGTTGATAAAAAACTCCTAGTAGATGACGGAAAAATATTAAACATTACTCCTCATGACTCACAAAAATTACCAACTGTCCTAGAAATATGGAGCAACTAGTAGTTCGAAGGTGGGAAGAGATGGAACTAGAAAAAACTCCGGCAGAAATGTGCAATTACTTAGAAAGATTCTTGGGCGAAACAGCCCGAGCAATCTAGGAATCATATAAAAAAGAATACCCCCAAAACTTTAACCGGGATGTTGCCTTGGGTTCAAACCCATATAATTTTACCAATAAAATTACCTATTTACTCTTAGGATACCATCCCACTGTTAACATAATCGCCCAAGCAGAAGCTATACGACGACTGGAACAACTCCAAATCTGACAATGAAATTATATTAAACTTTTTCTCCAAGACTATATGTATTATAACAGCATTGCCGGCTTCTTCTATGACAAAAACATTGGCGAAAAACTAATTTTAAAATTACATGATCCCTTGGGAACCCAGATCTACAAAAATACAGAGAACGACAAATAATATATCACCAACTGGACAACATTAGTACTAGAATCTGATTCATTATTGATTGTCTAGTCGAAAAATGTACTGACCTCCAGATTAGCCGACAACTCAAAGGAGAATATAGCTTCTGCCGAAATATTTACACTCCCCAACGTTATGATAAGGAGGAAAAGACCACCTACAAACCTAAATATGACAGCCGCCATAAACCTAAGAAGAAATATTTTCTGCGACGAAGCAATGTTCGAAAACCTTATCTTAATCGAGATAAACATGTACGAAAATACGATAAAAAAGAGAAATTACCACAAGACCTTGGCATGTTTTACCTGTGGCTCGACTAATCATTTAGCCAAAGAATGCAATAGAAGACATAATATACATAATAAACAAGCCGCATTAATAGTTTGTACAAATGAAGATCTAATCCACATAGATGAAACCATCAGTGACACTGAAAGTGTTTATAGCATAATTAGTATAAATGATCAGGATGACCGCTATCTCCCCGATTCTGATAATGAAGCCGATGAATTGCAAATACAATTTTTAGAATCTAATCGAAAGTGCAAAGACTCCTACGAAGACAACTCATCCAAATTAGATGCCCTAGACCAGTATCTTAACCAGATCTAAAAATGTCCTTATGTGACCACTCTTGGCGCTCCAATAGTGGTGGTAGCGATAAACCTTGTGTTTATTGTATTAGTTACCCCACCTTAGCATTAAGATACCAATGTAATGCATGCCTAAGCGAAGCATGTAAATTTTGTATATAAGAAAAATATTCAAGTTTTCTTACTCCCCAAGCTAGTCCCTCTGGACAACGCAAGAATGATATCATTGAAATTAGGATATTAGATACTGAGAACCAAATTAGTGACCTAAAAACCCAAGTTTCAATCCTTCAAAAAGATATTACCAAGCTTTTTACTCTTTTTGATACCTTATACAACTATGTGCATGCCCAATAACCTGCGCTTAGTAATGCATATGATGGACACATTTTTACAACAAAACCATCCCCAAAACCAGATTTACATTACCCAAGCCTTAGAGACAACAATAAAACCTTATATAGCAGCCAAAAGATTTATACGTTAAAGTTCTTGGCTCTCTTGCAGTTCCATAAATTGTCTAGAAGGCATTGCTGGAGCTGAGTAACTGCATGGTTGGTGCGAAATCGGAAATTACTGCCGGGGGGGGGGGGGGGTAGGTTTGCAGCCGAAAGGGGCCAAATTGAAAATGTGATAGTTGTTGGAGATCCATCTGCAAAATTAATCACTATTAGAGTCACTTTTGGTTGTAGTTTCTTCATTAGTAAAACTAGTTATCTCTCGTTCTATATTTCCACGTAAAGTTAAAATGAAACGTTTGATATCTGCTACATCTCGTGCTAAATTATGGTTAACCGGCCTTAACTTTTGGCGACTTTGTTCTAGATATTCAAGGATTCGGACGTAACGCCTATTTTCAACATGTAATATATGGAGTTTCTCGATATCATCATGAAGGATTCTGGATAAGTGGTCTGCAAGTTTATTGACTGTCTTTAATATGTTCGAATATGACTTTATAGTTTTTGTTGATAATGTGATCTAAAAAATTTGTCCACCTTTTGTAACTGATATTTTTACTATTTCTATTTTGATAGATTTTACAATTGCCTCACAATCTGTTCGTACTAAAATTTCATTTTTGTTGATTATGAACAGGTGGAATGCGTCCAGCCCATAACATATAGCTAGGAGTTCTTGGTCAATGTTACTAGCCGGACCTTTTTCTTTGAAGTTGACACAATTGTATCGACATGTTTGCTCTTCTACTTTAGTAGCATACTTATGGGGTTTGCATCTAAGTACTGCTCCCCATCCTGTTTCGCACCCATCTGTTTCTATGATTAAATATTCTGTATCCAGTGGTAATCGTAATTGTGGTAGGGATATGACTTGTTCTTTTATCTTAGAAATTTGTTTAATATCTTCCAGATTAAATTCTTTATGTGTTCCCTTAATTTTACTATAAAGAGGTCCTGTTAGTTTGCCTAATTTTTTAATAAATGGCCGAGCATAATTAACCAGGCCAAGGAACTGTTGGAGTTGTTTAGTGGTTTTGATCACGGGAAATTTTAGAACCTTTTTGCTAATAAGGTCTTGGAGCTTTATTTGTCCTTGTCCTAACTCGATGCCCAATAATTCAATATTTTTTCTAAAAAATTGTGTTTTCTTTGTACTAATAACTAATCCTTGTTTCATAAATTCGGAGAGGGTTAATTTCAGGTGGTTGGTATGTTCTTCTTTGTTGTGGGAATGTACTAAGATATCATCGATGTATACGCTAGTGAATGTTCGATATTTGTTAAAGATATCATCCATTTTACGCTGAAAAATGCTAGGTGCGTTTTTAAGTCTAAAAGGCATAACTAACCATTCAAAATGGCCAAGTGGGCATGTAAATGTTGTCCAAGGGATGCTATTGGGATGCATTCTGATTTGCCAGAACCCAGATTTGAGGTCAAATTTACTAAAAATGTAGTGGTCTTGAATACTATTAAGCAATTCCGTCTTGTCAGGAATGTTGTAAGCGTCATCTACGGTGTTATCATTTAGACGTCTATAATCGATGACCATTCTGGATTTACCTCGGGATTGTTCACTGTGTTTATTGACGATGAAGGGGCTTCTATGAGGGTTGTTACTGCGCCTAATGACCTGTAGTTTTAATAGCTCATCGATATGCATTTTAAATTCGGCAATATTTTCATTAGTAGCTTCAATCTTTTTAGAGATGATGCGAAAATTTGGATCTTTAAGATGTAGTTGACATACTAGTTATTACGTTCTCAATGGCGTTGCGGATTATCACCAAATATTTTATCTTTTTCTAATGTGCTAATAAGTTGATCTATTTCAAGATTACCTGTCTCGAGGAGAGTGTATATTGTTACTGGTAGGATAGATGGAGTAGGATCACTAGTAAAAGTGTTTTCACTGAGATAGTTATCAAGCTCGTTGGACTCACCAAGTTGGTTAGGGGAAAGTTATATCTGGTCGGTACAGGGTGTCGGTTTACATACACCGAGAATGGGACTAAGTTATCAAAGGCGCAAGGCGCACCGAGGCGCAAAGGGGTCCTGGAGCCTAAGCGCAAGGCGCAGACGCGCGCCTGAGGCACGTGAGGCGCAAAAATGAATTGCGTGCCCAATTCACTGAAAAGCAGTTAATTTGGCATCCAATTCATTGATTTTCAATGAATTGGGTGCCCAATTCACTGAAAATCAGCGAATTGGGCATCCAATTTGCTGATTTTTAGTGAATTGGGTGCCCAATTCGTTGATTTTCAATGAATTGGGTGCCCAATTCACTGATTTTCAGTGAATTGGGTGCCCAATTCACTGAAAATCAGGGAATTGGGTGCCAAATTCACTGAAAATCAGCGAATTGGATGCCCAATTCGCTGATTTTCGGTGAATTGGCACCCAATTCACTGAAAATCAGCGAATTGGGCATCCAATTCGGTGATTTTCAGTGAATTTGACACTCAATTCACTGAAAATCGGTGAATTGGATGCCCAAGTGCGTCTAGGTGTGCCTCGGGTGCGTCTGAGATCATGTTTTTGTCCTCTCCAAAAAAAAGGTTGAAGAATACAGCTTGAAAAGCCCAGGTGCGCCTTTGGTGCGCCTGGGAGTTGGTAAGGCGCGCGCCTGGGCGCGCCTGAGGCGCGCCTGAGGCACGTCGCCCGCCTCTGCCTTGCAGAGGCGCTGGCCGGTGCGCCTGGTGCGCCCGGCGCCTCAGGCGCGCCTAGGCGCGCGCCTTGATAATGTAGGAATGGGACAATGACAAGGACTAGTTTGGGAGGATTCTGTATTTTCACCAGGCTTTCGGGCGGGTTCTAAGGTAAAAGGAAAGGCTGGTTGGGTTAGTAAGTGCATACTCTGGGAAGTAATAAGGAGGTTATGGTACCAGTTGATAAGGAGATTAAGCTCAATAATGCAATTAATATTACTGAGTTGAAGATCACTTAAGGTAATACGGACAGGACGTGTTTGGTCATTTGTCCATGTGCCAGTGTCACATTTATATGCTATTTTATATGTAGTTGTTTATCATAAAAAAATAGTTGGTCATCCATTTGCTGGGCTTTAAAGCGTTCTGGGATAGGAATATATTGTATGTATAAAGGTGGGACTAATTTTATATCAAGTAAGGTATTACTACAACCGGTGTCGACCAGGCCCACAACTTCTAAATGCAGTTATGTATCTTAAAACGAAGATGGATTTTAAGGCTATAAATCCGAGGACCATGCCTTATTTCTTTAGGCAAGTGGCTTGGTAGGGATATTTTTACTGCAGAGAAGTTGGTATGGGGGATCATATTGCTGTTTGGCGAGTTGGAGAGATGGCTTGTGTCTGACTCGTAGTTTGAGAAGCACCTTTCTAGCTAAATAATGATCCTTTAAAACCGCTAAGCGGGATCTAGTGATAGTTAATTGAGTACGTATAAATCTTTTGGCTGCTAGATAAGGTTTTATTGTTGTCTCTAAGGCTTGGGTAATGTAAATCTGGTTTTGGGGATGGTTTTGTTGTAAAAATGCATCCATCATATGCATTACTAAGCGCAGGTTATTGGGCATGCACATAGTTGTATAAGGTATCAAAAAGAGTAAAAAGGTTGGTAATATCTTTTTGAAGGATTGAAACTTGGGTTTTTAGGTCACTAATTTGGTTCTCAATATCTAATATCCTAAGTTCAATGATATCATTCATGCGTTGTACAGAGGGTCTCGCTTGGGGAGTAAGAAAACTTGAATATTTTTCCCGTATACAAAATTTACATGCTTCGCTTAGGCATGCATTACATTGGTATCTTAGTGCTAAGGTGGGGTAACTAATACAATAAACACAAGGTTTATCGCTGCTACCACTATTGGGGCGCCAAAAGTGGTCACATAAGGACATTTTTAGATCTGGTTAAGATACTGCTCTAGGGCATCTAATTTGGATAAGTTGTCTTCGTAGGAGTCTTTGCACTTTCGATTAGATTCTAAAAATTGTATTTGCAATTCATCGGCTTCATTATCAGAATCGGGGAGATAGCGGTCATCCTGATCATTTATACTAATTATGTTATAAACACTTTCGGTGTCACTGATGGTTTCATCTATGTGGATTAGATCTTCATTTGTACAGGCTATTAATGCGGCTTGTTTATTATGTATATTGTTGAGAAGAGCGAAACTTGTATGTATTACTTATATATTTAAAATACACAGAGGGAATACATATTTATAGGAGAGAAGAAAGGAGAGAAAATCCTATACACAATGTGGGACTAAAGGAGAGAGAAATAATTACACTCATAAATACAAAAATGGGCCTAACTATGGGCCTTTGATATGGGCTTTTCTAACACTCCCCCGCAAGCTGGAGCGTACAAATCGTAAGCGCCCATCTTGGATAAGCACTGATGATAGAGAGTACTGGACAGTGCCTTTGTGAGGACATCCGCAACCTGTTCAGTACCCGGAACATGCTTCAATTCAATCTTCTTCATCTGGACTTTCTCTCGAATGAAGTGGCAGTCTACCTCAATATATTTTGTTCTCTCGTGAAAGACGGGATTCTAGGCTATGTGTATTGCAGTTTGGCTGTCACAGAGAAGGAAAGCAGGTGAGGGAAGCTTCATACCAAGATCCGTGAGAAGGCTTTCAAGCCACGTTAGTTCTGATACTACTGATGCCATTGCCCGATATTCTGCTTCAGGTGAAGATCGTGCAACTACTGCTTGTTTCTTGCTCCGCCAGGTGATCAAGTGTCCTCCAAAGTAAGTGCAAAAACCACTTGTTGATCGCCGATCATCTATGGACCTAGCATAGTCAGCATCTGAATATGCGACTAGATTTGGAGTTGAAGATGAGGTTTTGTACACAAGGCCTTGACCAGGAGTTGTCTTAAGATATCGGAGGATTCGTTCAACAGCCTGTAAGTGAGAACTCCGAGGGGCATGCATGTATCGGCTGACAATACCTACAGCAAATGATATATCTGGTCTTGTCACTGTGAGGTAGATCAATTTCCGACCAGACGGCGATAATACTCCGGATTTTGCAGCAGAAGATCAGTGTCAGATGCCTGAGCAGAAATCTTGTGATTTACATCCATTGGAGTGTTGACTGGCTTGCATCCAGAGTAACCTGCATCGTGGAGAAGGTCGAGGCAGTATTTCCGCTGAGAGAGGACGAGACCATCAGATCGTTTGGCGACTTCTAAACCCAGGAAGTAGTTGAGATTTCCTAGATCTTTTGTCTGAAAGGCAGTGCTGAGATGTTGTTTGACCTTTTGTATCCCTTTGACGTCATCTCCAGAAATGACGATGTCATCCACATAAACTAGCAGAATGACTGTTCCAGTTGGCTGATGGCGAATGAACGGAGAGGAATCTGCCGAGCTCTGTTTGAAACCAAGTACCCGAAGTTCCTTACTGAACTTGTTGAACCAGTTCCGCGTGGATTGTTTGAGACCATACAGAGATTGCAACAATAGGCAGACCAGTGACTCCCACGTGGTCTCAAACCCGGGAGGCTGTTCCATGTACACCGTCTCCTGTAGATTGCCATTGAGGAACGCGTTTTTGATGTCCAATTGATAGAGGGCCACCGTCGATGTACAGCAACAGAGATGAGCACACGAACGGTATTCAGTTTCGCCACCGGAGAAAAGGTTTCCTTATAGTCAATGCCATGTTGTTGAATATATCCACGAGCGACCAAGCGAGCTTTCAGCCGATCACTAGTGCCATTGGGAGCATGTTTGATAACGAAGACCCACTTACAGCCAACAGTTTTCTGACCCGGAGGGCGGGGTACCAGAGTCCAGGTTTTGTTTGCCCAGAGAGCTGTCATTTCCTCTTCCATGGCAGCGCGCCAGCCAGGGTGTTGGAGAGCCTCCTGCACTGAGTGAGGAATAGCCACAGTAGACAAAGAAGTAGTAAGAGTTTTAAGTGGAGGGGAGGGGAGAGACGATGCAGGGATACGTAGCTCGTCATTGGATGAGCGGTGGACTCTGTTACCGGATCAGCAGGACTTGGAGCACCAGAGGACGAGGACGACCGCGCAGGGGCAACGGGGAGGGAAGTGCGTCGGGAATAAACCTGGATAAGAGGCGGCCGGTAGGGAGGCGGAGTAGGGAGTGGTTGTGGCAGAGGTGGTGGAGGAGGCGTGTTAACCGGGACGATGGGTCGCATGACGGGTTGTAGGAGAGAGGGTGATGGAGAAGATGGTGCTGGAGCTGGGAAAAATGGCAGGTCTTCTCGGAAGGTTACGTCAGCGGACACCGGAATTTTCCAAGTGAGAGGAGAATAACAGACGTAGCCTTTCTGTGTATGGGAGTAGCCAACAAACATTTGCTTAGTCACTCTGGGATCTAGTTTGTCCGTAGATGATCCCATGGAGTGGACGTAACACGTACAACCGAAGATTCGAGGTGTGAGAGGGAAGGCCGGAGTAGAGGGAAAGAGTAGACTGAACGGACTGGCATTGTGGAGTACGGAGGATCGGCGATTTATAATGAAGCATGCGGTAGATATCGCAAAGTTCCAATAGACCTTAGGAACGTTCATGTAAATCATGATCGAGCGGGCCATATCAAGGAGATGTCGGTTCTTCCGTTCGGCCACACCGTTTTGTTGAGGGGTGTAAGCACATGAGGTTTGATGAAGAATCCCGAATTCAGAGCATAAGCTCGAAAACTCATTGCCAGTGTATTCGCGAGCATTATCGGTGCGCAGCGTTTTGACGGTGGTGGAGAAGTGAGTGCGGGTTTCAAGGATAAATTCCTTAAACACACGAGGTAACTCAGAGCGCTCGCGAAGTAAGTATAGCCTTGTTGTGCGGGAGTAATCATCAATAAAAGTAATAAAGTAACGAAATCCAGAGATACTACAAATTTTATAGGGACCCCAAATATCGGAATGAATAAGATCAAAAGGAGCGGAGCTCCGAGTACAAGTTGCAGGAAAGGATGAACGCGGTTGTTTGCCGAAAATACATGATTCACATTGAAATGTAGAAAAAGATACATCGGGGAGTACCTTCTTGAGGATAGGGAGGGGAGCATGGCCAAGACGCTGATGTCAGTCAGTAAAAGAGACAGAGGCGAGGATGGCGGGAGAGTCGTCGAGAAGGTAGAGCCCGTTGCGCAGCTGCCCTTTACCAATGGTAGTCCCCGTCCGTCGATCCTGTATCAGAAAAGAAGAACGTGAAAAAGTGACGGAGCAATCCAAATCAGTAGTGAGACGGCTAACAGAGAGTAAGTTAAACGGGGAGCCCGGAACATGGAGTGCCGAGCGGAGAGAAATTGATGGGCTGAGAGATAGGTCAGCTGAGCCGGACACAGAGACAGTCGCTTCATTGGCCACAGTGATACACTTCGGATGAGGAGCACCCGAATACGTTGGCGGATGAAGAGAGGTGATATGATGAGTGGCACCCGAATCCACTATCCAGCGAGGACTAGTGGAGAGACAAACGATACCTGGGCTGGAGACGGAGGAGACTGAGGCAGGTGGAGTCATCATCCCTTGGAATTGCTGGAACTGTAGGCGGAGAGCCTCAAGATCGGCACGAGAGGCCGAGGAGCTATCGTCAACGACTGCAGCAGTCGGTCGTGGAGGAGGAGGAGGGTTGCCAGCCTTCCGAAAGCAGGTGGACTCATAATGGCCATCACGACCACAGAACGAGCACTTCGGTCGTCCTCGTCCACCACGGCCCCTTCCACGGTAGGCCGACCGACCTCCTCGGCTAGAAGGAGGAGGAAATGAAGGAGCAGGGACATTTTGGAGAAGAGCCGGTGAGGGAGGAGCAAGAGCCTCCGGAGGTTGTGATACTTTGAGTAGCATGGCGCAGACAGCCGATAAGGAGGGAGTGGGAGTCGAGGCCAAGACTTGTGCCCGAATACTCAGAAGATGTGGAGGAACACGGGCCATGAGCATAGCAATGCAGACAGCCTCCCTTTGCGCGCGCTGAGTGGCAAGATCAGAGGTGGGCGGCTGGTGTTGAAGCCATGCTTCGGAGAGTGACTTGACCCGAGCGACAACAGAGGTAATGTTTGGTCCACTGGTGTCCAGAGCCTGAAGATCAGAGATAATGTCGAAGAGACTGTGAAGGCTGTCCTTGCCGGAGTATAAGGAGTGGAGCTCGTCCCACATCCCTTTGGCTGTGGGCAGGTACATGACCATTTCATATGGTTCGCCCTCCAAAGAGTTAAGGATCCAGGTCTGGACCCGACCATCAGTCTTGAGCCACTCAGGAGGAGTAGGAGCCGGGGGGTCATCGGTAAGATGAGCGAGAAGACCCTTGGCCTGGAGGACCCGACGGATTGAGTGACCCCAAGGAATGAAGTTTTTCTTCCCGGAGAGGGAGAGAGTAGTAATTCGCAGCTCATCACGGAGCTCACTAGGAGGGTGCTGTTGGACGGTCTCAGGAGGCAAAGTCGAGGAGTTCTCAGACGAGCCCATGATAGCAGGAAGGCGGCGGACTGGCGGACAGAGAAGGGCAGACCGGCGAGAAGAAGAACTTGGTTGGCGGTCGTAGGAGAGCAGTCCGCACGGTCACGGTAAAGAGACCGGCAACTAGTCAAGGCTACGACCAGGTGCAGAGAAGGCCGCTGCGATTTGAGAAGGCCGGAGACCGCTGCACGGAGGGAGCGGCTAGAGACAGGCTGCGGTTTGAAGAGACCGCGGCGGTTTGAGATGAGCCCGCTGATGGAGAGGAGAAGAGCTCGCTGGCGGTCTGCGACTTGAGCTGGCGCTGGCTGTCTGCGACTAGGAGAGCGCTGTGACTTGAGATGAGCTCGCAGAAGAAGGTCGCAGAAGAAGCTCACTGATGGAGAGTGTTGCGACTAGGAGAGCGCTCGCTGAGGAAGCACGCAGAAGAAGCTCGGCCGAGAGATAAGACCGCGGAGATCGGCAGAGGAGATCGGATGAGGAGACCGGCAGAGGGCAAGAGGGCCGCTTGAGCGCAGGTGGAAGCCACGAGCAGGGGATTTGCAGAGAGCTCGGGCGGTCTGAGAGAGACCGCTGGAGAGGAGAGCGGTCTGGCGAGCACGCTGGACTGGAGAGAAGAAGATAGCGGGACCCACACGTCACAGGAAGGAAGCTATAAAAGCCACGAAGAGAGGGAAGCGTGGGAGGCTGGGAGCAATGCGGGAAGCAGCGGCAGGAGGAGCGGTCTCCGAAAATGAGACCGCCAGAGGTTGACAGGAAGGGGAGGGTGGGCGGTCAGAAAACGGGAGACCGGAAAATTTGGACCGATTGCTCTGATACCATGTTGAGAAGAGCGAAACTTGTATGTATTACTTATATATTTAAAATACACAGAGGGAATACATATTTATAGGAGAGAAGAAAGGAGAGAAAATTCTATACACAATGTGTGACTAAAGGAGAGAGAGAAATAATTACACTCATAAATACAAAAATGGGCCTAACTATGGGCCTTTGATATGGGCTTTTCTAACATATATTATGTCTTCTATTGCATTCTTTGGCTAAATGATCAGTCGAGCCACAGGTAAAACATGCCAAGGTCTTGTGTAATTTCTCTTTTTATCGTATTTCCGTACATGTTTATCTCGATTAAGATAAGGTTTTCGAGCATTGCTTCGTCGCAGAAAATATATCTTCTTAGGTTTATGGCGGCTGTCATATTTAAGTTTGTAGGTGATCTTTTCCTCCTTATTATAACACTGGGGAGTGTAAATATTTCGGCAGAAGCTATATTCTCCTTTGAGTTGTCGGCTAATCTGGAGGTCCGTACATTTTTCGACTAGGCAATCAATAATGAATCGGATTCTAGTACTAATGTTATCCAGTTGGGGATAAATTATTAGTCGTTCTCTGTATTTTTTGTAGATCTGGGTTCCCAAGGGATCAGGTAATAGTTTTTCACCAATGTTTTTGTGATACGAACATTTCAATCAGATGACTAGATAGCACCGGGCCCACTCGGCGAAAATATGGGTCGATGGTGACGGGCAGCTCAGGACTTGAGGGGCTCGATGGGGCAGGAGTGTGTGCAGCCTATCGGGTTCTCCTTGTCTGCGTGGGCTCAGCGGGGCTTAGGGTCGAGGGAATACAACAGAGGACGGAGGAGACTGGTACGCATCTGGACGAAGGAGGCTGTACGCGGGCAGGAGGCTGGTCGACGGAATCGATAATGGAATGGTGTCGAAGAAGAAGACACAACGAATGATCGCGTCTGGAGGAGAATCGGGGTTGGTCGAGCGGTCGATGTTGGTTGCGACGACGGGAGGAGAATCGGAGTTGGCTTCCGGCTTGAAGGTGACGAGGATGAAGCAGAGAGGAGCTTCGTGTTGGAGATGTGGAAGCCCGGTTGGAAGGTGTGGTTGGCTTCACAGCCTTGCTGGAAGCAGAGAGAGGGCCCTGCTGGGAGCTTTCGGCGGAGATGGAGGGCTCCCATGAGCACAAAGGTTGGAGTATCATAGTGTAGAGCTAGATCGGGCGGAAGATAGGAAAAAAGGGCTCTAATACTAAGAAGTAGCGTGCTCGCCATAGGCGGAGGAGATACTATGGAGACGGAACTGCGACGGCCTAAGTGGGGCTTGCTCGGGTGGAGAGAGCTACCAAAATCTCTTTAGGGTTTAGGAAAATAGACTTCTTTCATTGATTCCTTCCTTCAACATGTCTACACCCATATATAAGCTTATAAGAGGCATAAATCATAAAAATGACATACTTGGACTAATTATGACTGACGCGGCATAAAGTCGTAATAAAGACATAAACACGATATATCCTATGCTAGACTCGATAAAGACACGACATTCATAACTAAATATGCAACAAAGTAATTGGGCACGCAGCTCATGACAGAGTGATTGATCCCAGCTTCGACTTCGAGCCAGTTGAATACGTGTTGACACAAAATTGGGCTCAAACCTTTTTTGTTTACTTTTTAAGCGGCGTTAACTACTAAATCATTAAAATATGTCTGGTTTTATTTGCGCATTACACCTTTAGCAAAATTTCTAACTTTCTTATAATTTATATGCATATTCAATTTGACGCAAGGCGAATATAACAAAATATATGAATGAGACACATAACCGGAAACTACACTTGAAATAAAGGAACTTATAAACAATATTAAAGTTAAGTCACAACCAAGCTAAGCTCCACAAAGAGGGAAACACATAATGTGTGTGTGTGTGTGAGAGAGAGAGAGAGAGAGAGAGAGAGCGGGAAAAGAAATACACAAGCAAAGAAGCCCTAACAAGTCACAAGAGACTTGCGTGCAATGATTACAAACTAATAAACCCAAAATATGGAATAAACACACGATTCAATACTAAAAAAAAGACAACCAACAATAAACTTACAATACTTATGAGATAGAAGGCTTGGTGGATGTCTAACGAGAGACCGGAGGCCGTAGAAACAACGGTGGACTGAATTTGGATTTTCAGAGAGGAGTTGGAGGGCGGGATGAAGTTATCCAAGTGCTGGAAGGTATTTTCAGTGGGTTGAAGAGGGGAGACCGCAGTTGTAAGGGAGAGCTGGTTGGGCCAAGGAGGGTGGCCCGAGGAGATAGTGGGCTGTTGGGGTTTTGACTGCCCTGGGGATTAATTTCAGAGACTAGAATTAAATTCCTGGAGTGTTTCTTGAGAGACAGTTGGCTGGTAGGGTTGTTGGAGGGGCTGAATTTGCTTCCTGGAGGAGGAGGTGATGGCTGAGATGAGTTTGGACTGACTGGGCGGTAGGGCAGCCGTCTGGGGAGTGGTTGTAGGGCTGAGATGGTTGGCAGATGTGGCTGCCTGGCTGGAAGGCAGTGGACTTTTGGGACAGACACACTTATGGGGGAAGTCAGAGGTTAGAACTCAATTCCAGGGATTCTGGAGTGAAACAGTGAGGAAAATGAGAGCCGGTAGTTTGATGACATTCTGGAGTGAATGGGAGGGGCTGGATGATGGTGTGTTAGTGTAGGATAGATTGGTTGGGTCCAGAAGAGAGTGGGGGCATGAATTGCTGTAGTGGGGACTGGGGATAGCTGCCAGGGTGAGGAGACAAGACTGTAGGTGGGTGGTTCAGCAGGGAGGAAGCTGAGGTCTGGTTGGAGTAATGTGCGGGTGCGGGAGGGAATTAAGGGGGTAGTAGGAATGAGTGGTGGGAGTGATTTTACTTTTTAGGAGTGGAGGCGAAATTTTAGGAGGTGGTTATGAGTGATTTTAGGAGTGGAGGCGAAATTTTAGGTGGTTATGAGTAGGGGGTGGGGTAGGGGGAGGTGGCTTGGGAGTTATAGAGTGATGGGGTGAGGAGAAGTGGCCAGTCAAGGGTGGCCGGTGGTGATCACTGGAGGTCGTTGTGGTGGCGACGATCACTGGAGGTCGTTGTGGTGGCGGCGATCGCCGGAAATTTGGAATTGAACGGGCAGGATTGTGGAGGGCCAGCTAAGGTGGTGGGGAGTATGAAAGGTTCAGCCAAGGGGAGAGGGGAAGAGAGATATTGTCCAAGCGTCACATTCGGACTTCAGGTTCTGGTGATCAAAAGGAGGATTTTCTTCTCAAACTTTCATTGCCTTCTAAATGAGCATTTTATCTCAATATATATACTACGGAGCCGCCTCGAACGACCATGATTCTCCGATCAGGATAGCGTCCAAAATACACAATAAATTCAGAAAATTACAAAAAAAAAACTAAAAAACCTGAATCTCCGATCCGCTCAAAATAAACGGCTTTGATCATCCTGTAAGTCCATGTGTGACATGATCCCCATCACAATTTTTCCACTCTTAAAAAGCACAGTCCTCAGTCTGCTACCAAATTGTATTATCAATAAAAGATCTATTTATTGACTCACTTAAACATCTACGACAAACTTCTTAATAGAACTAGCCTTCTTATCACAAGATTTGGCTTAACTAAAGACAAAATTCTTCCTTTAACAACATATCTTAAAAGATTAATCATTTCTCATCTTTAAAACTCGACCACCTAATTTTAGGGTAACCAATTCTATTAAATTTTTTCTACATACACTGGAGACATACCTATGTAACTACTACTCTATGCCGTGTGAACTAATTTTCTCCTCAAATCACCTTATACTATCATTGCAAGAACTTTTCTTATAAGTGCATGTAGTAGAATTTGCTCATTCAGTATTTAATGCAAGCATGAAAACACCTAAAAATGCTCACTCTGGCATATAAACATACTAGATGTATATTTTTTTCACATAGTAAGTGTAGAATATAGATGGAGGTAAAAAGAAGCCCATTGAAAACACCTAATGTAAAGGCCCACTAATAATGGCCCATTCTGAGTCTTTTCATTTTGTATAGATATTAGTCACAAATTGTGAATGGAGTTCTTTATTTCACTCTTCAAAGTTATAAATAAGTGTACATGTACATATTTATTATTTATTTTGCATGAAGTAATAAGATTGTTAAGTAACTTTCGGCATTTTCTCACAGTAAGGAATTGATTAAATTAAGAACAGCATATTAACCTTGTAGGAGGTACTAAAATATTCAATCATATTTTATATTCCCAAAGACTAAAACAAGCCACATTATAGAGCCCAAGACTACAAAACATGTCGAATTAAGTCTACAAATCCCTTTAGAGAAAGCAACCCTATTACATAGAATCCCTCACAAACAAAATAAAAATAAGAAGAAAAAAACACAAAACATGCCTGAACTTTCTTGCATGATATTAAAGATATCTGTCTGACGTTCTCCCTCAATTATTACAATCGCTGATATTTTTCTACTAGTAAAAAAAATAGATTACAGAATTGTAGCCACATGTTGATAATATTTTTTTTCCTCTAGAATGAGATATCTCAAAACCAAATGTATCTGATAAAGAAATACTCACCCCAACTATAACATGGTCGCTCAATAAATCAATGGCTGGCAAAATTCCGCTGTAACATCAAACGGTTAGGATTTGAATGAGTTTAAAATAATGTACTGCTCTAATAAACTATCTTAATAAACATAACTGAATTGTGAATTATCAGAGGGGAACTCATACTCACGTCAAAGATTCTCCCTTAAAGAATACCGGAGGAGCCACAGCGGCGTAGATGCAGAAACCAATATGCACCTAAATCAAGATTCAAATATAGCATCTACATTTCCTTCATGTAATTTAATGGTAAGAGAATTTAGTGTTCCATGCATAATTTACCAGGTAAAACAGGAAAAACCATCCAAATTTCAAAGCACTTTCCGTTCTGCAAGATTTTTGGCAATTTTCAAGCAAGTAAAACTTCTCTGATTATAGTGATTAAACAAAATGGTGAGAGAACAAAAATAAAAAAAATGGAATTATATAATTACAACAACCTCCCAACTGCGTTTTAAAATTATAAAAACATCCCCTCTAAGTTTTCTCCAATAATAAACCCAGACGGCAATGGTAAATAAGCCAAAATACCCCTACCTACACTGAAATAAAAAACTAAAGAATCATTTCAAACCATTTTTATGAATGATTGCAAAGATTAAAGTGCAAAATTTTCCATAATTATTTACAGTCACAGTACAAAGGGTAAACTGGGAATATCAATAAAAATTGGCTGATTTTACTATTCTTCATCTAGAATTTTAACAGAAAGGGGTGTCATGCTAATGAAGCAAACTTAGAGGGGAGGTTTTTATAATTTCAAAAAGTAAATGGGAGGTTTCAATAATAATGCAAAGTCATAGGGAAGGTCCTGATGATTAAGCCTATATTAGTACCTCATGGCATTATAAAGAGGACGATACCATAACACATAAGCACCGGGAACACCAGAAATAAAGAAGATGATAGAAAGCAACCAGATCTTTACACCTGAAAAGAAAACTGAAATCAGTACCTCAACGTAGGGCCATGCATCAACATGAGCACAAATAGATCTCAGGCCATTCAAATTTACCTTCCCCTTTAATCCAAGCAGTTGTAGTTGATATAATATTCCAAGTCAGACATATGGTCAACCCTGCATATAACCATTTTGTGATATGATGTCAAATATTCAGGATTTTGTAAGATCGGGTCTAAAAAACAATTTTTTTCAAGCAATGACCCCTCCCTCCAACCCAATAACCCAACAAAATTGCCAAACGACGAACAATGTAATGTAGTTTTGAGATAGAAAATAAGTATAATAACACAAATTTATACTATTATTAAGTGAATTCTGAGAATACATGTTATATTTAAATCTGCCAATATATAACCACAGCATGCAATGCATCACAACTAATACCATTTGATTAAGTTTTCAAGATTTACTATCGTATTTGATAGGATGCTTCCATTACTTCGTCTGTGCATGCACAAAAAAGGTGAATAATTAGGATATATAAATCTTAGTATGTACATTAGTGGAAAAGCTGCAGTTCTATACCGGCTATTAGATAAATAGAGAAACAAAGCAAATTAGATTACTGATCTGATTCTACATTAGCAGCAAAAGTAGTTAAATGCATATATATGCTTAGAATAATATTTTTATTAAACGAAGGTACAGGTACACTGATAGAACTAAATAACTATGATTTGTTATGCATTTGCAGGTGGGAAGATAACGGGAAAAAGAAGATGCAAGAGAGAACAGTTAGATGGAGAAAAACAGTCATTTCATTGATGTCAAAACATATTACAGCACTTCAGTTTTTATAGGTACCAAAAGAGAGAATACAAACCGGTACAAATTCATTCCAGAAATTTCTAATGTCTCCTTGTATTCTACCAACTCATTAAAGTGCATACATTCATTTATTTCCTGCTTTTAGTCCCGCCGAGCGGTTCATTCTCCATTACCCTCTCTTGAACCGGAGGCGGGAGAACTTTTAGGTTTTCTCGGAGCTCAGCAAAGCGCCTTCGATTCAATGGCTTGGTAAACACATCCGCGAGCTGAAATTCGCTAGGGCAGTAATCCGGATTGACTTCTCTTCTTTCAACACATTCCCGGATGAAATGATGTTTAATTTCTGTGTTTGCTTCGATTGTGAAACACGGGATTTTTAGATAGGGCTATAGCAGAGGTGTTGTCACTTTTGAGTATTATTGCTTCAGTCTGTCCTTCTAGTTCAATTAGCCACCTTAACCACAAACCTTCACATAAAGCTGAGCAAAGTCCCATATATTCAGTTTTCGTAGTTGATAGCGCCACCGTCTGCTGTTTTCGTGAACTCCAGGCAATAGGATTTGACCCAAAGAAGAAAATTTGGCCGCTTGTGCTTTGTTTGTCATCCACAGAGCCTCCCCAATCAGAGTCACTGTAACTGGTGAGCTTTGGGTTGAGATCGTGGGTGAAGAGAAGACCATAGTGCCTTGTCCCTTGAATGTACCGCAAGATTCTTTTAGCAGCATTTAGATGATTTTTGTTTGGTTTACTGACAAATCTAGCTATCATATTCATTGCATGCTCGATATCTGGCCTGGTATGGAAGAGGTATATCAGCAATCCTACCAGACTTCTATAATGCTCTTCATCAATTTCCTCGTCTCCTTCTTGGGTTTTTCTGAGCTTTTCGCCGGTACATATTGGTGTTTGACATGGGTTGCACTCCTCCATCTTGAACTTCTTTAAGAGCTCAGTGACATAGAGCTCCTGGGATAGAAAGAATTGATGGTCGGGTTGTTTCACCTACATTCCGAGAAAGAATTTAAGAGGTTCAAGATCAGACATTTCATACCTGGACTTCATTTTGTCTTTGAATTTAGTAATAGAATCCTCTGAGCCTCCTGTGATGAGAAGATCATCAACATATAGACAAATGATGAGATCAATGTCAGATCCTGATTTTTTTAGGAATAATGAAGGTTCATTTTTGCTGGCACGAAAACCTTCCTGAAGAAAGTAGGAAGTGATGTTTGAATGTCAAGCTCATGGTGCATGTTTAAGCCCGTACAAAGCTTTATGTAATATGTATACATGATCTTCTTTTCCCTTTCTTTTTGAAGCCTTCAGGTTGCTCAGCATAAATTTCTTCATTAAGTATCTCATTCAAGAAAGCAGATTTGACATCCATGTGGTGAATAGGGAAGCTGTTGTTTGCTGCAATTGCAAGAAGCAAGCGAACAGTTTCCATACGCGCCACTGGCGCAAATGTTTCATTGAAATCCTTACCAAAACGTTGGGTATAACCTTTAGCAACAATCCTCGCCTTGTGTTTGGTTATTTGACCGGCTTCATTGTACTTCAATTTGAATATCCATTTGAGCCCAATTACGTCTAGATGAGTAGGTCTGGGTACAAGACTCAAAGTATTATTCTTCTCTACTAATTCAATCTCTTCTTTCATTGCAATTCTCCGAGGTTCCGAGGCCGAGGCATCTGCAAAACAGGTTGGAGTAGTATGGAAAAATGCAATGTTAGAGTTTACATAAATATCAATGATTGATCTTGTCTTCCTGGGCGGTGATGACTCGGAGCAGACTTCTTCTTCATCAGAGAGTGTGAATTCAACACCAGTTTCTTCTAGTTGCTCATGAACTTCAGCTGCAGGCTCCTTCTGGACGGGGTTCAATGTTATCTCAATCGAAGAACTTGATGGAATAGCTGAAACACCAGAGTCGGATGCCCAGTCCCATAAGTCATCTTCATGAAAAATTACATCCCTTGATATGATGAGTTGATTGTTGGTTGGATCCAGAAGTTTATAAGCCTTTCTGGTGTTGCAGTACCAAATAAAAATGCACTTTGTGTTTGTGTGATCAAGCTTGTCCCTTCTTTCTTTGAGTGTGTGTGCAAATGCAATGCACCCAAAAGTTCTTAGGTGACTTACATCAGGTTTCTGAGCATGCAATTTCTCAGAGGGGGTTGCGTGAAACAATACTTTTGTCGGAACTCAGTTTAGTATATAAACAACAGTGTTTGTGGCTTCTGCCCAGAGATTCTTGGGTAGATTTTTATGAATGAGGAGGGATCGAGCCATTTCTACAATTGTTATGTTCTTCCTCTCCACTACTCCATTCTGTTGAGGTGATCCTGGAGCAGTGAATTCATGCCGGATTCCTTCTATTTGACAAAAATGCTGGAAAGCATGAGATGTAAGCTCTCCCCCATTATCACTTCTCAATCTTTTTATGGACTTTTCATATTGTTTTTCTACCTCTCTTTTGAATTCCATAAAGTAGGACAAGGCTTCAGATTTTTGTTGTAGAAAATATATCCAGGAATACCTAGTGTAGTCATCTACAAAGAGTAGGAAATATCTTTTACCTCCTTGTGACATTTCAGATGCAGGGCCCCATATATCACAGTGGCTCAGCTCCAAAATTTGTGAGTTGTTCGACTGAGAAGGGGGAAAAGGTTGTCTGTGGGATTTGGTAATTGCACATGTTCCACATTGACGATGATGAACTTCAATGCTTGGAATTCCACAGGCTAGATTGTCATCAATCAGTTTCTTCATTGAGCTGAAATTTAAATGCCCCAATTTATGATGCCATTTATTTACCAAGTCAAGGCTACAACCCATTGTGGAGAAGGCAGCTTGATTTGGTGAACTAAACTCAAATGAGAAGAGTCAATTTTTGGATTTGCCAGCTGTCATAATGGCATTGAAATTGGAATCATAGAGTGTGCATGCATTTGAAGCAAAGACAACGCTGTATCCTTTGTCCATCAATTGGGATACACTTAGCAAGTTCTGAGTCAGGGATGGAACAAAATTGACATCTTGAATGGTTTTCTGCTTACCTTCCAAGCTTGTAACGGAAATGTTACTTTTTCCTTCAATTATTCTAAAATTCCCGTCCCCCAAGTATACTTTCGACTTGAATGATTGATCCGGTGAATCAAAAAGTGAAATATCATTTGACATATGGCTTGTACAACCTGAGTCCACTATCCAGTTTGATGGTTTTTCTGGATGAGTGGGCTCACTGATGTTGATTAGTAGAAGCTTTTCTTCTTCACATTTCGTTTCCTCAACAACTTTTGCAACCTCCTTTTCTTTATTCTTAAACCAACAATCTTTGTCAAAATGTGTGGGCTTTCGGCAGCGCTTGCATTTGAAAAAACATTTTTCTGTTTCAAGGTTTGACTTCTTGCAAAGTGCACAAAAAATTTCAGATCCAGGAGTCTCCAGTGATTTGGTGTGGTATTTAGTCTGCTGAGCATAAGGTGTTCCTTTTTGCTGAGCAGTTTTTGAGTAATTTTTAAAACTCTTTCTCTGAATTTGTTTTCCGAGAAAGACTTTCATTTGGAAAACATGATCAATAGAAGGGGCAAATCTCTTTGTTCTCTCTTCATGAGAATGAATTTTGTCGGTAAGAGTTCCAATAGAAAGGCTTTCAACATCGTTGCTTTCCTCAATTGAAGCGGCAATATGTTCATAAGTCCTGGGAAGACTTCTTAAAACATTTAGGACAATCTCAGAATCTGGAATGGGGGCTCCAAGATTGCTGAGTTGGTTGGTTGTCTTGGCTCCCATGATACGATGAAAAAGATTGGGTGTCACGGCATTCTGGATGATGTTCAGCGCCAAGGAATTCTTCATTTTTTCTTCCTTGGGTATTCTGAGTTCACCTCCCTCCATCCCCTTTTCTTTGTCGTCACTGGAAGGTCCTTTCTGGACAATCTCCCATAAGTCTTGGGAGTCAAAAAAGTCTCCATTTTTATTGCCCAGTGTTCATACATCTCACCATTGAACACAATAGCCGAAGTTTGAGTCCGAGTAATTTGTGGGGTAGATGATGATGCCATGATATCCAAAGCAATACAATGCAGGAATCGGTTGTGGCTCTGATACCACTGATAGAACTAAATAACTATGATTTGTTATGCATTTGCATGTGGGAAGATAACGGGAAAAAGAAGATGCAAGAGAGAACAGTTAGATGGAGAAAAACAGTCATTTCATTGATGTCAAAACATATTACAGCACTTCAGTTTTTATAGGTACCAAAAGAGAGAATACAAAACGGCACAAATTCATTCCAGAAATTTCTAATGTCTCCTTGTATTCTACCAACTCATTAAAGCGCATAAATTCATTTATTTCTAATACCACGGAGCGGTTCATTCTCCATAATACACACATTTTATGTTGACGAAGCTTAAAAATACAGGGTCACGTTTGTGGAAGTTAAAACACTGGATTTACTAAAGGAAGGAAACAAACAGAGCAGGTTACTACTCAGTTAGATCCCGACCTAACCCCTCTTCCTGCCACTCTTGACATTGTGGCATCTTTAAAAGAGCTTTGGAGGATATAATTGGCAATGTTTATGCCGGAATGGCAGAATTCTGGGAGGACCGCGAGTTGGACAGTTTATTATTAGGAGGCAAAGGTTCGCACGTCCAGGCTCATGCCAATATTAGGACCTCAACCGAGAAGAAGAGCAATAATATTGATATTCCAACAAAGAAGAAATTGCTGTTGAGTAAAGGAAGCTGATATCATGGCTCTTCATGAAGGATCGTGTTCCTGCCCATTGAAAGATGGGATCAAAAGAACACCCTTACACCTTTTCCTTCTTTGCCTTCGAATGCCCTATGATCTCCTGCGAGAAATGGGAGATTTAGATAGGAAGAGAGGTAGAAAGAAGGTAAGAGGGAGTTGGGGTTAGAGCAGAGGAGAGGTGTTGAGAAGAAGAGAAATCACTTCTTTTCTTGCATATCTATAACCGGTCAACCATAGGGATTAATACAACATAGAAAAAGCTGCACAAAAATGTCCTTTCAAAATATAAAAATTACAGAATCAAAAAGAGTACGCCGGCCCTATTGGAAGTCTGATTCAATGAATCGAGCTACAAATGCAATTCTGAAACCTATCTTCCGCTGCTTCAGACCGATTCAGAAGCATATTGCATTTAATTGGGCTTGAGATTAAATTCAGAGAGCGTCGACCAGGCAATCCTAAGAAGATTGGGACCCCAATCCGCCCACCATAGTGGATAAGGTCTGGAGAGAGGGATCTGATACTCAACCAAACTTTAGGCTAACATGAAGAAAGCATCAATCAAACCTACAAGCTAACAGGGAGAGACCTTCACTCCTACAAACTCAAGAACCACAAAAGGTAGACTCATGAATCCTAAATTAACAGGGAGGAGTGTGGATTTCAACCAAACCCGTTGACCTATGTTTACAAGGCTCCACCGGCGGACATTTTCCTCGTATGTTGGCACATTTGTGATCAAAATAGTTAATATAGATGTTAATATCTCATTAGTATCTTGAGCCGACTCATCACAATTTCAATGACTTTGACCCTTTCAGGTCTACTCGAGTCACACACGTCACATTGACCTGAAACAATTGACTTTGGTTAACATTGGGTATCAAGGCTCCGACATGACATTATGGGTCATTTCAACATAACTAGGTCCATCTCATAACACACTGACAATGTCTGGTAAAATTAGGTGAATATGGGGGACCACGTGAAATTGGGCCCACATCTTGGTCAAAATTTAAACTTAAACCATAGTTGGGTCCATTCACCTCAGAATGGTGTGGTGACACTTAAGGTACGTCGTGACCAATTCTGACCTATTAGGGCCAACCTGACTAAACAGAGTCCGTAGTTGGACCCGCATGGTAAAAATACACGAATCCCCATAAGAGAAACAATTCCCATAATTGAGCAGTCCATGGGCTCTATCCAACTAAATTTTAGGCCCAACGAGTTCACTTGATTGGATGAAGTCTCAATAGGAAAAGTTGCATCCTAAACCCTATAAAGATAGATGTGCAACAGCAAGGAAGAATGACATTTATTCTTATCTCTATCTCAAAATTATCTTCCGGGTGCCACAAACACAGCTTGTACTGGCTAAATTGAAAGGAAGTCTAAAGGAAAGGCCAGGCCTTATTTATGAATGAAGAAAGGAACGAACTTCGCTACGCTCGCCTATGCTAAGTACTGAACCGAACAAGGGCGGTGAATGGCTTTAAGCAAGTCCCTCCTGGTCATTCGACCGAACAAGCTATTTGATATTAGTATCTGTTAGGGAAAGAGCTTATCGAGCGTTTGTCGTTCTGTAGCGGAAGTTTAGTGAACATATAGTGCTAAATGAACACATGCCAAAAACGATGAATGAAGTCTCGTGGCAGAGCGGAGTGAACATATAGCTTTTGGCGGGTGGTCTAGGCGAGCAACACTCATACCAAATACCTTTGTTCAAACCCCAATTGGGTTATCTATGGTCAATTTAACTCTAGGGGGTCAGCAGGTTAGCACAATTCAAGCGCTTTTGGCTTGGGTGAGCCAATTTGATCTTCTGGATCCAAAAGTGGGTCAAACTAGAGACAAGCATCCAGTGGACCTATGTGCAATTAAACATAGGTCAACCCAATTTTACTTATGCGAGCAATTGTGTCTCACTCTAGCTTAAACCTCAATGTCAAACCCAAACGGGTTGGTTCTATCAATTGGGTGCCCTAGACCCCAAAATGGGTCAAGACTACAACTTGAAATCATCAAATACATGTCTGACTGAATTTAGGTCTCACCGATTTGATCTGATGGGGCACAATTGTGTTCCACCCGACCATATACCCTAAAGCAAACACAGTCCATAAATTGTCTTAATCGCGTTAGGTGCTCCCCACAGAAGGTGCCAAATTAATAGGTGACGATACCAATAGATTTAATTATGGTTTGGGACTTTGGGTGTACCATAAAGGCTTCGAGTGCACCCAATTAGGGGTTTACGCTCAGACAGACAAAATTCAAGCTGGTTCGGCTTGGTTAGTCCCGACCTGATAGCACAACAAAGTTTCAGCGCCGCCAATTTCATCACAACATAGAGAAGCCCTGATGTCGTGTCTTCGACTCCGCTAACAAAACTCAGATATTCACTTCATAATGGTTCGTCGAAGGGAAGGGCATCATTTCGTACCCTTGCATACAAGATCCCATGTTATGATTTGGCCGGCGTAAGCAACCCGATGTTGCCGATATTGGGAGAGAAAGATCTCAAACAAACGGACATATGGAGGTCCCCAAACCTCGGGGGTCTCATGAACTACCTTCTAGGGAACATCATAAGGACATGCATGGTAGCCAGAGACTACGTTTGACAAGCCTAATTTCAATATATCGGTGATTTAAGGTTGTAGGGTGGCTGAAGTCCATGTTATTAAAGGCGTGAGGCGCACGGTGGCGCAAAGGGGTCCTGGAGCCTAGGTGCAAGGCGCAGACACGCGCTCGACGAATGCGAGGCGCAAAAATTAAAAATAATAATAATAATTAGTTTAGTAAATGCAAAAAACACAACATAAAAATACAACCATAGCAACACACTAACATTAATGTCAACAATGAATAGTGTGATACAAAAGAAGAATAAAAAGAATTATTAAAGGTAAAAATATATTAAAAAATACAAATACTTTATTGCACACTAGTTCTATATCAACTAATCATCCTCAGGAAAAAAACTATATTTTCATCATCAACTTCGATGTCATTATAATCTTCTTCTCTGGCAAAGAACCAAATTTGGCGAGCAACGATGGGGAGGAGAACGGGAAACCACTAGTCGGCAACGACAAGGGCGCAGGTCGCGGACTCGTAGAACATGCATGGCTCAGGTAGAGTTCGGGGTTCGGTAGAATGGAATTAAAAAAACTTAATATATCATTCATTAACGCTCGCTCGAACTCACGCAGGCGCGCCTTGCGATTCGGGTGAGGCGCGCACCTAGGCACCCCTCATACGCGCCCGAGCCAGCTCGCTAACCTCTACCTTGCAGAGGCGGGGGCCATGCATTTGGTGCGCCTCGCGCACTAGGGGAGCCTTTAATAACATAGGCTAGAGTTGACTTCTAATGCACATTGAAGTCTAGACCTAATCTCAAGAGAAGGGGAGAGCACACAAAAGTGCATGAAAGTTGTGCAAAGGTCCTTAAGGGCGCCATCTCTTGGTGAGGAGGAGAATTTGAGTGTCATTGCCTCTAGCCTCCGTAGTCTTCACGTCAGTGGTTCTAGAGGGCTTCAATAAGTTCGTAGGAACCCAAAGAGGAGCAGTGGGGGAACAAATTCTCATTTTGCTCCTATGTTCGAGGGGGAGAGATTGTGTGAGGGAGGCCAATGGGGTGGTGTTGGTTTCAAGGAACGAAGAGGATGAATTTGCACCTAGGGGCTCTCCCAACCCCAAATGGTGACATTAACCAACCAAACCCAATCTCATGAGTCACCTTGGCTTAAAAAGTTTGATTTGACCAAACCTAGCTTATTGGGCCAACTACTGGGCACCAAGGTTCACTAGGACAAGACTAGTCGAATAGAGTTAGAATAACTCTATCAAGTGACTATTGATCATTTGGACCTATTTCAAGTTATCAGAGACCAATTGGGTTCATTAGGTTCAATCATATTCATCATGTTTACCTATTGGGTCAAACTGACTTGTTTCGTCAACTTGACTCAATTGGCGCCACTGAGAGTCCATTTGGACCTCATTTGGGCCACCAAGGCTCATGGTGATTATAAAAAAATCACTAGCTCACATTGGTTCAATTGACACATTTGATCATCCGACACAATCATGGCCTTGCCAGAGCAATTTGGGTTACTTAAGTGAGCCAGATGACTCATTTAATCCAGTTCATCAATTTTTGGATATTACGAAAGTGTCATATATCTTTGTAGTTCTGAATAACTTCCAACAATAACTGATCTGGCCGAAGAAAACTCTTGTGCAAGTGGGGAGCATGTTTACGACCACTCAAGTACTGCCTTGATTTTTTAAGGATCCGCATGGATCTACCTGCATATTTGCTACTCGTCGCCATGGACGTTATGTTCCAAATAAACCATTGAGCTTCCGCTGAAAAAATATTTCACCCGTTTGATAAATAGATAGTTTTCATGTATGAGTTCCAAGACAAATTTCAAATGACGGATATGGTTAAACCATGACTTGTATATGAGATGTCATCAAAGAAAACCAATATGAATTTCCTAAGGTAGGAATGAAATACCCGAATCAGTTCTTGGAATATGAAAATCGCACTAGTGAGCCTGAATGGTATGATGAGAAATACAAAATGCCCATAATCATGATTAGTGGATTGTATCGACGTTATGAAGCATTATCCTTAATATGTAATAATTTCCCTATAGTGAAATGTTGGTATCGTTGTAACGATTTCGGATGTGAACTCATGGGGAATAACCTCAATGTGAGATAAATTCGATGAGCCCTAGTAGTGGGTTATGTATGTATTATGACGTATAGGCACACCCTGTGATGCTACCCTTGATAGGCCGAAGTGAGGGTGACAACCAGTATTTTGGAGATTGAGGGCTAGATGCCCGGTTGGTCTAGTAGGACCTCATATGATCATTGGAAACTAATAGTTTGACATGTCATTGCTTAATAGGCTTCGTTGTGAGAGCAACATGCTTTTGAAAGTTCTTGTTTGTAACAATTGGTCCGACCTGCCGTTTTTCGACTGCGGTCTCCTTCACCGGATTCCCGCCAGCCCTTCTTTCAGGCATCGTTAAGAAATCAACCATTCCACCACAATCACCCTCCTCTTCCATGACATTCACTGCGGCATTGCTACACGAGCACTTCGATCGATATGATGATGCTCTCACCAAAATCCTCGCAATGGTGAACAAACTCTATGCCAAACTAGACCATTGGGATGGGATCAGCAGGCTGACAAAGCAAATAGAGCAAACAACGATGCCCCAGGCGTCCCCCGACAAGCTTGTGTCGTTCGTCGTCCCACAAGCCTACGTTGTCAAGTTCCCTGTGGGGCAGCAAGACTCTGTACGAAATATTATGCCCTTGTCAACGACAAGAATGTTCAGATGTGCCAACTCTTGGAAGGCCAGTAGGACTTCAAAGATACATCCTCGACCCCTTTGGCCGACGAGTAACAAGCACAAATACACTAACGAACACATCTCCAAAATATCCTCATCGTCCCAGAGTTCGTTGTCATGCCAACAACGGCTACGAGCGACAACATTATGGATGTTCGCGCACGACACCATGGGTTAGAAGTGGAGTGCCCTGGACTCCACGAACCCTCGCCCCCAGAAATGTGCTTTGTTCCTGCAGGACTTGTAACATCCTAATTTAAATCATTTTTGTGCCTCTCGTAATTCAGGATCCGCTTCGAACGATTTCTATCAACGTCATCGATGATCGAGGTACTTTTAACCATTACGATAAAATCCTCGTTCTAATCTTAATTTATTCAATTTAAGAATTTTAGCGTCGACATGTTTTAGTACTAATGTGAGGACGTAGCGTACAGATTTTTTTTAAGCATTAAAGCGGAATACCAATTTGGAAATAAAGAGGAAATGCCTAATTTCCCCAAGTGAAGGCCAAAACGCTGTTACTTTTCCTCTCCCTTGAGGTTTCCTTTCGTAACTGATACCCTAGTTGGCTCTTTTAAGTCGTGTGGGCGCACGACAGAAGCAAAAGAAAAGAAAACCGCCGCTCGTCTCTTCCCTCTCGACCCAGACGCAAAAATTTCCGTTGTTTCCATCATCACCGCCAAACGCAGGTCATGCCTTCCTCTCCGGATACACTTGATGAGACGATCCTTCGACCCAGATCCATCGACGATGGCAGACGGGACTCCCTTCTCCGTCGCCAAAATCGTTGTCGGCACCTCCTACTGCAATAGGACCCCAGACGACCTTGCTCTGCCGCGTTCCGACCACGACGAGCTTGTTTCCCAGTCGCCTTTGCATCAGGTAATCGGCTTGTTTCGACTCTCCGTTACCCTTGCAGTGCGTTTCTTTAAGTATACATATTTTCCTCCTCCCTCTACAGTCGTGAGGATCAAGAGCAGGTAGCAGCGACTCGTGCGATCCGTCTTCGTGTGATCATGCTGCCCTTTTCAGGTGACAATCGATTTCCCCTTGAGATCCTTGAAATTGCTTTCTCCTAATTTTCTCAGTGTCAGATGTTGTGATTCATGTTTTCCTCCATCCTCAGATTCTGGAATCGAAGCTTCCTTCATTCCTTCCTCAGCAGCCTGTTGAGGTTGTTTTCGTCAGTCATTTTTTTGCTCGGGTATCAGTCATTTCTTTCCAAATAATTTTTCTTAGAAGAAATCGTTTTGATTTTGAGACGATTATAAGTTGAAGAGATAATCCCAATGTTTAGTTTCTGAGCATATAACCTTCTGATTTAATTTCAGATTTGGGTGTAGCCGTCTCCGATTCAAAAATCGTTATCCCCCAGGGACCCCCACTGCTAGAGGAGCAGTTCTGCGAGGGAAATTGGGATTAGAGAGCTCGTATTAAATCAGAAGCAATTCCGACGTCCTTTTCAAAGCAGCCTAGACAGCAATATCGTCGTGTCTTGTGTAGGAGCGTCGCAGCACAACTGTAAGAAATTCTAATTCTTTTTGGCTAGACATATCACTTAGTATATTGCATGATATGTACACTTATAATTTATGGATACACGTGATGTTAGGAAATCATATGCGTAAAGATTCAATTTGTTGAATAAAAGAAACTATAAATCCATCAAAGCATCCAATTAATATGAGTGGAATAGTGTAAGTGTAAGTAAAGTACTTTATTTTTATATAGACCCCCACGAATTTTATGAGAATATGCCAAATAAGAAATCACCCAAATCTTTAGACATGCGGGGAAAGTACTAATTCATATTAGTATGTATTCATGGTGGTTAACTAGTAAGAGACATAGTCTCGATACTCAGATGAATAAATATGCAATCCAACACTTAACAGAAAATGATTAGGAGGCACGATCGAGACTTTCTCTCGTGAGAGATAGAGGCACACTATCTTACTCATAGGGCATAGTAGACCGTATGAGCCTCAAGTTTAGGGAGACGACACCCCATTTAGAAAATTAGCAGATGCGAGTCTGTGTTCGTGAGACACTAGAACACCTGCGTTCGTAAGTAGGGACTCGTATCATTAGAATGCGCTCAAGAAGCTACTCAACCTAGAATATGAATAAGTACAAGCATAAAAACCCAGATTTCAAGTATATGCCGAAATCTAGAAATCCTTATAGTCAAATGTTTTCGGGACTTAAATAAATATGCATAAAGTGATTAGACTAGAATAGACATTTATGTTACAGTATTTTGATGGAAAAGCATGCACTGTATAACAACATATATTTTTCTATAACATAAAAACTATTGTTTCAAAAAGCATGCTCTCATATTCTTTCAAAATATTTTAGTGTCACTAGAAGGAATGGTTTTTCTTACTCTCCAGTTGGGCTGACCCATTTTGGGGCTTTTTATTACAGGGGTCACAGATGGGGTGTTGTGCTTAGGATAAGCATTTGCGGATCTTCATCATTATAGTTTGTTTCTGGTTCAGCTGTTTTCCTTCCGGTTGTTGTATTATTCCCTTCAAAAACTCAGTGTAATTTTAAGGTTTAATTCTTATGTATCAGATATTATTTAGCATTTCAGTATATCAGATGTTTCAGTTCTAGTTGACTCTGCGAAATCAAAATTTGAGGTACATTTTTACCCTCAGCTCCTCTTACTTCTTCCGCTGTAAGTTTTTATTTAGCACTTTTCATTTATGACTGCTATGTATCAATTTTACTACCGCTACTTGGTTTGCTTCTTATCACGGGGCCCGGTCGGACTGCTGATTTATAGTAAAACTAGGTTGGGGTGTTACAATTGGTATCAGAGCCAGGTTTAGGATCCCATGACCCAGAAAATTCACAGAGCCTTAGGATTTCATCTGATTCACTCCTTAAACTTTAGAGTCATTAAGTTTTATCTAGTTCAATTGTGCATACGTTCAAAAAAATCTTTCATAGTAGATCCCTTAGTTATTTCGCGTACACCAACAACTCCTCTCTTTACGTCGTATAGGCACCGCGTGCCAGCGAGGAGGGCGAGCCATCACGTCAGAATACCACTCCTGAGATAGTCATGGATGACGATAGTGCACCGGCAGTACCAGCAGCACCAGCAATGCCAGAACCTACCGACATGGCAGCCATCATTTCCAGGGCAGTGGCCTTAGCCCTGCTGAAGTTCAGAAATGGACTGTCTGCAACAGATCCAGCAGCGGTTCTTGTTCCAGCAGTCGGAGCCAAGGAAAGAACTGAAACAAGTAGCAGAGGACTGATGATAGGAGAGGTGGTCAGACCGGGCCAATGACAAGGACTACCCCCTCTGTCCTAAATGCTACCACCATCATCAGGGTGAGTGTTTAGCTACTGCAGGAGTTTGTTACAAGTGTCAGCAACCGGGATATATAGCCCGTTACTGTCAGGGAACTCCCGTGGTTCGGGTAACAAAAGTTCGTTCGTGTAATCATTTTAATTTATACCCTTGCCACATTAGTCTTATAATCGTGATTCTTTCTGTAGTCGAAATTTGAGGTTGATGATCCTAGCAGAACCGACAAGGGAAAGGCACATGTAGAATCTGAGGTGAAGCCAACCCCAGAACGAGGTCCGGTGCAACCCAAAGCTTATGGGTTGAGCCAGCAGGAAGCCAAGGAGCAGGAGGACGTTGTGACAGGTATGTATATGTCCTAGACCATTTAGTTCTTTCCTCCTTAGTGGCACTAAAAATATACTCATGTTGCATTTATGCATGTAGGAATATTTTATGATTCAAAACGTACCCTCCAAGATTCTCTTTGACACGGGTGTCTCACACTCGTTCATAGCAGAATCTCTTGTGCATATGCTGGACTTAGGAATCCTTCCAGAGTCAACATCTTTAGAGGTCATGATGCCTAATCGATCCCTTTTGCAGACCAGACGTAAGTGTAGAGTTCCAGTGCGGTTTGGAAAAATTGAAATCTTTATAGAAGCTTCACTCCTTCCTATAACAGGATTTGATCTGATAGTGGGTATGGGCTGGCTATCAGATGTGAATGTTAAGATAGACTGCAGGAGCAAGCTGATACAGTTCGAAGGACCCAACCAAATCGTCTTTACCTTCCAGGGCATGAAGGGAGTCTCCAAATTAATTATTTCCTCAATCAAGGCTGCTAGATGCATCAACAAGGGTTGTGTAACCTTCTTAGTACTGATGAATGTTGAAGTCAAGGTTAATCTGTTAGAAGTACCTATAGTTCAGGAGTTTCCAGATGTCTTTCCAGAGGAATTACTTGGTGCCCCTCCTACTAGAGAGATTGTCTTTCAAATCGATCTTGTACCTGGAGCTACGCCAGTGGCCAAGACCATTCTTATCATGGCGTCGCCTAGGCGTCCAGGCGCCCAAGTGAAAACAAGGCGACAGCCGCCTTATTTCTTTTTTAAAAATCCTATATTAGACAGCGGTTTTATATATAACCGCTGTCTTTCCAAGTATAGACAGCGGTTATATATACAACCGCTGTCTAATGTAGGCTAAACCGTACATTAGACAGCGGTCGTATATATAACCGTTGTCTATACTTGGAAAGACAGCGGTTATATATACAACCGCTGTCTAATGTACGGTTTAGCCTACAGTAGACAGCGGTTGTATATATAACCGCTGTCTATACTTGGAAAGACAGTGGTTATATATAAAACCGTCGTCTAATGTAGGCTAAACCGTACATTAGACAGCGGTTGTAAACTTGTATATATAACCGCTGTCAAAGATAGAATAGACAGCGGTTATATATACGACCGCTGTCTAATGTACAGTTTAGCCTACATTAGACAGCGGTTGTATATATAACCGCTGTCGAATGGAGGTAAGATAGCGTTTTTAACATTAACCGCTGTCTATTCTATCTATATATACCCGAAACCCGGAAATTAGATTTTACCTCGCCGTTTTTACTTCTTACTGTGTCGCTGCTCTGTGCGAAAACCCTACAAGCGATTTTCGGAAATATTCAGGCCCTCCATTGTTCGATCTTGCGATTCTTCTTCGAAGGTATATTATTCTTCTACCTTCTTTTTTCCATAAGCCTTGGAGATTTTTAGACCTTGATGAATTATGAGTTGATGATGCAATGGTTGTTTTATTTGCTCATATTTTTTTCTCTATATATTCTCATGAATGTAGCCAATATATACGTGTGGTTGAGTGATGGAATGGTATTAGTTTATTACACTTTTACACTTGAATTTTATGTAGGAATTTTGGATGGTTTAGGGTTTTTTTAGGGTTTTCTTGTTACAGGAAAATGAGTGATAAAAGATCTTCCTCAAAGTCAAGAAGAGGCTACACAAAAATGTTTGAATTGCATAAACTTAGTCTAGAGCGGAAGAAGCTTACCATTCCTGTGGATGATGATGGTCGCATTGTTCCCGGGTCTGAAACAAATAAATTAATGAGTTATATTGGTACTCTAGTGAGATGTCATGTGCCAATTACATATGTTAGATGGAAAGAGGTTGATAAACAACATAAAGATCAAATATGGGAAGAATTAAATGTACGTAATTTTTTATAACTTATAAGTGATTACTTAGCTTTGTTTTTTAGTTAATTATTAATTAATATTGTATTTTATTTTCAGAATTATTTTGATAATATTGTTTCTCTTCGCAATGAATTAATGAAAAGCATGGGTGAAAGTTGGAGGTCTTGGAAATCCAAACTTTATGTCACTTATGTAAAAGATGTTGATTTGGAGCATCGATACAATGTTCCTGTTAAGTATAACTTTATTACCGAAGACGACTGGAAAGTTTTTGTCGACCATCGCATCACTCCGGAATCTATGATTATGTGTTCTTCACTTCTTTGTAAATTTGCTGTTTTATAAAATTTATTACCTTTGTAATTGTAACTTGTAAGCAATCAAAGTATTAACAAATACTTTATTTGTATAGGAGTTTAGTAAGGCTAATACAGAGAGAGCAAAAGCACAGAAGGCTTTTCATACTACTTCAAGGAAGGGTTATGCTGGATTACAAAAAATGATGGTATTAGTTCTCTACTTCTCAGCAGTTCTCTCTCGTATTTTTTGTTTTAAAATTAGTTTTTATCATAATTTAAATAATAATTTATTTGCATTTTACTGTCAAGGTTGAACAAGGTGCAACTGCACCAATTTCACGTGCAGAGCTATGGAAAGCTGGTCACAAAAGAAAGACCGGTGAATACATTAGTCAAGAGGCAGCTGATTTGGCAGCCAAAATTGTAAGTTTAAGTTATCAACTTATCATTTCATCATTTATTAAAATTTCATTTCTTTAATTGCATTAACATTTATTGATTTTGCTTAGGATGAGTTGTCAAGCCAAGAGTCCCAGAGTGTTGAAACAGTGACACAAGGAACTCAAGGAAGAGATAATATCATTGCCTCTGTTTTAGGCAAAGAACATCCGGGCAGAGTTAGAGCTGGTGGCAAGTTTTCCACCATTAAAAGTTATTTCAAAAATGATAGGCGGCGCGAGACGTCAGTGGCTCACATAACAGATGTGGAAGCTATAGTGGAAGAAAGATTGAGCCAACAAGAAGAAATGTGGAAGAAAAAAATATGAAGATCAGGCAACAGAGATGAACAGAATGAGAGATCAAATGAATGAAATTATGCGCATGTTTGGTACTAGAACTGAAACTTCTCAGGTATTAATGTATTATTATGCATTTATGTGTTAATTTTTATAATTTTATGAAATGTCATGCGCTCTTTTTGTTGAATAGGTACCTAATAATTATGTTGTTAACTTATTATTTTTGGTTTGTCCAGACACTTGTACTAGCTTCACAATCACATCAAGAGCCTGAAACATCAATTGAGCCTGGAACTTCACATGAGGAATTATAAATTTATGTAGTTAACATTTAAACTTTTATGATTAGTAATTTTGATTTTTATGTTGTTAATATTGATGTCCAAAATATTAATATTTTTTATTCCGACAGAATACAAATGAGAGGATTATCATGTTACCACATTTCATTACTACGATGGAGAATGAAAATAAAGCAATATCTCTGGTCTTTGATCCAAATATATTTGGGACTCCTGAATCAACACGTACATACATCGAGAATTCAATGTTGTACGAATTTCTTAATATGAAAAAAATTGGAGTTGACATCGTACTTGCATGTATAGGGTGAGTAGTGAATAATGAGTTTCACATAATGATATTATAAATTAAGGGTTAATGATTATATGTATATTGATTCTAAATTTGCATGTTATTTTGCAGATACATAGATTCAGAACTAAAGAAATTTTCATACAAAGGAAATGTATCTTTATATAATCCAACATCCATTTATGCTCTAAATGATAAATTTGCCAAGGCTCATTTGAAATCACGAGCTCAAGATCTGAAAATCAGGCTTACGCAACTCCAACCAGATTCTTTATTATTTTTGCCCTATTATAATAGGTAAGTATTACTGTTATTGATTTATGATTATTATTTTTTTATTCTAATTTAGTTAATAATAATTTCATTTGTTACACAGAGAACATTGGATGTTGGTTATTATTGATTTCAGTAAAAGTACAATTTATTGGCTAGATCCCTTACATCGTGAGGTGCGCGACGATCTTAAAAATGTCATTACACTGTAAGTTTGTTAATTATTTTTTTCATATTTGGAATTTAGATTCGGCCATAAACTAATTTGTTTATACTCTTACGATTTACAAAGTGTATTTAAGGATTTGGCAAAGGATCGGAAATACGGTGTTCACAAAACACCAAAGTTTTTAACGTGGACTCCGGTAAGCTATACTGCTATAGCCTATAAGAGTATATGTTATATAATTTTTTTAATTTTTAAAATTCTAAATTAAATTTTTACTATTTGTTTATTATTTTAGTGCCCAAAACAACCGGATAGTATTCATTGTGGCTATTATATCATGTGCTACATGATTGACATAGTTGATGCTCTTAGGAGTACGACATTGTCATTATTGGTAAGTTAACTGCATATAGTTTGATTGGATTGATTTTATAATTACGTTGAATTGATTTTAAATTTTTAACAAATATTTTTTTTATTGCAGTATTTACAGAGACAGCTCTATGATGGAGTGGCGGAATTTTCCAAAGAAAAAATTGATTATATGCGAAATTTGATTTGTGATTATATAATCACTAATTGTGTTACTGAAAGTTGAAAGATACTTGCATTGTTTAGTTATTTTATACTTGTGTAGATGTGGATTGTGGAAAACTAGAAATAGAACTATATGTTAGTCATGTGAATATATGATGGATGATGATTTCTTTAGCTTTAGAACTATTTAGTAGTTATTCACTTTGTTATGTGCCCGACATAACTCTTCTTTCTATGGATGTAGTTTGTGAAAGATGGAGGACCTAAACAACAACAGTCTTGCTCCATCCGTGGATAGCAATGATCTTGATCCAAAAATTGACCCTAAAAGAAAAGCAAAGTCAAAGAATCCTGGATGGAAGTATGGGCATTGGCCCGACATAAAGGATAAAAATACAGTTAAATGTAATTTGTGTGATCGGTTGATTAAAGGTGGAGTCAAAAGGTTGAAACAACACTTGTGTGGCGGGTATGGTGATGTATTAAAATGTATGAAGACTACTTCGGACATAGCAACTGAAATGTATGCAGCTCTAAATGACAAAAAAAAGGACAAGGTCGATTTGAATGCTGATGATGATAATGAGAGTGAACAAGAAGTTGAGCTGTTAGGTTCACAAATATCCCCGGCATTATCTACAGCTAAATCTTCATTTGTCCCAAGTTCTGGGACAAGTGTCAAAAAGAGATAAGTAATCCACCTTCCACAAAAGAGAGGCCCTATGGATGCTCATGTGAGACGTGCACCTGAAGATGTTATTGATGATAGGCGTGCTAAAAGGACCTGCACAAACAACTATTGAGAGATGTTTTAGATCTCCTGAAGAGAAAAAGAGAGTTGATGGGTATGTTGCTGATTGGTTCTATGAATGTGGAATTCCATTCAATGCTGCAAAGGCACGAAGTTTTGAAATCATGCTTGAAGCAGTTGGACAATATGGGCCTGGTTATAAAGGCTCTAGTTATCATGATTTACGGGTTCCTTTGTTACTAAACACAAAAGAGAAAGTTAACGAGATGAAGACAAAATATCAAGCATATTGGAGGAGATACGGTTGCACTCTTATGTCAGATGGTTGGACAGATAGGAGAGGGAGACATTTGATAAATTTCTTAGTCAACTGTCCAGAGGGAACTTATTTTATGGGTTCCGTAGATGCATCCGGTCATATTCAAGATGCTACAATGCTATCAGAGTTGCTTGATAGTAAGATTAGAGAGATTGGAACAGATTGCGTTGTCTAGGTAAATTGAACATAGTACTTCATGTTCAATAGTTTACAACTATAGAGTATAGATTATAGATATATACAAAGTTATGTACTTATGTTGTATACTTGTATGCAGGTAGTGACTGACAATGCCTCAAATTACAAGGCAGCGGGTAGAATTTTAATGGAGAGAAGACCCACTCTATTCTGGACTCCTTGTGCAGCTCATTGCATTGATCTCATGCTAGAAGACATTGGAAAGCTTCAACAAAACAAAATGGTGATAAAAAGGCAAGAATGATTACAAATTTCATCTACAGGCACACTCGTTTACTTGGTGCAGTAAGGAGTACAATAGGTGGTGATCTAGTGAGGCATTCAGTGACTAGATTTGCAACATCATTCCTTACTCTACAAAGTGTGCTTAAGCATGAGGAGAAGCTGAAATTATTCTTTGTCTCGCCTTCGTGGAATGCTGCTAAGTTGGCAAAAACCGAAGCCGGAAAACAAGTTGTTGAAGTAATACTTTCAACTGTCTTTTGGAATGGAGTAAGAGATTGCCTCAAAGGAGGAAAGCCATTGATGGCTGTTTTGCGGTTAGTAGATGGAGATGAAAGACCAGCTATGCATGAGGTTTATGTGGCAATGGAAGAGGCAAAACAAAGGATCAAAGAACATTTTGATAATAAAGAAAGGTTATATAAAAAGATTATCGACATTGTTGAAAATAGGTGGACAAATCAAATGGAGCAAAAATTGTATAGGGCGGCTTTGTTTTTAAATCCAAGCAAATATTTTGAATATGAGGAAAACATAATGATGATGCTTGGAAATTTCAAGATGCTTTCAATGACGTTATTGCAAGACTAGTGCCCGATCAACACTTGCAAGACAAGATCGCAGAACAAGGCACTAACTATAAAGCATCTCGAAATAGTTTTGGAAAGCCTATGGCTATTAGGCAACGAACCACCTTAAATCCAAGTAAGTATTGATTACGTTTTTATATTTTCTGAAACTATATGTATGTTAATTGTTAAATAATTTATATTCGTCTTAAATAAATAGTGGATTGGTTGGGTGCACATGGAGGACCGAATGTTGAACTTACAAAGATAGCATTGCGCATACTTGGCTTATGTTGTTCCTCTTCTAGTTGTGAGCGCAACTGGAGTACTTTTGAGTTTGTAAGTATACAAATATTCAATAATCAATATACATATAAAATTAAAATTATTTACAAATATCTACTAAGTACTAAGTAGTAAGTACTACTAACTAGTTTGCAATTATGTTGTTTCAGATTCACACAAAGAAAAGGAATAGATTGGAGCATCAAAGGCTTAATGATCTTGTATACATCCAATACAATCGTCGTCTACAAGCACGATTTCAAGAAAGACGTGAAAATGGAAGAAATTACAACCCTTTAGTGCTTGATGAGCTAGATTGGAGTAATGAGTGGATAATAAACAAACCAGATGATACTCTAGTTTTTGATGATGATGATCTCACATGGGAAGCTGTAGAGAGAGTTGTTGGAACCGGGGCTAGAAATTTACGAAGTGGAGCTAATCTTGAACTAATAGCTGAAGGGGATGAAGATTTAGATCACTTTAGAGTTGCAAATGATGATGAAGATCTTGTAGATAATTATGGGCAAATGACAAGTGCCTCAAACCAACCCAGCACCTGCAATGCCAATAATGATTTACTAGATGATGATTCTAATTGATCTAAAAACAATGTTCATTCATGAAATGTATTCTTGATCTCAAGTTATTTGATATGTCAAGTTTGAAACTTAGGCTTGTTTATATTATATTTATGAAATGTATTCTTTTCTTTTGCTTTTCAATGTGTCAAACTTTAGATTTACATGTTGCTGAATACTTAGTGAGTACTGACTTGGGCTTGTTGTGATTCATGTTGGGTGGCAGACTTGCAGTTTAAAAATACTGTGTTGGCTGAATGCTGAATGTTGTTGCGTTTAAAAAAAAAACTATAGACAGCGGTTGTTACTTTTAACCGCTGTCTATAGTATTATAGACAACGGTTAACCTACAAAACCGCTGTCTCTAATATCTATAGACAGCGGTTATATGTAACCACTGTCTATAATGACAGCTTATATACTATAGACAGCGGTTCTTCATTTAACCGCTGTCTATAGCACTATAGACAGCGGTTAAATGAAGAAGCGCTGTCTTTTTGTGTTATTATTTAAAAAAAAATTATTGTCGCTTTGCGACTTCTCGCCTTATTGTCGCCTAGGCGTCCGCCTTGTCGCCTTGGCGTCCAGGCGCCCGGGGCTCGCCTTGGTTCGCCTTGCCGCCATGATAAGAATGGTGATATGCTAGGATTGGCTTAGAGTGTTATGACTGACGGCATGCTTATGGTTGTTAAGCACGGGTGGTTACCTGCTATGATTGTCATGAGAGTGCCAATTTAGGAGATATGGAACGGGCACAGGCTAAACAACTTATTGTTGCATATGTGTACCTCTTCGAACCCGCAGCTTTGTAGTTCGACATGAAAAGGACCCTTTGGTATGACATGTCGTTTACATAGCAAGAGAACGCCAGCGAGCGTTATTGTTTTGAGTGGATCGTATAATAGAGGAACTATTAGTATGATCTATGTTTGCATTGTTGTGTACCGCCACAAGTGAGATGATTGATGGTTGCTTACTAAGGTTACATCAGCTTAGGACATGGTGGTCTGCTACTACAAGTAGAGTGCATGAGTAGGACATTCATTCTCTAGCGCATGTGTGCATAGTATGCCTTGTTACTTTCTACTCAACATAAAGACGTGTATAATGTCTGTGATACTTTACTTTGTTGATTGTTTACCATTATATTTTGTATATTGTTATGTGCTGATCTGTAGTGATTTATACTCCCCAGGATCCGCTAAGATGCCCGAAGGGAGGGATATTGATACACAATTTTTGGTCAACTCCGGCCGACCTCGTTTTCCACTTATTCGTATTTGGGTACATGGGCATGCACGCGCTTGGAGTTGCATTGCTTCCAAATAAGAAAGTTTAAGCTGAAAGTTTTACATTGTTGTGCATTCATGTATTTTCACATTTGATGCATCGGGTTTGCGTGCTAGTGTTATTGATGTTAGTTTCTGCTTAGTACTGTATTTTCACATTTGATGCATCGGGTTTGCGTGCTTGTATTGTACTCTATTATGTAAATGTAATAACGAAGTATGTTGGATAGTATAATAATATGTGGACATTCCGTGCTAGTGTTATTGATGTTAGTTTCTGCTTAGTTTTACTCACACTATGAGATGCTCGGTTGGTTGCTTATCATTTTTTAGTGATCTATTTGTATAAGTTGTATGGTGTGGGGCCCGGTTGGACACAAAATACGGCAGTTACAAGTGGAGTATTACATGTTGTCAACGAAGGCGGCGGTTAGGGACCTCGGTAAAGCAGCAGAAGGGAAGGAGGAGGAACATCAGAGGTAGGGGAGGCGACAGATGGGGGCATCGATACCCCCAGTGGTCACGGCCTACGGCGTCGACACCGCAGAATCCCTAGGCGTCGCACCAAGGGAAAGGAGATCGTGCAACTTTCATTTTAGAAGCAATATTTGATTCCATCCATTGCCCTAACCGGTTGCAATATAAAGGGGGATTTAAGTTAAGTTCTCCGACGGACATAAATGCACGATCAAATGACTTAACGTAAATCTCAAAATACAAGTAAACAAATACATAGGAGTATGAAAAATTGCGAGGAATGCGATGGAGGTCTCCGGTCGTCCATCCGATGATCCAAAAAATAACGATCTCGTAAATCTCTCAAATATGAAGCGATCGATCTACATCATTAAGACTCCTACTAAAACACCAAAACCCTAAAACTCTTAAAATGAAGCAATATTTTAGATTGTTTGTCTTAATGTGCATATTCAACGAATATTAGATTTGAGATTCACATTACACAAGAGACATATAATATGAGTTTGATCTTAGTAAATTACCTAACTTTTGGTAATATATAATGGATTAAGGTAGTAGATGTCGGATGTCGGGGATACGTCGGTTTAAGTTTTTCATGTTGGTTTTAATATGTCGGGGGATATATCGAGGATATTTCATATATCGTGTTTTAATAATTAATTATTTATATACATAATTATATATAAATATAACCATTTTTAAATTTTTATATATTAATGTATTAATAATTTAATATTTATTGAACTTCTAAATCTACCAAATTAGTATAAAGACTTTCTATTATATAATTAATAACAGTATAACACATGGAAGAAAGCAAGAGGAAGTTAGGAAGTTGTCGATAACGACGGAAGATAAGAAACCTTTAGTCTAAAATCCAAAGGCCAGGAAGTTAGGAAGTTGTCGATAACGACGGAAGATAAGAAACCTTTAGTCTAAAATCCAAAGGCCAGGAAGAATCGAAGTCAATGTTGGATGGACGCGGGGAAAAAGTCAAAGGAAAGACACAAAACAACCTAACAACGAAACAATTTTGGTTTATTGTCTATTAGACCATAGACACTAAATAAAATGAATTCAAATAAGTCAGACGATATAATACCAGTATATATCGACCGATAGCAGATATATCGAATGATATATTCAAGAATGATATTTTGTAAAAAAATATCGGAACCGTGTCGTTTTGTCCATGAAACATTTATGTCAGCCGACATGTAGGCCATGTCGGAAGATATTCATAACATTGTAATGGATATACTGAAAAAAAATCTAAAACAGAAAAAAATGTGTTTTGCTTTAGAGAAGCCAAAATATTTTGAACAGGACCCAAAACATACCTAATAATGATGCAAATGCAAAATATTGCATTCTTTGTAGGTGAAGTGGAATTTCATTAGCTATATCATGATGGATGATGGGGAAAATTGCTGGCCAATTTTTCACCTCTATAACAATCCCAGCTGCAATAAAGAAAAACAGGACCTATTAGCCTAAAATGGTGCATATTCTACTTTAAGGAACAAGCTACTCACAAATACACACACACATATACATATATACTTTATGCACAAAGAATAGAAATTACCTCGAGCAGCAGCTTCTTCTTTCCGTTTAAGCTCCTGCACAACAATGAATGAGCAGACATATGGGCACAGAAAAACAGTATTGTAAGTGCAAATGTAAGTGTGAATTTGACAATATTGGAATATAACTGAAACGTAGCAAGACGGTTTCTTTGTAACATGAAATGCATTATTACATAAACATAATGAAAAAAAACATATCCCCTACAAATTTGCATAATGAGCAAAATAACTGATAAGTGATAACAAAGACTTTGGTCAATAAAAGGCAATGGCAAGGCTTCCCATTAAAAAGAGTGCATCAATAAAATGTACTATACACCAAAGTAACATACAGTACATTTAAAATATGCAATGAAATGCCCACATGGCTATCAAAATTAGTATTTGCAAGCCAAGAGAAAAAACCTTAACAATAATGATTGAATCAAGCACATAACAAAATATATAATGCACATGTAATTTTTTGTGGTGGTTTATAGCTTAATGTAGAAGAAAAAGCAACTGCATAAAATTAGAAATCTTCACTACATATTAATTTTACTTATTTGATTATAGTTAGATTATAAATATCATTACTTAAGAATCTATTAGAATGTTTAATTACATAAAATATCATCATATCATTTTGTATAATAACAAACATGATTCATGCCACCGGCGTCTCATTAGCTGGGAAACCCTACATCTTTTCTGTCCACGGATGCTCGAAGTTGTGGACAAATAGAGAGGAAGTTAAAAAAAATTTAGTGGTAAAGGATATCCTTTAGGATTGTTTGGTCATTATTAGTTCTTAAAATCTAACTGATCTTCCTCCCTTTATCTATGTTAACAAGCTTATTAACATCTGTTGGTCATTGTTCCACATCACCATCTCAACCATTCATCATGGACCACAAGGTCAATATAGTTTTGGACATTTACAAATTTGCAATTAGTATCAACGCTATTACCTTTTATTTGTTATTCCTGCCTTAGATTTATGACAACATATACATAGAACTAATTGCACCTGAATGAAATAAGAAAGATAATTACACATTTCCTTATGGTACGAGAGCTAGACAGATTTATCTTACTATATATTTTATTTTTGCCTATTTTCCTTGCTTAATGAGTTGATTCTTGTTAAATCCACCCAAAGTTAACATCATGGAGCAAAGGATGAAAAGCTATCACTAGCGACCTAGGGTAGCCGCTGAGACGACCCCTTCTCCTGGTGAGGCTAACCAAGAGGGGGCCCCACGACTGGGTCAGCTCAGTTGGTGATGAGAGTCATGTTTAAGACTTCTCATCCATGAGGTCCGGGTATCGATCCTCGGCCTCAACAACCCGTCGCGCTTATACTGGGCGCAGAGAGGGGTTGGGTGTATGGTCTGCAGGACCTGGTGCGACCCGGCCTGGGATTGGAGGGGTTGGGGCAACGGGCCCAACTGTGGGGCCCCCACCTAGTGAGGCTCACCAGGAGAAGGGGTCGTATGAGACACTTCCTTCACAAATTCTACAATCGAACTTTGGCATAAGCCCAAGTTGTTGCTTGTTAACATTTTCACATCATTTGCCTTCTTTACAGTCTACCAACAAAAATCATGGCAGCATGCCTTCATTGTAGCATCCTTTGCCTTCATCGTTGTCAAACAAGCCGAGATATTAATCAAGCTACTTTGTCTGCCATAGTGGAACATTTTCCTCGACTTCCCCATGTGGCTTCTTCCAGCACCACGAACTCTCCTTTCCAACGACGAACCTCCTTCTATTGATTGCAACCACGAGAAACTTGTTGTCAAACCAATGCAAGCTTGCAGATGTCGGATGTCGGACTCATGTCGGTTTGGGTTTTTTATGTCGGATGTCGGATTGCGGGAGATATATCGGGGACATTTCAAAATGTCGGATTGTAATATTATATGTATATATATATTATATATCATAATATTTTTTTAATTAGATAGTAATTATTCTATTTAATGAAGTATACACTAAAAATCATATTAGAAAATGAAACTACTAACAAATGTTTAATCAATTTGTAATAAATAAGAAATGTTGCATACTTTCAAAATGTCGAAGTGTAACCAAAGGAGAGCTGCGAAGAAGACGAGAGTCAGAAGCGGAGATTAGGGCAAGCGAAGAAGACGAGAGCCCAGAACGTCGTGAGGAGGACGCGAGGGAGATGAGGAGTCGTCGTGAGGGGCAAACGTAGTATAACTATATAAGTATATAATAAAAACTAATTTAATTATAAAATTTAATAAAATAACTTATTAATTTCTAATGACCGCCATAACCCGCCATAACGGGCCGACATGTCCGACATGTCCGACATGTCGGCCGCAATACTGGAAAACGCCATTTTTCTCATTTGTGTCGCTAACGTTGCGATTTCCCCTCAAAAATGACATGTCGGCCGACATGTCGGACATGTCGGCCGACATCTACAAGCTTGAACCAATGTCACGTGACAACCCAACTCTTCACACTTACTACTTCTCGTGACAATGGTATCATGATTTGACCTGAAGTTGAACCTGAAGATCTGTGACCCAACACAAAATTACCTCCCTACCCAGGTGCGCTAGGTTCGAGGATGAACCTCGAAGGTTGGCAGAGCCTGCAGGTGCAAGATCCACCTTCAACAAGAGGTTTGTGATTAGCAAGACGAAAAATGATTTCAGGCTATATGTAGTTGAGTTCACCCCTTTCTTCGGCCTCCCAATGTGGCTCCATACAACACTACAACCTCTCCTTTCCAAAGACAAACATCCCACTATAGATTGCGGCCCCGAGAACTTGTTGAAACCTATGTTCAGTGACAACCCAGTCTTCACGCTTACTGCTCCTCATGAAGATAGTGTCTTGGTTTGACTTTGCGTAGAACCCAAAGATCTATGACCCAACACAAAATTATCTCCCAGCCCAGGTGGGCTAGGTTCGAGAACGTATCTCGAAGGTTGTGTGTGTGTGTGTGTGTGTGTGTGTGTGTGTGTGTGTGTGTGGGGGGGGGGGGGGGGGGGGGGGGGGGGGGGGAGGTCTGCAAGTGCAAGGTCCACCATCAACGAGAAGTTCTGTGATTAGCAAGAGGAAAAATGATTTCGGGCTATATGTAGTGGAGTTAATCCATTCCATGTGAGACGCCTTTTAGGGGGAAACCGTGAGGATCATGAACCCAAGTGAACAATACCTCACATGGTGGGCCCAACGGGTATAGTGGTAGACGCATGTCTTATATTTAGTATCAGAGCCGGTTCTCCTAGTTCGAGTATAGGTTAGATTCAAGGACGAACCTTGTTGGAAGGTTGGTAGGGTCTTGGGTGCAAGTTTGACCTTCAACGAGAGGGTGCGTGATTGGGCCCACGTTGGCAATGGAAGAAAGGATTGTGGGCTATATGTGTTGGGGTTCACCTCTTCCAGCTGAGGCAACATTTAGGGCGCAAAATCCTGAAGGGAGTGTACTAAAAGTGAACAATACCTCACATGGTTGGAGTGGGGATATAATGGTGGACTCAGACTGTTAATCTTTGTACAAAAGACGGTTCTCCCATTCTAAGTATGGTAGGTTCGAGCATGAACCTCAATTAAAGGTCAGCAGTGCCTACACTTGCAAGTTCCACCTTCAACGAGAGACATCATACGGGCCCAAAGCAAACAATACCTCACATGATGAGCCCGAGAGACATAAGGGTCGACCCATGCTGATTACACCTTAATTTCCTCGCCGCAACAACCATTATCCGTTATCTAACAGTCTCTGCACCACCCCAGTACCATCCCTCACAACCCCAATTGTTTCCCTAGACAACCACTGCATGCTTTCCTGCAACAATCGATACCCTAGTGCTAGCCAAGTCCCTCCCTCCACAACCAGCCCACCTCTGCCTCTATTCCCGCAATCGTCCCCCCACCTTGTTTGATGCGGAGCAGAGGCGAGGACGAGCTTTGGGTCCATTCGGGGCTGATTTGGCAACTTTCCATATATGACGTGCCTGGATCGACGATCGGACTCCGCAAATGTGTTCGGATTCGCGTTGCGAATCAATTTGATATATTAGTTTATTGTTTTTGTTTTTGTTTTTGTTTTGATGTATTTGGGTGGCCCCACCTCCGGACAATCATAGCCGTCGATGGTGGGATGCTCTAATCCTTCTTTTATTATAAATAGATGGTTTGTGGGCTGATTGGAGGCATTGCAGATTTTGGAGAAGCTTATTCCCGGAATTCCGCGATCCCGCCACAGTGCCGACTCCGTGGAACCCTAGGTGACGACTCATAGGCTTGTATCTCCCTCCCCAAGGTACCCCCTAACCTTAGACTCCTTCTTCCCCCTCCGAAACCCTCATCCGCAACCCCTACAACCCCCAAACAGCCAGCCTAACTGCTGTCCAGAAAACCACGGTTCTCATTCCCTTCTACTATTCAAAAATGAAATTTACTATTCATAAACTATAGTTCTCCCCCCCCCCGGAACCACCACCAGCCCCTCATTTCCATCTCGTGGAGCCACCAGCAGCCCCTCCCTGCCGCCAGCCTCCAACAGCCCCTCATCCCTGCCGCCAACTTCCAGCCACATCCCCTTCCTGCCGCCAGCCCCATCCCCCTTCCAGCAGCCCCCTTCACGTGGATCCACCTCCTTTCCCCTCGATATTCCTAGATCAGTCCAGATCTAGGGTTTTCCACTCCCGATCCGTTATCTCCATCCTCATATATCACCCCCATACGCCGGATCCGCTCTCATACATCGGATCTATCCACTCCCCCACCCGGATCTATTCCCTAGTGACCGGATTTATTCATTTCCGGTCCGATCTCACCATTCTCCGCCAAGGACAGCCGTCATCATTTCCACGCCTTCGGTTACACCTCGGATCGTCGTCCACGCATCTCCGGCTCCGAATTCTTCAGTGTCTCGGCCAGCCCACTATTTGGTGAGATTTCGTTGTACTGGATTATTATTTTCAGGATTTTTATATTGGATTGGATCACTATATTAGTTTGGATATCTTGTATTGTGGTGATCTGTTCGATAATTAACGTGATTTGCAGAATTTATTCTCCGTACGCTCTTGCTTTGGCCATCCACGCGGAGGAAAGCCTAAGCTTGTTTGCCCTAATAAAATGTTTTGTCTTGTCTTGAATTATCTGCGTGGGATGTTATTACTTATTATCTAATTTGTGACTAATCCGTCGGGCTTTGCATAGCATGTAGGGTTAGGTCACGGATTTTCCGCCGCCTATAGATTCGTCCTGCGTCAATATGATGCAGGACAGACAGGCGTCACACCTGTCTGCCACCCTGGAGTCCCACCAGGGGGCCCACCTTGGCGTCGCACCAAGGCGACTTTATCAGGCCCGCGGGCCGTACACCCAACCCATCCCCGGCTCCACCACAGGGCCGATAGGTTGTTGAGGCCGGGGCTCGATCCTCCGGCCTCCTTGATAAAGAGTCTTCAGGCAAACTCTCATCACCAACTGAGCCTCGGCCTCAACAACCTGAAAACTCTTTATCAAGGAGGTCGGGGGATCGAGCCCCGACCTCAACAACCTATCGGCCCTGTGGTGGAGTCGGGGATGGGTTGGGGTGTACGGCCGGCGGGCCTGATAAAGCCGCCTTGGTGCGACGCCAAGGTGGGCCCCCTGGTGGGACTCCAGGGTGGCCGGCAGGTGTGACGCCTGTCCTGCATCATTGTTCCTCCACCGATCTAAATTACTCAGTGAGTTTATAATTGTGTTCATTTAATTTACACTGTACAGACGTTCCAGTATAGTTTATTTATTTACATTATTCGAAGGTACAAAGCTAGAAAAATGAGACACACAAATCTATGGAGTGGATTAACAAGAAATCTTCTTCCAAGGGGGTACAGCTTGAAAAATGCATTTCTACAAAGGTATTTGAAAGATCAAGTTCTTATGGAATCACTCACAATATTTGATGATAACATTGGGGCCCTTCAAAGTATGTCGGCTAAAAAAGGTATTCTATGGGCCGAAACAGTTTATTAGAGTTTGGTTCAGAAGATTTATAAAAGTCAAAACAAGTGTGGGAAACAAATAGAGCCAATAAAATCACACATTCTTCACAAAAACAGTATATAAAATTAGAACACTTATTATATATGTAGATTGTATTATTCTCACAAAAAATGATGACACTAAAGCAGATCTAGTGCTGAAGCATAAATCAGAGTTGTGATCTATGAGATATGTATACTTCATTATCTTAGACAATTTTTGAATTCCAAAAATTGGATGAGTGAAGTTCTTGTGCTTTAATAAACCGGCCATCCACATCACATATAATCATGTTCAACATGACAGAATAAAACATACTGAAGTTGATTAAAACTTAATAAGCTGAAGAGTGGATTGAATAGATGTCACCACCAAGAAGATTACATGAAAAAATAAGCAACCTCGGAATGGAGACATCCACAAATTCTCTCACCGTCTTGAGGAGTAAACATGTTTATTAACATCCATTGATCATTGTCCAATGAATCACATCTTAACCATACATCCTAGAACATATAGATCGATATAGTTTTGGATAATCATTTTTAGTATTAATTATATTACATTTATATACTTTTATTCTTGAATTAGACGTATACATTCGTGTATAAATATGGTTAATTGCCCCTGAATGAAGAAATATAATCACACATTTCTTTATAACACACACAGAAATATATATATATATATGTATATATATATATGTATGTATATATAAAATTCAAATTATATATATATATATATATATATATATATATATATATAATTTGAATGTTCAAAACAGAGAAATTGCTTGCATTATTATTTTTTGAAGTTGGAAAATACATTTTCTCTTCTAGCCAATTCTGCCTCCTTTGCTTGGAGCTCCTTTTCCTTCTTCTTCAAATCCTGCAAGAAACAACCAGTAGGACATGTCAAGAACCAATAGCTTCATAAATCTGCATTGAAAGGATTCATCCAAGCTAATCGGCGTAATTGCAAATAATTTCCAGTAACTTGGTAGTTGACAAGCATCTTGGAGATAAATTATGATTATTAATACAGCTAACGGTGTTAAGAAACAAATACCTTCATTCTTCGTAATAGTATACATAACAAAAATGTTGTAGAACTTGTGTAAAATATAGATACAGCATAAAATGGGGCATGCTCCATCATGAGCTTGTAGATCTCAAGATCTGGCATTAACTCACCCTTGAGACCTTAGGGAATAGGATTATTGGATCATAAGACAGCTTTATTTGTACTTCAACAAAAGAATTCGAGGGATGTAAGGTTAAGAACTCTTATTAGTTTTAGAAAAGTCCATGTAAAGGCCCATTTATGAGCCCATATAGTTTCTTGTTTTTCTCTCTCTTTGCTTTAGTCTCACGCCGTGTATAAGGGACACCTCTCTCTTTCTCCCTCCTATATATATATGTATTCATACATTGTATTTAATACTTGAGAAAATATATACAAGGTTCCGCTCTTTTCTACATGGTATCAGAGACAGATTCCAAACCTACGGTTAATCTTTCGTAACCGCCTGCTCTCTGCGGACTTCTCGCCTCGCGCGGCGGTCTTAAATTCTCAAACTGTGCGGTCTCCCTCTCGTCACCTGCCCCTGATGGCCGCAGCTCCCTGCGGTCACCAGTATTTCAGACCATCGCTCTCCTGCGATAACCGCCCCCCCCCCCCCCCCCCCTCTTCTCCTCAATATCCTCGGCTCTCTTATATCCATCTCCCTTCTGACAAGTGGGCCCCGCCCCTCCTGGCCTTCTCCCTGCTCGCTCGACGTCAGCGGTCTCCCTGCTCGCACGGTCCCCGCCTCTTCTGGCCTTCTCACTGCTATCTCTGCTCGCACGGTCTCCCTTTGCTCAGTTGTCTTCGCATCTCAGCAGTCTCCCTACTCGTGTGATCTCTCAGCTCGCGCATTCTCCCTGCTCGCGCGGTCTTTGCTCGCATGGTCCCTGCTCGCGCTTCTCAGCGGTCTCCCTACTCGCGCGGTTCCTGCTCACTGCGGTCTATGCTCGCGGTCTCCCTGCTCGCTGCGGTTTCTGCTCGCTGCCCCTGCTCGCTACTGCGACCGTGCCCGTTGTCTAGTCGTTGCGGTCTCCCTGCTCGTTGCGGTCTCTAGTCGCCTCTCTAACCGATATGACTCTATGGGCTCTTCGATGGAATCTTCAGAGCTGCCTGCATCTTCTCCTACAGTCTGCATGGTTCCTGCTCCTGAGGTGCGTGATGAGTTGAGGATCATCACCATCTCCCTTACTGGGAAGAAGAATTTTGTTAAATGGGTGCATTCTGTCAGAAGGGTACTTCAATCTAAGGGACTTCTGCATCATCTGACTAAGGATCCTCTTTCTGCACCTACGGATGACTGGCTACGGGACGATGGCCGTGTTCAGACTTGGCTTCTCAACTCCCTTGATGGCAAACCCTACCGCATGGTCATGTATCACGAGATGGCCAAGGCAATGCGGGATGAGCTTCATTCTCTCTACTCCGGCAAGGACAGTCTCGAGCACTTATATGACATCATCACGGATCTTCAGACTCTTGACACTGGTCGTGCTGCCGACTTGACCTCGTTTGTTGCTCAGGCTAAGACACTGGTTGAAGCCTGGAACCGACATCAACCCTCTACTATGAATCTCACTGCCCAACGTGCTCAGAAGGAAGCAGTTTGTATTGCCATGATGATGGCTCGTGTCCCGCCTCATCTTCAGAGCATTCGAGCTCAGACCCTCTCGTCTGTTGCTATTCCCTCACTCTCTGATGTGTGCTCCATGCTACTAAAGGTATCACCACCTCCTGATACTACTGGATCTCCCTCACCGGCCCTCCTTCAACAATCTTCTGTGCCATTACTATCTCTCCCTCCTCCTGCTCGTGGAGGACGTTCAGGGTCTCGGAGAAGGGGTCGCGGTGGTCGGCCACGTCCTAAGTATTCCTTCTGTGGTAGGGATGGACACCTTGAGAAGACTTGTTACCGCAAACATGGTCTTCCTCCTCGTCTGATTGCTTCTGTTGTTGCCGACAGTCCTTCTGCCACTCGTGCTGATCTTGAAGAAGTCTGCCTCCAGCTCCAGCAACTCCATGGCATGCTCATCCGCCCGCCTGCCTTCGTTGCCTCCGCTGCCTCCATCTCCAATAAAGGTATAGCTTGTCTCTCCACTAGTCCATGTTGGATAGTGGATTCAGGTGCTACTCACCATATCACCTCGTTAAAGCCACATCAATACTTGAATTCTCTGCATCCTAAGTGTATCACAGTGTCCAGTGGCAACACCGTTCTTGTCTTCGGCTCTGCTGATATCCTCCTCAATTCCTCTCTCCCTCTCCGCTCGGCTCTTCATGTCCCGGGCTCCCCGTTTAATTTACTTTCCGTCAGTCGCCTCACTGCCGATTTAGATTGCTCAGTAACATTCACCTCTTCTTCTTTTCTGATGCAGGATCGACGGACGCAGAGTATCATTGGTAAGGGACGACTGCAAAACGGGCTCTACCTTCATGATGTTTCCCATGCCATCCTCTCCGCAGTCTCCTCCGTTGAGTGGCATCAGCGTCTTGGACATGCCCCTCTTCCAGTTCTTCAGAAGGCTCTTCCAGATATCTCTCTTCCTGCTTTCAAGTGTGACTCATGTATTTTAGGGAAACAACATCGTTCCTCCTTTTCTTCTCATTGTACTCGGAGCTCTGCTCCTTTTGTTTTAGTTCATTCCGATGTTTGGGGCCCGTACAAAATTACTATTATCTCTGGTTATCGCTATTTTATCACCTTTATACATGATTATTCTCGCACAACATGGTTGTATTTACTTCGTGATCGCTCTGAGCTTCCCCGTGTATTTCGGGCTTTCGTTCTTGAGATTCACACGCAGTTTTCTGAAAACATAAAAACTCTCAGGACAGATAATGCCCGTGAATACACTAGTCATGAATTTGTTAATCTCTGCTCTGAATTTGGGATCATTCACCAAACGTCGTGTATCTATACCCCCCAACAAAACAACATTGCTGAACGTAAAAATAGACATCTGCTCGATGTTGCTCGCTCTCTCATGATTCCCATGTAGGTACCCAAAGCCTATTGGCACTTTGCGTTGTCCACGACATGTTATCTCATTAACTGCTTATCTTCTTCCGTCCTCCAGAATGCTACTCCGTTTAGCCTCATTTTCCCCTCCACTCCAACATTCTCTTCTACACCCCGCGTATTTGGTTGTACATGCTACGTTCACCTACAGGGTCCGTCCACGGACAAGTTGGCTCCCCGGGCGGCCAAACACATGTTTGTTGGCTATTCACGTACTCAGAAAGGCTACGTCTGCTACTCTCCTGCTACCCGTAAAGTGACTGTCTCTGCTGATGTTACCTTTCGGGAGGACCAACCTTTCTTCTCCACCCCAACCCCACCTCTTCCACCACAATCCTTCCCTCGACCTGTCATTCTCGTTACCACTACTCCTTCCTGGCTCGGCTCCTGGTCAACCACCTCTTATCCGCGTCTACACCCGTCGCCCTCCTCGCTCCGTTGCCCCAATGCAGTCGGCTTCGACCTCTGACACTCTGCGCTCTGCTGATCCGCCACCAGCCTCCACCGCTCATCCCTTGGCGAACTATGTATCCTTACATCGCCTCTCCCCACAACTTCAAACCTTTGCTACTTCATTATCTTATATTTCTATACCTACCTCTGTGCAGGAGACTCTCCAACATCCAGGCTGGCGGGAAGTCATGGAAGAAGAAATGGCATCCCTCTGGGCTAATCAGACATGGGACCTGGTCCCTCTCCCTTCAGACCAGACTCCTGTTAGGTGTAAATGGGTCTTTGTCATCAAGCATGCTCTTGATGGGACAATTGACCGTCTGAAAGCCCGACTGGTGGCTCGTGGTTTTACTCAGCAACAAGGTCTCGATTATAAGGAAACATTCTCTCCAGTGGCCAAGCTCAACACAGTTTGTGTCCTCTCCGTAGTTGTGCATCGCCAATGGCTCTTACATCAACTGGATATCAAGAATGTTTTTCTAAATGGTGACCTACAAGAAACAGTCTACATGCAACAACCTCCCGGGTTTGAGACCACAGGGGAGTCCCGAGTTTGTCACCTTAAGAAGTCAATCTATGGTCTCAAACAATCCCCTCGGGCATGATTTGACAAGTTCAGTAAGGCTGTTCGGGAAGTTGGCATCAAACAATCCCCTCGGGAGTTCGGCAGAATTCTCTCTGTTCACTCGACATCGAACAACAGGAACGGTTCTTCTGTTAGTATATGTTGATGACATCCTAATCAATGGAGATGATTCAAAGGGAATACAAGCGGTCAAACAACACCTTAGTTCTGTGTTTTAAACGAAAGATCTAGGGAACCTTCAATACTTCCTTGGTCTTGAGATCGCGAGACGTCCTGATGGACTTATCCTCTCTCAACGGAAGTATTGTCTCGATCTTCTTCAGGATGTTGGCTACTCTGGATGCAAGCCGATCAACACTCATATGGATGTCAATCACAAGCTGTGTGCACATACCTCTAATACTGATCTTCCTCTTCCAAATCCAGAATACTATCGACGACTTGTTGGAAAATTGATTTACCTAACGGTCACGAGACCAGATTTATCCTTTGTTGTTGGGGTTGTCAGTCGGTTTATGCATTCCCCTCGAATGTCTCATCTTCAGGTCGTCGAACGCATCCTAAGATATCTAAAATAGCCCCTGGTCAAGGGCTGGTATACAAAACCACATCTCCTATTCCGAACTTTGGTTGCGTATTTTGATGCAGATTATGTTGGTTCCCTGGATGATCGGCGCTCTACCAGTGGACTTTGTACTTACTTTGGAGGTCACCTTGTTACCTGGCGTAGTAAGAAACAAGCTGTGGTTGCTCGATCTTCAGCTGAAGCGGAGTACCGTTCGATGACATCAGTTGTCTCTGAGCTCACATGGCTTGAAAGTCTCCTCGCTGATCTAGGAATAAAACTTCCCTCACCAGCTATCTTACTATGTGATAGTCAAGCCGCTATACATATAGCCAAGAACCCGGTTTTCCACGAAAGAACGAAACACATTGAAGTGGACTGTCACTTCATCCGGGAGAAAGTTCAAATGAAGAAGCTAGAATTAAAGCATGTTCCGGGTACTGACCAAGTTACTGATATTCTCACCAAGACCCTACCAAGTACTCAATTTTATCAGTTCCTGTCCAAGATGGGTGCCTACGACTTGTACGCTCCAGTTTGCGGGGGAGTGTTAGAAAAGTCCATGTAAAGACCCATTTATGAGCCCATTTAGTTTCTTGTTTTTCTCTCTTTGCTTTAGTCTCACACCATGTATAAGGGACTCCTCTTTCTTTCTCCCTCCTATATATAGGTATTCATACATTGTATTTAATACTTGAGAAAATATATACAAGGTTCCGCTCTTTTCTACAATTAGCTTTCAAACATGTGATCATACAAATGTGCAACACTGTGCAAAATGTCCCAACTACTATTTACCATAATGAATACATGGAACAGATTTATCCAAGAGACTCCATAAGCTTATATAAGGTTCAAGAACATTCACAAGGTCAGGAAGCTAAGTCCATGTAGGATGCCAACTCATTAAGGGATGCACCTACGTGATTGTTGAACAATGATGTGTTACGACTGAAACCTCACTACAATCAAACTTCCATAGACATACTATGAGTTTGTCGATAAGTGATATTCTGTTACAAACATGAATTTTCTAGGACTGCGAGAACCAAAAACTCAAGCTATTGCGAGAGAGTTGGACTCAAAGCGAATAGAATTGCATTAACATGAAAACAACAAGATACAAATTTGGAAAGTAGGCTCCCGCCAACTCTTGGAGGTTGGGTCCTCTGCAGAACTCTTCTCTCCAATGAGAGCCAAAACACAAGGGATCCAAAGGTGCCCAAGCATTCTTACCAGTGTTGGCAGATATAAAAGTTTGGCACCCAAACGACACGTTTCTGTTTTATTTTGATCCAATAACGGTTTGAAAAAAACGGCGATATATCGTCCAGTTCCTGATATATTGGCGCAGGAAACGACTGATATATCGCTCGTTTCGTTCGTTTAATTGACATTTACTTTACGCCTCTGTCGTTTCGTCATTTCGATGTGTCTGGTTAATAAGCCATATGTCACTCTCATTCTTCTCGTGCCCTATTCCATCTGCGGTTGTTCTCTCTGAGTCTCTGGCGATCTTCTCCCTGGTTTCGAGGATTTCTGCGTCTTCTCCCTGGTTTTGACGACTCTCTCGCTGGTATATAATATAAGACTTCTGCTTCTTCTCCCTCACACCTCGATTCTCTTGTTTCATCAAAAGCATTGTAAGTTTATTTCTTCTCTCTTATTTCTACGACATTTTCTGGTTTTTATGGATGCACTCTACTAGTCAAATGTTTCTTCTCTGGATCATCCCTCTCTAGGCTTTCTTCTGGTTTCTGGCTGCAAATTTTTTTATAACATCGGGGCTACCAACTATTTCCGATTTATGATTAGTGATGGTATTTAAGTATTAATGGTTGCATGCTATGAATTGATGCTTATATGCTGGCATTTTCTGGTTTCTAAGCAGTTGCTAATATTAAATGCGCTCGTGTGGCTTTCCAAGGGTGTCGTTGGATTTAGGTATGTTGCGCGATCTGTTGGCGATGCAAGGGGATCTACTCAGGCGTGTTATGTAATACTATGTCGCCCTTATAGATGAGGAAGGGCAATCCTAAAAGAAAAAATATTATTTTAATTAATATAATTAATTAATACTCATTAATTACTAAATATATTGATTATCATATCAACATTCAAGACGGTTTCCAAATGCGCACGTGTGGCTCTCCGAGAGTGTCGTTGGGTGTAGGCACAACACTCTGCGCATTCTATTGGTGATGCCAGGGGTTATATACGGACGTGTATGTAACACTATGTTGAAATCGACCTTGCCCTCAAAGTCGAGTCCCAAAGCTTGTCAGGATCTTCAATGATCGTGACGGAATATATAATCCAAATGAGAGACTTGTTGATGTTATGGCATTATACGGTCAATAGTTGATGGGACGTGGAAAGTGGACAGGGATTTGAAGTATGCTAGGAGAATAATATGGTTTATCGATGGGAAGTGATCATGGATGAGGTAACTGGGTGAGAACCAAACACTGTGGAGGTGGGAATAATAAAAAGAATAGGGATGTAGGTGATAGAAAAGTGTGCAGGAGAAAGTAAAAAAAGATGAGCAACGTTGGGCCTGAGAGGAAAAAAGGGAAAAGATGAGGGTACGACTATAACTGATTGAGAAGTTTTTTTAGCTTGTTGAAAAGGACAAGAGTGATAGAATGGGAGTAGGTCCTAGTTGAACATAACGCTATCAAGCAAGGATACTTAAAAATGTCTCGCGTATCGGCTCGAACACATATCGGGGATGGGAAACGCGTTTCTAAAACGTCCCCACATTAAAATTTAATAAAATAAAATAAAAAATAAAGGAGAAACGTGTATCCCGCTTGCGGGATACGCGTTCCGCGTCAAGTAACATCGGAAAGCGGAAGGGATGTTTTATATCTCAACGACTTCTCAAAACCTAATTCCTATGTCATCATTTCCTCACGCCTCCTAGTCCTCTTCGACGTCGACGGATTCTCATGCCTCTTACTCTCTACGCCCTTGCTCCTTGGGCCTCTTGCTCCTCTTTGACACCGACATTTCCTCACGCCTTCTGCTCTGAACTCCTCCCGCTCTTTGACGTCAACGCTAACTCACGATCTCTTTATCATTCCCATGAAACATTTTTATTATTAGCTCTCATTTCACTATTTTAGGTCTATGCAATGCCTTTAGTTTTCATTATTTCCATCATTTACCACATCTGCAGTTTTTTTGTTCTGCTATAGTTGTTTTTTCTTCAGTCTTTTTTTATTCTTTCCAGTTTACTGATTGTGAAATTGCAAGTGATCAACTTATAGTTGTTTTTTCTACTATAGTTTACAAGTGATCAAGTATAGGTTTTTAGATTTATACACACAACAACAACAACAACAGAACCCAAATAGTCCCCAATCTTTAGATTTATACACATTGCAAAAAAAAATTAATTTTTTTTAAAAACGTTTCATGTATCTTAGTTTTTTAAAAAATCATGTTTTTCGTATCAGTTTCGTATCGTATCCCGTATCTCATCCCCGTCCCCGTGGTACACATGCATAAAGTCTAGATTGGTGTCATATAGAGATGAAAGTAGCCAGGAGATAAGTGGGAAGCTAAAAACTGGAGTGACAGTTTGTGGGGGCCCTAGAGAGGAGAAAGACAGGAGGATGGTACAAGGATGCATGGGGATGAAAAAGTCGATTGTTGATGGCGGATTGCGGGGCTGCAGACTGCAGAGGCGCGGAACAGAGATAATAGGGTGCGGTCACTGAAAGATATAGGAAAGGTGTTGTGCTCAACAAAAAGAAGAAGAATGGCGTGATAAGGCGGTGGGGCTTGGCCTGTGAGTACAGAGAGAACAATCCGGCAAGAAGACCTAGGAGCTGGAGAATGTGATGATGAGAGAAACAACTACAAACTGAAGGCGTGCGAATCCGGGAGGATGGAGATCATGACGAGTGATTGTGTCCTCTCCATGATCGATGATAACTGGTCCAGTTCGTGTGAACCTTCGTCGACAGATGCCACCCGGTCGTCGTCGACATCTTGAAGTGATACAGAAAGTCGGAGGATGTCGCAGGGTTTCAGGAAAATCGACTGTCGGAAGGGTTGTGAATTAAGGTGGTGTCAAGGTGGCGATGGCCGATGTCTAGGGCAGCGAATCGAGAGGAGGCACCTCCACGACGATTTGGTCAAGCTCATCGAGTAGATCGAGTTTGGCATTGAAAAGTTCTTGTTATGTGTGCCCTCCCTCATCTATATAAGGAGGAGGGGGTATGTTGGTTGGAGAATCTTGGATCATTAGTTATTTGGGGCTCTCATTTGAGAGAAGACTCTTTGGAGGACCTAGCCTCTGAGAGTTGATCAGAGCTTGTCTCCGAATTATATTTTGTATGCTTATTCTCAGTTAATGCAATTTTGTGTTTGTTCTCTCTACTTCTCGATCGCACTGGTCTCAATTTCGTAGCAGGAGTCTTCTATTATTATTAATTAGGAAATTTAACTTGGTTTTGATTTGTTATTTTATTTATTGCAATTCCCTAAATTAAGGGAGTCGTTAACTTGTCTTACTGGCTTATAAATGTTCCTATAAGGGTAAAATCATCTGAATGTGCAACTCAACAGTTATGAATCTATGACTGGGGCCAACAACGAAGAGAAGGAGAGGGTGTGTGCTTGTGTTTGCGTGAGTGCCCACGCAGACAGGTATGGAGATAGAGCGGGGAGAATTATGATTTTAGATTATTGGATATGAAATAGAATGAATTTCATTAGATTATGAGACTCTACATAGGTATGGAGAAGCCCAAATACCTATCATGTAAGCCTCTTACTTTAATAAAACAAATGGTAAAGAAAATATAAATATAAGACCAAGCAAATTGCTTATTAAGTAATAAGAAAAACAACTTAATTCTTCCTTAGTTGCCATCCACATGCTCTAAAATGGCTGGCCAACTTATTAGTCGGGTGATTCGGCGGTCAAAATTTCATGGTCTCAATATTAACATGGATTGATTGATAATTTGTCTTTGTCCATATACTCCTATTGATCTCCTATAATCTAGATAATGTGATATCATCACAATCATTGGCAATCTCTATCTTCTGGCCAAACCATTGGTTGGCAATTATCACCCGAATGTCCAAATAACTACCCTCTAGATCACCCAAACAGATCAAACATGCGCAAAAAAAATAAGTCATCATCCTCCATCATTGTCGTGAAGCCCAATTAAACACATACTTATTTTGCCACCAATCTTTGTTTAATTGCACCTGATCTATTATTATGAGATTTACAATAACAATAAGAGGTTAATTTTTGGATCATTTAGGTCATTCTCTCCGACAACACCTTAGTTTTTTAAGATGCTTGACATATTCCTCAAGCACATGAATGCTCACTGAATAAATTAAATCATCTAGCACCTTCTTTGCGAGAGTGCAAAATATTATTGGTGTGTTGGTCATTCGAAACTGCATGAAAAGGAATTCATAAGAGTCGTAATGCTTCGCACACTTGCGTTTGTCTCAAAATTTTATTTGAAGACACTATCCCGAGCACAAACTCAACTTGGTGAATTGTTAGGCATGGTTTAGTTGATTGAACAAGTCAATATAGAGAAAATATATACTTGTTCTTAATCCACAATATGTTTGATCTCTAGTAATTAATGCATAAATGTGTTGACCCTTTGGCACTTTGATTAGGGAAATATATGGGAATCAAATTAAACCTTTGAAGGCTGTATTTACCTAGTATCAAGTAAATTCTTGAACTTATTTCACAACTCCTTCAACTCAGAATGTGACATATAGTAAGTTGTCATATCTGAGGATTCAACATTAGTCACAAGCTCAATTACCAATGAGCATATCCTTATGAGTGAAAATCACTTCATAACTGTTAGAGTTATTAAGTTTTAGTATTTTAATATTGTTGGAGTTTAGTCCCACACCGCCTATCGGTGTTGGGAGTCCTATTGTAGTTCCTATAAATAGCCCCCTTTGAGAATGAATATATGCACTTCTATTTTCTCATTTCTCCTCTTCTAACATGGTATCAGAGGCTAAGATCTGAAACCCTAAAAAAAAAAAATTTCCTATTCTCTGATTTCCGCCCGACCTCCGTCTCTCCCTCTTGTTTTTCCGTCAGCCGCATCTGCGGGGGCTCACGTCAAGCCGCCCCCTCCTCGCTCCCGTTGAAGGGATCGCCTCTTGATTCCAACGACGGGAGCGGGTCTCTCTCACCTCCTGCTCTCTTTCGTCGTCGTCGACGTGTCTTCCCGTCTGGCGTCATCGACGACATCGCCTGCTTCCGTCGGCTACTTCCGCCTGCGACTCCGACGGCTCCGTCTTCTCCGGCTCTGCCTGCTTCCGCCTACGACATCGACGGCGACTCCTTCCCCCCGCGACATCGGCGGCTTCTTCCTCTGCTCCGCCGACCTGCTGCTCCAGATCTGTCGGCCTCTTCTTCTGCTCTTCTCCTCTGGCGCCTTCAGCCCTCTTGTTGCTTCCGCTGCTTCTACTTTCTGGCAGCCCTCTTGTTGCCGCCGCTGCTACTACTTCTCCGGCAGCCCTCTTGTTGCCGCTGCTGCTATTTCTTCTCCTGACTGCCGTCACCACGATGATCTGGATTCATGTGCCCGACGAGGGCCCCACATGTGGTTCTTCTCCGGCCCTGCCTTCTTCTTGTCGAATGCCTCCTTTGCTGCTGGAGCTTCTTGCCCCGTCGTGCCGCGCCTCCTCCAGATCTGCAGTGCTACATGTTGCTGTTCCGCTGCTTCTCCGCATGTTGCTGCGTTGCTTTACTTTTAAGTTATCTGTTGTTGTTTGTTTGCGTCTCTTTACGTTTCAGCCTACATGCACGTGTTATTCACGTGAGGAGGAGTGTTGGGATGAAGACGACTCGGATGATCTTTCCCGACTTTTCGCCTTCGTTCCACACGGCCTCTAGGCTTGTTGTATGTGTGTATGTGTCTCCCCTTTTGTCTTTCGATTGGTCATGTGTTAGGGAGCGATTATGTTGGTGTTCTTGTCTCATCGAGTTGTGTCGTGTGGGACCGTGTCGTGTGGGACTGTGTCGTGTGGGACCGCCCTTTGTGCGGATTATCCCCGAGAGATTATCCCCGACGGATTATCCCCGATCACTCGTTTGATGATTTGCTCCACATCTTTGGTTCTCTTCGCATGTTGTGTGTGTAGATGATGTTGGTTGACCGGTTTCCAATGAGTCTGTGTCGTGTGTGGGTCCTGCGTCGTGTGTGGCTATGTCCCCGGCTTGATTCCCCGGTTTGGTTTTTCCCCTGGCGGCTCGTCTGATGATTTGTCCCGCATCATCTACCTCCATTGCCGTTATTTGTTGTGTCCAAGCTGAAGGGTCCCCCTTCAGCTTGAGGGGGAGTGTTAGAGTTATTAAGTTTTAGTATTTTAATATTGTTGGAGTTTAGTCCCACACCGCCTATCGGTGTTGGGAGTCCTATTGTAGTTCCTATAAATAGCCCCCTTTGAGGATGAATATATGCACTTCTATTTTCTCATTTCTCCTCTTCTAACAATAACTAAATCATTGAATGAGTCAAAATCCTCATCGCCCCCATAATTGGGTTTCACTCTCACCCAACTTGGCTCCTCAAAAAAAAACTTGGCGCTTCAACTTTCCAAGGTTGCTAAGAATGTCAAATCCTTCTTCCCTCCCTAAGCACTTAGAATGTTGAGAGAATTTTATAACTAAACTCAAATTTGTGCCTTAACCACACAGTGGCATCTGTCATTGAGAACACAAGCATAAACAGAAAAAAATTTGTAACAAATACATCAATAGATGTATGACTCTAAATCATGTACCAACCGCTCGTTGAGACCTCCCTTTATAACATGAAAAACACCAAATTCAGCATAACATTCGCTCTTCTGAGATGAAGAGGTCAAATGTACAAGTCCCGACTAGTGCACTCATTCTCATATAATGATCTTCACTTCTTCAAGCATAGTCACTTGGACTTATTCTCCTTCACCATCTAGCTAAGAATTCACAAAGAACCTAGTTGCATATCCTCCCATTATTCCCCTTCGAACTTGAAGAAATGAAATCTCTACTCGAATTAGGCATCCATATGCATTTTACGGCTTGCCTCTCCAAAATATCTTCAAAAGATCTTTCTTAATCCCAATACTGGAGCATGTGTTCCACCATTTACTTGGGATTGATGAATCTCCACCACTCAATTGGTTGTAGTTATCATGGTCTCCTTCTTTGTGTTGTTCTCTTGGGCTTAAAATCCTTAAAATCAGCAGTCCTTTGACTTAACGTATATTGGTGTACATGGCCTCGACAACTACTATATGATCATACAATGTATGCTTGTAGTTAAAGCTTAATCCATGTAATCCATGAATTGAAGGATTACTTTCTCACTCATGAATGAGATTCGAAGGAGGAACTTTTAGAATGCCATTGCATCCACTCAAGCTTCACCTTATGCTCCAAATGATGAAAGTTGGTCGAGTTTCTTCCTCGATATACTCGGAGTAATACTGTTCGTAGAAGTCCTAATGGCAGTCTTACCAAATAGTGAGGCACTCCTACTTCAGCCATAAAACTAAGTCAAAAAGGCAGCATCAATGAGCCACGCAGTGCTACTCATAGGGCACCGTCTTCAACTTTATCAGCCAATATTATTATTCCTACTCCATAAAAAGTTATCTACATTCCATAAAAGATTTTAGATTTAGAGCATCTAGTTGCGAAGTAAGCCGCACTATTGTCACCCCACTCAAATTCGCTAACTTCACCGCAAAGAGCTGTCTTCAGTTCTTCACCTCCTGATGCATAGCCTCCACAAAGGCTACCATATAATTTTGAGAATTCATTGGTCTTAACAATAAAAATACTACGAATCTCATATGAAGCCTCCCACGAATATTTGAGCCTGTCACGCTTTTGACTGTGTTCTTATCCTCGTCTCAAATATCCCATGTGATGATTTCCAAATTAGTGATGAAGGCCTAAAATTTTGCTAGAACATATATCTAACTACAACGATACATCTTTTTTTTTCCTTATAGATGGTCATGTTCATGAAGGGAGCCTTGGCGCACCGATTGAGGTGTTGCCGTGTGACCTTGAGGTCACAGGTTCGAGTCTTGGAAGCAGCCTCTTGCAAAAATGCAGGGTAAGGCTTGCCTGCATTTCACCCTTGTGGTGGGTCCCTTCTTCGGACCCTCGCTGCGTGGGGATGCTTTGTGCACCGGGCTGCCCTTTTATGGTCATGTTCAATTAGAAGTTGATGTTGACCTACGCATATAACATTTATAATTGGTTGTATATTTAATTTTCCCTTACGAAAGCAATCTTACGATTCTCTAATATCAAGTCGGCCTTCACTTGCACTCCCTAACAAAGATTCAAGAAAGAAGGTAACTCTAAGAGCTCTTATTATCTCTCAAGCTTGTGATCATAAAAATGAGAGATATACTGTCCTTTATAAAGGTTCCAAGAGATTCAACCGTCCAAACTAAGTACAGTATCCCAACAACCATCTACCATAATAAATATGGGGCTAGGGATCTACAAAACTTCATAAGCTTTAATAAGGCTCAAAATCATTCGTTAAAGTTACTGACAATAGTCAAACCATGTCAGATCCGAACTCATCAAAATACAAGGAGAAATAAGAGGGTCCAATGATGTGCCACGACAAAAACCTCATCATTCCGCAAATGCTAATGAACAGGCCATAAGTTTGACAATGTGTTTCATTCTAACACATACATGAACGCATGTAGCAATATGTTTGTCAGTGTGTGCTTGTCTTTGTTAGGAGTCGGGAAATTAGGGTTACGAGAGAGAGAGAGGGGAGATGGAAGGAGATTAGAACTAGAGAGGAGGAGAGGGAAAACTCAATTTCATTCCAGGATAAACAAAATACAGGGCTTACGCCTCCTCTTATAGTGATGAGGAGCGAATACAAAAGGAAACATTCAAACAGGAAAATAAGAAATTACTTAAAATAAAGCATACGAATTAAGCAACAAATAAAGCATATGAAGGCAGCAAATAAATAATTAATTATCTTCCGCGGGAACGGTGGGCCCCTCCGATATACGCGCCCGGCGTGTGTAAACTTTCCAAGGTGGCTCGTCGTCGTGCAGTTCCGTAACAATGCCGTCGTCTGGAAAATGTGTGTCCTCAAGGCAGTAGTCGACGAACTGGCGACGGAAATAATCCCGTGGAAGCCACGTTGCTTCCGAGTCGGGCCGCCCGGTCCAAGTCACAAGAACCTCTTCCGATGTAGTGTCCCCTGTGGTGCGGTGCCTGCGGTCGAGGATCGAGGCGGGGTAGTAGGGCGCTTCCCCGGCAAGGTCGAGGTCATCCGGGATGTGGTCCGTAGTGGTGTGGTCCCCCACCACGCGTCGAAGCTGTGAGACATGAAAGACCGGATGAATGCAGCTCCCGGTTGGGAGGCGTAGGCGGTAAGCGACTGCCCTTATGTGGGCGATGATCTCGAAGGGCCCGAAGAACCGTGGCGCCAATTTGGGGCATGGTCGGCGTGCCGCTGAAAGCTGGCGGTAGGGATGGAGCTTGATGAAAACCTTCTCTCCCACTTCAAAGGAGAGGTCCCGACGTTTCTTGTTGGCGAAGGAAACCATCTTCTGTTGGGCCCGTCGTAGGTGGTGCTTCAGATGATCCAGAATGGTATCCCTATTGCGGAGAGCAGTGGCCAGGCTCTCCACCTGGCATTCCCCTGGGAGGTGGCGGACAATAGATGGTGGAGGGCGGTCATAGACGGCCTCAAAAGGAGTAGTGTCGGTCTCTTGGTGGTGGGCGGTGTTGTAAGAGTACTCAGCCCATCCGAGCCACTTGGCCCAACTGCGAGGTTGCTCCCCCACGAAGCAGCGAAGGTACGTTTCCAAGCACCGGTTGAGGACCTATGACTGGCCGTCGGTCTGTGGGTGGTATGACGTGCTCATGCGAAGACGGGTACCCTGTAAACGGAACAGTGTAGTCCAAAAGGTACTCAGAAATAGCGGGTCGCGATCGCTCACGATTGACCGGGGAAATCCGTGGAGGCGCACGATCCCCTGGATGAAGCTGTCGGCGACTGTGGAGGCGGCGTATGGATGATGGAGGGGAATGAAATGTGCATACTTCGAGAGCCGGTCCACCACGACCAAGATGCAATCGTGTCCCTGTGATCGGGGCAGTCGTGTGATTAAATCCATGGCGATGTCGTCCCACACACGGTCGGGGATCGGAAGGGGCTGAAGTAGACCACCCGGAAAAACTGTCGCGTACTTGGCTTTCTGGCAGATGAGGCAGGCGGCCACGAAGGCCTTGACCTGTCGGAACATGTGAGGCCAATAAAGGGAGGTTGCCAATCGTCGGTATGTCCGGTAAGCACCAGCATGTCCTCCCATTGGGGATGTATGAAACTCTGCCAATAATAGGGGAATGCTCGGGGAGGAGGGCGCGAGTATGAGGCGGCCTTTGAAGAGAAGACGGTCGTCCACCAAGGAATACGGTGGATGAGCTGCGGCGTCCGTGTTGAGTGTTGTTCGAATCCTGTTGAGTGTCAGGTCGGCTTCTATTTCCCGTTGGAGGGCCTCCGTACCCTCCCAGACGGGGCGGGAGATGGCTGCTAGTATGGGGTTGCGGGAGAGGGCGTCAGCTGCGCGATTCGCCTTGCCAGGCCGAAACTCGATCCTGAAGTCGTAGCCCAGTAGCTTTGCCACCCACACCTATTGGGCGGGCGTAGCGATCTTCTGTTGCAGAAGGTACCGAAGGCTATGGTGGTCGGTGCGGACCACGAAATGTTGGCCCAGTAGATAGGGCCGCCAGTGTTGTATTGCGAGAACGAGGCCCGTGAGCTCATTCTCGTAAGCGGAGCGGCTGCGGATAGTGTCGGAGAAGGCGCGGCTATAGTAGGCCACAGGGCGGCCGGCCTGCATAAGGACGGCTCCCACGCCGATGCCTGAAGCGTCGCACTCCACGAGGAAGGGCTGAGTAAAGTCTGGCATGGCTAACACCGGGGCGCGGACCCGGGCTTGCTGAAGAGCGACGAATGTGGCGGAGGCCGCCGCTGACCACTCGAAAGTGCCCTCGGCTGACTTCTTCAGGAGCTGGGTGAGGGGACGGGCCAGAGTGTCGTACCCCTGTATGAACCTGCGGTAGTATCCTGTTAGGCCAAGGAACCTGCGAACATCGTGGATAGAAGATGGTGTTGGCCACTGGAGGACCGCCTCGATCTTGTCTCTATCCATTGCGACCTCTGTGGCGGAGATGGTGTGTCCCAGGTAGCGCACCTCCGGAACCCCAAAAGAGCACTTGGTGGGGTGGAGCTTGAGGTGGTGATGCCGTAGCGTGGCCAGTGTCTGGCGGACGTGTTGGAGGTGCTCCTGCCAAGAAGAACTGTAGACCAAGATGTCATCAAAAAAAACAAGTACATGATGGCGAAGTACAGGTCGAAAGATGTCGTTCATCGTGGCCTGAAAGGTGGCCGGCGCGTTAGTCAGGCCGAATGGCATGACCAGGAACTCATAGTGGTCGTCATGGGTCCAGAAGGCTGTCTTGGCGACGTCGGCCGGACGAACGCAGATCTGTTGGTATCCTGCACGGAGGTCCAGCTTGGTGAAGATGGTCGCACTGTGGAGTTCGTCCAGAAGCTCCTGAATCACGGGAATTGGGTACTTGTCCGGGACGGTGGCTTTGTTGAGCTCCCGATAGTCTGCGCAAAAGCACCAGCTGCCGTCCTTCTTCCTGACCAAGAGGACCGGGCTAGAGAAGGGGCTCGCACTGGAGTGGATGAGGCCCCCCATCAGCATGTCGCGAACGAGTCTCTCGATTTCATCCTTTTGTACGTGTCCATAACGGTATGGCCGAACCGAGACTGCGGTCACGCCGGGCTATAAAGGGATGGCATGATCGTGCGTTCGGGCGGGTGGCAACTCGGATAGTGCTGAGAAGAGGTCTGCAAACTCGGACAGAAGGGCCTGAAGTTCCGGAGGTGGAGATGGGGCTGGTGGTGCTGTGTTCGTGATGGACCAGAGCCATGCTGAGAAATCGACGTCGGCAGTCCTCTGAATAGTGTGAAAGGAGATGGGGGAGCGAAGTAGGGCGACATCTCCCGTAAGGCAATGCTCCCGTCCGTCTTGTAGGAACCGCATCGTCATAGACCTCCAATTTATTCGCACGTCACCTAGCGTGCACAGCCATGCCACCCCCAGGATGGCGTCGATCCCGCCAAGGCCGAAGACGTAGAAGTCTGTCGTCACGGAGTAAGGGCCCACGAAAAGCGAGACGCTCGGACAATGCCCCTGGATCGAGCGGCGGCGGCCAACGCCCAAGCTAACGGAGAAGTCCGGAGATGGCTCTATCGGAAGGCGTAACTGGTTGGCCAGTTGATCTGAGAGAAAATTATGACTAGCCCCGTTGTCCACCATGATGATAATGCGGTGTTCGCCTAACTTGCCCGCCAACTTCATGGTTTGGGGGCCGGAGATGCCGCCCACCGAAAAACAAGGGAGTTTCAGACGGTGAAGGTCGACATCGGTGGTGGTTCCGGCGGTGTCCTCTGCTGCGATCTCGAGGTCCTCAAAGTCCTGCAAGGTGATCTCTGGTTCAAAGTCGTCGATGATGGCGTGAAATTCTTTGACCGCGCATACGTGGGTAGGGAAGTAGGGTTGACGACAGCGGAAACAGAGCCCCTTGCGACGGAGGTCGTCGAACTCGCGGTTGGAGATACGTTGCGGAGGACCTGGCCGGCCTGGCCGGCCGGCTGGAGGTGGCCGAGGGGCCGGTGGTTCCGGGGCACCGGGACGCCATGGTCGGCCGCCCGGCGGAGGCCCGCCCGGAGTTGGTGGGGGTCGCGGAGACAGGTCCGCCTCCACGAGGCGTGCCATGTCAAGGGCCTCGGAAACCGTCCTGGGGTAATGGGTGTGGAGTCGGGACCGGGTGTTGGGCTTGAGGCCCTGCATGAAGAAGCCAAGGTAATGATCCGGTGGTAGGCCCGGAACATGGGTGACGAGGGCCACGAACTCATCGATGTAGTCATCCACTGTGCCGATCTGGCGCACTCCACACAGTCGTTCGATGGCAGATCCGGAATAGCGGCTGTCGTAGCGGCGGATCATCTCCTGTTTGATCTCCGGCTAGGAGATAGCTGGGTTGGTTTGGCGGAGCCACCGGGCCCAATGAAGGGCGGAGCCGTCGAGTCCTACGACGGCGGTAGAGACCTTGTCTTGCTCGGGCGTATGGTGGAGATCGAAGTACTGTTCCGCCTTGGCAATCCACCCGATTGGGTCCACACAGGTAAAGGTGGGAAGATCCAAAGTAAGGGTTGGTCGGCCTGGGGGAAATGGTGTCGGGGGATCTCCGTTGTGCGACAGTGGTGTCGCGCCGAGGATGGATGCACACGCCGATCCGTTGGCGGAGGAGGTGGCGGTGGGTTGGAGGGCATCAAACTTTGCGTGAAGAGAGACAAGGGAGGCGTGCATGGCGGCCACGAGGGATTCATGTGCGTCGACACGGCGGAGGAGTGCCTCGTTGGAGTCGGCCGCTGGAAGCTCGGTTGTCGAACGGGTGTTGGGGGCCATCCCCCCAGCGTGGGTGGGCGGGACTGCGTGCGATGGGGCTTCAGCGGCGGACGGAGGTGGCGATGCGAGGACGTCGCAGAGCAGCAGCGGAACAGAGGCGAGGCGCGAGCGAGACGGTGCGGATCCGGCGGTGCGAGGCTCGAGCGCAGAACAGAGGCGGATCCGGCGTTGCGAGGCTCGAGCGCAGAACAGAGGCAGATCCCGCGAAGCGAGGCGGAGCGAGGCTCGAGCGAGACGGGCGCACGAGGCGGGATGCGCTGCAGCGGGTCTGGCGATGGCGAGCAGATGCGCGATGGAGCGGAGTTAGGGCAGCGAGGCGCGAGTCTCCGGCGGCTATAGCAGCGGGCGGAGCGGCAGGTCGGACCAGTTGTTAGGAGTCGGGAAATTAGGGTTACGAGAGAGAGAGGGGAGAGGGGAGAGGGAAGGAGATTAGAACTAGAGAGGAGGAGAGGGAAAACTCAATTTCATTCCAGGATAAACAAAATACAGGGCTTACGCCTCCTCTTATAGTGATGAGGAGTGAATACAAAAGGAAACATTCAAACAGGGAAATACGAAATTACTTAAAATAAAGCATACGAATTAAGCAACAAATAAAGCATATGAAGGCATCAAATAAATAATTAATTATCTTCCGCGGGAACGGTGGGCCCCTCCGATATACGCGCCCAGCGTGTGTAAACTTTCCAAGGCGGCTCGTCGTCGTGCAGTTCCGTAACAGTCTTGCTCACTCTTTTTCGATGTTGTGCTTGTGCATGTTTTTAAGTGCGTGTGGATGTGAAAGTTTTAAACAAGTATATAGGAATAAGTGAAGTAACAATAAAGGAATATGGTAAGTTAAGTGACAATCATACATAAAGTAATTGATTGACAAGGGAAAAAAGTGTTAGAGATTAAAATATAATGCATTTACTATTTTAATCAGAATAGTGTGGCATAGCCTTTTAAATTTGTGTTCAGCATATATCATTGTCAGGTGTCCACATGGGTGTCCAGAAAATATCAAAATGTATTGTAGAACAATTTGTGTCTTAACTATTATGTCAAATATCATGCTCAACCAAAACATCTCAAATATTTTGCCTTCCAAGTGTTCCGGATGGAATAGCCCTTAGAAGTGTGTGGTTTAAAGCATACAACCTGGCCAAGCAATTAACAATTAAGGCTGTATATGACAATTGTGCTAATAGAATTTTAGCTAATTGGGTGGATTTTGTGGAATGGCATCCGTTGTATATTGTAGAGAAAAGGTATAAAACCTTGTGGTATATTCACTTGAAAAATAAATACAAGTAAGGATACAAATATATAGGAAGAGAGAGGAGGAAGAAATCCTATACAAGAGATGTGGGACTAAAAGAGAGGAGAATAAATGGGCCTAATTACTGGGTCTTTACACATGATTTCCTATAATCTCTAACACTCCCCCGCAAGCTGGAGCGTACAAGTCGTAGGCACCCAGCTTGGATAAGAACTGGAGGTATAATGGCCGAGGAAGAGCTTTAGTCAAGATGTCAGCAACTTGTTTTGCAGCTGGGACATGTTCCAATTCTATCTTCTTTGACTGAACCTTTTCCCGGATAAAATGACAATCAACTTCAATATGCTTTGTCCGCTCATGAAACACAGGATTCTTGGCAATATGAATAGCAGCCTGACTGTCACAAAGAAGAGTTGTCGGAGAGGAGAGTTTGACACCTAAATCTCCAAAAAGTCCTTCAAGCCAGGTTAATTCAGATGCAACAGCAGCCATAGCTCTATATTCAGCCTCAGCCGAGGAGCGAGCAACCACAACCTGTTTCTTGCTACGCCATGTTATAAGATGTCCATCAAAGTACGTACAAAAACCAGTCGTGGAACGTCTGTCATCTGGAGAGCCAGCATAGTCAGCATCCGAGTAAGCAAGAAGATATGGCGAGGTGGATGATTTGTAGACAAGGCCTTGTCCAGGAGCAGTTTTTAAGTATCGGAGAATGCGCTCAACAGCTTGGAGGTGAGAAGTTCTCGGAGTGTGCATGAAGCGACTTACAACGCCGACGTCCAACGAAATATCTGGTCGAGTAACTGTAAGATAAATTAGCTTCCCAACCAGACGACGGTAGTACTCTGGATTCTCAAGGAGTTGATCAGTCTCAGAACCAGCTGCACATAACTTTTGGTTTGAGTTCATAGGGGTATCTGCAGGTTTACAGCCAGAGAAACCTGCCTCTTGAAGTAAGTCAATGCAGTATTTTCGTTGGGACGGGACTAACCCATCGGGTCGACGAGCGACTTCAATTCCGAGGAAGTATCTAAGATTGCCAAGATCCTTCGTTTGAAACGCCGAGTTCAGATGCTCCTTGAGTTGTTGTATCTCAGAGATGTCGTCCCCAGTGATCAAGATGTCATCAACATACACAAGGAGGGTCACAGTTCCCGTGGGTCCTTCTTTGATGAATAGTGAGAAATCAGCAGAGCTTTGTCGAAAACCAAGTGTCAGTAGGACTTTGCAGAATTTATCAAACCAAGCTCTCGGAGATTGTTTGAGGCCATAGAGAGCTTTCAGAAGGCGGCAAACATAGGCAGCACGAGACTCCCCCGTGGTCTCAAACCCGGGAGGTTGGTACATATACACTGGCTCCTGTAGATCACCGTTCAAGAAGGCGTTCTTGATATCTAACTGAAGAAGAGGCCAACGGCGGTGGACAGCGACGGAGATCAGCACACGAACAATGTTTAGCTTGGCTACGGGGGAGAAGGTTTCATCGTAGTCCAAGCCTTGTTGTTGAGTGAAACCGCGGGCGACGAGACGAGCCTTTAAGCGGTCAAGAGTCCCATCGGCATTTTGTTTGACAGCGAAGACCCATTTGCAGCTGACACAGTGTTGGCCAGGGGGAAGAGGTACCAGCTCCCAAGTGTGATTAGCTCGGAGAGCGACCATCTCGTCTTCCATCGCAGCACGCCACCCCGGATGTTGTAGCGCTTCCTGCACAGAGTTAGGGAGGGAAATGGAAGAAAGAGAGGTAGCAAACCGGTGAAGAGGTGGAGATAGCCGGTGGAGAGACATGTGGTGTGCCATCAGATGAGCTGTAGAGGCGAAGGCTGGATCAACCGTTGATGGAGAGGCACCGGTAGCCGAGGGCTCCTGACGGGGACCATCCTTAGATTTACGACGAGAGTATACTTGAATGATGGGAGGAGGCTGTTCAGTAGATGGAGATGGTGAAGGTACCGTAGGGGGCGGAGATGGTGAGGGAGTAGTGTCCATCGGAACAAAAGGACGAACAGTAGTGGAAGGTAAAGTGCTTGGAACAGAGGGAGAGTGGAATGATTGATCTTCACAGAACGTAACATCAGGTGAAACAATGGTATTTTCGGTGGAAGGTAAAGGCATTTGAACCATGAGTGCCGGAGCAACATCCAGAAGGTGGCGATTTTTTCGTTCGGCAACGCCGTTTTGTTGGGGGGTATAGGCACAAGATGTTTGGTGAATTATGTCAAACTCTGTGCAGAGAGTAGAAAAGGAGCGGCCAGTGTACTCGCGGGCGTTGTCAGTTCGAATTATTTTAAGGGTAGTGGGAAATTGTGTCCGTGATTCAGTCACAAAGGCACGAAACACAGATGGTAGCTCAGAGCGATCATGAAGTAAATATAACCAGGTAACACAAGAATAATCATCAATAAAAGTTACAAAATAACGATAGCCATAAATACTTGGGACCTTATAAGGGCCCCATACATCAGAGTGTACTAAAGATAGTGGAGTCGTGCTCCGGGTACATGAAGGGGAAAAAGAAGAGCGATGTTGCTTGCCGTATATGCAGGCTTCGCAGGTAAACTCGTGAAGAGGTACATCAGGGAGAGCTTTGCGGAGGACTGGGAGAGGAGCATGCCCAAGTCGGCGATGCCAGTCAGCTGTGGAGACAGTCAGGAGAGTGGTAGGTGGGAGATCCAAGAGATAGAGCCCATTCAGCAGCCGACCACTACCAATGATACTCCGTGTGCGGCGATCCTGAAAAACAAAAGAAGAGGAAGAGAAGGTTACACAGCAATCAAGATCCTGTATCAAACGACTCACAGAGAGTAAATTGAAAGGAGAGCCCGGAACATGAAGAACCGAGGAGAGCATTAGAGTGGGAGTGAGGTGCAGATCAGCAGCACCAGCAACCGGAGTAGTAGCGCCATTTGCAACAACAATAGACGGAGGGTGAGACGTCTGTACATACTGAGGTGGTTTCTAGGAGGTGATATGAGGCGTCGCTCCAGAATCTACTATCCAATGAGAACAGTGAGATAGGCAGGTTATACCTTCAGTAGAGAAAGAAGCAACTGAGCCAGGAGAACGGCCAAGACTGCCTTGAAGCTGTTGGAACTGGGAGCGTAGGTCATCATATTCCTGTCGGGTAGGACCAGGCTGATCGGTTGGTGAAGACGCAGCAGGAGGTGCCGAAGTAGCAGTAAGATGAGGAGGGAGACCATGCTTACGGTAGCAGGTTGTTTCACGATGACCGTCACGACCACAGTAAGTACACTTTAAGGGAGGACGGCCACCACGTCCTCGTCCCCGCGACGGGGAACGGACACCGCGAGCAGAGGAACCAGGGGTAGGTGTTGGAAGGAGCGGCTGTTGGAGAAGAGCCGGAGAAAAACTTTGCGGGGCCTCTGATGGAGGTGTAACCTTGATAAGCATGGAGCAGACAGCAGGCAGAGATGGTGTGGTAGTAGAGGAGAGTATCTGAGCGCGAACGCTATGTAGATGAGGAGGTACGCTAGAGAGTAGCATAGCAATGGTCACTGCCTCTTTCTGGGAGCGCTGGATAGCTAGATCCGGAGTGGGAGGCTGATGTTGAAGCCAAGCCTCATGAAGAGTCTTTGCCTTGGCGACATGAGAGAGCATGTCATCGGGCGCGCCGGGCTTAAGATTCTGAAGGTCAGATATGATGTCATACAGATGTTGGAGGTTGTTCTGCCCAGAGTAGAAGGCATGAAGTTCATCCCACATGGCTTTGGCAGTGTCATGATACATAGCCATCCTGTACGGCTCCGAGTCCATGGAGTTGAGAAGCCACGTTTGGACACGACCATCATCCTTAAGCCAGTCAGCAGTAGGCTCAGTAGTAACCTGGGTTAAGTGAGGAAGGAGCCCTTTGGTCTGTAAGACTCGACGCACCGAGTGCACCCATTCCACAAAGTTACGCTTCCCGGTAAGTGAGATAGTGGTAATTCGAAGTTCATCACGAACATCGGAGATCGGAGCAGCAGGCGGAGCAGGCGACGGAATGGCAGTGGAGGAGGAATCGTCGAGGGCCATTGGAAGGGAGACGAATGGTAGAGAAGCCGGCTAGAGACAAGGAGCAGCGGCAAGAGAGGAGCAGGGCCGAGCGAGCAGCGGCAAGGGCGGCCTGGAGGAGCTGCGGTCTGGAGCGGTCTGGGGCAGCCTCGACAGGACGAAGAAGGCGTGGGGAGGCCGCGCGAGATGGCGGTCTTGGCGAACAGCGAGCTGGCAGAGATCGCAGGATGGCGGATTGGAGGCAGATCGTGCGAGCAGGTCGCAAGCCGCAGGTCGCAAGCCGCAGGTCGCAAGCCGCAGCGAGATCGCAAGCGGACTTGAACAAGCAGAGATCGCAGATGGACTGGGCGAGATCGCAGGCGGACTTGAACAGCGAGATCGCAGAGAGCAGGCCGCCGAGGGGAACTTCTGGCGATCGCAGAACGAGCGATCAGGAGATCGGGAACTTCTGGCGGTCAGGAGATCGCAGCCGAGTACCGAGCGGGCTGGAGCTGCAAGCGGCGTTCTTGAAGGAATGGTGGGTCCCAGCGGCCGAGGGAAAGAGAAGGGTATAAGAGGAGGAGGAGGGAGACGAATGAGAGAGCAGGGAGAGGGAGGAGGGGTGCGGTCTCACAAAGAGGAGACCGCAGGAAATAAGGAGAGAGGGGGGGTGGGCGGTCTCACAAACTAGAGATCGCACAAAGACGGGAAGACCGCCCAAGAGGGAGACGGGGGCAGTTAAAAAAAGTAGAGAGGATCTTGCTCTGATACCATGTAGAGAAAAGGTATAAAACCTTGTGGTATATTCACTTGAAAAATAAATACAAGTATGGATACAAATATATAGGAAGAGAGAGGAGGAAGAAATCCTATACAAGAGATGTGGGACTAAAAGAGAGGAGAATAAATGGGTCTAATTACTGGGCCTTTACACATGATTTCCTATAATCTCTAACATATATGAAAACTAATCTTGTTATCAATCTTCCTCCTCATCATCATCAACAACACCAGTCTTATCCTAGCTATTTGTGGCGGATACTTTCATTAGTTTATCACGAGTTTTGTAATCTCCATTGCAAGTAAATTGCAATAATGTTCATGTGTTCTTTGATAGAATGTACTTAAATCCTAGCATCTTTTCAACAACAACAAAAATCTAAATAACACTTACCTTAGACGTGCCTAGAGGTACATCGACTGTTGCAACACGAACATTATAAAAATCAGCGGGTTCAGGTGGAAGTGGAGAAAGCTTAGAATTTGAAGCAGGTGGCACACTGCCTGGATTCTACAATATTGGAATACAATGTAGAAAATTTTTATTGAAAATAAATGTTACCAAGAAAAGCAATGAGCATGCCCACAGATATAACTAAAGCAGCTTCAAAATTATAGTATGGGAAAATGTAACATTTTCAAGATCTTTTAAGGCATTACTTAATGAGAACATAAACAAATTGGAATAGAACGTCTCTACAGGCTTACTGTCATATAAAATGCACCTCCTCCATAATTTGATTGCCCAACACCTTTTCCATGAGTTGAATGGTTCTAAAAGAAGGAATTGGAAAATAATTTCATTATATAGGTGAGAAGTGATTTATTCTCTAGTATACAAACAACTGTCAAATCAACAGATTTTAATGTCTTTAGCAGGAACATAATAGGTAAGAATCAAGATGATCATATCCTATAAAATACAATAAGGAAAACATCAATATCTCATTGAACAAATCCAATCTTATAAACTCGGACAACTAAAGGAGCATGAAAAAACCAAATAATAATTTCATATTCGGATCAACATAAACTGGATAGGATGGAAAATTTGAAATAAAAAATTCAAGTGCCTAGAAGAAAATCAACGTACATTTCTACAGCTCATAAATACAATGGCTAAAATTCTTATAAATTTGTTATCCTATAATAATAGCCTTATAACCCGTAGTTTGACAAACGAAACCTACGAAGATAGCTAACTGCATTTATTTTCTATTGGCATTTATTTATTTAATTCTTGACATTTTATTTCATGTATTTGTTTCCGCATTACATTATTCACATTTTTGATTCTTTTTGTAATAGTATTGTACTTCTATGTGATGTGATAATCTATGATTATATCCTTACTTTAAGTTAGACAAAGGTGTGCTCATCAGATTTGGTCAAATCAAACTAATTTTCCCCTCTTAGTTCACTTTTGAGACTTACCTGTACTTTTAGCCTATTCTTGATTTATCACACTTCCTGTTGGTTCAGTAAGTTAGCATAAGAAAGACAGAGAAAACACAATTAAAAAATTCTGAATTTTACAATTCAAATTTGAAATTAATTTTTATTTTATTTTATTTCCTATAGAGAAAATCAATTCACCTGAATTGAGATTTCCTATAGAGAAAATTCTGAATTTTACAATTCAAATTTGAAATTAATTTTTATTTTATTTTATTTCCTATAGAGAAAATCAATTCACCTGAATTGAGATTTCCAATCCTTAGGATGTGGGTCCCAATCCCACATTAATTAAGATGCCATGTATTGAATTAATCTCCTCACGACTATTAGTTTGATGGTATTCATGGATGCTTTGGCATAGAAATATGCAATGTCTTGTCACGGACCTAGAGCTTAACCAAAGCTCAAACCTCAATTTGTGATCTCTTAGCTATCACTCGCCACTTTTTTACTTCCTTACAATAGCTAAGTTAGCCTCTCCTATCACTCCAGCAGCGGAATAAACAAAACTAATACAACAACTCTAGCAAATAATCAAATTTCCACTATAATTATCAGTACACGCTTTAGTAGATAATTAAAAGATAAAACACACATAAAGATAGCAAGACATACAAATACAAACTCAAAACTTGGAGTAATAACATTTCCTTCAAGCTCTCTAAACATTCTTCTCCAACTCTTGGATCCACCTCTTAGATATGACTCTAATCTCCGTATCCTTAGATGGCTGGAATGAGGAAAGCCCCTTCTTATATAGACCTCTCCAAGATTCTCATCAAAAACAATGCGGCTTCTCCACACATGGACGTGTCTAGAAACTTCCAACTCTTCCACCATTATCTAGACTCCACCTACATCTAGAAAACTCTACCATTATCTACTATCATATAGAGTATTAATTATACCTCTAGAATACTCTAGGAATATATTATTTATCATTTTCTAAATTTCTATTTTAGAGCTCTACACGCATCCCTAGAATTTTTCACCATCTTCAAGAATTCTCTCCTTATATTTGAGACTTCCATCCATGAGCATGTCACTGTCTTGGATTACCATGCTCCCAAGACGAGTGGATGCCTACTAGGCATGCACGCCACTCTGCATTCTTCTTGCATTTGTGCTCAACCATAGCTAAGTAAATTGGCTTTTAAATAGCCTTTTTGGCACAGTGGTGCCATCTCCTTACCTTTGCTTTGAAGGCATGCTCCAATCCATTTACATATGAACTCCATTTCATTGCACTCGTTCACATAGTCCGGGCTCTGCCTTGATTGTCTGCAGACCAAGTTTGCATTGTAAAGAACTGTGCTTCTTGTCATCTTCCAACTTGACATGCTTCGTTGTAAGAGTTGAAATAAATATAGCTTTTCTTATTAATTTCTAATCCGCTTACACTGTTGCATTGCTCCCCTATATATACACATCAGAGGGGAACCAAATACATGATCTGAGATGTGGGACTAAATACAAAATGAGGAGTCGGCTATACGCACACCAATTGCTGCTAAACGCACACCAATTGCTGCTAAACGCGCACCAATTACCAACACTCCCCCTCAAGGTGGGCGAAAGATATCCACTAAGCTCATCTTGTCACACAACCTTGATGAATCCAATGAGTTAAGTCCCTTAGTTAGACAATCGGTCACTTGGTCTTTTGTAACCACGTGTCCAAGCTTCAGTATCCCGCAATCCGACTTCTCATTGATGAAGAATCTGTCGATTTTTATATGCTTTGTTCTGTCATGTTGGATGGGATTATTTGTAATGCTAATAGCCGACTTGCTGTCACACCACAATGTCATTTTTCCCCCTTGATCTATCTTGAGTACAACCAGCAGGGCTTTCAGCCATAACATTTCCCCCACACCTAAGGTCATGGCCCTGTACTCTGCCTCGGCTGTAGATCTCGCAACTACAGTCTGCTTCTTGCTTCTCCAGGAGACTAGATTACCCCATACAAACATGCAATATCCTGACGTGGACCTCCTGTCATCAGCGCCACTAGCCCAGTCAAAATCATAATAGCCCTCGATGTTTAAATGTCCATTCTTCCGAAATATCAGCCCCTTTCCTGGTGCACTCTTCAAGTACCTAAGGATCTGATACACGGTATCCATGTGACCTTTCCTAGGATCATGCATATAGCGGGCCACCACACTTACGGCGAAAGCTATGTCGGGGCGTGTGTGGCTCAGATATATCAAACGGCCTATCAACCTTTGGTACCTCTCTCTATCAATTGGCTCTCATGCCTCAGCACTAAGCTTGTTCTTTTGATCAATAGGGGCAACTGCAGGCCTGCACCCCAACATCCATGTCTCTTTGAGCAGATCTAGCACATACTTCCGTTGGGATAGAACGATCCCTTCTGCACCATGAGCTACTTCAATCCCCAGGAAGTATCTTAGTTGCCCCAAGTCCTTTTACCTCAAATTTTTTGCCCAACTTCGTCTTCAGCTGATCAATTTCGTTCTCATCATCACCTGTAATAATCATGTCATCCACATATACAGCGAGCATTGTAGTGTGACCTTCATGTCGTCTAAAGAACACTGTATGGTCAGCATTGGCTTGCTGATATCCCATGTCATAGCTCTCCTAAACTTGTCAAACCAGGCTCGAGGAGACTGTTTTAGCCCATATAGAGACTTCTTGAGTCTGCACACCTTTCCTGCAGTTTGGTCTGTTCCAAAGCCCGGTGGTACCTCCATGTACACATCTTCAAGTAAATCCCCATGAAGAAAAGCATTCTTCACGTCGAGCTGATGTAATTTCTATCCCTCATTTGCTGCCAAGGATATCAGTGTTCGTATTGTGCTCATCTTTGCGACGGGTGCAAAGGCCTCATCGTAATCAATAACATAAGTCTGGCAGTATCCTTTTGCTACTAATCGAGCCTTGTAGCGCTCAACCAGACCCTCTGGGTTTGTTTCACAGTGAAAACCAACTTGCACCCAACTTCCCTTTTGTCTGGTGGCAGCGACACGAGATCCCATGTTTTATTCTTTTCCAATGCCCCAAGTTCATCTAGCATTGCAGCTTTCCACTGTGGATCTTCCTTAGCAACCTGCCAACACTTGGGAATAGAGACAATGTCCAAAGATGCAATGAATGATACATGTATAGGTGATATATGAAAGTAGGAAACAAATTGGGCAATATCATGAGGAAACTCGTATCGATCAGGTGAGACTCCCGCATTCTTGCGGGAACTCCTCCTTACCGGTGTGGGAGTAGGAATAGTGGGATGAGGAACTACATCACCTGTAAATTCGGAGATTGAGGTGGATGGAGTAGGTGCCTCAGGAGTCGGGATAGGTAGAGACAAAGGACTTGGCACAAGTGGTACTGTAGGCATTGTAGGTACTATAGCCTCGTTCTGCTGCCTCCTTCTTGTATACACTCTTAGCTCCCCCTGAATTGAGGTCTTCTATCCGCGGAGTCATGCTCTTCATGTACCGGCGTCAAATCCGACTTTATGCCCTCTTGCATAAGTGGATAGGGATACTCACTATCCGTTTCTCACCACCACTGCTATCCTCCCCCTCTCGCATCATACAACCACTGTTATCCTCCCCCTCTCGCATCATATTGCTTGTAACGAGTGGGTCCTCTAGTGGCGAGTCAACTAGGGAAGAATAATATGACTCACATTCTCTAAATGTGACATCCATACTGACGAATAATTTTCTTTCCACTGGACTCCAACACACGTACCCCTTTTGGGTAGCTGAAATCCCAACAAAAACACACTTTAGGGCCCTTGGATCCAGCTTTCCCACATTGGGTCTATTATCATGTACAAAGCATACGCAACCAAAGGTCTTGAGAGGCAAAATCTCTTCCTTCTTCCCTCGCAACACATCAATTGGAGACTTCTAATCCAGTACTCGCGAGGGCATCCTGCCCCCACAAGTACTTTAGTATCTTCATTGATATCATCATGCTCCGAGTTACTTCTAGAAGGTGTCTGTTCTTCCGTTCGGCTACTCCATTCTGCTCTGGTGTATATGGACAAGTGGTTTGATGTTGGATTCCTTGCGAGGACAAGTACCCTCCAAACGCTCTGTTAGTGTACTATGTCCCATTGTCAGACCGCAACACCCTAACCACTGCACCGTATTGAGTTTGAACCCTTTTATGGAAATTCTTGAAGCAGGCGAATACATCACTTTTGTTTTTCATTAGATAAAGTCAGGTGGCACGAGAGAAACAGTCAATGAAAGATACAAAATAACGAAATCCATTCACAGTAGGTGTGGAACATGGTCCCCAAACATCAGAATGCACAAGATTAAAAGAATGAGAACTCCTACTACCAGAACTGGAATAAGAGTTTCTGGTATGTTTTCCTAACTCACAAGCATCACATACAAGTTTGTCATGATTTGCTTTCTTAAACAAAATGGGATACATTTGACTTAAAGCAACAAAAGAAGGGTGACCCAGACGCCGATGATGAAGTAGTAGCAAGTCCTCCACGCTACTCATGTCTCCTGCAGTACTCTTTATAATAGTTGAAAGAGTTGAGTCTATACTTTCCCTATCCGGGTACCACAAGCCACTATGTCATGTGTCAGTCCCAAGTCTCCTGTCTGTCCCTTTCTCCTGGAAGAATGTCTCCTGCAGTACTCTTTATAATAGTTGAAAGAACTGAGTCTATACTTTCCCTATCCGGGTATCACAAGCCACTATGTCATGTGTCAGTCCCAAGTTTCCTGCCTATCCCTTTCTCCTGGAAGATCACCTTCGGGATATCAAACAAAACAACACATTTTAGTTGAGATACAATAGCACTAATGGATAAGAGATTCATAGGAAAGGAAGGAGCATGCAAAACATTGGACAGAGTCAACGTGTTGGTGCATTGCACAGTGCCCTTACCAACCACTGGCTGAGCAGTGTCATCAGTAGTTTGAATGCGTTCTGGGACTGTTAGGGGAGTATACGAACGTAATTCCCTATCATTCCCAGTGACATGTCGAGAAGCACCATAATCGATTATCCAAACTGATGATTTAGTGGTGGATATGGATGCGAGGGCAAGTGTATCACCAGTACCTGTGGTGGAGTGAGCAAAAGAGGCAATATTACCCATAGACGTAGTGGGTGTGACATCCATCATACCTCTCTGCTTCCTTTGCCTTAGCTGGTGGTATGCATCCAAAATCTCCTGCTCTTTTGGGTGACCCATATCAGCAATACCTTCTTCTGCCACCTCCTCGCTTATCATGAGATTCGCCCGATAACCTCCTCGTCCACCGCCTCTACGACCTCTACGACCGCGTCTACGACCGCGTCCACGACCTCCAAACTTTCCCCTTCCACCTGCATCCCGCTCTTTTGGTAGCTTGGGACAAGTTATCCGGAGATGACCTATTTCACCACAATTGTAACATTGTTGCGTCTCACTCTTGTATCCCTAGTGCCCTTGATTGGTGACCGCTATGGCCGATTTCTCTCCCGGAAGAGTGGTTCCACCAGACTGGAGCCTAATCCTGCTCTCCTCCTGCATCATGGCTGAGATTGTCTCATCCAGGGAGGGAATCTTTGGCTGAGCGAGCAACATTGCACTCCTCTGCTCAAATGTCGGGTTTAACCCCCTCATAAAGTGCATAGTCCTCCGTTGAGCATCTTGCTCCCCTTTCGTGCATTCGGGATCTTTACAGCATGCGGTTGGTGAGAAATAATCATAGTCTGCCCATAGTCGCTTTAGATCTGCGGCATACTCCTGGATCGAGCGATTCTCCTGGGTTACAGTCTCAATCTCTCGTTCGATCTGAAACACGCGCATGTTGTTGTCGGCTCCTGCATAAAGACTCTGTAACTTTCCCCAAACATCGCTAACGGTCTCTATGCCATCCACCGTGATAGCGATAGACGTGAACATTGAGTTTAGGAGTCATGTGTGCAACAGGCTGTGTGTAGTCTTCCGTTGATTGTACCCATCCGAGTCCTTCTCTGACTCCTTCGTCTCGCCACTCAGATAGCCCTCCAAGTTCCTTCCAGAGAGTGCTCTTTTTACCCGACGCGACCAACTTAAGTATGTAGTTGGTCCATCGAGTTTCAGCTCCACAGGGGGAAGATCCAGCTTTACCAAAGGCGACGGCGACTGAGCCAATCCCTCGCTTTTTGACATCCGCAGAAACTCGAAGAACACTTTTAGATCCGCCTCCTCCATTTTTGCAACCAATTTCTCTATAAGCGCGTACCGTTGGAGAAACTATTTATTTTGACAAGTACGCACTGTGCAAGCCTCCAAGTCGCCCCTAAATCTTCACGCGGAGAAGAAGAACCTTCTCTGGCCTGTGTCTGTTTCTGCCAAAATGAAATTTGCATGTGCAACTTCTCCTGCGCCTGTGTGCAAACTCATGTGCCGCACTCCTCCTGTGTCGCACTCTTCTTGTGCAAACGCCGCACTCTTGTGGCACCTCCTGCACAAGTGGAAGTCGCACCTCCTGCCGCACGTCACAAGGAAATTTCCGCACCTCCTGCCGTGCAAATGTCACACACTCGTTGCTGCCGCGCTCCCTGCGCAAATGATGTCGCGCATTTGTCACTGCTGCGCAAACGCCGCGCTCCTTGCGCAAACTCACAACGCACTCCCTGCGCAAATGACGCGCTGCGCAGGTGCCGCGCGCACTGCGCAAGTGTCGCGCCTCTTCCGCACCACTGTCGCGCTGCACAGGTGTCGCGCCTCTTCCGCACCACTGCCATACTGCGCAGGTGTTGCGTTGCGCAAGTGTCGCGCTGTGCAGGTATCGCGCCTCTGCCGCACTGCGCAAGTGCCACGCTCACCGCACCACCTGTCGCGCCTCTTCTGTGCTCCTGCCACGCTCCGCCGCAACCTCTTCTGCGCAAGTGCCGCACGAGTACAAGGACGGTTCCTTACGCTCGTCGAGGATGATCCGTGGGTGGAGGAGACGGCACGGAAGCGGAATTTCTCCGGAACCTACCTTTGATACCAAGTTGAAATAAATATAGCTTTTCTTATTAATTTCTAATCAACTTACAATGTTACATTGCTCCCCTATATATACACATCAGAGGGGAACCAAATACATGATCTGAGATGTGGGACTAAATACAAAAGGAGGAGTCGGCTATACGCACACCAATTGCTGCTAAACGCACACCAATTACCAACAGTAAGTCATCCTCGCACTGCAAGCCACTGCACCAAAACCTTGCTTCATATGTAATGGTTGTTAATAAAGCCCATCTAGCCCTTGATGCATGTGTTATTCCAAGCTTCAGTTTGGCATCACCCATCTCCATATGTATGCATGTGATGTTCCCCATCTGTTGCACCAACCCTGCAGTCATGCTAAGTCCATGCACCATGATCTTCTCCATGCCCTGAGTACCAATGCATTCTCCTTTGTGACTTGCAGTGCCTGCGCTCGTCTGACATGCAAGCCCCTAGCTTCGTCCATGCAGCCGTTATCCCACAGTACCACGATTGTTAGCACCCACCCGCAACATCTCCGTTGTTGTCATGCCAACCGTGAAAATGGTGTTGCACTTTGCTTACTCTTGCGGCATCTCTGCTGCAATCATATTGTGATAGGCTTTACTCTAACCTGCTTGGCATATAGGTGAACATCTTGAATAAGAAATCACACTTATTCCAAGAGCTCTCACACCCAAATCATCGCCATCTTTGAAGTCTTGCCACGTCATGTTGCCCAATGTGCCAATCGCACATGCGTCGTTGGTCATGGTCACACCATGAACTATCGACTTGTGACATCCTGTTGCCTTATTTGAGAAATGAAATCTACAACAAAAGCATCCAACAAAGAACTTGAAAATAATGAGAGAAATACTAGCTGATGACTGTCTTCTTGCTTAAAAAACCTGAGGATTCTTCTCCTTCATCTCCCGTACTCTTGCTTCAACACTTTCTTCTCTCCACGATTACCACCCCATTATATCATTCTTCCAAGTTCCTTATTACTGATTTATTGTGCTTCAACGGTTCTTTGTAATGTTTCATTGAGGAGTTTAGTGAATTTCACTAGGTCTACGGCCGAGCACACCTACCCTAGGTCTTAGTCTGGTGAGATGCTTACAATCTCGAGCCATTAACGCATTTATTTAATATAGTTAGTAGTCAATTCTAGTTTATTTTTTAGGGAAGTTCGCATTGGCTGTGTTACATTTGTTGTAGTTGAATTATTTTTTGTACATCCATGCACCATCCGGTCATCCAAGGCATTTTCTGCAGAAATCATAGAAGCACCACATCATCTTCATGAGCACGGTGCACCCACAGAACACCTTCAGGACTCCACCGCTTCTAGAAAACTCTACCATTATCTACTATCATATAGAGTATTAATTATACCTCTAGAATACTCTAGGAATATATTATTTATCATTTTCTAAAGTTATATTTTAGAGCTCTACACGCATCCCTAGAATGTTTCACCATCTTCAAGAATTCTCTCCTTATATTTGAGGCTTCCATCCATGAGCACGTCACTATCTTGGATTACCATGCTCACAAGTAGAGTGGATGCCTACTAGGCATGCACGCCACTCTGCATTCTTCTTGCAATTGTGCTCAGCCATAGCTAAGTAAATCGGCTTTTATTTAGCCTTCTTGGCACAGTGGTGCCATCTCCTTACCTTTGAAGGCATGCTCCAATCCATTTACATATGAACCCCATTTCATTGCACTCGTTCACATAGTCCGGTCTCTGCCTTGATTGTCTGCAGACAAAGTTTGCATTGTAAAGAACTCTGCTCCTTGACATCTTCCAACTTGGCATGCTTCGTTGTAAGTCATCCTCGCACTGCAAGCCTCTGCACCAAAACCTTGCTTCATATGTAGTAGTTGTTAATAAAGCCCGTCTAGCCCTTGCTGCATGTGTTATTCCAAGCCTCAGTTTGGCATCACCCATCTCCTATGTATGCATGTGATGTTCCCCATCTGTTGTACCATCCCTGCAGTCATGCTAAGTTCACGCACCATGATCTTCTCCATGCCCTGAGTACCAAAGCATTCTCCTTTGTGACTTGCAGTGCCTACGCTCATCCGACATGCAAGCCCTCTACCTAGCTTCGTCCATGCAGTCGTTATCCCGCAGCACCAGATTGTTAGCACACACCCGCAACATCTCTGTTGTTGTCATGCCAACCTTGAAAATGGTGTTGCACTTTGCTCACTCTTGCGGCATCTCTGTTGCAGTCATAGTGTGATAGGCTTTACTCTAACCCTGCTTGGCATATACGTGAACATCTTGAATAAGAAACCACACTTATTCCAAGAGCTCTCACACCCAAATCTTCGCCGCCTTTGAAGCCTTGCCACATCAACATGTTGCCCAATGTGCCAATCGCACCTGCGTCGTTGGTCATGGTCACACCATGAACTATCGACTTGTGACATCCTGTCGTCTTATTTGGGAATTGAAATCTACAACAAAAGCATCCAACAAAAAACTTGAAAATAATGAAAGAAATACTAGCCGATGACTGTCTTCTTGCTTAGAAAACCTGAGGATTTTTCTCCTTCAAAGCCCGTACTCTTGCTTCAACACTTTCTTCTCTCCATGATTACCACCCCATTGTATCATTCTTCCAAGTTCCTTATTACTGAGTTTTTGTGCTTCAACGGTTCTTTATAATGTTTCATTGAGGAATTTACTGAATTTCACCAGATCTACAGCCGAGCACACCTACCCTATTTCTTAGCCTGGTGACATGCTTACAATCTCGAGCCAGTAACACATTTATTTAATATAGTTAGTAGTCAATTCTAGTTTATTTTTTAGGGAAGTTCGCATTGGTTGTGTTACTTTTGTTGTAGTTGAATTATTTTTTGTACATCCATGCACCATCAGGTCATCCAAGGCACTTTCCGCAGAAATCATAGAAGCACCACATCACTTCATGAGCACGGTGCACCCACGGAACACCTTCAGGACTCCACCGCTCATTGAAAACCATAGCCTGAGTTCATCTTGCCTAACAAAATCAGATTCTTATGCAACTTTAGTAGGAACTACACCTCATCAAGTATGCGACATTGTGCATATGAATATTCATTGCATCTTCACAAGTGACCTTGCACATTAGTTATCACCCAAGTGAAAAGCACTAGTCTTCTTCACAAAGCAGCTAAAGAAAAATGCATCCGAGTAATTGTTATCTCACATCTGCCTAAACAAAATATTGAACTCCTCACACGAAATTGACAAGTAGGTAAGATTTTTGCATAATGTTCCAATGTTTAACACTCACCACTAAATCATAAATTCGTTGTCTCGATTGTATAACCCGTAATTCGTCGAGATCAGAAATATCTAAGGAAGACACTTTATAACACCTTGCCCACCAGGGGTGAGTTCAGAAGACCTCGCCCAGCAGGAGCGAGTTCAGAAGACTCGCTCACTAGGGGCGAGTTCAGAAGACATCGGCCATCAGGGGCGAGTTCAGAAGACATCGGCCATCAGGGGCGAGTTCAAAAGACCTCTCCCCCAGAGGCGAGTTTGGAAGACCTCTCCCCCAGAGGCGAGTTTGGAAGACCTCTCCCCCAGAGGCGAGTTCAGAAGACCTCACCCAGCAGGGGCGAGTTCAGAAGACCTCGCCCAGCAGGGGAGAGTTCAGAAGACCTCGCCCAGCAGGGGCGAGTTCAGAAGACCTCGCCCAGCAGGGGCGAGTTCAGAAGACCTCGCCCAGCAGGGGCAAGTTCAGAAGACCTCGCCCAGCAGGTACGAGTTCAGAAGACCTCGCCCACCAGGGGCGAGTTCAGAAGACCTCGCCCACCAGGGGCGAGTTCAGAAGACCTCGCTAGAAAGCGGGAGAAGCTATTCGCAGTACATCCCAGAAGGCGGTAGCAGCTATTCGCAGTCCATCCCAGAAGGCAGGAGCAGCTATACATAGATCATCCCCCCCTTTGGATTTGCCTATAAATAAGACCCTGAGGAACAAGTAGAAGGCACCGTCCTCTCCCCCTGGTGGACGAGTTTAGTGTCTGTCTCTTTTGTGCCAAGCTCAGCATTGGCTTAGGAGGGGAAGTTCTTATAGACTTCCGGGTATGTGGTGGGACCTCCTCGTTGCAGCACGCGGGTCTTGTTTATAGGCAATTCAGAGCTGTTTTTGGAGCTCTCTAGCTTCTTCTCGTTGTGCCTCACGTGGGACGAACCACTAAACTAGTAACCTTTGGTCACCCCCTTGATCCGAATTCAGTTGAATCGATTTCCGGGTTTCAACATCAATAATTCTTGCGAGTCTCCATCGTGCTCCGACTACTCGACGGGGAGGTTCAAATTTTGCAGAGGTTGCAGTATGAGGAACTACCACAAAGAGGATTGCAACACTCAAGATGTTGTCATTTTACTTCATCATTATTGGTTCTCATCATGATTCAATTGCATCGAGGGTTGATGCACCTGACGCGACTTAAGAAACACAATCTCTAAGAGCCAACGACCCAAAGAAAATGTGAGAACAAAACCATAATCCTTCAGCCAATAGAAAGTGCATATGACTTCTAAAATTCAAATTAATTTCACCCAAAAATCCTTTTTTCACACATATTTATAATATATATGACCATGGGCCTATAGAGGTATTCGACATGAGTACTCGATAAGATTACTTGGTAGGCTCAAAAAGAACACGGCATAAGTATTGGGCAAAATACTCAGCAAGAGTACTTGGCAGTTGAAATTGGAGAACACGGCAAAAGTAATCGATTGGATTGCTTGACAGGAGCGCTCGGCATGAATACTTAGATAGAGTACTCGACAGCAAAACTCTCTTGTAGTGACTTCGGTAAGTGTATCATCTCAAGTATAACCACATGCAACGCCAAAGGTAACACTAATAGAAGTCGAGTGAAAAGGTTTATGCAACATAGGTTTAACATATGATGTTGATCATAGTTTGATGCATCCTTTGCCGCATCCGGGAACGCGTGGCATCATCCCGCGGCTATTATTATTTTTATGTGCTATTTTACTTTATGTCATTTCATTTTTTCGGGCACCGATGTTATGTTGAGTTTCGGCTCACCGGATTGACCACCCGATGAGACCCTGAATAAATGGTCTGGTAATTTGAGTAGCTAGGACGGAAAGGGCAAGCTTTCACTAATTAAAGACGTATAGGGTTAAATGGTGGAGTTTCCCAAATCAAAAAATACAATAACTATTCTTCATTAATGAGATTCAAGGGAAGAAAGAAATTTTGGAAACGTAAATTTAGAAAGAAATTTGGGAAACATAAATTTAGAAAGAAATTAAATTGGAGCCTAACTTTACATCCCTATTGGCTCCTCTGGAAAGAAAAAGGACCGAATAATTCAGAGGAAACGAATCTAAATTCGTTCCCTCTATTAACTGGGAAAAACATCATTGTTTGGACGCTCCATCCCGACGAAGGCGACTACCAGACGATCGACATTGACAAAGCTTTTCCCCGTCGTCAACTCTGTCTCCCGGCGTTGCTCAAGAGGACGATCGAGACCCTGCTTCGACGAAGGCTTCCTCCTTCCCCTCTGATCGTCGTCGACTTCGGCGCTCTACTCCGCCGACAACGAAGGTAACTGTGGACTCAATCCAGCGGGCCCCCACTGTTCCTCCGTCTGATAAAGTCCCTCCTACGGCTCGCTAGAGACAGCTGCTCTGATTCGCCTGGTCTACCTCAAAGAAGCCTCCTGGGTGTTATTACAGATCTGATAGTGCATTATGGTTGGAGTGGTCAACTTCTCATCGTAGCTTGGCATATGCGTGGGGTAACTCCGCCCTCCCTCGTGCTTCATTTATTGGCGTAATTTTATGCAAGTCAATAATTAATTTTATGCGTGAGGTAACTCCGTCCTCCCTCGTAGCTTGCCTCGGATGTTCTCGCTATTTCTTTATTTTCGATATCCATAAATTATTAGTTCTAATTTTGCTTGTGGTTGGAATTATTTCGTGACGAATCAACTCGTAAAACACTCAAGAGTACACTCTCAAATAATAACTAACGATCTTAACGACGTTCCACCCACAAGAGTGATTTCGCGCGCACTCGAGTAAGCCCGCTCGGTCTACATCGTTTTAAATTGATCGCATTTAAAAATACCTTATTTTTCAAAACCCTAATTTTTAGTTTACATCATGGTTGCACTCAGATGCTCTGATACCAAAGGATGTGATCCTAGTTGCATGCAAGAGTGCTCTAACACCTATTGATGTGTTTCTAGTTGCAAAAAATGTTATATTTAAAATTAATATGTACAACCACAAGTGGCTAAATAATGAAGGACAGAGAAATAATGAAGAGCAATGAGAAACAATAATACATGAAACTAATCAATTTAATATGCAAACACGCAAAATGTAAAGGGGGGCAGCTCGGTGCACAAAGCATCCCCGCGCAGCGAGGGTCCAGGGAAGGGTCCCACCACAAGGGTGAAATGTAGGCAAACCTTACCTTGCATTTTTGCAAGAGGCTGCTTCCAGGACTTGAACCTGTGACCTCACGGTCACACGGAAACACCTCAACCGGTGCGCCAAGGCTCCCCTTCAAACACGCAAAATGTAAATTTTTTTTAAAAAACAGAAAGTAAATTAATCCTTGAATATAATTATGTAAGATGGACAACAAGAAAGAAGCTTTAGAAAATGTAAGAAGACACTTCTTAGATAACCAAAAACACCAGTCATGTAACCAAAAGTCTAAGATGGACAGTTCAACTCCTCATTGATGTAAGCATTGGGGCAGCCTTCTACCGTTTCAAAACTCATAAATTATAAGAACAATAACAGTCATCCTCATCATCATAGAAACCTGATAGGTAAATGAGTCGCAATAAAATCTCATAAATTATCTGCAAAAATTACCCCAAATTGTCATTAACCAAGAAATTGTAGTAATCATCTTAAGCTACCGTTTCAAAACTTGCAATCCGTAAATCACAGATTCCTAGAGTTAGCGATAGTGCAGACAACAGAATACAGACGCTGGAGTACGAACACCACTCAATAACTTTTCGGTTTATTCGAGCATTTTTATTCTACACCACAAGAGATTTAACCCTTCAAATTCTACCAAATTCATCTTGCCTCATATGCAACCAAAGACTAATCTCCAACTGCATAAACCTATTATAAGACGCCTGAAAAGTAAAATGTGGCACGGAACAGCACACCGAAAAACTAAATCATCGCTATTTTAGCAATCGAAAGGCAAAAGAAACTACAAATGTGAAGAAAAAAACATTCTGAGATTACAGCACTCGTAGAGCCTCGGCCGACATTCCCCAGATCCAGCGAGTAACTGCCTCGAATCTCACAAATCTAGCGAAAAGCAGTAATGTAGACTCACCGCAAAAGGATTCACGTTCTCTTCCTCGAAAGGATTGCTATCGTAACGACCCGCCATGAGATGAGAGAACAGGACGACGGCGAGGAACCGGAAAAGAAGAATTGCTGTATCTGAGGCGAGAGAGAGAGAGAGCGATGGCTTTTTATTTTAATTTTACTGCGATATATGAACTCGACACTACACTACATATAATTATATATAATAATAATAATAATAATAATAATAATAATAATAATAATAATATAAAAAGGTGAAATGGAAATGATTAATGGATTCTTTGAGCGCGCAAGCTGTCCGCACTTACGCGGCCCTTCAATTTCATTCCATGTGAATAAGATCCGAACAATCATTCCCTCTCAATAAGAAATATTTAAATTATTATTATTATTTACATTTGCAGTCTTGCAGATTAATTTTTATATTATTATAATAATAATAATAAGGAATTAAAAACCTATAACACTATCATGATCTTTAATTTTTATGTAATAATTACTAGCAAAATAGACATAGTTCTATTTAGCACAACAAAAAATAAAGTTCTTTTAACAAATTCAAACTAAGATTTCAAATCACCTGATTTTTCAAAAGCAAGATAAGTTCAACGGTTTGACCGGCTGTTCTCCGATTTTTGAGCGGTTCTCGGTTGAAACGATTCTTAAGTCTGATCAGATCATCTTATAGGACAGTTCACGATGGAACCAATCCGACCGTCTGGTTCAATACAGTTCTTAAACACTGAAACTGACTACTATATTGATGATAATTAATGTGTCAACTATGATAATTTTTATATTCGTTTATCTCAGTGTGGCCAAACTCATATGAAGGTTGTAAATTTCAAATGATTGACATGATTAATTGAGGAAATTTTTCAAACAAAATAATGTAAGTTGCACAGACCTACTAAATATGACCTTGCACGAATGCACGGTGTCGAATGTGTGCATGTCTGTGCTGAATGCATGTGAAAAATCAAATAGATCACATGATTAAAAAAGTTGACGCGTACGAAAGTTGACGCGTACGAATAATGTTTAATTCTACGCATAATGAATTTCAACGTATATACTTACAGACTATTAACTACCCATATCTTCCCTGGGAGTTAACATAATTATAGATTGCACCCTTATGTCTTTTGAAATTATAACAACCTCCAATGTAAGTTACATTTCATAACTTTAGAGGGGTTTATGATTTTTATAATTTTAAAAGATAGACGTTTTAACTTGTAATTTTGTAAATTTAAAGGGAAGGTCCCCAAAAATGAACCTATTTATAGAAATTGATTTTAAGTTGGATGTTTGAGAAGGATGATGTGCATTCCAAAATAGGCTACATGCAGACCAATAGCAATGAAATTGTAAAAAAATTAAAAGAATAAAAACAAATATAAAAAAATTAGAGAAAAAGTATAAAAAAACTGATTAAAGAAATTTAGAATTTACAAACAAAAAAATAATTGCGCATCCGGGGAATCGAACCCCGGTCAGTACCGTGGGAGGGTACTATGATACCACTACACCAGATGCGCTCACATATCATATTAGTCCTCTTTAAATTAGTTATTAAATATAGTCATTTCATATTCACTTTATATCGCGATCATCTTCTTCTTCGCCGCCGACGGCGCCGGCATCGCGCTGTTAACGGAGCATGCCCCCCGTTTTCTCCATGGAACTTCTGCACTGCTTCGTGCTCAGCTTTCGTCATCCGCGGAACGCAAACCAATCTTCATACCATCAGTTCAATCTTTATTCCCGAGCCAATTCAAGCGCTGCCGCCATTAACGCGCCCTGCGGAAGCTCCGGATTTTAGGGCAAGAGCGCATTTAGCGCTCCAATCAGATTGAGCTCCATTTTTCGGTTTAATCTTTCGATTTTTACCTACGCACTCCATTCAATTTTTACCCCGGCTCCGTTTTTTTTTTCCATTTTTACCGAGAATCAGTGCTCTGCAACTTAGCTTTTTCGCTTCCATGTTGCTTCACTTTCTATAATGGGGAAAGCTAGGGCATCAGAACACGAGCTTCGACATAAATAACTTTCAAAAAGTATTTCCTTTATGCCTAATTGCATTAAGTGTCCTTTTTCGGTATGTATGCGCATCTAGTTTGGGAGGTGCGCGAGCATATACAACCGTAGGATCTAGCGAACAACGGTCGAGATGCAATACATCTGAAATACTCCTCTATACTACTATCAATTCCCGCAATAAGGCTCGAATATTAATCAGCACCGTTGGATCTCGCGATCCTACGGTCGGATCTGCCCGCGCACCTCCGGGAGGTGCGCATACGTACCCAAATATTTCCGTTGCATTAAGGGTTTAAAATTTCCAATTGTGGGGGATATTTACAATTGTACACATTTATTGTCTAATTTAGTTATACATTAAAAAAATATTTACAATTGTCCACAGTGTTTATAGGCATCCACGACAGAAAACAACATAAAGAGCATCAAATGAGAGTCATATATATGAGAGAGTCGTCGAAGCAATACTCAAGAGATGCACAAAATGAAGCAAAAAACAAAATATTTTTGCTCAGTCACTTAAAAGGAATGAAAAAAAAATTAATGCTCCCGCTGATACGATATTTTCAAAAATGACATTTTCTTTTAAAATATCGATGTCGTGACATTTTTCTCCAAAATCTTTATATCGGACGACATATTAGACATGTCGAACGACATCTACAATTATACAACCCGTATTCGTCGAGTGGGTCCCACAGGCCAACTGGCGAGACCTAGGCCAGACAGATCATTCGCCCCGGCTCAGATAGGCGAAAATACCCCTGGGTTAGTGGGGGTAAGCTGCAGGAGAAAAGGAGCTAGGCGAGTGGTGCCCTCACGGACCACTCGCCCGAAAGCGTGGGCATTCGTCCAGCTAAGCGGGTGCCCAGCGGGTGGTACCCCCACGGACCACTCGCCCCTAAAGGCTTTGAGGGGGAAATGACCATAATACCCCTTGTGGGATGCAAATAGCCCTTCGGAACAGCGGAGTTAGGCTGTTAGCAGATCAAGTTGGGGTGCGGTTAGTAAAACTAAAAGGCGTATTCATGTTATTTGCAGACCAGCCTAGAAAAATCTATAAATAGACCCTTAAGGGCACCTTGGAGGAGATCCGATTCCTTGAGAGTCCTCTCCTACAGGCTAGTTTTGGTTGACAGTCAGTGTCCTCCAAGGTGCCCGGCTGAGCTTTGGTTTGGGAGGGGGAGCTCTCTAAGATCTTCCGGGTGTGTGGCGGGACCTCCTCGCGACAGCCTTGGGTCTATTCCAAGTTTCTCATCCACCGGTCAGAGAGTCTAGGGAGGGAGAAGTAAGTGTCGGCTACACCCCCCAGTGGGTCCGAACTCAGGAGACCGGTTGCTGGTTTCAACATTTTTGGTGCGGTGAGCGTGGACCGTAGCCGGTGAAGGAAAATCTCGAGCTAGGTTCGATGACAGGAGGTGGGGAAAATGGTTCAGACTCAGGCCACTCGCAGCCGCCAGCAACAGGGGAGTGGCTGGAGATGTTTGAGAAGTTCAAGCGAGAAGTCCTGCAGACAGTTCTCGCTGGGCGGAGCGAGTGCGAGACCCCCGCAGTCCCCGTGGTTCCGCCCCTGCAGATAGGCGAGAACGCATCGGGGCAGCGGCTGGGGAAGGAGGTGCCAGCAGAAGGCAGTGCGCGAGATCTCCCCGGGCGGCAGCTGTTCAGCGGCCCGGCGAGTGTTGAGGTGTGCGAGCTGGCTCCGCGCGAGAGGACCATTCGCCGAGCAGGGGAAGGGAGCCCCTTTTGCGAGATGATTCTCTCGGCCCCAGTGCCGGAGGGGTTTCGAGGACCGGAGATGTCCTACTACACCGGCAAGGAGGACTCAGTCGTGCACCTGCAGTGGTTTGAGGACATGACGTCAATCCTTCCCATGTCGGATGTTTTTCAATGTTGACTCTTCGCAACCACCCTGAAGGAGAAAGCAAGGGACTGGTTCCACCAGCTTCCCGCAGGTTCCATCTACGCGTTCGATGATTTGCGTCGGGGCTTCCGGCTGCGCTTCTCGACGTCGAAAAAGAGGAAGAAGGATGCGGAGGCTCTCTTCAAGATCAGGCAAAGGGAGAGGGAATCCCTGGCACATTACGTGGATAGGTTCCAGGAGGAGATACACCTTGTGCAGGAGGTGTCGGGATTCGCCCTCAAGATGGCATTCATCGTAGGGTTGCGAGATGGGTTCTTCAAGATGGACCTGAAGAGAAGGCATCCTTTGTCCTTTGAGGAGTTGATGGAGCGAGCAGCAGAGGAGATTGAGGGGGAGGCGGCCAACCCGGAGTTCTACAAGAGGTTGGCGAAGATGAGCGAGCCCGAGGTGAGGCAGCAAGAAGGAAGAAGGCGAGAAGAACCCATGGGTCAGGGGTTCGAAAGACCGCCTCGGAATTGGAGGAATCAAGAGCCCAACAACAGGTTGGGCTGGAGGCACCAGGAAGGACCAGCGAGAGGTCAGGAAGGGGGGTATCAAGGAAGAGAGGCGGGAGGAATAAATCCGGGGTGGAGGCAAGGTTCCAGACCCCCTCACCCCCCAAGGGAGCAAGCTATGGCAGTAGGCCGAGGAAGAGGAGGTAGAGGAGCAAGAGGAAGGGGAGGATGAGCAGGAAGAGGGGACAGGGTGGCGTTGCCCTATTGTGACTTTCACCAGGAAGAAGGTCACGCGACCGCCACCTGCCCAGAATTCTTGGAGATGAGAGGGAGAGGTCAGCCACGGCGGCAGCAGGCCAGGATCGAGGAAGTGCTCCCAGAGGCGGAAGAGGATCGATGCGAGGACAGGGCGGATACAGGAGCCAGGGGGAATCGGGGTGATTCATGGTGGGGTTGGGATAGAGGCCTCTCACAAAAGGAGCTTCCAGGCGATGTTCCGGAGAGACGTCGCATCAACTTCCCAGACCCCACCCCCCACAGAGAAGCTCACCTTCTCCTCGGAAGATATGCCCAATTATGAGGACCCGTTCTGCGACGCCCTGGTGATCCAGACGGCGATAGAAAACTTCACGGTCTCCCGGATCCTGGTGGACAATGGGAGCTCGGTGAATGTTATCTTCAAGAAGGCTTTCGATGCGATGGAGGTGGAGAAGAAGAGGGTGCATGCCTCTGATGGGCCGCTGTTTGGTTTCTCAGGAGAAAGGAAGGAGGTCGAGGGAGGTGTCGGCCTCCAGGTGACATTAGGAGGGGTCCCGAGGAACTGCCGGTTCGTCATCGTTGACGCTCCGAGCAGCTACAATGCCATATTTGGGCGCCCCCTCATCAGTGCCTTCCGATGTGTGCCCTCATCATACCACCAGTGCTTGAAGTTCCATAGTGGAGGAGTCCAGATCCGAATCCGGGGAGATGCAAAGGTGGCCAGGCAGTGTTATGTGACTGCCGTCAATACCATCTCTTGGATGGCGGAGGCTGAGAAGATGGATGAAGAGATGAGGAGGCCGGAGGGGCCAGAAGAAGGAGTGGAGAAGAGGGGAGAAGAGGAAGAGGGTAGTGCCCGAAGAAAGGAGATGGAGGAAGCTCAGGAGGAGCAGGTAGAACCGATGGAGGAGGAAGGTGCGGCAGAGGAGAAGGACAGGGTAGAGGGGCGAGAAGCGAGGGGTAGACGGGAAGAGCCGGCCCGGCTTGAAGCGGCAGAGGAAGTAGTGGAGATGGAGGTTATCACCCAGGGAGGAAGGGTGGAGAAGGTGCGTGTCAGCGGGGGCCTCAGCCCGGAAGACAGGGCGAGGATGCTGGAGTGCATTCAGAAGAACATGGACATCTTCGCATGGAGCGCGGCAGACATGCCCGACATCGAAGCGGACGTGGCTTGCCATCGTCTCAACCTTGAGCCAGGAGCCCGCCCCATCCGACAGAAAAGGAGAGCCTTCGCCGACAAGCTTGAAGAACCAATCCGCGAGGAGGTGGCCAAGCTCCTTGAAGCAGGTTTTGTATCGGAGATCCAGTATCCAGGCTGGGTCTCCAATGTCGTCATGGTAAAAAAGGGCGATGGTCGCTGGCGTATGTGTATTGACTTTTCTTTATTAAACAAAGCCTGCCCTAAGGATTGCAATCCCCTGCCTCGGATCGACGCGCTGGTTGATTCAGCCGTCGGTTTTTCTGTGATGAGTTTTTTGGATGATTTTCAGGTTATCACCAGATCAGGATGCACCCCCCGGATATCAAAGATGTCTCTTTCATCACCCGGGAGGGGTGCTACTGCTATAAGATGATGCCCCTTGGGCTGAAAAATGCAGGAGCAACCTACCAGAAGATGATGGACCGGGTCTTTAAGGAACAAAGGGGAAGGAACTTGGAGGTCTACGTGGATGACCTCATGGTGAAGAGCAAGAACGCGAGCTCTCACATCCAGGACCTCGAGGAGACCTTCGCTACCCTGCGCAAATACAAGATGCGCCTGAACCCCCTGAAGTGTGTGTTTGGGACCAGCAAGGGGAAGTTCCTGGGACACCTTCTCACCCCTTTGGGGGTAGAACCTAACCCGGACAAGGTCAAAGCCATAATGGAGTTGGGATCGCCTCAGAATGCCAAGGAGGTTCAGCGCTTGACAGGAAGGCTCGCGGGGTTGAGCAGGTTTCTCTCCCGGGCCGGGGAGAAATGCTCCCCCTTCTTCAAAATGTTACGAGGCAACCGGAAATTCGAGTGGACAAAGGAATGCGAGGAGGCCTTCCAGGCCTTGAAGGGTCAGCTCACCAAGGCTCCGCTACTCCAAGGTCCCAAGGAGGGGGAAGATCTATCCCTATATCTCGGAGTCGGGACTGAGGTTGTAAGCTCCGTCCTGGTCCGGGAAGAAGGCAAGAAGCAGCTGCCTATCTATTACGTGAGTAGGGTCCTGAGGGAGGCGGAGCTCAGATACCCGATCTTGGAGAAGTTGACCTTTGCTCTGGTCGTCGCAGCAAGAAAACTCAGGCCATACTTCCAGGCTCATTCAATTCAAGTAGTGACGGACCACCTTCTTCGCCAGATCTTCGAAGGAGTAGAGCATTCGGGGAGGCTAGCGAAGTGGTCGATAGAACTCAGCGAGTTCAATATCACATTCGTCCCTCGGCTATCCATGAAGGCACAGGTGGTGGCGGATTTCATGGCAGATTATGTGGCCGAGATGGAGGAGGGTCAAGCCCCTCGTCATGTTCCATGGAAGCTGCTGGTTGACGGGGCCTCGGGTAAGAATTCTCTCGGAGGAGGGGTAGTGCTGGAGAGCCCTCACGGGATGAAGATCGAGCAGACACTCGTTATACATTTCCCAGTCACCAACAACCAGGCGGAGTATGAGGCAGTGATCGCCGGCTTGCGTCTGGCTCGGGAACTGGGAGTCCATGATGTGGAGGTTCTCACCGACTCAATGATAATAGCCTCTCAGATCAAGGGGAGTTCGATACGAGGGAACCTACACTCATAAGATACTTAGCCAAAGTGAGAAGCCTCATTGGAGCGTTCAAGACTATCTCCATCAGGCACATCCCTCGGTAGGAGTTTTCGCCGGAGGGGTATTCGTCGGGGGAGTATTCGCCGGAGACTCCGAAGCGGTCTCGCCTCTTTGACGATTTAGCCGAATCGCCTTGGCTCGACGCGAGACGTAGGGGGCACTCGGATCCCGTTTAGACATAAGCCATGGAGCAAACTTGGCAGCCTTGGGGGCGGTTACACTTTGGGCCGCAGCCAGGCGCTCGATCATCTCCTGCGAGAGGGGTTTCGCGGAAGGTTTGTGGGAAGACATTAATATCGGCGAAAGGCCAAGGGAGAGAAGAAGCTCCGAATCGAGTAATGAAAGCGTTCCAGGAAAATCTGGCATGAAGAGATATATATAGGGCAACGGTGGGACCCACAGAATCTTATGGGACCAGTCAGCCAGCACTCACCGAATACCGGGTTGGACTGTTCTTTCCGAGCGCAGGAACCACTCGCAAAGAGCGGGGATTGTGTACAACTCGTATTCGTCGAGTGGGTCCCACAGGCCAACTGGCGAGACCTAGGCCAGTCAGATCATTCACCCCGGCTCAGACAGGCGAAAATACCCCCGGGTTAGTGGGGGTAAGCTGCAGGAGAAAAGGAGCTAGGCGAGTGGTGCCCTCACGGACCACTCGCCCGGAAGCGTGGGCATTCGTCCAGCTAAGCGGGTGCCCAGCGGGTGGTACCCCCACAGACCACTCGCCCATAAAGGCTTTGAGGGGGAAATGACCATAATACCCCTTGTGGGCTGCAAATAGCCCTTCGGAACAGCGGAGTTAGGCTGTTAGCAGATCAAGTTGGGGTGTGGTTAGTAAAACTAAAAAGCGGATTCATGTTATTTGCAGACCAGCCTAGAAAAATTTATAAATAGACTCTTAAGGGCACCTTGGAGGAGATCGGATTCCTTGAGAGTCCTCTCCTCCAGGCTAGTTTTGGTTGGCAGTCAGTGTCCTCCAAGGTGCCCGACAGAGCTTTGGTTTGGGAGGGGGAGCTCTCTAAGATCTTCCGAGTGTGTGGCGGGACCTACTCGCTACAGCCTTGGGTCTATTCCAAGTTTCTCATCCACCGGTCAGAGAGTCTAGGGAGGGAGAAGTAAGCGTCGGCTACACCCCCCAGTGGGTCCGAACTCAGGAGACTAGTTGCTGGTTTCAACAACAATACTGACAATTAGGAGGAATTCTCAAATCATATATACAAAATTGACGCAAGAACGAGTTTTGGATTGCATAATATGCGATTTAATGGCTTCGGGCAGAAAATCTGAAGTAAGAAAGCAATGGAGCATAAAAGGTGCGGCTGGATGTGCGATGCGAAACAAAGACGAAGGCATTAACTTGTCCCAATTTCGCCGGTTCTATTCATTTTGCCTAGATCTATATATATTTATGAATGTGGTTGACAGTAGTTTTAATTTTGCATATGAAAAATGAAATAATTAGCTGAAGAAATCACAGTTTTTAGGCAATTGAGTTGATGCTATTGTTGTGTGTCAAATTGTTGTTTGTGGTGTTTTGAGGTTTCTATATTCAAACTTCAATCTTCATTGTAAAAAAAATATTTTAATTATAAGAGTAATTATAACAATATGGCGCACTTTAGGTTAAAGAAGAAGGGTGTTCTACTTAGGCTTCGTTTTGCGCGCCCGTGAACGCGGTGGTCATGAATCGTCGTTCGTGAACGCCCGACCTCACCTAATAAATTACATGCATTTTATGCTCAAAATTAGTTTATTTTCTTTATAGTGGTCATAACCTTTGTCATGCCAAACATACATTCTATGATAACTGAGTTTTTGTCCAAACTCACCGGAGCAAATAAACCGCACCAAACGAAGCCTTAAGGCGGATCGCATCTAATAAGTACATGAGAGAAACATAATTGAGTTTTAGACAAAGACGTCTAATGGCTATTGGCAGACTAAGGCCCTGTTTGGTAGAGCAGCACAGCAGCTGCACACTGCTGTGGCACACACATCAGCGCCAAATAGAAAAAGAGGGCGTGCGGTGGTACTGCGGTACGATGCCGATTTGCGATAAAACAGCGGCAGCCCTGATTTCCGCCCGTTTCTCCTCCAACGATTTTCCGCATATGCCCTGGTCGCAGCGCCTCCATCGTCGATGCTCTTCTCCTAACTCTTCTCATCGCCAACGCCTCCATCGCCGCAGCGCCTCCATCGCCGCAGCGCCTCCATCACCGCCGCTCTTCTCCTAACTCTTCCCATCGCCAACACAGATATTGGCCTCCGACGCAGATATTGGAGCTCTACTCCGACGCATGTTTCTCCTATCTCTTCCTATCGCCGGTTCTCTTCTCCGATATCTCCTCCTAACTCTTCCCCAGACGCAGATATTGGCCTCCATCGACGCAGATCTCTCCTCCAGCTTCGTAGTCGACCACCGCCAACTTCTCCGGCTGTAAGATTTCATAGCAAAATTTTCATGATTTGTTGGAAATTTATTTGTTGCAAAAAAATTTCCCATCTTGTTGCAAAAATTTTTCCCATCTTTCTTGTTGCAAAAATCCATCGACGCAGATCTCTCCTCCATCTTGTTGCAAATTTTTTTTCCAGATTTTTGGTTGTAATATTTCTTTGGATTTCTTGTTAAGATCGGAAAGAAGACGTTTGGATTTTTCTTTGAATTTCTTGTTGGATTCTTTGGATTTTGAAGGTCGCAGTGAAATATTTAATCAAGCGCACTCATCTCTGCGTAATGTTATCGAACGAAGCTTTGACGTATGGAAAAATAAATGACACTTCCTTAGAAAGATGTCACAATACTCATTTTCAAAGCAATGCATAATTGTGGTGTCTACAATGGTCCTCCATAATTACATAAGAAGGCATCCGTCTAGGGTTGATTCAGAGTTTAGAGCAAGTGATCTTGATGAGACCTTCGTGCATCCAGAGGCATACGAACATAGGGCACAACGTCGAACCGAAAGAGTCACAACTCCGAGCGTAGAGACAATTACACATGAGGGGACATGTGCATACTGTTTAATTTTCATTACTGGTTAGTTTTCATTATTGTTTTATTTTGCACCACTGTTTCACACAGCATTGCAAATACAATTTTCCAAACAGTTTCATGAATTTTGTCACTACTGCAAAACAGTAGATTCCTGCACCACTGTTTCCCACCACTGCTTCTCACAGCGCTGCAGCTTAGCCAAACATGCTCTAAGAGCAACTCAAACCGATCGACATTCTCTAAAAATGCCGATCGATTTTGCTCCAACCGTCCGCCATTTTAGGCTGTAAATTTAGAGATCCTCTCTCTCCTCCTCTAAATTTAGCGGAGGGAGAGAAGAAATGCAGCGCTTCTATTGTATATAAAATATTATTATGTTTTATTATTTAGTTTGTATATTTATAAAACTCATTGATTTTAATATATTGCTCGTAATCGTCAATATATTTTTTCAAATATGACATATAATATATCAATAAATTTGTTTTTTCGAGACCTACAAACCGAGACTAATATTGAATACTTTATATTTATTATTGTTCGTACAAAGAGCAAGAGAATACGTTTTACTAAATAAACTTGCACATAAATCAAAATACATTCAAATTAAAATGCATACAATTTTCCAAATTAAATTGTTTCATTACAATGTCGTGCCCATAAATGTTCAATCAGGGCATCTCGAAGTGCGAAATGTGCATCTTTGTCTCTGATTTTTTTATGCCGATTTAGGAATTGACGAAATCTTTTGGCTTCACTTGTGTCCATCTCTTCAACATTCTGAGTTGGCGGCGGCGGAGAAATATCGACATCTTCATTTTCATCTCGCTCGTCTTCGATAATCATATTGTGCATTATAATGCAAGCAGTCATGATATCGTGCAACACATGTTTATCCCAAAAATGACATGACCCCTTAATAATTGCAAAGCGTGATTGAAGAACGCCAAATGCTCGTTCTACATCTTTTCGGCATGCTTCTTGCATCATTGCGAAATGTTTTTTTTTTATCTTGTGTATGAGAAATAGTTTGAACTAGTGTTGACCATTTCAGATAGATACCGTTGGCTAAGTAATAACCAACATCATAATTTTTTCCCAAGATTGTGTAATTGGTAGGAGGCGTAATACCTTGTGCTAAGTTTGCAAATAAATTGGATGACTGCAGAACATGGATATCATTGTTAGAGCCCGGTAAGCCAAAATATGCATGCTGAAGTATCTAGTTGCTAATCTAAATCACCTAGAGGGGGTGAATAGGTGATAACTGCGTCTTTTGCGGAATAAAAAATTACTGTAACGAAATAAGCACACAGCATGCAAATCATAAACACAGATGGCACAAAGATTTATAGTGGTTCCCCGTTCTTGGGTACTCCACTTGCCGGCCTCGCCAATCTAGCACCACAGCTAGACTTGACTACTTCATTAAATCTCTGATCAAGAAGGACCCTACAACCTCGGAGTCAAAACTCCTACAATCTCGGAGACAAATCTCCTACAATCTCGGAGAGAAAACCTCTCTTACACCTCGGAGAACAAACTCTCCTACAACTCGGAGAAAGCTTTCTCCTACTATTCAAAATAATAAGATAAAGATACAAAATAACAACAAAACTTCAGATCTGATTGACTTCCATGAAACCTTCTTCCTTCTTGATATTTGAAGAACCTTGCCTTGAGAAAATTGAGGAAGAACGAAAAGATATCAGATCTGACCTTCCTTTGATCGTATGATCCAATTGAACTTGTTGACGAGAAGATATTGATCAATCGACCCTTCAACTTAGTCGGAGATGAACGATTACGAACACCAAAATTGATCTTCGACACTTGCAGGAGGCGGCACGGCAAAATCACGATTCTTGAAGCAACGATTAGGTTCGATCGCGATTAGAAAGATGAGCAGTCCTATTAATCATTAGGAGCAGGGCCTAATATAGGAAGAGGTTAAACGCCCATGAAAAGACAAGAATAACCTTAAAAGAAACGAACCAAGTCGTTAAACGAAAACAGCGACCCGTCAGAATAGTTAACGGAAAAATCAGAATAAAACCGATTTCTCGAGAAATAGAAGATGACATCTCGAGAAATGAAATTCAGACTAACATAGCACTTCTCGAGATAAATGACTCTCCTCGAGAAATGATCTGGAACAACAGAGAAAAGAGATTTCTGAAATAGCAGAGAGACTTCTCGAGAAATAATCATTTCTCGAGAAATGACTTCTCGAGAAAAGGTGACTTCTCGAGAGATTGATTTTCCGAGACAAAGAGTTTCCGAGACAAAGACTTAGAACAAAAAGTCTTGGAGAAAAGAGAAAACCAAATGGATTTCTCGAGATATAGAAGAAAGATCTCGAGAAACTGACTTAACCTCTCGAGAGAGAACATGGACCTCTCGAGACAAACTTCATAGCTCTCGAGAACTGAGGTTGACTTCTCGAGAAAAGGACTTAGGCTCTCGAAAAATTCCTAGAACACTTGGAAAAATTCCTTTCTTCAATTCATCCAACAGCATCAGCTTCCTCCTAGCTCTTCCTTAGTGCTTGAATCAAAAGTACATCCCAATAGAGAGATTTCACATGAGTCAACACCTTGAACCATACAATGAGGAATTACATTGCATGGGCCTGTGTTTGGTGACCCATTGAAACCTGACACTGGTTTGTACTTACTCATTTGAAAACCTGCAAGCACCATACTAGAAAGCAATATCAAATACAAACTCAATTCAACTTAGTTTAAAGGGGACTTCTTCAAATCAAGGTAATTGTGGACACAATTCCCAACACATGCCATATCCATAAGTCATATGATGTTACTGCCTCGAGAATGATTGTTGGTCCACAGTGACGTCCTGAATATTGGTCTGCCCATGCCGTTGGGCAATTCTTCCATTGCCAATGCATACAATCTAGGCTTCCCAGCATCCCCGGAAACCCTCATTCTTCACCTTTCCGTAGTAATCTTGTTACATCATTTGCATTGGGATATCTCAAATATTCATCTTTGTACAATTGTACAATTGCCCTGCAAAATCTTTTCAAGCATTGAATCACAGTTGACTCACCAATTCGAATGTATTCATCGCAATTATCAGCTGATGTTCTGTATGCTAACATACGAAATGCTGCTGTAATTTTTTGTATTGTTGATAGCCCAAGCTTACCAACACCATCCTTCTTTTGAACGAAGAAATTGTCGTGCTCCTGCACTGCAGCGACAATGTGAAGGAAAAGATTCTTTCGCATGTGAAATCTTCGTCGAAAAAAAGTTTCCTCATAAGTGGGATGCTCAGAGAAATAATCATTCCAAAGTCTCGTGTTACCTTCAATCCTCCCCCGATTGATTACCACATGGCCAGGCACTAAACCTCTACGTCGGGGCCTTTCTTCCTCTTGAAGTTGAGCTGCTATTATGGCATTATTGGAGGCATACATACGTGCTAAAATTTCATCTTCTTTCTCCCATTCATTAAGGTCTTCTTCCCACTTGAGAAGAGTTTGATCAAATTCATCATTTGAAGATGATGAAGATCGCAAATGGGATGACCCTGCTCCATAGTTCATTTATTTTAACGAGGGAAATATTGTTTTGAAAGTATATTTGGCTATCCGAAAGTGGCGTTTATATAGATTCCCAGCATTGGATTCCTTCTCCCCGGCATTGGATTCCTTCTCCACTCACACCTCTCTTTTGTCCCATCAATCCTATCAACATCAATTCCGGAGTCTTGTTTTTTCCCAGCATTGGATTCCTTCTCCCCAGCATTGGATTCCTTCTCCACTCACACCTCTCTTTTGTCACATCAATCCTATCAACATCAATTCCGGAGACTTGTTTTTTCCCAGCATTGGATTCCTTCTCCCCAACATTGGATTCCTTCTCCACTCACACCTCTCTTTTGTCTCATCAATCTTATCAACATCAATTTTGGAGCCTTATTTTCTCCCAGCATTGGATTCCAAGACTTCTATAAGTACTCATCACGCTATCTCCAAAATCAAGCACTCTCTACTTCCTTTATTTTGAACATCATGTCTGCCAACCGTGGGCTAGCATTCTCTCCCAAAGAAGATCAAACATTATGTTATGCTTGGCTTGAGGTCTCAGAAGACCAAGTTACTGGGAGTAATCAAAAAGAGCACAGGCTATGGGAAAGAGTTTCAAAAATTTTTCACAACACAAGACCTCAAACTTGCATAGGACAGAGAACCCCAAAATCTCTCTCATGTCGTTGGTCCTTTTTGACAAGTAAGGCTAGCAAATTCCGAGGATGTGTTCGACAGATTGAGCAACGAAACCCCAGCGGTGCATCTGAACTTGATATTGTAAGTTTTTTTTAGATTTTAATTATTAAATCGATTAATTAATATGTTATTAGAATAATTTATTTTTCTTAGCTAAATCAAGCAAAAAATTTATATGGCGACGATCCAAAAGAGAAGAAAGGCTTCTTATTTGATCATGTTTGGTCCATATTACAAAATACAGAGAAATGGATAGATACGCCTGGGTCTAGAAAAGGTATGAACACTAGTGGTACTGGTGATGAAGAATCTCCCAGTCAACGGAGAAGTATAGACTTAAATACAGATAGCAATGACTTGAATACTAGTGATACTGGTGATGAAGAATCTCCGATCTCAACTTCCATTAATCGACCTACTGGAAGAAAGCAAGAAAAAGAGAGGAGGAGAAAATTGAGCGGAAAGAGTTATGATATTGAGACCCACACTAAAAAAAATAAAGAAATCTTAGAAGCTTTAAACACTACTAGAAAATTGACTTTTAGCCAGGGTAAATTACCGTGGCTAAAAGTCCAAAATCGTGGCAAAAGACTTTTAGTCACAGACTGCTGTGGCAAATGGGCGTGGACAATACGAGCGTGGCAAAAAAGTATTTTTCATGTTCTTTCTATGGCAAATACCCTATTTCTATGACTTTTAACCACGATTTTAAACTTTTAGCCACGATAATTTGACTGTTTGCCACGGCAAATGGCCGTGGGCAATACGAGCGTGACTAAAAGTCAATTTTCTAGTAGTGAAAGAAAGGGCAAGAACAACGAGCAAACGATAATTCTTCTATCCAAGCGCTCATGAAGTTAAAAGCAGAAAATCAAAGGAGAAGACTAGATCTTCAGAGCGCTAAACAAGATCACGATATCATGATGATAGATTTGGATAACATCAAAGGAACTCCAAAGAGGGGGTATTTTCGGCAAAAACAACATGCCATTATGAAGAAAAATATTGTAAAACCACTATTTGGAGGATCTTCATCACTCGAAGGAACTGAATATGGAGGAGGCATATATGGAGGTAGTGGTTATGAAGGAAGTCAGTATGAATGAGAGCCACACGGCGGACCTCAATTTGGAGGACCTCAATTTGGAGGACCTCAATTTGGAGGACCTCAATTTGGAGAACCTCAATTTGGAGGACCTCAATTTGAAGGACCTTAATTTAGAGGAAGTCAGTACCGAGAAAGCCAGTACGACATCGAGCACGGAGGAAGTCAATATGGAGGAAGCGGCTATGACATACCAGGGTATGGAGGAGAACAACACAGGAAAAGCGCGCGCGGAAGTCGTAGCGAACCCAGTGATGACCTCCCAGAATTTTAATTTTAATTCTAAATGTAATATTTTCATTCGAATTATCTAATGTTTTGTGTGTTTTTGTTATGCAATCAAATTTAAAATAAAAAACTTAAAAAACTTAATAGTATATAATACAATAATAATAATAAATTATAATTATAAATATTATATATATACATATATTTATACATACAAATACATAAATATAATTTACATATAAATATATACATATCATATAAATATAATATACCTATAATATTTATGTTTATATCATGTTCTCTAAATATAGAGAACATGGTTGGAGTTGCTCTAACCATGTTCTCTATATTTAAAGAACATAGTACAATGTGGATCTCTAAATATAGAGATCCCCATTGGAGTTGCTCTAAGAAATTCCCAAAAAATAGATTTTTAATCATTTCTAATAAGACCTAATGACATCCCAATTAAACCATGCCTAACTCGGATACCCTTGTGCACGCCTCCAACCGAAATCACATGCTTCCTCTTCCGAAATCATTGTCTGGAGATTCCTCTTCCTCGTTGAAATCACGGCTTGGAGCTTTCCTCTTCCTCACAAAAATCACGGCGTGGAGGTTCCTCTTCCTCGCCGAAATCACTGCCTGGAGCTTCCTCTTCCACGCCGAAATCACCTCGTGCAGCTTCCTCTTCCTCGCCGAAATCACTGTGTGCCTCCTCGCGTGGAGCTTTCTCTTTCGAAATCACCGCCTAGAACAAACATATAAAGTATGTTTGTGAACACCATTTTTATTTTCAAAGACCATTACTATTTTCGAAGATGCCTTCCTATTATTTTCAAAGATCATTTCTATTTTTCATATATTCTATCATGTTGTTGCACCGGATTTCTATTTTTCATGTATTTTCTCAGTTTGTTATTAACCTTGTGCTGCCATTAGCGTAAACAGAATTGTCAATAACTACGCTCTTATTTTTTGGAGGATACTTCTTAAGACCAATGAAATCACTCTCTCCATCCAAATTTCATTAAATGACTTATTTGAAACGGTTAAATTTAATTTAATTTTTTTAATAAACAACACACTATTTTAGGTAGCAAATTAAGATAATTTAGAAGTAATTCTTTTTCTAAATAGCACCAATGGGGCGATGATTTTTTTTGGCTAAGGATTTGGAAGCTTTTGGAAGGAGTGGGTCGGACACTTTTCACCAGAGTGAGTTCGCTTTTTGGTGAGCGGAGCGCGACTCTTTACAGCGAGGATTTTTTTCGGTCTTGGTCATTGAAAGGTTAGGGCAAGAGAAAGAACAAGAGTTTTCTTTTGGTCTAGGTCATGATCGAATAAAATGGGGGATAGTTTCCTTAAAACTTTTATACACTTTTTACAGTCCGATTCCCGATTCTTCGATTATTTTTGCACACCTTTAATAGTTATTTATCAGTGATATATAAAACATGTTATTAAATTATTGTATACATAAGTTGTTTTGATTAACATATTTTATTGTTCTAGGAGTTTGCTACTTAAAACAATGTGTTATTAAAAAAAAGCACAGAACGACTATGATCCTAAGTGTAATCATAGTTGAGAACAAATTTTGGTGACCTCCTCACTTACCGGAGGATAAAATTAAATCCCGATAAAATAAAAGCAATCATCAAAATAAATTCTCTACAATGACTTATCGGGTAACACAAGATAAACCCAATTTATTTCTAAGTGGGGAGAAATATGTCCCCCCCCCCCCCCCTTCTTCTTTGCATTGAACCATGTAACTCCACTCCACGTGCTCACAACACTACTGTAACACCCCAAATCTGCCCCCAAAGATCATGTTGGTGACATGTGTATGATTGGTACGAGCGAGGATGGACTGCCAAGGTGAGCTCGTGAAGGAAATCAGATTTCCGTCGCACACGACCGTGCGATTTTGAATCGCACGACGCGTTTTGCAGAAGTAAATTGGCAGATTTTCATCGACCTGAAGATATCCGTGTGATAATTACACGACCGTGCGCTCAAGCGAATGCCCGTGCGAGCAGCGTGAATGGAGATTTTTAACCTTTAATCGAAGTTGTGAATCACAACCCAACAACCTAGATCTATTCTCCCTAACCTAAAACCACAATAAGGACCGAATCCCCTCATTCTTTTGGGAGGCTTGAAGTGGAAGAGAAGAGGAGAGGAGAAAAGGGGATACCTAGGGCAAGGAGGAAGAAGACTCCATTGGAGGGGATTCAAGTGCCAGATCGGCGATCTCACTCGGACAACGAGAAGAGTGTGTCTTCACGATCATCCTCCTCCCTTTTTGTGCAAGGATCTCATGGAGAGAAGAAGAGTGAGGAAGGTAACGACTTTCTCTTCCTAGTCGTTAGGATACGTTTTTGTTTCCTTGCTTTATTTCATGCATATGTGGTGATGGTGTCATTCAGTGTCTATAATTAGAGGTTTGGGTGTGCCACGGTTCATTGCGAACCACCGGGGCGTGAGATTGCGACCCCAGGATGCTTGCATTAGATGTCTGAGTTTGATTCTAGGATAGACATTGTGTGTGAAGCCTAATCGCGACCCGTGACCCGAATCAATGATGGATTTGCTTTGATGCTTGCATTCGGTTTTTTTGTAGGAGTGCATTCGTCCAAAGCGTCGTTATAATGTCTGATTTTTGTGGGGGATGTCCATATGGAGTTTAGGGCGTTGACAGAATGCGAAAAACATGCTAAGATGGGTGGAGTTATCCCCAAGTGATGCAATAGAAGAGAAATAGAAATCTCTAGACAATACAGGTATCGTGATTGCAATTGAATGAGACTCAAGAGTTGTAAAGCACACATCTTGTAGATTGTAGACTCAATAGTTATAAGAGCACACCCCCTGTAGATTGTGGACACAAGAGTTGGAATAACTCATCTATTGCGGAATGTGGCACCAAGGAGTTGGAGGAACTCACTCCTATAACTTGTGTTTCAAGAGTTGAAAACACTCATCTCTTATAGAATGTGGGACACAAGGTTGGAGAAGCTCACTCTTGTAGCTTGTGAATCAGGATTTAGGAGGACCGAGAAAAGGGTGAACGTCCTTCCCCGTAGCAAACATGTTAGGTGTTAGTTATCGGACCCGACAAAAAGGGGGCATGGCCACCTAGACTCGTGCTTGAGATTGGAACGCCTTTAGTATGTTTTATGATTGTTGATTGATGTTGTGTTAGATGCATACACACTATGGTAGATGTTGTGGTGGATCCAGAGGGATACCCGATTTGCATACATGTTGCATTGTAGACACATTTAATAACTTGCTCAGGATATAAATATTTTTGATGTCTATGACACCTAGTTAGTAACATTTGATATGATTGTGCATATTATTTATTATTATACGAATTGTTGACCTACAAGATGATGTAGTTCCCTGGAGTCTGCTAGGACGGTCGAGATGAGTGAGGTTGTTATGCGGGTTGTGATCAGCTCATACCTGACCCTCGTTTTCCCTCTCATGTGTATTTGATTGCAGGACACGACTCGAAAGCAAATAAGCGCTAGTTTCTAAAAAACTAAAAATAAAAAGTTATGCCTCACAAAGTGCTTCACTTTCTCGTACTCCTTTTGATCTTGTTCCCGCCTACATGACAATGATGTTCGAGTGTTTATGCTTGTTATGCCATTATGATGCATAGACCATAAGACCATGAACTTTGATATTATATTAGACTATGTGCATGGAGATCGAACCGGTAAGATCAAAGGTTCAAGGTCATACCGGTTGGACCGGGGTCAAACCGTGATGTTGTATTATACTACTATTAGTATTATTTAACTCAGTAAACTTTAAAAGTGTAAAATTATAAAACAAACTATATAATCATTATTAGAGCAAAATTTATGACATATTGTCAAAATATATTACATATCAACCCAAACATTAGATAATAATGTTTTGTGATATTTTCGCACAAAAATACGAAATAATTGTCTCAAAATAGTAACGAACTTACGAATTATTAATATTTAATTCAAATCATAGTCTAATGAGTCAAATCCCCCGCCGAAGTCATTGACAACACCATCCAAATCCGCAATACGCTAATCTCCAAAATTCTCCAAGTCGGTGTGCTCAACAAATGGTTCAGTAATACCAATTTGTTCATCATCGCAATGAAAAGGAACCGAAAACCGGTACCGAACCGGTCGGGGGTCGATCAGCGGTTCGACCGATCGGACTGGAGGTTTTTAAAAGCTATATTTTATACCTTCTTTTAATATTCTATTTGCGGTAGTTATTTTGTCTAGACTCCAGGACCAATAATGTCATGCCACATGTCAAGTTTGACCCCACACGCAAAATATGCATGATTTTTAAACATTTATTAGTATGTATCAATAGAACCCGTTCTGAAGAATCACTCCCACATGCATGCCTCGCGACAAAATGCTTTGTAATTCGTGCACACCCAAATTATTTATTGTGATTAATTTTTGGTGTTTATATTGGCCATCCCAATAAATTAAAAAACACATAAAATTTAATTCTACTCTTCTTTAATAGCAGCTCCACTTAAAGACTCTTCATTTCGGCCTATTTTTTCCCATTCTCGTCGAAATCTCCCGAAAACTTTTGATTTCACGTCGCCGGTCGCCCACAACTGCCGAAGAAGAACCTTTCGACGTCATCGAACTCCTCTGAATATATTTTGGCGACACCGACTAACCCTTCTAAGATATGGTATATTCTTATTTTTCTCTTACTTTTGATTTTTTTTGCACCTCCTAAATAATATTTTTCATTTAATTTATCATTTAGTGAGAAAATGAATGAATTTTTTTTCACTAAATATAATTTGTTTGGCTTAAATTTTATTTTTATTTTGGGCTGTCAATATCACTTTATTGGGCTACTATTATGATTGAACTGCCAATAATCATTCGCGGGGGCTGTCAATATAAACACCCTTAATTTTTCACCATAAAACTTCTCCATGAGGTCTCGTTCTATAGATTTTGGCCATAAAATTCTCCAATCAGCAAGTGCTGTTTCCTTAACTCTGCCAATTGAAATATTTTAAGCTACTTTTTAGCAACAAAATATTCTGTTTTTGTAATAATTATTAAATAAATCCGGATATTTACTAACTCTAATCAATAATCTTAAACAGTTTAATCCTAATAAATTTAACTATCATCCAAAATGGAATTTAAATTTCATATGAAAAAAAAAATTTCTTCACAACCCAAAAATGACAATAAGGTACTTTTCAATAGTAAATCAATAATGAAAATCATATGAACTACTCTTTTGGAGAGATTATTAGGACCGAACTCCGTTCTGAAATCTAAATTCGGGCCCTAGTTTGCCGTGTGTGGAGGAAACAACGGAGAAAATCAAAAACTAAAAGCCTAAAGGACCCGGGGAACCTGTTCTGGATCGCGCGCAATCATTCCCGGCCGTCCGGGCACCTGGACCGAAAAACTTCATCTTTTGAGAATATTTATAATTTTCATAATCATGTTAAAGAAAGAGGTAATAATACATTAGGGCTATTAATAAAAATAAATTAAAAGGTAAAAAAACACATGAAAATTACACAAAAATGAAGAATTAATACAAATTGCTCATCTGAGAAGCAAGCGACTGAAGCCGCCGCCGCGCCTTCAATCGATGCGGCGATTCCTATTCCTCTTATGTGCTGCTTCAAATGGATCAACCCAGTCCTTGTCTTCCTTCACAGCATCAATCCACCGCCCCTCGAAATTCTGAAGCTCTGATCTTGCTCTTCTTCTCACCTAAGAGATTTGATAAAAAAAATTATTAATTAGTGATTGTGGAGAAGATATTTAGGGTTCGTTTGGCACGGTGTTGGCTCGTGAACGCCAGACCTCGCCTAAAGAACTCCATCCACTTTTACGTTCAAATTGCTTTTTTTTTACTTGGTGGGTCAACCATTGTCATGCCAAAAACATATTTTATGATGACAGCGTTTTTGTCCAAACTCATTGGAGCAAAAACGTTACCCCAAACAAACATCTATGGCTTCGTTTGGCGCGGTGGTGGCGGTCACAAACGTGGTGGTTATGAACCGTCGTTCGTGAACGCCCGACCTCACCTAAGTATCTTCAACCACTTGAAACAAGTTATCTTTTCTTGGCAGCGGTCATAACCATTGTCTTGCCAAACATGCATTTTATGACGGTGTTTTTGTCCAAACTCACGGGAACAAAAAAGCCGCACCAAACGGAGCCTTAAGTTATCTGGATATGATAATTTGGTAAACAATATGTTAAAACCTATGCATCCAACATAAATCTAATTGGCTTTTAGCAAGTGGACTTTTTATTTTTTTATAAGGGCTAATTAATTGTGCTTCACCAATGCTCTGGATGCTGAATGAAGGAAGCATGGTTATGTGCACATAAATCAAAATGGATTCTTGGGTCTGCCCTCTCTGATGTCTTTGGCTTTGATTTGAGGGCATGATTCCGCAGCAAACGCGACGGTATAGGGGGCCACTATTTCAGTGGTACTCTGTGAGCAGCCACTTTGTGCATTTATTGTCAAAGGTTAGGTCTTTCTCCTCTGAGAGAAGCCACTTTGTGCATAGTGCCAAAGGTTAGGTCTGTTTCCAATCTTCCCCCGCCCATACCCCCAATGATTGGGGACTATATGAGTTATGTTGTTGTTGTTGTTATAAGGGCTAATTACCGGGGGAATTTGCATAATTACATGTTGCACCCTTCTATCTTTCGAAATTGCATTTACCTCTCCTCTAAATTTTCCCAGTTTACACAAATGCCCCTTTGGTTAGAAATATGGATGGAAAACGATAAATCAGACAAATAATTTTATGATATTTCAATTTTATCTTTTATAATGATTCTAAATTCATTACAGGGTAAAATGTAATGCACCATTTTCAATGTAGAGTTATTAAAAAGGGTAAAATTGGAATACCATGAAATAATTTAGCATATTTTATCACTTTCCATCTATATTTCTACAGGAAAAGGCCACACCTTTCAATGTGGAGTCATTACAAAGGGTAAAATTGAATATTATAAAATAATTTGGCTGATTTTTTTATTTTTCATCCATATTTCTAACAAAATGGGCATTTTTGTAAACTGGGAAAACTTAGAAGAGAGGGGGGGGGGGGGGGGGGGGAGGTAAATGTAATTTCGAAAGAGAGGGATGCAAGCTGTAATTATGCAAACTCCTAGAGGAGGTCCCGGTAATTAACCCTTTTTTTTAACTGAGTGACTTGGGAGTGCGTCGTTGGGTCTAATATGCCCTAAAACCATGTGAGAACCTATGAATCCTACAAAAAATAAAGTGATTGTAGGTGGAGGGGCTTAGGATTTATATTAGGGCACAATGTTACATGAATTTCCAGACGGGAGATGATATTCTCAGCACGTCTCATCATGTGTAAAGTCTTTGACATTTAACATTGTGTATTTATATGCAGTGTTTAGGATTTATATTAAGTTCATAATGCTTACATGAGTTTTCCGATGTAAGATGATATTCTTGATAGAAATCAAATAATAGATCTTATATTATTCACACTTAAGGATACATACATATATATATATATACACACAGAAGAGGGTGATCCCAACACCCAGAGGTGAGCCTAAGATGATATACCACCAGAATATACAATGCAATACATCTAACACCCCCCCCCCCCCCCCCCCCCCCCCCCCCTCAAACTCACGGGGGTTCATAGACCGAGAGTTTGGATAATAGATAAGAACGTTGGGACTGAGTTTGCGGCTTAGTCATCAAGTCTGCAAACTACTGCTCAGAAGGAACAAAAGAAGAAGCAAGAGTGCCCCGACCATACTGCTCACGAACGAAGAAAGCATCCACCCCGATGTGCTTGGAAATAGAATGCTTCACCGGATTCAAGGTGATCTGGATGGCACCAGTGTTATCACAGTGGAGTGGAGTGAGATCCGGAGAAGAGACACCAAGATCCTCAAGGAGTCAGCGGAGCCAAATAATGTCCTCAGTTAGTAGTAGCCATGACAAGCAGCTCAGCCTCGGTACTGGAACGAGAAATCCCGGTCTGTTTCTTGAACTTCCAGGCAATAAGAGAAGTACCCAAGAACAGTCAGAAACCAGTGACAGATCAGCGGTCAACAGGATCACTGGCCCAAGTAGCATCCGAGTAAGCACGAAGCTGCAGAGAACGGCTACTGGAGTAGAAGAGACCACGTGAAGTCGTCGTCCGGAGATAACGCAAAAGCCGCAGTAGGTGACCATAGTGCACAGAAATAGGCGCACTAACAAACCGACTCAACACATGAACAACATGGGCAATGTCCGACCGAGTAATAGTAAGGTAGACGAGACTCCCAACAAGGTGACGATAGCGAGTAGGGTCAGAGAGAGAAACTCCATCATCTAGTCGTAGCTGAAGGTGAAGCTCCATAGGGGTGTCAACAGTGCGAGAGTCAGAAATAGCAGCTCGAGCTAAGAGATTGGATGTGTAACGCTGCTGAGAGAGCTGAAAACCACGGTCTGAAGATGTGATCTCAAGGCCTAAGAAGTAGCTCAGCTGTCCAAGGTCAGTCATCTGAAACTGCCGCTGAAGATGGTCCTTGACGAAAGCAACATGAGAAAGATCATCACCAGTAATGATCATATCATCCACATAAAGTAGTAAAAGGGTGTACAAACAAAGCTGGATCATGTGGGCTCGGTTGAAAACCGGCGGCTGTAATGGAGGAGTTGAAACGTGCAAACCACGCGCGGGGCGCCTGCTTGAGCCCGTAAAGAGCTCGCCTCAGACGACAGACAAGTCCTGGTGGAGAGAGACCAGGAGGAGGGAGCATGTATACCTCCTGCTGAAGGTCGCCGTGAAGAAAGGCATTCTTCACGTCGAGCTGAAACAGAGACCAGTGACGAACAGCTGTAACTGCAATAAGAGTACGAATCGTAGTCATGTGAGCGATTGGAGCAAAAGTCTCATCATAGTCTCGTCCCTGCTCCTGCTGAGAACCACGTGTCACGAGCCGAGCCTTGTACCTCTCTACAGAACCATCTGAGCGAGTCTTGACCTTGAAGACACACTTGCAAGTAATAAGAACAGCACCAGGGGAAGAGGAACAAACTCCCAAGTACGAGTGTGCTTAAGCGCCTCTAGCTCAGCAGACATAGCAGTCTGCCACTCAGGTATCTCGGTAGCCTCACGATAGGAAGTCGGCTCTGGAGTATCACAGGCGGTAGCAGGAAGGGCAGACAGGTCCAGAGGTAGTGTAGCAAGATTGAGGCGGTCGGGAGGACGTCTCTCACGAGGTGGATTGCGACGCGCAGGAGGATCATCCACAGGGACCTCGCTGGAGGAGACAGACACTGAGTCAGGGGGTACTGGAGGCGAGGGAACAGGAGGGGGACGACGAGTGTAGTGATGTGGAAGGGGAACGACGAGCGCATCGGAGGAAGAGGTGGGTGACAGAGAGTAGGAGGCGGGAGGAGAGACCGGAGAGGCCGGTGGCACTGGGAGAGGAGGACAAACCGGTGAAGAGAACGGGACATGAGGTGGTGAGGTGGGAAGAGTGAGAAACTGCACATCGGAGGGAGTCACAAATGAGTGCGAGGCCGGGGGGATGGAGGACACAAAGAAAGGGTGAGACTCGTCAAAAGTGACGCCATATGAGATCCGAAGACGACGAGAAACAGGATCATAGCATTGATAGCCCTTGTGCTCAATACTGTATCCAAGAAAGACACATGGTATGGACTGAGCAGAGAGCTTGGTGCGCTCACGTGGAGAGAGTAGAACATAACACCGACATCCAAAAACACGAAGATGAGTGTAACGTGGAGGCCGAGAGTACAAACACTCACCAGGACTCAGACCCTGAAGGAAAGTGGAGGGCTGCAGGTTAATAAGATAGACAGCAGTGGAAACAACCTCAACCCAAAAGTGAGGAGGCACATGAGAGGAGATAAGAAGGGTGCGTGTTGTCTAAATAATGTGACGATGCTTCCTTTTAGCTGTGCCATTTTGAGCATGGGCACCAGGGCAAGCAAGCTGAGGGAGAGTACCGTGGGTAGCAAGCAAATCTCGAAAAGCATGAGAGAGGTACTCCCCCCCAGAATCGGAACGAAAAATACTAATGGAAGCAGAGAACTGGGTGCGCACCATAGCAGAAAAAGTAACATATATCTGAAAGAAGTCAGAACGAGAATGCATAAAATAAACCCAATAGTAACGAGAATAATCATCAACAAAGATAACATAATATCGGTGACCACCCTTTGATACAAAAGGTGCGAGACCCCAGACATCAGAATGAACTATATCAAAAGGACGCGAAGATCTTGACTCACTAGACGGATAAGGGAGTTGGAGCTGTTTACCAAGCTTACAACCCGTACATGAATGAGACCGATCAACAGAAACACGACCGAGAAAACCATGACTAATAAGTGACGCAAGGCGCGGGCCACTGGTATGACCAAGTCGGTGATGCCACTGAGAAAAGACCACCGAAGGAAGACAAAAGGTGGCAGCAGCCGGAGATGACGAAGTGGAAGAAAGATTGAGGTGATCAAGGACGTACACCCCACTACGGCGACGGCCAGCTCCAAGGAGTGTCCCTGTCAGACGATCTTGCACACGACAGACAAACTCATCAAAAACAACAAGGCAACCATGGGGTGTGAGTTGGCTGGCGGATATAAGGTTCATGGATAGCTTGGGTATGTAGGCAACGTCGGGAATATGAAAACGGCTAGTATGAAGGAGGCCACGAATAGTAATGAGTAGAATAGTACCATTGGCTACCATGATACTAAGGGCAGGGGAAACGGGCTGGCAGGATGAGAGGTGTGTGGCATCATGGGTCATATGAAAAGAAGCTCTAGAGTCAAGCAACCAGTCGGAGGAAGAGATACCTGAAGGGGTTGAAGCTGCCGGCTGAGAGGTAGAGGCATCAGAAGCATCCGGTGAGCGAACGGAGACAGTAGAGCGAGGCAGGGATCCCTGAGAGAGCTGCTGAGCAATCTGTTGTGCAAGCTCCGAAATAGAGAGAGATTGTGCCACAACAGAGAAAGGAGTACCGGGAGCACGCTGCTGAGCTCTCTGAAGCTTGCGGCACTCAGATTTGACATGACCAAGGCACTGACAGTAGTGACAGCGGACAGATGGGAGACGGAGAGCACCGGACTGAGCCGAAGAGGGCGCAGGAGGACGAGGAACAGGGCGCACCGGAGCACTATAACCTGACGAGGGAAGCAGAGGAGCACTGATAAGAGAGGACTGCGATGGAAGCTGGGGAGCAGCCAGAACAACATCAGACATCCCACCAGGAGAAGTAGTGGAGTCCAAGGAGTGGAGATGAGTCTCCTCAGCGATCACCAGGGCCAAAGTATCGCTGAGCGACGGAGAGGGATGCCGATGCAGAAGTTGAGCACGAATGGACTCAAACTCGGGGCGTAGGCGCATAAGAAACTCAAACAAGCGCTGACAGACGCGATCCCGAGAGATAGCAACACACCGAGGGCATGTTGCACAGGGAGAAGGAGCCATCTCGTCGTACTGAAGCCAGAGATCTAGGAGCTCAGCAAAGAAGGTCTGAACAGACCGATCACGCTGGTAGCAGACGCCAAGGGTCTGGAACAGAGAGTAGCGCAGGGCCTGACTGGACGGCTGATAGAGACGGCGCAAGTGATCCCACATCGTCTTGGCCGTAGGGAGCTCGTAGACAGCCATCCGAATGGGAAGCTCGCAAAACTGACAGATCACGACAATCGCGCGAGAGTCGTCAGAGCGCCACCGCGCTAAGTCGGAGCCCTTGGTGGAGGTGGCCGTGCTGACAGTGGAAGAATCGGTAGCAGGAGCAACAGCCGGCGGTGCAGGAGCAGGCTCGGAGCCGTCAATGTGGCTCCACAAATCTAGGCCACGAAGAATGACGCCGACGGTGGCGGACCAAGCCTTGTAATTCCGCCCATCGAGGGTGACATCAGCCTTTTGAAGGAAGCCGGAGGAGTGAAAGGAGGTGATCGGGGCTGCGGGGCAGCCGGAGAAGGAGAGATACGAGCAATCAGCAGGTGTCAAAGACCTGGAGCAGAGGCGTCAAAGTTCTGCGGGATCTGGAGACAAAACTTCGACCGGAACCCGTGCATGTATCGATCGAAAGCAGTAGGGATCGAGCGGAAGCTGTGCAGTTATCGATCAGAAGCAGAAGATCGATCGGCGAGATCGATCAATCGGCGAGATCGATCGATCGGCGGTATCAATTGGGGAGATCGATCGAACGGAAGCAGTAAGAGATCAGTCGGAAGCAACGAGATCAATCGACAATCGGAAGAAGCAGACGAGCGGAATCGGGAGGAAGCAGGAGAGCATAGGAAACCCTAACCTAGCTCTGATACCATGATACAAATAATAGATCTTATATTATTCACTTAAGGATACATATATATATACACAGAAGAGGGTGATCCTAATATTATTCACACTTAAGGATACATATATTATACACAGAAGAGGGTGATCCCAATACCCAGAGGTGAGCCTAAGATGGTATACCGCCAGAATATACAATGCAATACATCTAACAATTCTCAGCGCACCCCCTCATGCGTGTGATCTTTGGTATTTAACGTGCGGAGTTCTTTAATTAATTAGTTGACTTGGGAGTGTGTTGTTGAGCATAGCATGATCTAATAGTATGTTGGAACATATGCACGAAAATAAAACCAATTGGTTGTAGGTAAATGTTTTATTTTAGGTGAAATATGCTGCATGAGTATTTTAATGTGGGACGATATTTTATCATGTGTAAGGTATTTGACCTCTAACATGTGAATTATTTATTTCTTAATTGGGCGACTCAAAAATGTTCCATTAGGCCTAACATGCTCTGATACCATATTAAAATATATGCATTCAACATAAAACCTAGTCATATATTAAAAACACAAATGCTATATGAGTATCCCAATATAAGACACCTTTAAAAAAAATTTTATTTTAACGACCTCGGGTGAGCCATTGGGCCAGGTATACTCTAATAGTATGTTAGAACCTATGCATCCAACAAAAAATTAATTGGATGTAGATGAAAAGGGTCTAGGATTTATATTAAGGGCTTAATACTACATGAGTTTTCTGATGTACGATGATACTCACCCCCACCCACCCACCCCTCATGTGTAGGATCTTTAGTCTCTAATACGTGAACTTTTTTTTAACAGGTGATGTGAGAGTGGGTAGTTGGGCTACTCTGCTTTGATAAAATGTTAGAACTCAAGCATCCAAACAAAGAACAAATGGTTGTAGGTTGAGGGGCTCGTGATCTATATTAAGTGCAAAAGGCTACATGAGTTTCCTGATGCGAGACTGTATAAAATCAAATATATCCTTATAGGCACGCCATGCCCTACTTGTTTTCAGATCCCATTACCCAAATGAATTCTCAACTTTCCTTCCATATTTGCTAATAAATGATTATGCCCATTTACCGGGACCTCCCCTCTAAGTTTGCTAAATTACAGGTTGTACCCCTCTTACTCTTAATTACAAAAACCTCCCCTATAAAAGTATATTTCATAATATCCATGCACAAAAAGACACTCCCCCCCCCCCCCCCCCCCCCCCCCCCCCCCCCCCCCCCCCCTCAAAATTTACTCCAAGGGGATATTTTTGTGCATGGATGTTATGAAATGTAAACTTACATGGGAGGTTTTTGTAATTTCAAAAGTAAGAGGGGTGCAACTTGTAATTATGCTAACTTCGAGTGAAAATTTTGGTAATTATTCCTAAATGGTTATGTTCCATAGAATTTACTAATATATGCAATTAGTAGTACAACTAAAGACTATAGATGGTGTGAATTGAAGTACTAGATACTAGAATGGGTTGTTATAGAGTACATATTAGATAAACTTAAAAACGAACATTAAGATCCCTTCAAAATTATGCAATCCATGAACTTGAGGTCTCAGCAACTCCTAAAAATGTAGCGATAGCGGTTTATTCTCAACGCTAATGCCCGCTCACTTCAACTTAACCAGTTCAAGTTCACGAACTTGAACCAATGCCTAACAGATCAAACATGACTGTTTGATTTAATTTTATCTAGATGGCAGTGTTATGAAATGCCATTTTGAAAGTTTGATTTAGTGTCATTGAACTTATTAATGATATTTCTTACGAATACGGAAGATAGCGAGGGACGAGAAGGTGAGGACACGACGCATATGTTGACATCGGGACCGAGGCGACGAGGACATGGATCCCAACACGACGACGGACGTTCGCCGGTAGGGCGCACGGGCATAGCGCACCCATCAGCTTTATATTTTACTATCGCACGTGTATTTCAAGTTGTGGGTTATTTACCATTTTCCCTTACGTGTTTCGGAACTTGATACTATATAAATCTATGTATGTCTCTTATTTGCATCATCTCGAGAGTAAGATCATTAGGTTCGACCTGCCATCATCAGGCAGCGGTTTTCGCCTCCCGAAACAATTCAGCGCCTAACCGTCTCGCGCGAGTGCATCTCTTCCCGACTCGCCTGCTTCTTTCGATTGATCCTTTCCGCAATCGATTTTTTCTCGAACACTATCTTTCTCGGCGAGAGATGGTTCTCAGCCGATCTTGGTCCGCATCTCCTCGACAACCTGTTTCCTACGCAACCTCCCCTCCCGCGACATCTCTCCCGCGACATCTCTCCCGCGCCGATAGTGCTACGTCGATAGTGCCTCGTCTCGCCCGACGACCCTGCAGTGCGACCTCGTCGCCTTAGAGGGAAGTTCTACGCCCGGCTGATTGCCTACTCTCCAACACCCTTCCGGCCGCCACCCCAGGTGCATACTGCGGCTCTTCCACGTCTCAGACCACCTCCCCGGCCATCGAACGACCCCCAGATGACCAACCAAGAGTACCACGATATACGTACTAAGGGTCTCTATTTCCGTTGCAAACAACCCTACTCCTCGACTCATGACTGTCCTCTGAAGGAGCTCTGCATCACCATTGACGAAGAGGACCCCAATATCACCTTTGGGGATTTCAAAGCCCGGGAGGGCGATGACTCGCCACCGGACATGGGAACCCGCGCGTGGGTGCATTGTTTAGAAATCATGTGCTCTGCGGTTGGCGACACCTATGGCCCTACACTATGACATTCTCTGGTTCCATGCATGACACTTCCCAAACAGTGTTGATTGTAGTTGGGCCAGCCACAATTTTATCTCTTAGCGCCTGGTGACACAACTCGATATTTGCATGTCTCCTGCCCCTTAGTTCATTGTTTGCTTCGGCGGCGATAGCCGCAATAACACTTGGGGACTTTGTACGGACCTGCACATAATTGTGGGTCTCTGCCATCTCTGCGCAAAATTTCTACTCTTTTGAGTTCGGTGGCATTGACGTCATACTCGACGTCGCATGGCTTCGTACTCTCAGTGACGTGTATGCCAACTTGGATCGCATGACGATGCATTTTCCTCAGTTGAGAGTCCCTTTACTCTTGGCAGGTGAGCGTCCCTTTCCTATCCAGTGGTGGCCCTCCATCCTCGATAACCAGAGGCGGTGGACTTTGCCTCCTACATGTGGCACGCCGTCGAGTTGACCCGCCAAGCCGCCCTCTACCACTTTAGCTGAAGTGCGTCCAAGAAGTTTCTTCTGCCTCGAGGACAAGGAAATAATTGAGGGGCGACATTGTTACAAATAAAGAATAGAGAGAAGGACGAGGACACGATGCATATGTCAACGTCGGGACCAAGGCAATGAGGACACGGATCTCAACATGATGACGGACGTTCGCTGGTAGGGCGCACAGGCACAAATACCCGTCAGTTTTATATTTTATTATCGCACATGTATTTCGGGTCGTGGGTTATTTGATGATTTCCCCTCGCGTGTTTTGGAACTAGGCACTATATAAGCCTATGTATGTCTCTTATTTGCATCATTTTGGGAGTAAGATCGTTTTAGGAAGAGCCCTAGGGGCTGATTCTGATCCTCTCTTCTTCCTCCTCCTTTTTTTCTCTTCTCTTCCCTCTCTTCTACTTCAAACCCTAGCACCTAACAATATCGGAGTTTATCAGAATGCAAATGCTCTTAAGATGATGCGTCTTGCATGGAATAACAAACCATCAGGCCAATGAAATCTTACCTCCGTACGAGAATCCATAACCGGTGTTCCTCTTCTCTGCTGGAAAAGGCAAATAAACAAACAAAATCAACAGTAGACACACCTTTTTAGCTCAAGAACAACACCAGAAGCACTGAAATGTACAAATATAGCGATGCTAGATCTAGATTATATTATATTGTATATATATACTATTTATATTATACATATGTGTGTGCATAAATATATCAATAAAAAAGAAACCCATTAAGAAGGATAACCCACCTTTTTGGTTGAAGGACCTCCTAAGGTCTGCACACCTTGATGGACAATGTATTCACTATCTACAACACCCACCTTCTTAGTGGGGTCTCCCTACAGAAATTCAGAAAAATATTCTGTCAATGTGAACAGCTGATAATATTCAGTGTCAGAAAACGCCGGATCATTTAAAAATACCAACATTAAACTTACAAACAAGAATACTAAAATTCAAACAGGTAAGTACAAGTATGGCAAAATATCTAAAAAAAATTACATACGTTCATTCAGTTACTAATTGCTTCTTACATTCTTCATTATTTTCACGATTTTATTGATATAACTTCCCAGAAGGATATCATCTTGTCTTTCATAATAAATAAAACAGCCATGAAAAACTGGCTCAAACTCATAAAATCAAGGTCAAGCTTTCAGCTTGAGACATTAATTAATCAAGCTCGAGCAGAGAATGGATCGATCTCAACTTAATTCATTTACACCTCAAACGAGGCGCATTTTGGAGTATGTGTCCGCCATTAATTTTAGTATGCACTCTTTTTTGTCTTACAGGTAGTATATTGCACTAGGAATTGCTATGTTTTATGCTGTCGGAGGAAGAAGATGATATCTTGGGAGAATATCGTTGTAATATTGGATTCATGTCATCGTAGCTATGGTCAGCCTCACACACACAATTGCAGCGGAATATACAAACAAAGGTAGATATGGTGGAGAGAGAGCAGTTAAAGAACTTCTAATACTCCCACTTGATTTCCTAAAGACTTGCTTACAAATAACGCATGACTCCAAAATTGAGTGACTCCAAATGAGAAGACCTTCCTCTTTTGTAGGCCCTAAAGAATTTCCTTCCAAAAGATGAAAGGATCTAGACTCTGCTACAAATTGGCGTTTTCTAGACTCTTATCATTATTATATCAATTTTGCAGATTGATTATTATAATACATTTATATTGTTTGCATGGCTTGTAAATTGATTATTGATTAGATTTGTTATTAGTACCATGGATGGAACATGTTTGTCATCCTTCATGAATGCCTTTATTCTATTGTTGATTTTAATGATTAAGACATAAGACACGTAATATAGATACTTTGATCCAGTACAGAAATTATATAAGTCACTTCCACTTTTAGCTGCAGTCTTAAGTTTGCCATTACATACTAAACATATTTCTCACCTCAATACATGCTGTTGTTTTACAGATAGAAAAGCTCCACTGTACAACTATTAAAGAGCAAGAAAATAATTTGCACCATGAGCAAGTTAGACATCTCATAGTTGACTTATTAGTTGTATATCACAAATTCAGGGACACACTTTCAGTTGAAATAAATATAGCTTTTCTTATTAATTTCTTATATCTCTACAATGTTACATTGCTCCCCTATATATATACACAACAGAGGGGAGCCAAATACATAATCTGTGATGTGGGACTAAATACAAGAGGAGGAGTCGGCTATACGCACACCAATTTGTGCTAAACGCACACCAATTATCAACACTCCCCCTCAAGGTGGGCGAAAGATATCCACTAAGTCCATCTTGTCACACAACCTTGATAAATCAGTGAGTTAAGTCCTTTAGTTAGACAATCGGTCACTTGGTCTTTTGTAACCACATGTCCAACCTTCAGTACCCCGCTATCCAACTTCTCTTTGATGAAGAATCTGTCGATTTCTATATGCTTAGTTCTGTCAGGTTGGACGAGATTATTTGCAATGCTAATAGCTGACTTGCTGTCACACCATAATGTCCTTTTTTCTCCTTGATCTGTCTTGAGTTCAACCAGCAGGGCTTTTAGCCATAACATTTCCCCCACATCTAAGGCCATGGCCCTGTACTCTGCTTCGGTTGTAGATCTCGCAACTACAGTCTGCTTCTTGCTTCTACAGGAGACTAGATTGCCCCCTACAAACATGCAATATCCTGACGTGGACCTCCTGTCATCAGCGCAACTAGCCCAGTCAGAATCACAATAGCCCTCGATGTTTAAATGCTCATTCTTCCGGAATATCAGCCCCTTTCCTGGAGCACTCTTCAAGTACCTAAGGATCTGATACACGGCATCCATGTGACCTTTCCTAGGATCATGCATATAGCGGACCACCACACTTACGGGCGAAAGCTATGTCAGGACGTGTGTGGCTCAGATATATCAAGCGGCCTACCAACCTTTGGTACCTTTCTCTATCAATTGGCTCTCCTGCCTCAGCACTGAGCTTGTTCTTTTGATCAATAGGGGCAACTGCAGGTCTGCACCCCAACATCCATGTCTCTTTGAGCAGATCTAGCACATACTTCCGTTGGGATAGAACGATCCCTTCCGCACCATGAGCTACCTCAATCCCTAGGAAGTATCTTAGTTGCCTGTTACGCCCCCGCTACGCTTTACGGGGCGTCATTACGTACGGAGGAGCAAAGGCGCGCTAAACAACGGGGCTGAACCTTCCGGTTCAGCCCCCACTCAGTGAACCGGCCGGCCGAGGGCTGAACCAGGCGGGTTCAGCCCTCCTTGGAGGGGCCGGCCGGCCCCCTCCTTGCCCGGGTATTTATATACCCGGCCAGCCCCCCTTTTGGGGTTATGCAAGAAGTATTTGGTTAGTCTTCTCCCTCTCTCAAACCCTAATCTTCCCTCTCTTTCTCTCTAGATCTTCTTCTTTTAGTCTCTCTAGTAGCTTTGCTTTAACATTTGGTATCAGAGGCGTTCATCTCTCCGACATGGTGAACACTCGCTCTCAAGAGGAGTCCTCGCGGATTGAAACCCTAGAGGAGAACGTTGTTGGCCTAACTGACTCGATGGCAACCATGGAAGGGCGGATGGAGGCTCGGATGGAGGAATTGAAGGCCTTGCTGAAAGGGAAGGCGTCGGCGAGTGAGGATTCGGCCGGATCGGGCGCCGATTTGGGCGCTGCGGGCGCACGGGTCGCGGAAGGTATCGGCGGCGTGCGACTGACGGAAGACGATCGCGCAAGGGGCGGCTGGATTCCGCCTGGCACGGGCTGGCAGGGAGGTGCGTCGGCCTATGGGGTAGCAGCGGGGGGCTCGGCAGCAGTTTATGGGGGTCCGGCGGGGTCGATTCCGCCTGGAGCTGCAGCGGCAGGGTTCGCCGACCCCGGAGCGGCCCGGGGACAGGGCCGACAGGGCTGGGCGGAGCCGGCAGGGCTTCGTCGAGGCTGGGAAGAGCCGGCTGGGCTCCGGCGACCTCCAGATCCCGCGGGATACCAAAGGGGGGCTTCTTCCTCCTCCCCGTGGGTTTGGGCCGCCGGGCATGACCGGATTTGGCCAAGCGTGGGGCGGACAGCAACAACCTCCTCCTCGGGGAAACGGTCCGCATCAAGGCTACGGCGGATTCGAGCAAGGTGAGCCTGCAAGACGGGAAGGAGGTCATGGGGGACAACGTTTGACTCCCGGATTAACTCGCATGTACTTTCCGGAGTTCGAGGGCGGCGATACATTGGAATGGATTCAAAAGGCTGAACTTTTTTCCAGTACCAAGAGGTGCCTGAAGGTCAGTGGGTGCAGTTAGCGTCCTTCCACTTGAAAGAGGAGGCTTTCCAGTGGACGCAGTGGTTCCTACGGGGACGGGAGTACGTGCCTTGGGGAGAGTTTGTGGATGGATTTACGGCCAGATTTGGGCCACTTGAGTACGAGAACTTTGAGGCCCTCCTTCAGAAGCTTCGTCAGAAAGGGTCGGTGCTGGAGTATCGCACCGAGTTCGAAAAGCTGGTGAATCGGGTTCAGTGGCCGGAGAGGACACTCTACAGCTGTTTCATATCTGGCCTCAAGGAGCACATTCTTGACGAGGTGCAGGCACTCATGCCTCCGTCATTGAACCACGTCATTACTTTGGCGCGCATCCAGGAGGAGCGGTTCAACAGGCAGCGAGCACGCATCACGAGTAGACCGCCTTTGGCTCCTACCACAGCAGCACGAAGGGAGCAGCCCACGGGTAGCAAACCGACGGTGACTCGGTTATCGTGGAGTGAGTTGGCCGCTCGGAAGGAGAAGGGGCTGTGCTTTAATTGCGATGAGAAGTTTGTACCTGGCCATAAATGCCAGAAGATACAGGTCTTCATGTTGCATCAGGATGTGGACGACGAGCTGGCTCCAGATGAGGAGTTGGAGGTGGACTTGGACGAGACGGAGTTCGGGGTTTTTCTTCATGCTCTTGAGGGTTGCGCTCCCCCGCTTACTATGCGGCTGGCGGGCCGAATCGCCCAAGAGAAGGTTACTATTCTGGTGGACAGTGGGAGCACCCACAACTTCATACATCCCGACGTGGCACGGCGAGTTGGGCACGTGGTTGACAAGGGGGCTGCCTTTCATGTTATGGTGGCGGATGGCAGCAAGCTTCGATGCGAAGGGGTGCTGAAGGGCGTGGAGTTGCGGCTACACGGCTATGTGGGAGGACTGACGTCTACCTGTTGCCTATTCGGGGCTCAGACATGGTGCTGGGAGTTCAGTGGTTGCGCCAGTTGCAGCGGGTGACTTTCGACTAGGAGCACATGACGATGGAGTTTGTGCATGGCGACAGGCAGTTTTGCTTGCAGGGTCTCATGTCATCTCCTATTAAGGAGGTTTCTCTTCGCAGCATGCATCGGTTGAGCGGGGATGGCCAGATGATGGCCGTCCTTCGGGAGGTCCCGACCGGCGAGCCGACGCCTTCGGAGGTACCGGTTCAGTTACAGTTACTTCTGACAGATTATGCTGATGTTTTTCAGGAACCACGCACTCTGCCTCCGCCGAGGTTCCGTGATCACCGTATCCCGCTCAAGGCGGGTGCTGAGCCTACGAACGTTCGTCTGTACCGCTACCCACACGTTCAGAAGGCGGAGATCGAGCGCAGTGTCCGTGAGATGCTGGAGGCCGGCATCATTCGGCCAAGTACGAGCTCCTTCTCGGCTCCCATTATTCTGGTCAAGAAGAAGGACGGGTCCTGGCGATTCTGTGTGGACTACCGTGCCTTGAACGGCGTTACGGTCAAGGATAACTTCCCGATTCCCCATATCGAAGAGTTGCTGGATGAGTTGCATGGGGCCCAGCGTTTCACCAAGCTGGATCTTTGCTCCGGCTATTACCAGATCTTGATGGCACAGGAGGACATCCACAAGACGGCTTTCCGGACTCATGACGGCCACTACGAGTTCTTGGTTATGGCCAATGGACTGACCGGAGGGCCCTCTACATTCCAGGCCAACATGAACGAGATGTTCAGAGATTTCCTGCGGGTATTTGTGTTGATCTTCTTCGATGATATACTCATCTACAGCGCGAACTGGGAGGACCGCGTGGGTCACGTGGAGCAGGTCCTTGCCAGACTACGTCAGCACAACCTTTATGCCAACCGTTCCAAGTGCTCCTTCGGTCAGGAGGAGGTGGAGTATTTGGGTCACTTGGTTTCCGGTCAGGGCGTCAAGGCCGACCCACGGAAGATTCAGAGTATGCAATCTTGGTCGCGACCGGTTACAGTCCGCGCCTTGCGGGGTTTTTTTGGGGCTCACAGGGTATTACCGGCGGTTTGTCCAGGACTATGGCAAGATAGCTCGGCCACTGACACAGCTACTGCAGAAGGACTCCTTTTCTTGGAGTGAGGAGGCGGAGGAGGCATTCCAGGCCCTCAAACGGGCCATGACCACCACGCCGGTCTTGGCTTTACCGGATTTCACACAGGAGTTCGTTCTGGAGACGGATGCCTCGGGTGTCGGCATCGGGGCGGTTTTGATGCAGGCAGGTCGGCCGATAGCCTTTTACAGCAAGGCCTTGGCCCCTCGTACTTTGGGCCTCTCGGCCTACGAGAAGGAGATGTTGGCAATTATTCACGCGGTGGCTGTTTGGCGGCCATATCTATTGGGCCGACACTTTAAGATCCGGACGGATCACCGGAGCTTGAAGCATTTCCTGGACCAACGGGTCTCCTCGCCGCTACAGCAGAAGTGGGTGACTAAGCTTCTCGGTTACGACTACGAGATTGTGTATCGTCGTGGCAAAGAGAATGTGGTCGCCGATGCCCTCTCTCGTCTTCCAGAGGCTGCTATCGCTCATATTTCGGGGCCGTTGGTCGATTCAGTGGAGGATATTCAGGAAGAGGTCCGGCGATCAGACACGCTGCGTCCGTTGGTGGAGGCTTTACAGCGGGGAGAGACCGTCGCAGCTGGCTACCACTTGTGTAATGGCCGGCTTTACTATCGGGGCCGGGTGGTCGTGCCCGCCGAGTCAGCCTGGAAGACCGTATTGATGCATGAGTTCCATTCTTCGCCTACAGGAGGGCATGCGGGGGTGCTCCGGACCCTTCAGAGGGCACGGGCAAACGTTTTCTGGACAGGCATGCGACGGGACATTCAGCAGTTCGTTCGCCACTGTGAGATCTGCCAGCGGCAGAAATATGAGACCTCTTCTCCGACAGGGCTGCTTGTTCCGTTGGAGATTCCGCAGCAGATTTGGGACACGGTGTCCATGGACTTCATTGATGGACTGCCAAAGTCTAAAGAGAAGTCTGTCATTCTGGTGGTGGTGGACAAGCTGTCCAAGTATGGCCATTTCCTGGCGCTCAGCCATCCGTACACCGGGGAGTCTGTGGACGCACTCTTTCCTCGAGAGATCGTTCGCCTGCATGGCCTCCCCCGCGCCATTATCTCTGATCGGGACCCTACCTTCGTCAGCGGGTTCTAGAAGGAGCTGTTCCGGCTGCAGGGGCACTCGCTTACACTTCAGCACGGCCAATCACCCGCAGTCGGATGGTCAGACGGAGGTGCTTAATCGTGGGGTCGAGACTTATCTGCGTTGCTTTGTGATGGATGAACCGCGGAGCTGGCCGGACTGGTTGCATTGGACCGAGTACTGTTACAACACGGCATACCACTCCGCCAGCAGGATGACACCATTTGAGGTGGTTTACGGACGGCCTCCTCCTACCTTGGGCAGCTATGAGCCCGGGAGCACCGCTCTTCCAGCCGTGGATCGCGCTCTGCTGGACCGGGATCGCATGTTGGTCACACTTCAGGAGAATCTCCGTCTAGCCCAGGATCGCATGAAGACCCAGGCGGACAGGCACCGCACTGAGCGGGAGTTCGCTGTTGGTGACGAGGTGTTCCTCAAGCTCCAGCCGTACCGGCAATTGTCCGTTGCTCGTCGTGGCAACCAGAAGTTGTCCCCACGCTACTACGGTCCCTTTCAGGTTGTCAGCAGGGTGGGACCGGTAGCTTATACCCTGGCATTACCGGAGGGTTCGCGCATCCATTCCTACATTCCATGTCTCGTTGCTCAAGCGGAAGGTCGGGCCGCATGTCCGACCGAGCACTTTGTTACCTGAGGTCACTTCGGCAGGAGAGCTGCGGCCGCTTCCTGAAGATGTTTTGATGCTCAAGTGGAAGAAAAGGGGCGCGGAATACCGGCCCGAGCTCTTGGTCAAATGGAAGAACCTGTCGCCGGCACACAATTCATGGGTGGACTTCTTCGACTTCAAGGAGCTCTACCCCGACTACCACCTTGGGGACAAGTTGGTTCTTGATGGGGAGGGGAATGTTACGCCCCCGCTACGCTTTACGGGGCGTCATTACGTACGGAGGAGCAAAGGCGCGCTAAACAACGGGGCTGAACATTCCGGTTCAGCCCCCACTCAGTGAACCGGTCGGTCGAGGGCTGAACCAGGCGGGTTCAGCCCTCCTTGGAGGGGCCGTCCGGCCCCCTCCTTGCCCGGGTATTTATATACCCGGGCAGCCCCCCTTTTGGGGTTATGCAAGAAGTATTTGGTTAGTCTTCTCCCTCTCTCAAACCCTAATCTTCCCTCTCTTTCTCTCTAGATCTTCTTCTTTTAGTCTCTCTAGTAGCTTTGCCTTAACATTGCCCCAAGTCCTTTACCTCAAATTCTTTGCCCAACTTCGTCTTCAGCTGATCATTTTCGCTCTCATCATCACCTGTAATAATCATGTCATCCACATACACAGCGAGCATTGTAGTGTGAACTCCATGTCGTTTAAAGAACACTGTATGGTCAACATTGGTTTGCTGATATCCCATGTTAACCATAGCTCTCATAATTTGTCAAACCAGGCTCGAGGAGACTATTTTAGCCCATATAGAGACTTCTTGAGTCTGCACACCTTTCCTGTAGTTTGGTCTGTTCCAAAGCCCGGTGGTACCTCCATGTACACCTCTTCAAGTAAATCCCCATGAAGAAAGGCATTCTTCACGTCGAGCTGATGTAATGTCCATCTCTCATTTGCTGTCAAGGATATCAGTATTCGTACTGTGCTCATCTTTGCGACGGGTGCAAAAGTCTCGTCGTAATCAATGCCATAAGTCTGGAAGTATCCTTTTGCTACTAATCGAGCCTTGTAGCGCTCAACCAGACCCTCTGGGTTTTGTTTCACAGTGAAAACTCACTTGCACCCAACTGCCCTTTTTCCTGGAGGTAGTGACACAAGATCCCATGTTTTATTCTTTTCCAATGCCCCAAGTTCTTCTAGCATTGCAACTTTCCACTGTGGATCTTCCTTAGCAACCTGCCAACACTTGGGAATAGAGACAATATCCAAAGATGCAATGAATGCTCCATGTATAGGTGACATATGAGAGTAGGAAACAAATTGGGCAATATCACGAGGAAACCCGTATCGATCAGGTGAGACTCCCGCATTCCTGCGGGAACTCCTCCTTACCGGTGTGGGAGTGGGAATAGTGGGATGAAGAACTACATCACCTGTAAATTCGGAGATTGAGGTGGATGGAGTAGGTGCCTCAGGAGTCGGGGTAGATAGAGACAGGGGACTTGGCACAAGTGGTACCGTAGGCATTGTAGGTACTATAACCTCGTTCTGCTGCCTACTTCTTGTATACACTCTTAGCTCCCCCTGAACTTGAGATCTTCTATTCGCAGAGTCATGCTCTTCATGTACTGGCATCACATCCGACTCTATGCCCTTTTGCATAAGTGGATAGGGGATACTCACTATCCGTTTCTAACCACCACTGCTATCCTCCCCCTCTCACATCATACCACCACTGTTGTCCTCCCCCTCTCGCATCATATTGCTTGTAATGAGTGGGTCCTCTAGTGACGAGTCAACTGGAGAAGAATAATATGACTCACATTCTCTAAATGTGACATCCATACTGACGAATAATTTTCTTTCCACTGGACTCCAACACACGTACCCATTTTGGGTAGCCGAATACCCAATAAAAACACACTTTAGAGCCCTTGGATCCAGCTTTCCCACATTGGATCTATTATCATGTACAAAGCATACGCAACCAAAGGTCTTGAGAGGTAAAATCTCTTCCTTCTTCCCTCGCAACACCTCAATCAGAGACTTCCAATCCAGTACTCGCGAGGGCATTCGATTGATCAAATAAGCTGCTGTTAGGACAGCCTGCCCCCACAAGTACTTTGGTACCTTCATTGATATCATCATGCTCCGGGTTACTTCTAGAAGGTGTCTGTTCTTCCGTTCGGCTACTCCATTCTGCTCTGGTGTATATGGACAAGTGGTTTGATGTTGGATTCCTTGTGAGGACAAGTACTCTCCAAACGCTCAGTTAGTGTACTCGGTCTCATTGTCAGACCGCAACACCCTCACCACTGCACCGTATTGAGTATGAACCCCTTTGTGGAAATCCTTGAAGCAGGCAAATACATCACTTTTGTTTTTCATTAGATAAAGTCATGTGACACGAGAGAAACAGTCAATGAAAGACACAAAATACCGAAATCCATTCACAGTAGGTGTGGGACATGGTCCCCAAACATCAGAATGCACAAAATTAAAAGAATGGGAACTCCTACTACCAGAACTGGAATAAGAGTTTCTGGTATGTTTTCCTAACTCACAAGCATCACATACAAGTTTGACATGATTTGCTTTCTTAAACAAAATGGGATACATTTGACTTAAAGCAACAAAAGAAGGGTGACCCAGACGCCGATGATGAAGTAGTAACCACTAGCAAGTCCTCCACGCTACTCATATCTCCTACAGTACTCTTTATAACAGTTGAAATAGCTGAGTTTATACTTTCCCTATCCAGGTACCACAAGCCATTATGCAATGTGCCAGTCCCAAGTCTTCTGCCTGTCCCTTTCTCCTGGAAGATCACCTTCGGGATATCAAACAAAACAACACATTTTAGTTGAGATACAATGACACTAATGGACAAGAGATTCATAGGAAAGGAAGGAGCATGCAAAACATTGGACAGAGTCAACGTGTTGGTGCATTGCACAGTGCCCTTACTAACTACTGGTTGAGCAGTGCCATCAGCAGTTTGAATGCGTTTTGGGACTGCAAGGGGAGTATACGAACGTAATTCCCTAGCGTTCCCAGTGACATGTCGAGAAGCACCATAATCGATTATCCAATCTGATGATTTAGTGGTGGATATGGATGCGAGGGCAAGTGTATCACCAGTACCTGTGGTGGAGTGAGCAAAAAAGGCAATATTACCCATAGACGTAGTGGGTGTGCCATCCATCACACCTTTCTGCTTCCTTTGGATTAGCTGGTGGTATGCATCCAAAATCTCCTGCTCTTTTGGGTGACCCATATCAACAATACCTTCTTCTGCCGCCACCTCGCTTATCATGAGATTCGCCCGATAACCTCCTCGTCCACCGCCTCTACGACCTTCACAACCGCGTCCACGACCTCCAAACTTTCCCCTTCCACCTGCATCTCGCTCTTTTGGTAGCTTGGGACAAGTTATTCAGAGATGACCTATTTCACCACAATTGTAGCATTGTCGCGTCTCACTCTTGTATCCCTCGTTCCCTTGATTGGTGACCGTTAGGGCCGATTTCTCTCCCGGAAGAGTGGTTCCACCAAACTGGAGCCTAATCCTGCTATCCTCCTGCATCATGGCTGAGATTGTCTCATCCAGGGAGGGAATCTTTGGCTGAGCGAGCAACATCGCACTCCTCTGCTCAAATGCCAGGTTTAACCTCCTCATAAAGTGCATAGTCCTCCGCTGAGCATCTCGCTCCTCTTTCGTGCATTCAGGATCTTTGCAGTATGCAGATGGTGAGAAATAATCATAGTCTTCCCATAGTCGCTCTAGCTCTGCGGCATACTCCTGGATCGAGCGATCTCCCTGGGTTACAGTCTCTATCGCTCGCTCGATCTGAAACACACGCATGTTGTCGACTCCTACGTAGAGCCTCTATAACTTCCCCCAAACATCGCTTACAGTCTCTATGTCATCCACCGTGATAGCGATAGACGCGATCATCGAATTTAGGAGCCAAGTGTAACAGACTATGCGTAGTTTTCCACTCGTTGTACCCATCCGAGTCCTTCTCTGGCTCCCCCTTCTCGCCAGTCAGATAGCCCTCCAGGTTCCTTCCGGAGAGAGCCCTCTTTACCCGACGTGACCATCTCAAGTATGTGGCTGGTCCGTCGAGCTTCAGCTCCACAGGAGGGAGATCCAGTTCTATCGGAGGCAGCGGCGACTGAGTCGAGCCCTCGCCTTTGGACATCCGTAAAAACTCAAAAAATACTTTTAGGTCCGCCTCCTCTATTTTGGCAACCAATTTCTCCATAAGTAGCACAACTATTGATTTATTTATTTATTTGAGTGAATGAATTTCTCCCGAAACTCCGCAACGAGAAGCACTCGGAACGTCGCACTTCCACTGCGCACGGGGGAATCAATTCTTGTAGTGTGCTCCTGAGGTCGCCTCTCCTTGCTTTGAAAGAGCCGCGCTGTTTGATTCACAAAGAGATGTCGCGCTCCTGCCGCAACAAGTCGTGCCTCTGCCGCACTCCTCCTGCCGCAAGCAACAAGTCGCGCTTCTGTCGCAATAAGAAACCCGCTCCTGCCGCACACGCCCCGTCTGCCGCACGCCGTCTCCTGCACTCCTGCCGCACACGCCCCGTCTGTCGCACGCCGTCTCCCGCGCTCCTGCCGCAACAAGCCGCCCTTCTGTCACAAGGAGAAGCCGCGCTCCTGCCGCACTGTGCTCCCGCAAGCGTTCCTGCGCAAGTGGCGCACCCTGCCGCACTCCTCCTGCGCAAGTGACGCACTCCTCCAGCGCAAGTGTCGCACCCTGCCGCACTTCTCATGCGCAAGTGCCACACTCCGTACTGCTGCAAGCTACGCTGAAGGAAAGTTATCACGCGCTCATTCTGTGTCCTCTATGCGCACATTTACGGCCTCCGGAGATTGTCCCGCTGCACTGCTCGCACAGGATCGATTCCAAACCTAGCTCTGATACCAAGTTGAATTAAATATAGCTTTTCTTATTAACTTCTTATATGTCTACAATGTTACATTGCTCCCATATATATACACAACCGAGGGGAACCAAATACATGATCTGTGATGTGTGACTAAATACAAAAGGAGGAGTCGGCTATACGCACACCAATTTGTGCTAAACGCACACCAATTATCAACAGTTTCCAATATAATGGCAAGTGAAACAAGTATAATAAATTATAAGGTTTAGATCTTATGCAGATCATAGTTCATGGGCGGGCTAACCCGTATCGGAGCTCGTTTGGGTTTACATTCACAGGAGTTATGATCATCATATGGACGATCCGGGTCTATAGTTGAGTTCAATTACAGCCACTACTTGGGGAAGTCAAACCCATGCAAGGGACTAACTGTGTTGGTGCAGAAAACGTGTCCAACTTGCTGTATGTCAGGAACAGCAGCCATACAATGCTATTGGGCTTAATTACTCATGTAAATTCTGATTTGGAAGTTCTTTACTTAGTGTTGAATATTTTGAAGGAAAACCATATTATTTGGGATTAAAATTTGTACAAATTTGCTAAATCTCTTGCTCCACTTGAAGGATGCCTTCACAGTGTATTTAATTAAAGTGCTCTTATTTCAATTCTAGCTTGATCTTGCTTGTTTAACCTAAATGCCTAATCTTAATTGTGAATGCCAATATTTTTTTTATAATTTCAGAATTATTGCAAATAAATGTTGGATTGCTGCATCTGCATCGCATCCATCTATATTTTCCTACACTGCTAAATTTGCATTCATTCATTATTAGGGCATATTCACCTTACAATACCTAATCCTACGTCAAGATCCCCCGTGTGGTTAATAATTGACTAAAATGCATGTATGTTTAAGATTTTGAACTGGCTATGTTGTAAATGTACAATTTTATTACGCATGAAAATTGGAAAGCTCAACTCTTTTCAATCAGCCTATATTCATAATCAAGTATTTTTTTATAGGGACTTAATATAAAAGCACCTGCTTTAAGAGATTCTAAATGAGTACAACAGTTTTGAAGCAACGAAATTTCTCCCATAAGATGAAGCTTAATCATCTTTCATAGACTTGTTTGAATCTTGAACATAGCATGTTAGTAGGGATTCCTTTCCATCACTTCAATACTAAGAAAATATGAAATAGTATAAATCACCACAATGAATAGAAAGATAACGTCCTATGAATTAATGAAAAAAAAAACTGACCTGAGCACAGTATCCAAGTTTCATATCCAATCCCCATCCATGAATCAGATCATTCTGTCAAACGAAAGATTAGTCAAATCATTCAAGTATTATAACATTGCAGAAACGGTAATTATATATATATATATACACACGAGTGCCCGACACGGGGCTCCGCCCCTACGGCCAAGCACGACAGTACCCGGCCAGCGACGGCGGGCTTCGCCCACCCCGGCGCGATGCAGTCGAGCGGCCTTCGGCCGCATCCAGGCGGGCTTCGCCCTCCTCAGCACGAAGCCCGTGTTCGATGCGTCTGCGGGCTGCGCCCACAACATATACATATGAGTACTCAAAATGACCGTAAAAAATATACATCAATATTACAATATTTATTTTGTAAAAAAAATACTTATATACTTAAAAATTTATTTTTCCCCCTCTCTTTCCTTCTCCGTGGCACCCTCTCCCCCCTCTCTCCTCTCTTTCTCTCTCTCTCTCTCCCACTCTCTCTCTCTCTCCGGGGAAGTTTGTTTTTAATTTTTTATATTAAAGATGTTTCGGCTAAAACATGTGAAAGATCCAACGGTGGAAAATGAAAGCACGGTAAGAGCATGGAGAATGCTATATTCACTTATATAATAAAGATATATATATATATATTATTGAAGAGAGTGCATGTACATGTATAGCTACAAAGAGTGAGCATAAATAATCCTAGACAATGTGGAACAAAATTACATACAAGGATGAGATAAGTGGGCCTTCAGGATGGGGCCTTCTTCATTGGGCTTCAACACTCTCACACAAGCTAGAGCATAGATATTGATCATGTCTAGCTTGGATGTGAAGCGTATGAAGGGAATTCAAGGAAGAGGCATTCAAGGAAGAGGCTTTGTAAGAATGTCAATGATCTGTTTTTTATATGCTACATGTTGGAGGAACACTTGATTTTATCTTACTTCATCCCTAATGGAGTGTCCGTCAATTTCAATATATTTAGTCCTTTTATGAAAAACTAAATTTTCAACTATGTGAATTGCAGCCTTGTTGTCGCATGCTACAATTTTTTGTTTCTTACACGCTAGATCACTGGATTATACTCCAAGAATATCATATAGCAGATCATAGATTTTCAATCATCAATCGATCCAACAAAGTTCGCATTAGCAAAGGCAGTGAGTAACAATTTTAATGGTCTATAGAGAAGTACTTATTCAGGAGTGCCTTTTAGGTAACGTAGAATTCTGTTTACAACATTCATGATAGAAGTCAAAGGAGTTTGCATTTATTGGCTCACAGTGCTGACTGCAAATGCTATATCAGGTCGAGTAACAGTGAGATGGATATGTTTTCCAACTAATCGTCTATACTGGCTTGGATCAGAGAGAGGTGGATCAGAAGAAGATTCTTAGCGAGAGAGCTTGATGTTAAACTCCATTGGTGTATCTGTAGATTAGCACTTAAGATGACCCGTTTTGGCAAGAAGGTCAAGAGTGTACTTCCTCAGAGATAATTGTAATTATTCATTGTTTCTTAGTACTTCAATACCTAAAAAATGGTAGAGATGTCCAAGGTCATTTGTATGAAAATTTAACAATATGTGTTTTGACCTTAGAGATGCTTGCAATATCATCTCTAGTGATAATGATGTCAACCATATAAACAAGATGACAAACCCTTGAGATCTCCTATAAATCAAAAAGGATGCGTCAGATCTACTTTTGATAAAATTTGGTGTAGCACAATACTGAATTTGTCAAATCATACGTGCGATGATTGTTTCAGACCACAAAGGGATTTCTTCAATAGACAAACTAGAGACTTCCCCGTCTGCTCAAAGCCAGGAAATTGTTGCATGTAAATGTTTCAGTGAGATCACCATGGAAATGCACTTTTCACATATAGTTGATGAAAAGACCATCCCTTAGAAACTGTTACTGGCAGGAGAACACGTACAATAGATAAATTGGCAACTGTTAGGACGGTTCACCAATCCCAAATGGGACCCGGACCGCACAGTGGGCTACACCGTGGCCGGTAATTGGCTCCGCCTAACAGGGCCGCGACCCGCACACCCCAACCCTTCCCGGCACCCAGTCTAAGTGTCGTGGGATGTTGAGGTCGGGGCTTGAACCCCCGACCTCCTTGATAAGAAGCCTTTAACGCGGCCCTCATCACCAACTGAGCAGCCAATTACCGGCCACGGTGTAGCCCACTGTGCGGTCCGGGTCCCATTTGGGATTGGTGAACCGTCCTAACATAAAAGTGCACTTTTATGTTACGACGGTTCACCAATCCCAGTGGAACCCGGACCGCACAGTGGGCTACACCGTGGCCGGTAATTGGCTCCGCCTAATAGGGCCGCGGCCCCCACACCCCAACCCGTCTCCTCAACCAGTTTAATTGAGGCAGGTTGTTGAGGTCGGGGCTTGAACCCCCGACCTCCTTGATGAGAACCTTTCAACACAGGCCTCATCACCAACTGAGCCGCCGAGGCCTGTGTTGAAAGGTTCTCATCAAGGAGGTTGGGGGTTCAAGCCCCGACCTCAACAACCCGCCTCAATTAAACTGGTTGAGGAGACGGGTTGGGGTGTGGGGGCCGCGGCCCTGTTAGGCGGAGCCAATTACCGGACACGGTGTAGCCCACTGTGCGGTCCGGGTCCCACTGGGATTGGTGAACCGTCCTAACAGCAACGAGTGAAAATGTGTGTGTATAATCAATTCTAAATTGCTGAGAGAACTTTTGTCTACTAGTCGCGCTTCGAGCCATGCGACAGTGGCATCACAATTCTGTTGAACAACGAACACCCATTTACAACCAACGACCCTTTAATCAGTGGGTAAGGGAACCAACGTCCACGTCTTATTTGAGGTCAGAGTGTTTAATTCCTCTAACATTGCGGTATGTCATCCGGAGTGAGCAAAAGCCTCCGCAACCGAGTTACAAGGGGAGAGAGTATTCAAAGAGGTGACCATCTTTAGGGCAGAGGGGTTAAGCCGATAATAAGAAACAAATTGAGAGATCGAATGAGGCATGCGAGAGGTTATGCAAGGGCAATTATTTTTCCGTAGGGCAAGTGGTAGATCTGTATCGAAGAGCATTGGTGGGCTGAGTGGCAAAGACGGTTGCGTAAGTGGACCTGAAGATAAGGATTAACGGAAGTTGAGGATGGTGTAGAAGGGGTGGAGATAGGCTGCCAACGACGAACGTAATGACGATAGGTGGGAGAGGGGATCTGTGATGAGTTTGGAGCATGAAGTGGAGGAATCTCAGAGTCGGTGTTGGGAGAGTAGGAAGAGGTATCTAGGGGTTGTGGAGGAAGGTCTAGAGAGGGTATGGAGGGAAAATAGGCCACATATTCAAGGAAGGTCACATTAACCGAAACAACAGTACATGGGGTGTTGAATCAAAGCAAACATAGTTGTGATGAGTCCGAGAGTAGCCGACAAACATCATACATTGAGCCCGAGAGTCGAGTTTATCACGAGAGGGTGTTAAGAAGTTAGAGTAACACAACCACGCAAAGAATTTGGAAAGGAGGGGGAATGATGCAGCTTGTGGGTATAGGATGGAGAGCGGTGTTTGGTTGTGGAGGATACGAGTTTATCACTACGAACTACATCAAAAATGTGGTTACAACGGTTAGAGGAGCCAGGGTGAAAAAGTAGAGCAACGATGTTTGCCTAAGATACATGGCTCAACTAAGGTATTATGTAAATGTAACATGGGAGAGAGATATTTATGGACCCTGAAACATTATTATAGAACCATCGTCAACAGACAAAGTTTGTGGTACTAGAACGGAGATTGGAGGGACCGCCTTTAGGCATATGATTGGAGACACTCGAGTCAGCGATCCAAGAACCAGAGAAGGGATATACCTGAGGGAAGAGAGAGGTTGGTGGGCACTGCTTGGGAGAGGAGTAGAAGCAACCGAGTCAATTTAGGCGCAGAGAAGTGACCTTGGCCATCCATAAAATTATTGAGAGTAGGATCTTTAGCGGGCGAGGCAGAAGAATGACGTGTTGTAGGGATGTCTTTTGGATGGTCATGTTTCTCCCAACATTTTTCTTCACGGTGATTGGTGCCACTACATTAACCATAATATAATCCTCATTCAAATCGGTCACGACCACGACCACGATGGGACCGAGAGAGTTTGAGGCCCCTAGTCGAGCCTCTACCACCAGAAGCATTGCCAAGTCCCGAGAAATCAAAGCATTCTCGACCAAATGTAGCAAGAGCATAAGGCATAGCAAAGTCGAAGGAACTGTCGGGGTAAGTTGATGAATGGTGGACAAATTGGGGGCAAGCTGTGCTGGGAGAGGATGAGAGAATGAGCGGAATCATAAGAGTTGGGGAGGCGTGCAAGAAGTAAAATACCAACGAGAGCTTCTCAATGGAGTCGGAAGACGGCGAAATCTGTGGAGAAGGGTTGGAAAGCATTACACTGCTCAAGGAGGCCGCTAAATATAGCACACCAAAATCATGAATATCGGTAGTTGGAGAGGCAGATATCAGTTGTTAAAAGATATCATATAATTTCTTTAAGTTGTCCCCGGAGGAGTATACTAACCAGATATGTGACCATACGTACTTGGCAGTTGGGATGGACATGACAAATGTGTAATATCTGTTATCCATAGAGTTAGAGGGCCAAACAATCACCATGTTGTCATTCAGAAATCATGTTACATAAATGACATCCTTAGCCTCCAGAGGCATATCTGTTAAGTGGTGGTGAAGATTTTTGAGAACCTTCTCAACAGCATTAGACCAGGGTAAATAGTTGGCGGCACGGGTGAGAGAAACCTTCCCATCTCGTCACTTCCGAATACTCTTCCTTCAATAAATCCCGCTCCTCTTTCACTACTTCTATCCCTTCTCGTTCTCCCACAACAATTCTCGCTCTTCCCCCTACAATTCTCGCTCTCCAGTGTGAACACTTCTTCTCTATTCCTTCTTTCTTATACCAAGGGTGCACCCATTAAAAGTTATAAGCTCCACTAATTTCCACCACATTTAATGTTTTGTCAGAAGATTACTTATTTTAATCTTCTATTACTCTAACCCAAGTTTCTTCCTTCAAGAATGATCTCATTTTATAATCCCCTTTTCTATATTCTTTTCAAAAGATGATCATGTTTACAGATCTAATAAGCGCAATAACCTATTTTTTATAACTTATTGTGCGCCATAAGTTGAAAATTCTAGCTGATTCAGACAACATGTGCGATTATTATGTGTGATTTCGATTGACTATCCTATCTCGTGAGGTCGTTATGACTATGAATACCCTTACTACAATTGAGAACGGACAGTTCCCAAGCACTCAGGGATATTGATCACATAAGGGATCGAGGGAATTCAAGAGGAGGGAGCTCTCTAAGTATCTCTCGGGCGTTCGGTGGGTCCTTCAGCGATCTCACACCATCGTTTTTCTTACAAGTAAAATCTTCTCAGGCTACAGACACATTGGGGGTTCAACAATTAGGGCATGGGAATGGCCGTAATGCAAGAAAAACAAGGAAACAAGGACAATGCCCAGGAGTCGGCACCTAGGGTCATGGAGTAGGGTCATGGAGTTGACACCTAGGGTAATGGGGTCGGCATCACGAGGAGACCGTCGGATTCCGGAAAGAAGCTCTCAAAAATCTGTGAAGAAAGCCTAAACCAGACTCTAACTTGTTTATATAGCCAAACACATTTGTCAGATCTCTCAAAATAAAAATGAAATAATAAAAAAAAGTACATAAAAATATGTAAACGTCACTGTGGCAATGGATCATCCATTAGGTGATGTCAAATATGGCATGTGACAAATTAGCCCCAAAGAAGCCCAGAAACTCAGTGCTCAAAAAATCTCGATGAATCCCATCACATCCACTACGGATAGGACCACAGCAACTCCTGAATATATATGTTCACTGATAAAACTCGAACTCGACCTCAGATAGAACTAACAAGCTAATAAAATAAGTATTATGTCAACCACATCTTCATGTTCAAAAGATAATTTGTAAATTCATAATAACATTCTTCATTCGTTGTCCTTGAATCTTCATCAAAAACAGGTTTTTACACATCTTTATGTAAATCAAAGAGACAAATAACCAGAAACTTCCTTGAGAGCTTCATTTGATTGCTTGAAATTAAAAATATTTTTTATACAACAGTCGAATAGGTAAAATTTAATATTATTTAGTTGGTTGTAGTTATACCCTAACATTGAATTCAAAATGAACAAACCTCTACAAAACATCCTAAAAATAGAGCTTTTAAATTCACACATCCAATGAGTAAAAACAAAATCCTTACTTTTCAAAACATGATTTCTATCTGCAAGCAACCAAAAAAGTTCTAAAATAAGGGGCTGCAATTTACAGAGTATTGAGGAAAGATAAACTTTTTTCTATAAAAAGAGGGGAAAACACTGTTCATGCTTGATGTTTCAGTTCTACAACCACACATTCATATATATATATATATATAATTGGGATTTTGTACCACACCTGAATGAGATTCCAAACACAACGCCAAGCTGATCTGGAAAATACAGGGGCCATACCCTCTACCCATCTGTAAACCAACAAAAATTAGGTCAAACAAGCACTTCTTATAAACCCTTCAGAGTTTTTTTCAAGAATAAAGAAAAAATTAGACAGCGATCACCATAAAACTTGAAAAAAAAAACAATAATTGAAAAATATCTGGAACCACACAATATATGTATACTGTTAGATATATTGTACATATCTTTAGGGTGATTATAGCTTAGGTTTACTCTGGGTGTTGTGACCACCCTCTATGGTATTTATGCCATTGTATTTATGTACACTAATACAATGGTATAAATACAATAGAGGGTGGTCACAACACCCGGAGTAAACCTAAGCTATAATCACCCTAAAGAGATGTACAATATATCTAACACCCCTCCCCCCCAACTCACGGGGATCATACACCGAGAGTTTGGATAATAGATAAGCATGATGGGTCCGTGTCTGTGGCTTGGTCATCAAGTCTGCAAGTTGCTGCTCAGAAGGAACAAACAAAGGAGCAATAATGTCACGACCATACTGCTCACGTAAGAAGAAAGCATCCACTCCGATATGCTTGGAAAGAGAGTGCTTCACCGGATTCAGAGTAGTCTGAATAGCACCAGTGTTATCACAGTGGAGAGAAGTGGGATCCAGAGAAGAGACACCAAGGTCCTCAAAAAGCCAGCGGAGCCAGATAATATCCTCAGCAGTGGTAGCCATGGCACGAAGCTCAGCCTCAGTGCTGGAACGAGAAACTCCGGTCTGTTTCTTGGACTTCCAAGCAATGAGTGAAGAACCCAAGAACAGGCAGAAACCGGTGACGGATCGGCGGTAAACAGGATCACTGGCCCAAGTAGCGTCCGAGTAACAGAGAACTACTACTGGAAAAGAAGAGACCGCGCGAGGTCGTCCCCCGAATATAGCGTAGGAGCCACAGTAGGTGGCCATAATGCACAGAAGTGGGTGCGCTAACAAACTGGCTCAACACATGAACAACAAAAGCAATGTCAGGCCGAGTAATAGTAAGATAGACGAGGCTCCCAACGAGGTGACGATAGCGAGTAGGATCAGCAAGTGGAACCCCATCATCCGGTCGTAGCTGAAGGTGAAGCTCCATAGGGGTGTCCACGATGCGAGAGTCAGAGAGAGCAGCTCATGCTAAGAGATCTGATGTGTAACGTCGTTGGGAGAGCTGAAAACCACGGTCCGTAGAGGTGACCTCAAGACCCAAGAAGTAACTCAGCTGTCCAAGGTCAGTCATCTGAAACTGCTGCTGAAGATGATGTTTGATGAAGGCCACATGAAAAGGATCATTACCAGTAATGATCATATCATCTACATAAAGTAACAGAAGTGTCCGACAGCGAGAGAAGGAGTGCACAAACAAGGCTGGATCATGCGGGCTCGGCTGAAAACCGGCGGCAGTAATGGCTGAGCTGAATCGAGCAAACCACGCGTTGGGCGCCTGCTTGAGACCGTAAAGAGCTCGTCTCAAACGGCAGAAGTCCTGGAGGAGACGAGAGGCCGGGAGGAGGGAGCATGTACACCTCCTACTGAAGGTCTCCGTGAAGAAAAGCGTTCTTCACATCAAGCTGGAACAGAAACCAGTGACGAACAGCTGCAACTGCAATAAGAGTACGGATCGTAGTCATGTGAGCAACTGGAGCAATAAGTCTCGTCATAGTCGCGTCCCTGCTCCTGCTGAAAACCACGAGCTACAAGGCGGGCCTTGTACCTCTCTACAGATCCATCTGAGCGAGTCTTGACCTTAAAGACCCATTTGCAAGTAATAGGAACAGCACCAGGTGGGAGAGGAACAAACTCCCAGGTATGAGTGTGCTCAAGCGCCTCCAACTCAGCAGACATAGCAGTCTGCCACTCGGGAATCTGGGCAGTCTCACGAAAGGAAGTCAGTTCTGGAGTACTACAAGTGGTAGCAGGAAGGGCAGGCAGGTCCAGATGTAAGGTAGCAAGGCTAAGGCGGTCGGGAGGACGTCGCTCACGAGGTGGGTTGCGACGCACTGGAGGATCATCCAGAGGGACCTCGCTGGAGGAGACAAGCACTGAGTCAGGGGGCACTGGAGACGAGAGAATAAGAGGGGGACGACGAGTGTAGTGATATGGAAGAGGGACGACGAGCGCATCATAGGGAGAAGGTGAGACTGGAGAGGGGGGAGATGGTATGACCGGTGGCAAGGAGAGAGGAGGTGGACATACCGGTGGAGAGAATGAGACATGAGGTGGTGAGAGGGGAAGAGTGAGAAACTGCACATCAGAGGGAGTCACAGAGGAGGATGAGGTCGAGGGGACGGATGACACAAAGAAAGGGTGAGACTCATCAAAAGTGACATCACGTGAGATACGAATTCGACGTGCAATAGGATCATAACATCGATAGCCCTTGTGCTCGGTATTATAACCAAGAAAGACACATGGTACAAACTGAGCAGAGAGCTTGGTTGCGCTCACGTGGAGGTAGAAGAACAAAACACCGACAACCAAAAACACGAAGGTGGGTGTAACGTGGGAGTCGAGAGTACAAACACTCACTAGGATTTTTGCCCTGAAGAAAAGTGGAGGACTGCAGGTTAATGAGATAGACAGCAGTAGAAACAGCCTCAGCCCAGAAATGAGGAGGAACGTGGGAGGAAATGAGAAGGGTGCGGGCTGTCTCAATAATGTAACGATGCTTCCTTTCATCAGTGCCATTTTGAGCATGAGCACCAGGGTAAGCAAGCTGAGGGAGAGTACTGTGGGTAGCGAGCAAATCTTGAAAAGCATGAGAGAGTTATTCCCCCCCCCCCCCGAGTCGGAACGGAAAATAAGAATGGAAGCAGAAAACTGGGTGTGCACCGTAATAGAAAAAGTAATATAAATCTGAAAAAAATCAGAATGAGAATGCATAAAGTAAATTCAACAATAGCGTGAATAATCATCAATAAAGATAACATAATACCGGTGTCCACCCTTGGATACAAAAGGTGCAGGACCCCATACATCAGAATGAACTAAATCAAAAGAACGCTGAGACCGAAACTAACTAGACGGATAAGAGAGTTGTAGTTGTTTATCAAGCTTACAACCCATACAAGTGTGGGAACGATCGACAGTAACACGACCGAGAAAACCATGACTGATGAGAGATGCAAGACGCGAACCACTAGGATGACCAAGACAGTTATGCCACCGAGAGAAGACCACCGAAGGAAGACAAAGGGTAGACGCAGCTGATGGCACTGGAGAGGATGGAAGATGAAGTCGATCAAGAACGTACACCCCTCTACGGCGAGGACCAACTCCAAGGAGTGTCCTTGTCAGACGATCCTGCACACGACACGCAAACTCATCAAAAATGACAAGACAACCATGAGATGTAAGTTGGCTGACGGATATGAGGTTTATGGATAGCTTGGGAATGTAAGCAACATCGGGAATATGAAAGTGACGGGTATGAAGGAGACCACGACTAGTGATGGGAAGAATGGTGCATTTGGATACCATGATACTAAGATCAGAGGAGACAAGCTGGCATGACAATAGGTGGGTGGCATTATACGTCATATGAAACGAGGCTCCAGGGTCGAGCAACCAGTCAGAGGGAGAGATACATGTAGGGACGGAGGCAGATGGCTGGGAGGCAGAGGCAGCAGAAGCATCCGGTGGTAGCACTGAGGCAGAGGAGCGAGGGAAAGAACCATAAGAGAGCTGTTGGGCAATCTGTTGGGCAAGCTCAGAAACGGTGAGTGACGGCGCCGCAGCCGAGAAGGGAGCTGAAGGAGCACCAGGAGCACGTTGTTGTCCAGACTGCAAAACCCCGCTGAAGCTTGCGGCACTCAGATTTGACGTGACCAATACCCTGACAATAGTGACAGCGGACAGACTGGCGGCGAGGAGCACCGTACGAAGCAGTAGAATGTGTCGAAGGACGAGAAATAGGGCGCAACGGAGCACTATAGCCCGGTGAAGGCAGCAGTGGAGGGCTCACAAGAGAAGACTGTGAAGGAAGCTCGGGAGCAGCAAGCACAGCATGAGACGGCACACTAGAGGGAGCAGTAGCATCCAAGGAGTGAAGACGAGTCTCATCAGCAATCACCAAGGCCAAGATATCGTTGAGAGACGGAGGAAGATCCCGGTGTAGAAGCTGGGCACGAACAGGCTCAAACTTTGGGCAGAGGCGCATAAGAAACTCATACATGTGCTGACAGTCACGATCCCGAGAGGTAGCAACACACCAAGGACAGGTAGCACAGGGGGAAGGAGTCATTTCATCACACTGACGCCAGAGATCCAGGAGCTCAGCAAAGAAGGCCTGGACAGACCGATCACGCTGGTAGCAGGCGCCAAGGGTCTGAAATAAAGAGTATCGCAGGGCCTGACTAGATGGTTGGTAGAGACGACGCAGGTGATCCCATATCGCTGTGGCCGTAGGTAGCTCGTAAACGGCCATGTGAATGGGAGCACGCAGGACTGGCAAATGAAGGCAATCGCGTGAGAGTCGTCTGAACGCCACTTCGCCCCTTTGGAGCGCTGAACAGTGGAAGAGGTCTCCACATGGGTAGAACCGGTTGTGCTGCCAGTGGAAGAGGCGGCCGCAGGAGCAGCAGAAGGCGCAGGGGCAGGCTCAGAACCGTCAATGTGGCCCCACAGATCTAGTCCACGGAGGATAACGCCAACAGTAGCGGACCAAGCCTTGTAATTTCTCCCATCGAGAATGACATCAGCCTTTTGAAGGAAGGCGGAGGAGTGAGACGAGGCCATCGGGGCTATAGGATCAGCCAGAATAGGATCTAGAAGACGGGCGGAAGGACGAGAATGGCGGGGGATCAACCGGCATCAAGAAACCACGATAGCAGACGATCATGAGGAGGAATCGACGATAGAAGAGGAGGTGGGATCGGAGTGGCGACGGGATCGAGGAGATGGAATCGACGATCGAAGAGGAATCGACGTTCGTGATAGCAGACGAGAGGAGACGATATCGACGATCGCGACGATCGAAGAGGAGACGATAGCGACGATCGAAGAGGAGACGATAGCGACGATCGAAAAGGAGACAGGATCGATATCAGGCGACGGGAGACGGGATCGATATCAGGCGACGGGAGACGGGATCAAGAGATGGAACGGCGGAGACGGCGCGTTCGGGAAGAGAGGCTAGGGTTGGGTTTTCCTTAGCTCTGATACCATGATAGGAAAAGAAAATGTGTACTTTTGTACACTAATACAATAGTATAAATACAATAGAGGGTGGTCACAACACCCAGAGTAAACCTAAGCTATAATCACCCTAAAGAGATGTACAATATATCTAGCATATACATACCCTATGCATGGTGGCTCCTTACTATCATTTGAACACTTTCCACCATGCCGGTCCCAAACTCTCCTGTACAACATAGAATGTGTGTCATGCACAGTTAAGCAGCACAGTGAACTACAAAAGATTATCCTTGTGATTAACCTGTGGACCTTTCCCTTCTTCCTGCGGACTGTGATTTGATGATGAACTTCCGATAAATTGGGATCTAATGCTGGCTGTGATATCTCCAGACCTTCTGACTTCACAATATCCAAGTACCTACAAGCAAAAGAATGTAATTAACATAAACACATGCTTGAATGATATAATCAGACAGGTTGCTATCGAAGACCCTAATACATCTTTGAATCTATCTAACAAACAGGAAAGGTTTGAATTCCTAGACACGGTTCTTAATAACATAATAAATTTGCATATGGAACTGAGGGTAAGAAAGCTCTAGTCATCTGGTCATGGCTCAGCCATTTCGCCTTCTTTAATGAAAGAGCAATTTTATAATTTATACATATTAAAAAGTCATTGTCCTGAAATAGGGCCATCAAATAAATCTGAGCAATTTGATTTTACTCTCCCTGTTCAAACAGAACGCATAATTTATTTAACACATAAAACTAGCATAAAATCAAATGTGCGTGTGTATTTACAGATACTACCGGCCGTGCACATGGTCCGGCATTGTGCAGCGGCCATAGCACTTGGTCTCGCACGAGCGGCGGTCAGAAGCTATTATCGTTGCACTCTGTGAATGGGAGACCCCGTGTATGGCCGCTAGTATACTAAAGAACAAATTTCCCAAGGTTGTAGATTAAACTTATTATTTACCACCATTACAGAAAGTTCTTGAAAGCATGTTAAACCATGATACACACCTTCCAGGATGGAAATTCTCAACGCCAAGATCCTCATCCCAAAGAAATATATAATCATATATGGAGACAACATCCGGGTGTAGGAAACGCTTAGCAAACCACCTACATGCAAGGAAAGAAAATGTTAAAAATTCACTGCTGATTTTTTACAGTAAAGGTTAAAAAGGTGTAAAAATTTATGACAGGAAAAAGAATGTCAACACAAAATAATGAATGAATAAAAGGTAATTAAGATAATTGTAGATTCAAAAATAAATAAAGTTCTGAAATTTAGAAAACATAGTGAATTTACAAGCTGCGTGCTATGAACACTCACCATTTTGTTTGACTGTGAGCAGTGATATGGATTGCTGCACTACTCCATGAGCAATCTTGCCAATCATTAACATTCCCATCATAGTGGAATAAGATAACTGTAAAATTTTCTGGAATAAACTGAAAGCTCAAGGATTAGCTGAAGAAGCTCAAAGTCATCATCTAGTGTATTAAATTTACAAGTACCTTGGTGACAATGGAATCAACACTTCTCTTCTGTTCAATACCAACAGCTATAGCCAGTAACTTCCTATTATTTTGACCCACATCCTAAACAAAAAGCCAGAGTTGTTGATCATTATAATGAAAAACAAATGTAAATATCACTCGATGGGCAACAAACTGAACTCCAACTCTGCATTAAAAATGTCAACAATTATCATAACAAGCCCACATCGTCAACACCGGAAAATGCATGAAGAACTCTTCAATCATATAAAAACAGTTATATATACCGAATAAAAAAGACTTATTCATGAATTGCTTAAAGATCAAAAGGATAATAAATTAAATTCTTTTGTTTAGCTAGCTGGAGATTAATGCAGAAGATTGCATTGTACAATTTTTGTATTGTACCACAGCTTAAATCATGAGATAATTACGAAAGGATATTTCAATTTAAATATATTGATTTGTTATTATATGTATGGGGTATACTGAGGAGATATTGATGGATTAACCATCTCAATTACATCCCTTGAAATGAATATGAAGAATCTTTGGAGAAAGATGGAGAAACAGGATGCCAGCAATGCAGCGGCCATGTGAACCAGTATTCTAGCACTTGAGAGTGCATGTGCGTAAGAAGGCTAACGACAGACATCCATATACAATGTTGTGTGCTCTTGTGGCCAGGCAACAGTGCGTAACCAAAGCATCATTATCGATGAGAACGACAAATTGGATCAGACGGGAAACAAATTGATCACGTGCGTGAACTTGAATATGGTCTCCAAGGACATCGAAGTCAAAGACATTAGACTTGGAGAGATTATAGAATACTAATTAGAGGAAGGCACACTTGGGGGCAAGTTTTTATCTTGGTTTTCGATGATCACCGTCAGTGTAAGGATTGTGTCAAATTAAAAAGGTACGAGCCATTTGTGGGGGTTTTTGGTTCAACATAAAGTTGGATTCTTTATTTAGATGACGAGACCCTCTCTCCTATCCATGAACGTAGAATTATTTAGAGGTCAAACAACATAAATTGTTTTTCTCACTATGATGATCGATCTTATTTGGTTTATTTTAACTTTTATGATCATCCAATTTTTTTTCTGGATGAAACTTCGACATACAGATGAGCATTCATTGCAATGTTGATGAAACTTTCACATAATTATATCACAACTTAATTGCCGAATACAATGTTGATGAAAGTTAATCAAGAAGTTTACTGCTTATAGAGCTTTGAATTTTGTGAGCAAAGACTTTGTGGTTTTGTGGTCTTAGGGTCTGATTGAGAGCACAGTGGGAGAAAGGTGGTTATGAAAAAAGTCTTGAAAAATGCAGGTAGAGTTTAGGTAATTATGACATGAATGTTGTTTCCCCCAAATGATGTTTTGGGCTAAAACACCACCAGTCATCCCGGTGTGGCTGCACAATTGTCGTTTGGAACGCCGGGAATCTAAAAATAGAGTTTGGGCAAGAAACGATGTCCCAAATATTTCAAACACAGGTAAACATCGTAGTTCCTTTTATACCACAGTTTCATAGTGCTACAACCAAAACACCAAATCTGTACCAAACAGACCATTAAAATTTGTGACATTTATAAGGTAGTCAATGTGTAGTGATTATGATGCAGAGGAAAAAATAGACTACATTAGTATTTTGGTGATACAATTTGGTTTTTCAGGAGACACGAGAAGATACCATTTAGAGGTTTTCGTATCTTGTTGAAGCATTGATCATAATCATTAAAAAGCAGAGAATATATGCTTATTGGATCTGTGTATTAGAATTGTGCAACAAGGATGGCCATGAGTGTCACAGACACTTTCATTGGGCGTTCATATGGCAGGAGAGCACAAAAGTAAGGGGCATGACGCCGCCAAGATTTTATAATTATTACATTCTATTTATGTTTCGCAATTTTGTTAACGTTACTATTTCTGCACTTGATCTATGCTTGGATTCCAATTTAAACTCGAGTTCATGTTGAAACCGAGAATGTTTAATATAATTTAGTTTTTCTTAGGCACCTTGAGGTTTTCGGACTCCCTCCTCTCTCCTTGTAACATCACCCCGTCCACCGCCTCCCATCGAAGCCCTCCGCTTTGGCAGCCATGGCTATGCTCCAATCACGAACCCATCATAGGCTGTCATTGAGGACCTCGAGGAAATAACTTGCTCTCTCCTATCTGTCTCCTTCATCTGTCGTGTCCCCTACGGTGACTCGATCCTTCACGCGTGCCTGTGGCAGCTTAGTATCAGAGCTGACCATGACGGAACCAAACGACCCAATGGAGGTCATGTTTGAAAGGATGAACAAAATAATGATGGACCAACTCGCCACATCGAAGGATCTGCAACAAGCCGCCTTGGCCGAACTTCCCCACCCCTATGCGAAAGTTGTGGCCTCTGTCGTGATGGGGTGGGGAGCACTCATTAGTGAGGATCCCCCTTCCACGAAGATCAGTAAAAACACCATGAAGGACGATACGACAACAAGGTTCTTCCTCGCTACGTCAAGATGGAGTTCCCCACTTATTACGGCAATAGCGATCTAGCTAGGGTGGCTAAACCAATGTGAATAATTCTTTGCCTATCAAAGGACGCTAGCCATGAAATGGATTTCACCCACCACCTATCACTTGGTAGGGGCAGCTCAAATATGGTTCTTGCGGCTGGAAATGGAAAAACCCCGAATAAATTGGGATGACTACAAACGTTTTTGCAACATGCAATTCGGGCCCTTGATATGGGGAAATCTGTTATGAGAAAGATGAAACATACTAGGGTGATTGATTACCCGGAGTTCCAAAATCTCCTCTTGTATATGGATGATGTTTGACATGAACAACAAGTCTCCATCTTCACCACAAGACTCTAGGAGCGCTTTCGCTTCGAAGTAGAGATTGAAGGTCCTCCTGACCACACGGCAGGCATGAGCATGTCACGAATTTGTGATCGCCGACTGCGGTTGGACAAGACCAGTGATTATCGCTGCAACCAGCCACCTTCCAAACATAAGCCTACCGTACGACCTAGATGAGGAGACAGGGGACCAACAACCGACCCACCATTGTACATTCGTAGACTACTGCCAAAAGAAATGACAGACGTAGGGCCAAGGGGCTCTGTTTTAATTGCGACAAGCCCTACACAACAAGGCACAAGTGCAAGAAACTATTCTGGCTAGAATTAGAAAATGGAGAGGGAACGAATCCTACGGATGAGGATGAGACAGAGGTTTCGCTTCGCACAATGACGAGCGCCCGCAGCTTACAAACGATGCGGCTCCATATCCAAGTGGCCAACCGCCCGGTCCGTGTCTTGGTTGACTCTGGCAATACCCATAATTTCATTGGGGAGACAATAGCACAAGAACTAGGGCTTGACATTCGTCCCAAGGAGGGCATGCACGTAGTCGTCACCAATGGAGAGCGATTACCTAGCTCCATCATATGCGCGGAAGTTCATCTGGAGGTATACACAGACATCATGCAGTCGGATCTTTACATCATCCTACTGGCAGGTTTCGACGTGTTTCTCGTGGTCCAGTGGCTCCGCACTCTGGGGCCGATTGTGTGGGACTTCAATGCCCTCACCATGACTTTCTAGCTCCGATCGCACCACGTCCATTGGTTGTGTGAAGAAAGGAAGAGTTCCCCACGCCTTGCCACCATACAGACATAGCCTTCTCAGTAGGGGACCTTAAAGGATATATTGGAGGAGCGCGCACCTCTCTTTGAGGATCCAGCGGGGCTTCCCCCACTGAGGTCCTTTGACCATCACATTCTTTTATCACCAGGGGCAACACTGGTAATCGCCCAACCATACTGGTACCCCTTCCCACAGAAAGATGAAATCGGAAGACAGTGTCAGGAAATGCTATAAGAGGGGATCATTCGGCCGAGCCAGTCACCCTTCTCTTCCTCGATTCTCCTGGTCAAAAAGCACGACAGGTCATGGTGTTTTCATGTGGACTATCAGGAACTAAACTCCAAGACCATAAAAGATAAGTTCTTAATTCCAACAATCAATGAGCTTATCCACGAGTTGTATGGGGCCCGACTATTCTCCAAGCTGGACATGCCCTCTATCTACCACCAAATCAAGATGCTCGCTAAGATGTGGAGAAAAAGGCCTCCCTCACTCATCATGGTCATGTCGAGTTCGTAGTAATGTCATTTGGCCTTACTAGCGCATCCTCTACCTTTCAAAAATTGATGAACGAGGTACTCAGACCCTTCCTGCCTAAATTTGTCTTAGTTTTCTTCGATGATATGCTGACTTACAGCTCCACCTGGATCGAGCACTACAACCACGTGCAGCTGGTTTTCGAGGTTCTCCAATGCCGCCACTGTTCCTCCAGTGTTCCATGTGTACCTTTGACGGGGAGTAGGTAACGTACTTGGGCCACATTGGTCACGACCAAAGGGTCTCAGCCGACCCTTGCAAGCTGGATGCAATGGAGAAATGGCCGCAGTGCTAGTCTGCAAAGGTCTTGCATGTCTTCCTGGGTTTGTGCGGTTACTGCCGCAAATTCATCCAAGGTTACGAGGTGATTGCTGCCCCCATGACAAGCTTGCTTAAGAAGAACAGATTCCAATGGACACTCGAGGGGACCCATGCATTTCTGGCCTTGAAGGTGGTCCTCGCAGCATCACAGCTTCTAGACTTCACGCAAGACTTCATAGTGGTGTGTGGTGCTTCAAAGAGAGTGATCGTCATCTTACAGCAGTAGGAGCATCCCATCGGCTTTTTCAGTCGCAAATTGGTGGCCCATCACATGAATTCACAAGCTTACGAGCGGGACTTGATCGGGTTGATGAAGGTCGTACCACATTGGCGACCCTACTTATGGGGGTTGCTTCAGTATCAGGACAGACCACTAACTCTTGAAGTACCTATTGGATCAGAAGTTGACGACTTCACCACAGAAACACTAGATTGATCGACGGCTAGGCTTTGACTTTATGGTTGAATACCAGACTAGGAAACTCAATGTAGCGGCGGACTCTCTGTCCAGCTGCGATGAAGAGGAAGGAATGTTACTCGCCATCTCCAAGCCGCACCTAGCACTATTCGATGCTATCAGGAAGGAGGTAGTCTTTAGCCTAGCCTCTAGCCCCATATTAGGGGCAAATACGGGAGTGCATTGAGGCAGACAGAGCTCCTAGGCAGTGAAGTTACAAAGAGGGCCTAACCAGGCCAATGGGAAGGGTCTATCTCTGACCGACATCATTACTAGTCCCACTCATCATCAACACCATCCACAATCTTACTCATGAGGTGTGCAGAATACACTTCAGATTGTTCAAGCATATTTTTTTAGGAAGGAAATGAAGTGTATGGTCAAGGAAGCGGTGCGCGCATCCATCATCTGTCAACAAAATAAGAGCCTCAAAACTCGCCCGACGGGCCTATTAGAGTTGCTCCCAGTGCCATCTCAAATGTGGGAAGAAATTTCCATAGATTTAATAAAAGGGTTTCCCCACTCACACATCCAGATGATACTCCGGGTGGTGGTGGACCGTTTCTCCAAGGGGGTGCACTTCATAGATTTGATCCACACTTATACATCGGTCAATGTGGCACACGCATTCTTCTAGCATGTCGTCAATTGCATGGGATACCCAGGCCATTGTGATGGAGATAGTTCGCACAACATTGAAGACGATGATTGGATCAACATCTATGGATTGCCAGATGGGAGATTGGAGTCTGTGATCGCGCCAGGCTCAATTTTTTGCACTTTTTATGTATTTTTTTTATTTTTCGAGGCCAAGTAATTCAATCGGTTGATTTGGTTCATCAGATCATTTAACCTAATCCTCCCCTCTATACCATGCTAGCAGATGGTCTATGATGGGTATCGAGGATTTAGATTTTCTAGAGGAGAACACCGCTCAATCTGGTTATCGGTGCGACACCGAGAGCCGCCTGCGGTGCGACGCCGCAAGTTCCCGCCTCCGGGAGTGTCGACGCCTTCCTTGCCTCTGACGTCCTGTTCCGAGCCCACCACCATCTTCCCCTTCCTCCTCGACGCCGACAGTCGCCAATCTCGTGTCCATGGGAACCCTTCCAGCCACTGATCCCCACTTCGGATCTGTCTACTGCCACCTTCCCCGTCCACGGGAGCCCCTTCCAACCGCCGCCAGCCTTCCCACGGTCCTCTTTCGTTGCCACACCTCCTCCTTGCACCATCTACAACCGTCACCAACCCTCCCCAAGTACTCCTCCACCCTTAGTCGAACCACCAACACTTTATCCACCCTTCCGGCACCATACCACCCTCCCCAACAGCTAACTCCGTCCACCCACTCCCCTTTCCCTGCACTCTGTCGACAACCCCCTCCCTTGGAGCCTTCATTCCAGCTCCTTCATACAACCACCCACATTCCCCAGCATACCGGACCCCCCCAAGCCCCTTCCCATCCAACACCAGCCCACCAAGGCCCGTTCTCCACTCCGACAACCCCGACACATCAGCATTCTCCCTCCCAGACAACCACCGCCACCTCCAGATCTTCTCCTTCTCTACTGACATTGATTACTCGGTGAATTTACATTTTAGTTTCATTCTCCTTTACATAGTACGAATACTCAAATATTTCTAGTGATATTTTGCGCAAATTGATTTGACTATTAAATTTCTCTGTACACGTGCAACACTTATTCGCCTGTATTTAATTTTCTGAAAACTCTCTTAATTGCAATTATTATCCACTTACCATGATAAATTTGCGATCAATTGTGATATTAGGGCAACATTTTAAAATTAATATTAGTTAACCAATTGCGTGTCAGAAGTAATTGCATGATTGAGATATTTCATTCGCATTAGAGTTAGAGTTTATGCGGTGATCTTTCTATTCATCGGTCGCGTGTTGTATGCTTGTTCGCATATGCGTTATCATTTTAGAGTTTGTTTCGGATTTTTGCATTTGTTCATGGTTGCTTACATTTCATCCAGGATTAGGGCATCGCACGTTTGTCACCTGTAGACTCGTCCTGTGTCACATTGTCTCCAACCGCGATGCAGCATTTATGGGTTGCTTCTGGCGAGAGTTGTTCAGCGTCTGCAGGAATAGAACAATCGAGATGTATTTATGCTGCTTAATTCGAGAAAACCCTAAATCTTGGGTGGAGCCCTTAGCCTAGGCAGAGTTATTCTACAAAACATCGTTACACTCTGATAAGGTCATATTTATCAAATTATAATTGAGAATCAAATTTGAATTCGCCTCAATTTAAAGTTTAAACCCATTATTTTCATACTCATTCTCGTCGTAATAGTTATTTACTCACATTAGATGAAGTTTTAACTTAAACTTATGCATCCAGGTGTATTCAGGTTGAAGAATGAAGATATTAAGGAAAATTGCTTCTACACGGCTGGGCACACGGCTATACACACGGGCGTGTCCATACACACGGCTTCCTACACGGCTTGGTGCAATCCCGTGTTCAGAGAATTTGGACAACAAAAATGACAGAGAAAGTCACGGCTTGACACACGGCCTTGGACACGGCCGTGTCAAAGGAAGGCTCTTCAGCGAACACGGCTATATACACGGCCGTGTGAATGGCCGTGTCCACCACCACGACCACCATAACCGTTCCCACTCATTATACACGGCCAAGGACACGGCCGTGTGCGAGGCCGTGTCCGTCTATTTCTTGCCTTTTTCAACACAAGCTATAAAAGAAAGAAGTGGGGGCTGATGAAGGGAGTTTTTTTGGTTGCAAGGGCTGGAGTTCTCTGAAGAAGGAAGAAGGGAGAAAGACGATTGAGTATGATATTTTACTTTAATTTGATGTTTGAATTTTATCTTTGTTTAGAGAAGATGATGAGGAACTAATCTCTCTTTAGCGTTTGGATGTAAGAACCATATGTTGATGTTTTAATTGTTTTGAATGATCTCTTCTTTTAATCTCTCAACCTTATGTTAATTTGTTCATGCTATTTAATTGTGTAGAATTATATTTTTCCGGAATTGTAATTCTCATATGATTTCATCCTTTGAGATTGAGAAATCCTTAGTATGTTAAGACCTTGTATGAATGAAAGGAATAGATTGCAATTTTAGAGATAGATTGCGATATTCTTCCGTGTTTTAAGATAAAAGTTATTCGTGTTCAAAGCAAGTGAAGGAGTTTTGATTTAGGAGAAATCCTAATCATTCAACCTTACCTTAGTATTAACTTGCTCGAGAGAGAAGTTAATTATTTTTGTATCTTCTCGGTTGACTAGATTTTGAGAGGTTGAAGTAGGGTCGTCAAGAATCTTTCGTTTCATCTATGTGTTCTCTACATCCGAACGCTATTCTTTAATCATCAAGCCTTTCTTTCGCAATTTACTATTGTTATTAAATAGATAACTAAGTTTAAATTGTGTTTCTACAAAAGCAAAACCACTCTTAAATCGCTTGGTAGATAAAAGAAGAGAAGTGAGTACGAGTAATTGAAAAGACCCTTGGGAATACGACATAAGATAGGGATATCTTATTTATTACAATTGATAGGTTCGCTTGCCTTGGAAATTTATTAAGTGAAGTTTCGCGACCATCAAGTTTTTGGCGCCGTTGCCGGGGAACTATTTTCGATATTCTGAAAACTTGGATTTTATTAATCTATCTTTATCATTAGAATATTTGACATTATATTTTATGTTTGATTATTTCACTTGATTTTCTTTGGTAGTACTTTAGTTTATGACCAGGAAACGAAATACTGTTCTTGTGCAATATCAGTCCGAACCACAAAGGATACATCGTCAATCACAATCGACTAATTCGGAAGCCAGTGCAAGTTCAGATAATCATTCGGTGGAGGAGACATCAGTTTTACATACAAGGAAATCTAACACCATGGCAGATAATCAGGATGAAGCGAATCGGCAACGAACCATAGCCGATTATGCACGTCCCGATACAACTGGAACTGGGTCCAGTATTACTCGACCGACGGTAGAGGCAAATAACTTTGAACTCAAACCAGGGATTATTCAGATGGTTCAGCAGTACGTTCAGTTCGATGGACTCCAAGACGAAGACCCTAACATGCATATATCAAATTTCTTGGAGATCTGTGACACTTTTAAGATCAATGGGGCAACCAATGACGCCATTCGATTGAGACTATTTCCATTCTCCCTGAGACATAAAGCAAAGCAATGGTTGAATTCTCTACCAAGGGGGTCAATCACAACTTGGGATACATTGGTCGAAAAGTTTCTACTGAAGTATTTCCCGCCATCAAAGTCTGCTAAGCTCAGAAATGACATCAACACCTACTGCCAGATGGAAACAGAAACGCTATATGACACCTGGGAACGCTACAAAGAGCTATTGCGCCGTCTACCTCATCATGCAATACCCGTCTGGCAGCAAATCCAGACATTTTACAATGGTCTTAATCAAGTCACAAGGCAATTGTTAGATTCTGCCGCTGGAGGAGCATTGAATAACAAAACCCCCGACGCAGCAACTGAGTTGATAGAAGGGATGACCATGAACAACATCCAGTGGAGCATACCTCGAGCCAAACCAAATAAACCCGCCGGGGTATATGATATTGATGTCGTAACCGCATTGGCGATTCAAGTAGATAAACTACATCAAAAGATGGACAATCTCTCGCTTGCCCAAGCACCTCCTACGACGGTACAATGGGACCCAACAAGTGATGGCTCTACAGAACATGAACAAGTGGATTATTTGGGCAATGCAAATAGACCCCCATTCAACCCCGCAAACAACCCATATAGTGCAACTTATAATCCAGGATGGAGAAATCACCCGAATTTCTCATGGGGAGGACAAGGTCCTAAGCAACCCAATGCCATGCAACCGGGATTTCAACATCAACAACAACAACCACCAGTTGAACAACGAAAGCCTCCACTTGAGGAAGTCTTAGCAAGGTTCATGCAGACAGCCGAAACGTCTTTTCGAAATCAAGAGAGTTCAATCCGAAACTTGGAAAACCAAGTTGGGCAATTGGCGAAACTCTTCTCCGAGCGTACTCTTGGAACCCTGCCAGGAAACACTGAGACAAACCCAAGGGAGCATGCCAAGGCAGTCACCTTGCGCAGTGGGAGGCCGCTTCACCAACAACTTCCGATTACTGAAGAGTCGGAAGAGAACACTCCATCACCAGAAGCAGTTCAATCACCATCAGAACCACTTCCTCCCTTGAAAGAATACAAGCCACCGATACCATATCCGGCAAAGCTGAACAAGGATCGCATGGACGCTCAATACGGTAAATTTTTATCCTTATTTAAACAACTACATATTAATTTGCCTTTTGCAGAAGCAGTGTCTCAAATGCCCAAGTATGCGAAGTTCCTGAAAGACTTACTTTCTAACAAAAAGAAACTAGAGGAGCTTTCCACAGTCACGTTGGGTGAAGAATGTTCTGCAATCTTACAAAACAAATTACCCCAAAAGCTAACGGATCCAGGTAGTTTTTCTATCCCATGTTTAATCGGTGACATGCAAATTAAAAGAGCTCTAGCTGATTTAGGAGCAAGTATTAACCTCATGCCCTATAAACTTTTCTTAAGATTAGGAATCGGTGAACTGCGCCCAACTAGAATAAGTATTCAACTTGCTGATCGAACGGTAAAATATCCTAGGGGAGTGATAGAGGATGTTTTAATAAAAGTTGATAAATTTATTTTCCCTGCGGATTTTGTTATCTTAGATATGGATGAAGATACTGAAATACCGCTCATTCTGGGTCGTCCATTCTTAGCAACTTCTAGAGCCTTGATTGATGTTTTCGATGGAAAATTAGTTTTACGAGTTGGAGAGGAGGAGGTTACATTTCAAATTAACAATGCTATGAAACAACCAATAGAGGCTGATGATACATGTTATTTTCTTAATAATATTGATCATGTTGTTTCAACAATACCTTCTGAATTGCTATGTGCTGATCCTTTAGAACTTTGTATTGCTAATTGTCATTTAAAAGATTTTACTCGTTCTGATGTTTGTGAACACTTAGCTTACCTCGAAGATTCTCGATCTTTAACTAGAAAAGTGGATTTTGATGTTATAAGAAAGAGCGATAAAGATCATTTAAAAGAAATCACAACCGATCCTCCAAATTTGGAATTAAAGAAATTACCTGATCATCTTGAATATGTATTTTTGGGAGTTAATTCTACTTTTCCTGTTATTATCTCTAGTAATCTATCTGAATCTGAAAAAGCAAAACTGGTTTATGTTTTAAAAGAGCATAAGAGAGCAATAGCATGGTCAACATCCGATGTTAAAGGAATTAGTCTCTCATTTTGTTCCCATAAGATTTTTATGGAAGATGATTATAAACCATCTATCCAACCTCAACGTAGACTCAATCCAAATATGAAAGAGGTTGTGAAAACTGAAGTTTTGAAGTTACTGGATTCTGGGATGATTTATCCTATTTCTGATAGTTCATGGGTGAGTCCTATTCAAGTAGTCCCTAAAAAGGGAGGTCTTACAGTAGTAGCCAACGAACGAAATGAACTTATTCCTACACGCACTGTCACTGGATGGCGAGTTTGTATAGATTATAGGAAGCTAAATGATGCTACACGAAAAGATCACTTTCCGCTTCCTTTCATAGATCAAATTTTAGAGCGTTTATCGGGACACGCTTACTATTGTTTTCTAGATGGATTATCAGGCTATTTACAAATTCCTATCGCCCCGGAGGATCAAGAAAAGACCACATTTACTTGTCCTTTCGGTACTTTTGCATACAGACGTATGCCCTTCGGATTATGTAACGCGCCTGCTACTTTTCAAAGATGCATGCTAGCCATATTCAATGAATTAGTTGAAGATATTATGGAAGTGTTTATGGATGATTTTTCAGTTTTTGGGGATTCATTTGACTTATGTTTAGAAAATCTTAAAAAGGTTCTTGCTCGATGTGAAGAAACTAATCTTGTACTTAATTGGGAAAAATGTCACTTCATGGTACAAGAAGGTTTGGTTTTGGGCCATAAGATTACATGTCGTGGAATTGAGGTGGATAGAGCAAAAATTGAAACTATTGAACACTTGCCACCTCCCACCACGGTTAAGGCAGTACGTAGTTTTTTAGGACATGCAGGCTTTTACCGACGATTTATAAAAGATTTTTCAAAAATTTCAAAACCTTTAACAAAGTTATTAGAAAAAGATACTCCTTTTGTTTTTGATGGTGAATGTCTAAAATCTTTTGAAATACTAAAAGACAATTTAATTAATTCTCCCATCATGATTGCACCAGATTTTTCTCAACCTTTTGAATTAATGTGTGATGCTAGTAGCTTCGCGGTTGGTGCAGTACTAGGACAACGAAGAAACAAACATTTTCACCCCATTTACTATGCTAGTAAGACATTGAATGCTGCACAGGAGAATTATACAACAACTGAAAAAGAACTATTAGCAGTCATTTTTGCATTTGATAAATTCCGTTCATATTTAACATTGTCCAAAGTGATTGTCTACACTGATCATTCCGCTCTACGTTACTTACTTTCGAAAACAGATGCAAAACCCCGTTTGCTCCGTTGGATCTTGCTTTTGCAAGAATTCGACTTAGAAATACAAGATAAGAGGGGAGCCGAAAATTTGGCGGCAGACCACCTCTCTCGTCTTGAGAATCCATATTTAGAAGTATTAAATGAATCTGCTATAAATGATAGCTTCCCCGAAGAACGATTATATATGTTTGGAACTCAATCTCATACTAACACTCCATGGTTTGCAGATTTTGCAAATTATATTGTTGCTAAGGTCCTTCCATCAGATCTTTCACATCAGCAAAAGAAGAGATTCTTTTCTGATCTAAAATACTACTTTTGGGAGGACCCTTTTTTGTTTCGCATTTGTGCAGATTCGATCATCCGGAGATGTGTATCAGATGAAGAAGGGTGGAAGATCTTAGAGCATTGTCATTCAGGACCTACGGGAGGACACTTTGGGCCAATTCGTACGGCAAAGAAAGTACTCGATTCAGGTTTTTATTGGCCCCTTCTATTCAGGGATGCCCAAAGGTATGTTCGTTTATGTAATTTTTGTCAAAGATCAGGTAATATTTCAAAAGCAAATGAAATGCCACAAAAGTTTATTTTAGAATGTGAAACATTTGATGTTTGGGGAATTGACTTTATGGGGCCCTTTCCTAATTCGTACGGTAATAAATACATTTTAGTTGTCGTAGACTATGTTTCAAAATGGGTAGAAGCGCAAGCCTTACCAACAAATGACGCTAGAGTTGTTGTCGAATTCCTTAGAAAATTGTTCTCGCGGTTTGGAACGCCTCGGGCCATCATTAGTGATCGAGGGACGCACTTTTGTAATTCTCAGTTTCATAAAGTTTTAACTAAATATGGGATTACGCACAGGGTAGCCACTCCTTATCATCCACAAACTAGTGGGCAAGTTGAGGTATCCAACCGAGAGTTGAAACACATCCTAGAAAAATCAATAGAGGGGAATCGGAAACAATGGGCTAAAAAATTGGACGACGCTCTATGGGCCTACCGCACTGCATTTAAGACACCAATAGGTACTACACCGTATAGACTAGTATATGGCAAGGCATGTCACCTACCAGTTGAACTTGAACATAAAGCATATTGGGCTATTCGGATTATAAATATGAACTTGGATCTATCAGGTGAGAAGAGAAAATTTCAACTTAATGAATTGGATGAGTGGAGAACAATAGCATATGAGAATTCTCATATATACAAAGAGAAAGCAAAAGCTTTCCATGATAGACAACTTCGGAATTATAAATCGTTCAAAATTGGAGATAATGTTTTGCTATACAATTCTCGTCTTAAACTCTTTCCCGGGAAATTGAAATCAAGATGGTCGGGTCCATTTAGAGTTGAGCAAGTATTTCCATACGGAGCAGTTGAACTCTCTCACCCAGAAAAAGGAATTTTCAAAGTAAATGGACATCGACTAAAACATTACTTCGGGGAAGAATTTGAGCGTCAAGGCAAGGAGGAGTTAAGTCTCCAGCTTGACACTAACTGAATTTTCATGGCATCTTGCTAAGAAATTTTAGGATGTTAGGATTTGTTCGTTTTCTATTTTCATATTTTTGTGTTTGTTCTACAAATACGTTCGTGATCTTGTTCCTGTTTAAAAAGAAAAATATTTGAGTATTTCAATATATTTATATAACAATCAATGTCTATCCTTGTGTCTACCCGAGATCTTCTGCGCTTGCACGGACCCTTTCGCATTTCTCAAATTTTTAAAGCTTATATTCCCTGAACACGGCATATCACACGGCCGTATACACGGCCGTGTTAATTATTCAGCCACAATCACGTCACTGTTCAAAATGGCGGAACACGGCCAGGCACACGGCCGTGTCTATGGCCGTGTAAAAATGACTTAACTTTATTTAATATAATTTCTTTTATTAAAACCCACACTTCATCTTCCTCCCCTTCCAGCCGTGTACCACACCAGCCGCCCACTTCCATTTCCAACTACCTTTTCCGGCCATTTCTCCCTCCCCGGTGCTCCGAACTTGAAAATTTTTGCGACGTTCTTCTCCTCTCGCCCCGATCTACATTTTAAGGTAATTTTTACATAAATCCATGAACTTTGCCGAGATGATCTTCATACTTCCAATCTATAATTTCTTCCATTTTTTTCTCCATCCCATGGCTATTCTTTGCTATATATAGGGAATATCATCCATTCGGCATGTCGACTTCTCGTCAGCGCTCAAATCGACGCCGCTCCGATCAATCCGCCGCCCGTCCTCCCGCCATTCATGCTGAAGTCGGCATGCTACATTTTGAAGATCCCGCTCATCTTGCCAGATTTGAACGTCTCCGCAAGCGCAAATTTCAAGATTGTCGCTGCATAGATTGGGACGTGTTGGAGGAAATACATTTAAGCGAGGAAGTCGGACTCCTCATCGGCCATAGCAGTTGGGACGCCTTTTTCGAAATCAATGAACTCGGTTACCGTGAGGTCACGTTGGAATTTCTTTCGACATTCACCATGGAGACGAATTACTATACCATGGCGGGGAGCACGAATCGCTTTTCTATCACCGCCACAATTTCATTTCGGGTACATCGTCGCGTTTACTCGCTCAGTCTTCAAGAGTTCACGTCATTCCTCCACCTCTACGACGAGGAGTTCCTCAACGGTCCGCAATACCATGATCTTCACTACACCCTACCCCATGGAGTGCACCCCGAGTCCATATGGCGTAGCATTGCCGATGGTCCGCCTTATGAGGCCAAGAGCTCCAAGGCCTCCTATTTGATCAACCCCGCCATCCACTACCTCCATCACCTTTTGAGTCATACTCTATCTGGGCGAGGAGAGAGCTCCGGAGTCGTCAGTACCAAAGATATTATATATCTTTATAGCATGACAGAGCATTTCCCTCTCCATTTAGGATATTTTGTCGCCACCTTCATTCGCCAGCAAGCCGAGCACGGCCGAGTCGGCACCATTTGTATCGCGCCATACATCACACTCCTTCTGAAATCCATGAATATCTTTGACGGTCTTCCTCCCATGGAAGTGGTCGCTCGCACTATACCCATCTCCATGGCTTCACTTCGATCACTTAGGATAGTTCGAGCCCGTCCTGGAGTTGGCCGTCCTGTCTATCAAGTAGCTAGACATCAGGAGGAAGTGGGGGATGAGGTTGAGGAGGAGAGGAATAGAGAGGAAGTAGAGGAGCCACATGATATTCCACAACAAACACGATATTCACATCATGGTGCATCCTCTTCTCACGCACCCCAGGAGCATCACTCATACGACGATCTCTATGAATCGTACGCATTCTTTCGTATGGATATGACTCGGAGGTTAGATAGAGTCGAGCAGAATCAGGAGGCCATGACAGATATATTCGCTCACATAGATTACAATCAGGAGGAAATATTGCGCAATCAGCGCGATATGCAGACGCAGTATGAGGAATCCAATCAATGGACTCAGACCGCTGTTTACCAGCTCTGTGATCACTTCGAGGTCGCCATGCCGCCACCACCACATTCCTCTAGTCGACGTCGTCGTGACCCACCACCACCACCTACCTTCTGATTGTATCTTGCAGGCTGAGTTCAGAGATATCTAGTTTGTTTCAGTTTTACTATTCTCATGAACTAAATCTTGTATTATTATTATTAACGCTGCACTGTTATGGTACTGCTTTGATTTATTACTTTATGATGGCCGCTACTTCGCGGATGTGTACATTTTTCGCTTGGAGATTTTTCATTCGCACCCATGCACTTCTTTTCTATTCATGCTTAGAGCAATGAGGACATTGCATGATTTAAGTTGGGGGTATCATTGTTAGAACTTTATATTCTCAATGTATAAAATTCCAAATCAATTTTTTTTTAAATACCCTTACAATTTTGAGCAAAGACTTTTCAATCCGTTCATGCGTATTAACTATAAAAAGTGATACTTTAATTAGATTTCTCTTAATCAGTTACCCAATTAAAGCATTACAATTTATGTATTTGATTATGGATGTTGAAAGTTGCATAACTCCGGTGTTTTACGTCACATTGTGATACAAAACCATTTTGAAATTTCAATATTCTATACTTTACTTTAATCTGAAATTTAATTCATATATCAATTCACTTATTTTTTTTTTAAAGCAAAAATTATTCTATTAGACTATCAATTATTTCACTCTATTGAATTATGGGTCTTGCTTTTATACACTCCATATGCAACTCAATATATCATCACGATAAGATTATTTGATATGATCTAGGCCGTCTTTTATTAGTTTGAACCTTTTCAGCTCTTATTCCATTCCTATCAATTACCATTGCACCCTTGCCATACTTAGCTTCTTTGATATCATTTACAACCCTCAAAACAATCATTTCTCTACAACCTCGGTACTCGTTACCATAGTTTACAATTAAACTTTTTGAATAAATGGAATATGATTAATATATGTTGCATCACATCATTTGAGTATATCCTTTTGATTGATCTCTTCTATGTGGGAGAGATTTATTATATTCATTGGCTCGGTCTGATTTTCCCTCCTTATTCTGAAAAAAAAATGAGCATACAAAAGTTTGTATCTAAAAAAAAAGGAGAATGAAAAAAAAAAGGAGAAAGGAAAAAAAAATGATTAGCCACTGTTCTTTTTCAATAGGATAATGTCATGATGTGTTTCATAATCATGAGTTTATTCACTAGTTTAAATGTATTCTTATATGATGAGAAATTGCGTTTGATATCATTGTTTATCATATCCTAGCAAAGGCCAAAGTTAGCACCACAAAAGTCCTAGTGATCCTTTAATCTTATTATTTCTTTCTATGAGTTGAAGTTGGAGTTTACTAGCAAGCCCATGTCATTCAAAATAGATTTCAAATCTATGGAGTTTAACATTGAGAAAGATAATAGAATCTTATTTCAGAAATTGATGGTGAATTCGATACGTGTTTTTTTCTGGATTGATTGGAGATAAGTACATGAATATTGATATTTTCATAATTTGTTTTGATCACATTTGAAGGTAAAATTTCCGTTTTAAGTTGTGAAAATTTCTTTCCACAAATTGAATCTTTGAAAATAATGTTGATTTGGGTAACCTGCTTATTAGAAATCTAATTTTGAGTTGTTTACGCTCGTCTTTTATTCATGTATTTTGCTCTGGAATAGCAAAACTCTAAGTGTAGGGGTATTTGATAAGGTCATATTTATCAAATTATAATTGAGAATCAAATTTGAATTCGCCTCAATTTAAAGTTTAAACCCATTATTTTCATACTCATTCTCGTCGTAATAGTTATTTACTCACATTAGATGAAGTTTTAACTTAAACTTATGCATCCAGGTGTATTCAGGTTGAAGAATGAAGATATTAAGGAAAATTGCTTCTACACGGCTGGGCACACGGCTATACACACGGGCGTGTCCATACACACGGCTTCCTACACGGCTTGGTGCAATCCCGTGTTCAGAGAATTTGGACAACAAAAATGACAGAGAAAGTCACGGCTTGACACACGGCCTTGGACACGGCCGTGTCAAAGGAAGGCTCTTCAGCGAACACGGCTATATACACGGCCGTGTGAATGGCCGTGTCCACCACCACGACCACCATAACCGTTCCCACTCATTATACACGGCCAAGGACACGGCCGTGTGCAAGGCCGTGTCCGTCTATTTCTTTCCTTTTTCAACACAAGCTATAAAAGAAAGAAGTGGGGGCTGATGAAGGGAGTTTTTTTGGTTGCAAGGGCTGGAGTTCTCTGAAGAAGGAAGAAGGGAGAAAGACGATTGAGTATGATATTTTACTTTAATTTGATGTTTGAATTTTATCTTTGTTTAGAGAAGATGATGAGGAACTAATCTCTCTTTAGCGTTTGGATGTAAGAACCATATGTTGATGTTTTAATTGTTTTGAATGATCTCTTCTTTTAATCTCTCAACCTTATGTTAATTTGTTCATGCTATTTAATTGTGTAGAATTATATTTTTCCGGAATTGTAATTCTCATATGATTTCATCCTTTGAGATTGAGAAATCCTTAGTATGTTAAGACCTTGTATGAATGAAATGAATAGATTGCAATTTTAGAGATAGATTGCGATATTCTTCCGTGTTTTAAGATAAAAGTTATTCGTGTTCAAAGCAAGTGAAGGAGTTTTGATTTAGGAGAAATCATAATCATTCAACCTTACCTTAGTATTAACTTGCTCGAGAGAGAAGTTAATTATTTTTGTATCTTCTCGGTTGACTAGATTTTGAGAGGTTGAAGTAGGGTCGTCAAGAATCTTTCGTTTCATCTATGTGTTCTCTACATCCGAACGCTATTCTTTAATCATCAAGCCTTTCTTTCGCAATTTACTATTGTTATTAAATAGATAACTAAGTTTAAATTGTGTTTCTACAAAAGCAAAACCACTCTTAAATCGCTTGGTAGATAAAAGAAGAGAAGTGAGTACGAGTAATTGAAAAGACCCTTGGGAATACGACATAAGATAGGGATATCTTATTTATTACAATTGATAGGTTCGCTTGCCTTGGAAATTTATTAAGTGAAGTTTCGCGACCATCACACTCCTTGCTACAAACTATGTCATTTCAAGTGGTTTATGACCGCTACCACTAACCATCATTCCATATACACTGATGAAGGCAAAGGTGGAAGGGGTGGACCAGTTACTCCAGAGCGGAGACCAGATCTTAGCTTCCGCCCAGGAGCATCTCCTACAGCCTACAGGTCTAGGAGCGGGCAAAGAGGTACTACAATAACAGAACCATGTGGACTTCCAGGTGCATGATTGGGTTTGGCTGAAGATTCAACCTCATCGACAATTGACAATTGCCCGACAACTGAGCAATAAGCTCTTACCACACTCATATGGGTCTTTCCAAGTGCTTGAGCAGATTGGAACGATGGCTTACTGCTTTGAACTATCGGGTTAAGGATACATGACATCTTCCACATCTCACGGTTGAAGATATTTAGCAGAGCAGCCCTTACAACCATTCCTAAGCTTCCGCCAACGTTCGAGAGAAAACTAGTGTCGAGGGCCCTTAAGGCCTTCTGATCCCACCTAAATTGAGGATCTTGTGAGGTTCTAATCCACCTGGACATGCCACTATGGGAGCAAATTTAGGAGACATTGGAGAGTTTCGGAAAGGCATACCCCGACCTCAAGCTTGAGGGCAAGCTCGATTTGAAGGAGAGGAGTGATGTCCCATATGCTTTCATAGGCGCACCTACGACAAAAGGGCATGAAGACACCAAGATTTTATAATTATTGCATTTTATTTATATTTTCGCATTTCAATAGCATTATTATTTCAGTAATTTTGGTAACGTTACTATTTCTGCATTTTTTGTAACGTTACTATTTCTGCATTTATTTCGCGCTTGACTTATGTTTGCACTCCTATTTAAACCAGGGTTCACGTTGGAACCAGGCATGTTTAATAAAATTCAATTTTGGGGGGGACAATTTGAGGTTTTGGGGCTCCCTCCTCTCTCCATGAAACGTCCCTCCGTCCAGCACCTCCCATCAATGCCCCGATTTCGGAACCCGCGACATGGCTCCAATCACGACCCGTCATAGGTAGACATCGAGGATCTCGATGGAAATAGCCTGCACTCTCCTCCCCATCTCTTTCATCTGTAGTGTCCCATCTAGTGACTCGATCCTTCTCACGAACCTGTAACAATGAGATTACAGATACATTTTGAAGATGATCGAGAGGATAGGTTTTGGTTGAGCACTTTGTTAAAGTGCTAGGATTTAAACCCAAATATCGCGACATTCTTATTATCATGATTTATTAGTATCCTCTCGAAGGATATCGAGGAAATTTGGTACTTGGTTGTCATAGAAAATTTATACAAATATTTTGAAACTTATTTCGACAATCGAACTTGTTTACTACCGGGTTTACGGGTTATATATCAATCACTCAGACCGCTTAGACAGGTCCAATAAACCAGTCTTTCTCCATCCATCCAGAGAAGAGAAAACATTAGGCCTATGAAGAGCATAGAGACTTGGAAATCTAACCCGTGCTAATACTTATCCAATCTGGGAGCACTGGAGTGCCAACAAGCCTTGTCGGATGTATTCTCCTTACCGTTGGTGCCCCCTCCCCTCGGATGGATAAAAATTAATATGGACTGTGTCGTGAGCCTTAACAATGCGCCGGGTTTGGGCGTTGTCGTCCGGAATGATAAAGGCAAGGTGCTTTGCGCGGGGGGCACTGTTATTTCCCACTGGGAACCCGATAGTATAAATCTTGCGGCCATCTTTTCAATCAAGCAACTGGTTCCCCCTATCTTCTGGATGCCCGTGGCGTTATCATTGAAGCCGACTGCAAAGGTACTATTGACCTTTGTAACGCTTCTCTCCGACGGGACCGGTGGGCTGCTACCGGTGCTTGGGACGACATTGTGTACCTCATTAACGCTTTCAACAAAGTCCTCTTTCATCTTATTCTGAGGGAGGCCAACCGTGTGGCAGATTTTTTTGCTATATTTGCTAAATCTTGTTACTTTGTGTGGCATGATTTGAAGGGAGCTAATATGGAATTCTTTGATCTTGTCAAGGCGGATCTGGATAGTATAGCTCCTGGGTGATTTGTTGTATCTTTTATTTCCCGCTTATATATATATATATATATTGCATATGCACTTTTCAAAAAAAAGAGCATAGAGGCTACATACTGGCACACATTGCAAACTTAAGAGGCAAAGGCTAATAAAAGACATGTTAGCGATGAATTATGATGACCTAACTCCTCCAATTTATATGAACACATGAGGATCACATGTGTTATAAAAATAGCTTAAGTCTGAAGTGAAGGTTGTATTAGAAATGAATCAAAGAGAGATATAAACCAAAATATAAGGCTAAAACACATAAAAGACGAAGAACCAGTTAGATCGGAGAACCGAATCAGTAATTTAACTCAAGTCAGAATGGGTTAATTGATTTTTTTTATTTAGCCAACCCAGAGAAAACTAATTTACAGTCGAGTCAATAGGTACTGTCTAGGTTTAAACACGTTTTACCATATAAAGCTCTGACAACAATCAATAAATGAACACAACTTGATAAAGAGAGGCAATGTGGTCTTAATATAAAGTAGGGCATGACACATCATGAAAATCATGTTTTCTATAAATTGTTAATTTAAAATACTATACAATTAAAATCAGTACATTCTATTAGAAAGCGTAATACAAAGAAGTATAATATCATATATATATATATGTGTCGCATGAAAACTCATGTATTTTCATCAAATGTAATGATTCTCAACAACACCAAAATTATAATGAATCATTATACATAATTTTTTAATATCAATATAGAGTTATATATAATAAAAATAAATTATGATTAGTAGATTAGAAGTAATTGTTGAGTTGAAGAACTATTTAGTTGAAGATGAGACTCCGAAGGAGTCGGAGAAAATATATGGCGTCCCAACTCGAGGGTGTAACAAATATCAAAGGAGAAGCAACTCAACATAGGAGATGTATGACCACCAGAGTTATAGGTCGTAAATGAAGCATGAGGAGATGAACCGAGGAAGAAGAAGCTCAGGTCGTGGTCAAATCTCAGGTCGTGATTAAATCTCAGGTCACATAAGGCTAGAATGGGAAGATTGTGTCGCTGTAAAAACAATGAGAGTACCTAGCAGAAAAAAAAATTGAATGGCGACCTAATAAAGCTTACGAAGTAAAGCAATGAAAACCTTAATAAATGCCTAGAGTGTTCCACACATATTAATGTATGTTGGTATTGTGTTCGATCATATATAGCTCAGCGCAATGTTAAATTTTGGAAAATATTATAACGTAATTTTTCCATGTCAAACAAACATTGGGCGCACGTCCATTTCTGATAGGTGTCCAACACGAATACCGAGGCACTTTCAAATGTATATGTTTCATAGTTTATACCCCTCAAGATGGAGGAACATAAAAAGGATCAAACTTTGGTGAGAGAGATGAAAAATCACATCATTGTTTAGACATCGACGTTGCTGCTTACAATTGTGGCACACAAGCTCGTTGTTGCTTGTTATATGTGATTTATACTTGCCCATGCCTGATCGCTTGCTGTGGTCTTTCTTCATGTGTGAATGCTCTCTCTGCGACCTAGCCACATGCTCATACAACCATCATTATATGTCCATCTTTGTTTTCCTGCGTGTCCACAAGCACTCCCTTTGCCGCTACCTATACATGTGTGCAAACATGCTCACTGTTGCCTGTCACATCTTGGTCATAAACCTAATTTGGATCTCCATGAATGTCAAAGTTGTTTGCATTGAACTTAGAGAGATGGATGAATCTTAGGTTCTGTTTGACGGAGCGGCAGCGCGCCGGTGTGCCGTTGATTTCGCTGCCGCACCGCCAAACACAAATAATGATCTCACAGTGGGAACATCCACCGTTGTTGTATCACTGAAAATGGGTGATTTTCAGTCGTAGTTTCGAAACCACGACTGTGTCACGAAGAACACACGTTTCACTGATTTCCCGTCTTCCTTGTTCTCTTCCGCGACGCAGCGATTCTCGGCGATGTCGTCTAGGCCTGGAGCTGATTTCACGAACTCTTGCGCTTCATCTTCCTCGTTTCGCAGGTTCTAGCTCTTCCATTCCTCGGTGATGGTTGTTTTGATGCTCCCTCCGCCAATCTCTAGTTGATTCCAAGTTGTCGTATTTCTCATGTTGAAACCACTGATCTCTCCTTCGCTGCTCTTTGGGAAGCCAATCTCCAGTCAAAATCTTCATTTTGATCAGGGTACATGAGCACAAATTTTCTTCGTCATTTCCCGAACAGGACATTCATCGGTTTTTCGAGAAAGGAGGTCTTCATTGATTCCAAGTTGTTGGGGGTATCACAGCCACCATCGATCTTCATTATTCCTGCTGGTTTGAGCCAAGTTGCTTCCATGGCCTTCGAAGTTCGAACTGGAGTGGCCATTGATCTTCTTCATCGATTTCCTCCCCCCTCCTCCAACCCTCATTCCTTCAACATTCAATAATATTATACAAATATTAACAGCTTTTTGTTGGTTTGATTTTTCATAACCTTCTCATAAAAAATATGATTCACTAATGGCTCATTCTAATCTAGAATGGAACACCTACAAATAAAAAATTAAACTCATAACACTTAATTTGTTTTGGTCTGGAGATTAAACTCATTCCATTTTGTTTTTTTTTTCTTTGCATAAAGTTTGTTTAAATAATTTACAAGTTGAATTATGAGTGAGTTTCATATTGCGATGCAATTTTATCATCAAAGGTTTTCCCACCACTATTTCTTCCAAACAGTTTCATTGATGTTCTCATCACTTCGCAACAGCAGATTTTTCCACCACTATTTCTCCAATCGCTGCAGCTGAGCCAAACAGAGCATTAGTTGGCATGTGACTAACTTGGGAACCAATTTAGATTTTGGTATTCGGGGACCAACGTCAACATCTGGAATATATTAGATATGAAGCAAGAACTATTTGTGGGTTATGAGGCGTCTTTCTTTGGTATACAAGAGTTGGGTGTACTTAAGCTATAAGAAGGATTGGTGAGTGCCCTTTACAGGATATGTATAGCTTATATCTTCTATAGATCGATTGCTCTATCTTCTCCAACGAACATAGAGGTCGTTCAGTGATGCTTGATCCCATTTGATTTTGCTTTAAGCTCATAACGTTTTGCTTTTGAAAGACTCTCCCACATGCAAACAAGTATCGACTGCAACAAATTGAGTAATATGAAGTTTCACTTGGCGCACTTGGGTATGAGGAGTGATGTCAACACCCTCATAAAGGAGTCCCGAGACCGATCTCCGGGCTCAACAACCTACCCCGGGATTAAATGGCCTTCATACCTCCGGTGGAGATTTGGTTGGGATGCTCCGATTGCAGTCGGGTTGGTGAGGTTCATTCCACCTTTCAACACTAAACAATATGTATCACTAAATTTATAAAGACAGAAGGGATTGCTACTAACTATTCATAACACCGCAGTATAGCTATAACAATTAAAATTTGACAATAAGATTCAAGTCACGACATTTTAAAGAAACTTCTTAATATAAAAACAAGCAAACACACTTGTCGATTCTGCCACCTAAGTAAAGCTTTTTTGAAATAAAAAACAAATCAAGGCCAAGATCAAATGAGAAAACTAGAAGAGACGAACGTTTTGAAGCAAGAGTTCAAAGGGATGTTGAGTAAGAACACTTTCAGGATTTTACTAGTGGCATGCACTAAAATAAGGATTTCTAACACCGAAAAAATATGCTATTTACAAACCTTCAGCCCTGATGTTCCCCTGACCCATAGAGGCTTTAATTCCATATCAGAATTTGGTTGCACTATACCAGTAGGTAAGTAACCTATCCTTGTTGTAGTCTCACCTGATTCCTCAGATTCCTTTGGATAGTGCATAAAAGATGAATAGTTTAGCTTGGAAATAAATATATATTTCATTCAGATGAAGTTGGAATGATGATGATAATAATAATAAATACATGAAAATAATAAAAGGATACCGTCACTGAATCAAACGGGTGAGATTTTGATTCCATCTGAAAATTATGTAGAAATAATCACAATCAAATGAAGGTCCAAAAGGAAGGTGAAATATTTTTTACAGACAAAAGCTAAACCTCAGTATGTTGATACTGGAACTTTGTCATCCTAAAAACAATGAACATCATAAATATAGTCAAAAATAGCATGCGTGGCTGGAGTTTCATCTTTGTGGCATCCCTTAAATAAACCATTTGATGATGTGGTGAGAAGGGTATTCTGCATACCAAAATACTTAGCATCACATATCAGATGTTCAAGTAATATAATCAAAATGAGAATGAAAAAAAACACAAATTTGATTAATTTTTTTCAGTATAAGGTTATAAAATCAAAGCCTTCAATCTAAAACCAATTGGTACCAGAAGCACGCCTAAGAACTATAAAGCACACGAGGCAACATGTGATTAACAATATAGGACTAAAATGTCAAACACGCCAAGTGGAGAAGGACGCGCCCACGCACGATATAACGCCTAAGACATGGGGGATGTGGGGAAGGGATGTGGCCAATTCTAGTCCGATACCCATATTAGAGTTCAAGCTAAAAGAAATTGGTAATAAGGAGAAGTTCAAAAACATATAAAGTACACAAAACAACATGCATTTCTCAATGTGAGAATAAAGTATTAAACAAAGATGAAGGCGTACTTTATCATGGACCCTATCCCATTATTTCCTTTCCTGCAGTTACAAAAACAAAATGAGCTTCGTACAGCATAATGAACAGATATAACACCATGATGCACTCAAAAAAAAAACAGGATTAGTAGAGGTCTTCATTGTCATGGAACCATTGAAGGATGAACACAAAGTCAAATTAAGTGGGACAAAATATGTGTTAAGTAGACTACGCACATGGTTTTCTTACACAAATGAAAATTAGGTAAGAACCATTGAGTTAATAAGTGGGAAACTGGATGCATTAAGCACATGTGATTCATTCATATAAAAATGAAAATTAGGTAAGAACAATCTCTGACTGTCAACCACCAAGATTCAGATGACAGATCACTAAAATGATCCACTCGCTCACCAAGTCACCATGTTCTTCCCATATTTCTCAAATCTGAATATGGACATTATTTCATTTGCAAAAAGAAAACGAAAGAGATATCCAAGCAATCACCGAATGAACGCGATCTCCACTACGGGCGAACAGAAAAACTCAGATGTTTAGCCAAATCCAAATCTAATAAGAAAACTTAAGTAGATTATAGCTTGCACATAATCTGTTCATCGCAAAGCATTTTCATATTGCCCTCTTACACAGCTCAGGAAGCTTCAATCTCTATCAGAAAGCTAAGCAGTTTGAGCAAAAGAGCAAAAGTGACTAGACTTGCCATTCGCAAACTCCAACTCACAGATGGCGGAAATAAATGTATCAAATACCAAACAACAAAATGAATCGAAGCAGAACCTACGTGCGTAGAGAGAATAACTATATGGAGAACGATATCACCACCGGAAAACTCGAGGAATCGAGGGAGAGAATCGGGGGATTCGCATCATTCCCGGGCGTCATCAGCTAAATCCTCCCGCCGTAGGAACTGTCGGCGATCGCTGGACCATGCAAAGAGAGGAAGGAGGAGGGAGAGGCAGAGACTGCTAGAATGACGCGACAGAGACAGGGGGGGTTACGCTACAGGTGTAGCATTGCGCGGTCTTCTATGTCCCGCTTCTTACGCGGCTGCCCAAAGTCCCAAGTCACCTTCAATTTCTTAGGCTCGGTTTCGCGAGCAGTTTTTGTAGTGTATTTCTCGCGCATAGCAGCGCGTGCAGGAATAAAAACAGCTTGAAAGCTGAGATGATCGGTAAAAATATATAATATAAAATATTGATCACATTTGTAGTATAAAATACCGATTATATTTTAGATCAATAATGAGCGGAAATTCGTGCCGGCAGAAATATACGGCTGGATGGGGAGTCGCGCACGGTGATTCTTGGTGCGAGTAACGCGCGACTCAAAAACTGGTGTCTATAACACACCTTAAATCACCCGTCACGGCGTATGTTTCTGCGAGCATGATTTTTTGCGCATGATATCTCAAAGACTAAAATACGATTACTTTTCAATATGATCGTATTACACAAATACGGTCATATATTTTTGCAAACAATCTACACCTTTAAAATCACGAATCATATGGTTGTACTTGCTCCCGCACGCTGTGGCGGAACTAGGATTTTGAAGTCGCGCGGGCACAATGTAAGTATTGTCGATCGGGAGGCAGGGCCCCCTGAGCGGGGGTTTGGGGGCAACGCCCCCGAAAATTTTTTTTGCAGGGATATTTATGTAAGGAAAATATTCAACACAATATTACAATAAAATGCAATTACATGAAAATTCAAAACAAAACATTATAAAAACTTACAGATAAACATGATGCTTTACGTTGACACATACTCTGAAAACGTGAAATAATTTCTTCATTTGTAATTGTATCTGCAACGTCTTTTTCAATATACGTCACCAAACAATCATTCATCTATTCATCTCCCATTCTGTTTCGCAGACGATTCTTTATTATCTTCATTGCAAAAAATGTTCTTTCAACGCTAGCTGTTGCAACAGGTAGGAGACAAGCTAATTTTTAACAATCTGAAAACTAGTCAGTAATTATCTTCTCTTTTTAATTCCACTAATTTTTGAAGAAGTCCACTGATTCCCTTAATTTTTGAAAATATGTCCGGCGATGCAGATCGCATGTCAAAAATATACATATCAAGTTGTCCTTCAAGTAACTGCAACTCTATTGGAGTCATATGGGTATAATTCAGCAAGATGAATTAGTTTTTGTTTATCATAAGCAACAAATTGATTCTTTGGGTCCAGACAAGCAACACACATCAGCAATTCTGTGTTGACTTCATCAAAACGGTCATTTAGTTCATTTAGCATCCAATCCAACACTGCATTAAAAATTTCAATCATGAAAAAATGTAAATTGGTAATTTCATGTGTGTTGCGTCTTGATCTACCTGGTTGAACAAACTTCTCATTCATATTTGAAACTTTTATGCATGTTTACAACAAAATTTAGAGACTTCAACCATAAACGATTGTAACTCAACCTCATCATTTCTCATATTTAATGGTAGGGATTTGGACAATTTTACAAAATGCATTGCGTTGACAATATCTTGATCTTTTTTTTGCAACGCTTGTGATAACTCGTTAGTTTTTGCCAAAATGTTTTACATCAAATGAAGCACAAATACAAATTTAAAAGTCAAGATAATTTGTAATAGTGCGCTTGTCATGCCTCTTTGATTTCCATCTGCCCCATCAACTACGACAATCTCCAGTACATCAACAATTGACGAAAACATACGAATAAAATTTAAAACTGTCACATAATGTGAACCCCATCTCGTGTCTCCCGCACGTTTGATCTCTAAAGGTTGATTCAACCCTTGACCACTTTCCAACTCAGCGCAACAAAGATCTCTAGCAACTCGATCAACTTCCAAAGCTCGAAGAGAGTCGCGTCGTTTACAAGAGCCACCAACAACATTCAAAACCTGTTTAATAACTGTGAAAAGCTCGGCAATATCTGGATTTTCTTCTGCAACAGCTACTAGCACCAATTGCAGTTGATGTGCAAAACAATGAACATAAAAAGCATAACTATTTTCATTCAAAATCAAAGCTTTTAGCCCTCTGAACTCGCCTTTCATATTACTAGCGTCATCATATCCTTGCCCACGCAACTTAGATATACTGAGACCATTTTTCATAAATAACGAATCAATGGCAGATTGTAAGGATAATGCAGTAGTATCGGCTACGTGAACAAAACCAAGTAGACGCTCTATAATCTTGCCACTGGAATTCACATAGCGTAACACAATAGACATCTGCTCATTTGTAGAAACATCACGGGATTCATCCACTAGAACTGTAAAGCAATCTTCTCCAATTTCACAAACAATTTGTTTTGTTGACTCTATTGCAATTGCTGATACTATTTCTTTCTGAATCTTCGGCGATATAAGTTGACAATTTTGAGGAGCGTTTTGAAGCGCAATTGCTTTGATCTCATCATTATGCGACGCAAGGAAGTTCAGAAGCTCAAGAAAATTACCTCGATTGGTAGACTCTTTAGTCTCATCATGACCACGGAATGAAAGTCCTTGTCGTAAAAGAAATCTAGCGCAATCAATCGAAAAACATAAACGAGCACGATAATCCAAACTTTATTGTTCTTCTTGTCTAGCAAAAGCAATTTGAATACCTTATTTTTGATTCATCAAAGCCTCACATAGTTTTCTAGAAGCATTGTGTAGAGTAGTGTGATTTCCAACATGTCTGTCCAATACAGTTTTCTCTTTCCAATTTCTGAATCCTCTAATAGTAAAAGTAGGCTCACAACCTCTTTGAGGGAAAACATAACAGTAAAGACAAAATGATGCATCTTTTTCTATACTGTATTCTAACCAGCCTTTAAACTCGTTAAACCAATTCTTGTTAAAGCGTCGAGCTTTGTTTCCAATTTCTGTTTGGGGAAAACTTTCTAAATGAGGTTGACAAGGACCCTTCTGCAAGTAATATCTTCGTATTGACTCTTGAATATTTGCATCGTAGGAGTTTATTGGATTTCTTACGCCAGGATCTGAAGGTAAATCTTCTATTTTGAACTCTTCTACGCGACTTCTTTTACCAGTGAGAACTAACTCCTAAGAATCTATCGAACTTTGACATGCTCCCTTTTTAGGAAAAAAAATTCTCCATTGGCCACTAATTAAACACTCTTCAAAAAACCGACGGGACATTCCCGTTAGCGCAACTAGGGCTAATCGATATGCACATCACAAACATCACAGGGGCGGACTAAATCAAGAGGAACATTCCACTTAACGTTGAAATCATAAAACTCTTTTGAAAATTCAAAACAAAACATTGAAATCATAAAACTCTTTTGAAAATAGCTGAATACGTGTTTAAAAATAGGTGTTAAATTATATCCTACCTAAATCTATACCAAACTGGATTAAATCATAAACCTAAATCTATATCTATCTCTATATAATTTATATCCTACCTAGATCTAAGTGAGGAAGAAGATGGACCTTGCGTCCTTGCCGTAAGCTTGAATTTCCTTGCAATCAGATGGAAAAAGTGCTAGAATGTCCTGTCAAATTTGAAGAAGATTGCAAAATTAATACTCTGATGAATATTAGAAGGATAATTATTCTAAACATAACTACCAACATAACTATTAATTTCCTTGCAAAAGCCTAATGTATCAACTATCAACAAAAGATGGAGAAGATTAGGAAGGAGAAGGAAATCTGAATGCTAAATGTTATAACCTATAATGCATACTAACATTCACTGAAGAAATGCTAAATGCTAAAATCTATAATGCATACTAACATTAACTGAAGAAATGGCCATTTCTGAACTGAAGAACTGAATAAAATCTAAAATGGCCATTTCTGCCCTTGCTGCCCTTGCAGGATTCCAGATTTTCGAAAAATCTGAAATTATTTCTGCAAGCCATTTCTGTAAATGGCCTTGCAGAAATGACCATTCACTGAAGAAATGGTCTTGCAGAAATGGCCATTCACTGAAGAAATGGCCTTGCAGAAATGGCGTTTCTGATTTCTGCAAGGCCAATTTCTGATTTCTGCAAGGCCTTGCAGAATTTACCTTGCAGGCTAGCAGTAGCAGGGAACTGAAGAGGAAATGGTAGCAGAAATGAGCACACATTTCCTTCATTATATGGAATCAGAAGATGGAACGATAATCTAGACTGTAGAAATAGAGCATCTTGAACATAAAATGCATAACTGAAGATTGAAGAAGAAGCAAATAAGAACTAACCCTAAGTATCTGCTTCCCGTCCCGCCGTCCGGGTCCTCAATAACCCTAAGATTGAAGAGAAGCTACGGGGAGAAGAGAAGCCTACGAGGCTACGATGCCTGGCCTGTGGCCTCCTCAGCTCCTCGTCGTCCTCAACTGCTCACTGCCTCACTGCCTGACCTCCTCGTCTCCAGTCTCCAGAACGAGAACGGCGAGAAGGGCGCTGAACGGGAATATTAGGGCAAGCGCGCACGCGAGAAGGGGGCTTATCGTGATTTCCGTGATTTTACGCTCGGGCACGTGCCCGTGCGTGCCTGGCATTGGGTCTGCCCGTGCCCGCACGGTGATCTATTATGATCATCGTGCGTCACCCGTACCTAAATATCTCTCAGTGAAGACGGTGATTATGAATCGTTCAGATTATGAATCGTTCGTGAACGTCAGATCTCGCCTAAAGAACTTTATTCACATTTATGTTCAAAACCAGTTTTCTTTTCTTCTTAGCTGTTAACTGTCGTGCAAAAAATACATTCTATGATGGTGGTGTTTTTATCTAAACTCATGGAGCAAAAATGTCCCCTAAAATGGAGTCTTAATATTTTTTTATTAATTAAACCCCGCATATATCAAGTTAACATATCAAGTTAACATGCATATTATTTATATGATTATAATAACAAATGATTTAATATATTTTAATATTATAAATTATATTGTATTTGTTTATTATAAAACGTTAAGTCACCAAAAAGGAGACTGCGACCACTCCCAAGGGGGAGACCTCGTGGTCAGGGCGATCACCAAAAATGAGACCGTAAGCACTCCCAAGGGTGAGACCTCACGGTCAGGACGATCACCAAAAAGAAACTGCGAGCACTCCCAAGGGGGAGACCTCGTGGTAAGGGCGATCACCAAAAAGGAGACCGCGAACACTCCCAAGGGGGAGACCTCGCGGTCAGGGAGATCGCCAAAAAGGATACCGCGAGCACTCTCAAGGGGGAGACCTCATGGTCAGGGCGATCAACTAAAAAGATTCCACGAGCACTCCCAAGGGGGAGACCTCGCGGTTAGGGCGATCACCAAAAAGGAGACCGCGAGTGTTGACGCCAGGAAAATCCTGACCTCAAGATTCGGACCGATGCAACCGGAGGCTACTCGCCCAGCAGTCCAACGAGATGACCTGGCTGGCGACTACTACGGAGCTAGAAGAGCAACGAACCGGACCCCAGGTGCTGCGGCAGGGAGGTCCCACCACGTACCCAGAAGCTCAAGAGAGTCTTCCCCTCCGAAACCAAAGTGGCTGAGCTTGGTACAGGGAAGACACCGACTTGGCTGAAAGCAAGGGTGACAGGCTCAAGAGTTCGAAAATCGGGGTCCAAAAGCTCAAGTCCAGGTGCCAATCCAAGTACCCCTGGGGTCCTATTTATAGGAAAAACAATGGGTAGGGGGCCTTTTATAGCCGAGCCCCCAACCCGGCGACTATGGGTTACTCGGTGAGTATCATGCCATAGTCGCCCATCTGGCGAGTATTGGGTGCTGCTCGCACACGCCGGGCCAATACTCGTCCAGGGCGTCTGCTGCTTCTTGCGCGTGCCGAGCTATTCTGGTTGATACTCGCCTACCTGGCGAGTATGGCCTGCATACTCGCCAGGGTCTCTTCTGTTTATGCCTTGGACAGCTGGTCTCTGTGTTGACCCTTTGACATTGACTTCAGCATACGTGGCTTTGAATGAGCCTACCCTCGGAGAATGAGGGTTGTACACAATCCCCGCTCTTTGCGAGTAACGGAGTTGCTCGGAAAGAATCATCCAACCCTTATTCGACGAGCTGTCTTTCTGGAGAATATTTGGTCTATACTCGGCATCTCGCTGGCCGACGCTCGAGCTCTATAAATAGAGGGGCAGGGGTCTCTGATGGCACGTCTTTTCTGAACTCGCTCAAGATGACGCGTGATTATGCTGCAGAGGCGAAGGCAACCATGGCTGGTCTTGTCGGCCTGTTCGACGGTTCTTCGCTCCCTCCGCGCCCAGGTCACGAGGTTGAGGACTTCCTCGCTTCTAAGAAGAGGAAGAGGCTCGCGAAGAAGAAGAAGAAAGGGAAGAAGAAGGTCACTGAAGAGGAGGTCGCCGCCCCTTTGGGCGACCAACACCAGCAGCTGCTGGACGAGTTGGGGCTTTCTAACGAAGGCAACTCGCCGGCCGCTGATCCTCCTGCTCCAAATGTTGCCGAGGAGTCGAGTATGCCTGGGACCTCGACCCAGAATCAACCGGAGAATCCCGCTCCTGCGCGAGGTGGGAGCTACCTACTCGCCACCTTCTTTGATTGACCTCGACTTGGTCCGAGTTACTGAATGTTTCTTCTATGCTCGCAGATTTGTCCACCATCGGTGCTCAGGAGGAGCCTCTGGCCGCCTCCTCTGAGATCGTCGTCTATGGTCTCGCCTAGGGGTGGTGGGCCTCGACGCGAGTTCTCCACAGCTCCTTGCTGGAGAAGAGGCTGATGAGCGAGCAACGGGCTCCTCTGGCGGGCAGCGTGCTTCCGCCACCACCGCCTCTTGATTCTTCGGGGTTAGCGAGCAGCTCGCAGCTGCCCGTGGGTGGGCTTCCGCCACCTCCTCCTTTTCCTCCTCCCGTCACGACTCAGGGCGAGCAGCGCCCTTCGACTTCGACCGCTCCCTCTACTCACCAAGGCGAATCCTCGCGCCGTGGCGGAACTGAGGGCCCTACGGGATTCTTTCCTCCGAGGGGGGGAGGGCGACCATCCGATAGTCGTGGTCGTGGGAACGCGCCTCCTAGCCGGGATCAGACCGCTGGGTCCCATCCTGCTCGGCGAGACGATCATCATCACAGTACGTCTCCTCAGCGAGGCAGGGGCTCTCCTCGCCGTCATTCTCGCAGTCCTCGGCCAGGTACTTGGTCGCCATTTGTGATAGTCTCCATTATCTTCACTCGGTTCCTTTAGTCGTCAAAGTTTTGATATTTTTACCCTTTTTTGCAGCTCGCGCTCACACTCCTATAGGAGCCTTGATTGACGTCGTCGGGCTTCCTTCTCGCGAGTATCAAGAGAAGGCCACTCGCGCGATCTTGGATCTGGAGGCGAAGCTAGAGCGCTTGACGGTCAGCGAGCCCCATCGCCGCCTGACTGACATGGAGTTGCGGGTTGAGCGCCTGACGAGCACTGACGCTCATCGTCGCTTGACCGAGCTGGAGGTGCGAGTATCTCGACTGGAAGAGTTCGATACTCGTCTGGCTGGTGCAGAATCTCGCCTTCACACCGTTAGCGACCTAGAGTGCCAAGTTGCGAGGCTCGAGCATCGCCAGCAGCTGCATCATGACGAGATGGTGGGGATGCGAGCGAGCATGGGCTCGGTCGGTCGGCTGGCGAGGATTGAAGACCAGCTACGGTAGGGCGAGGACGCGATGTCCGTAGCCTTCGAGCACTTCAAGCGAGCTCGCAGTTTGGGCTGGGTCGGGCAACATCCTCAGCCTGCGGATCCTCAGGCGAATATTCAAGCGCCTCCTTAGATGTTGTCCTTCTTTATTTTCTTCATTCCATGTCATGTCGCCTTTGGCGAGCATCCCTGTAATTCTTGAACACTTAAATTTTTCTGATGTAATATTATTTGGCGAGTATGGGAAACTCGCCCTCCATTACTTGCTTTGCTTTCTTCTTTCTGTGATGGATTTTTTGTCTTGATTTTTTCTATCTCCTTTTATTTTGGCGAGTATTGTCTGCGTGTCGCCTATGCATGGCGAGCTTCTTTCATGTTTTTTCTTGCAGGTCTTCAGGCCTTGGAGGTCGACTCCTTGCTGACGTGTGCTGTTGAGTTGGCGACTTCAACTTAATACTCGCCACCCCCGTATTCCTGATCGCGCCGTCGTGCTCGATAAGCCAAGCTACCCGACTACTATAAATAGGGGTGGGGGTGGGTGAGTATTTATTACGCTTTCGGCGACCTTCCAACTCATACGCGAGTATCTTCCGTCTTCCTCCCCTCTTATTGTCTTCTTTGATACTCGCTTCTCTTCCTTTCTCTCCTCCAAGATGTCTGACGAGGCGACTGTTCGGCGTGCCAATCACGCCAAGAACTTTGCGGCGACCACCTTCAAGAAGTCTGTCACGACTGAGAAGGATTTGGAGGTCTTCAAGGCGAAGTACATCCCACCAGGGTTTGTCGCTCGGCTTCCTCGCCAGGGCGAGCGACTAAACACCGTCTTGACCACCGAGCGGGTGTTCCCTACTTGCCACTCCGAGGTGGGCTTGCGACTACCAATGTGGACGGAGTTCTCCCAGATACTCCGTTACTTTGGGATAGTCCCTGCCCAGATCAACCCCAATGGGGCGGCGATGATTGTGGGGTTTCTCTGCTATCTGCGCGACCAGGGGATCACCTTCGACCTCTCCGTCTTCAGGCGGGTATTTCACTTTATGGCGACAGGCGAGGGCGTCGTCTTCCTGTGCAGCCATGTCTGCACGCTGGTCGGCACAACAAATAAGAATCATCGCTGGGGAGAGCGACTAGTCGTCATCACTGGCGACTTTCAAGCCATTCCCGACAGGTCATTCCAGCCGCCGGAGAGCGCCTTCGGGGCTTCTCTCCTAAGCGAGGGTGGCGAGAAACTGCTCGAATCCTTCAGGAATCGCCGCCTTGATGTGGTGTTCTGGAGGAGGCGAGTAGATGAACTCGCTGAGGTTTTCCCAGGCGAAGGTAACCTACTGCGCGAGTATTCGCGATACTCGTTCTTCGTCTTCAATTTGGCGACTAACTGGAATTATCTCTCTTCTTGTTGCAGCAGTCCACGTTCTGCCACGCGAGCTTCTTCCCGTGGTGGTGAAGCCGACAGCTTCCACACAGGGAGGTGCGGGGAACTCTGCTCGCGGGGATGGGGTCTACTCGCCCATCGACTTGTCGCCAGGAGGCGATGAGCCCTTGATCATCGGCGAAGGATCTGGGCCTTCGAAGAAGCGGAAGGAGAGGGGCGAGCCCTCGAGGAAGAAGAAGGAGGTCGCTCACAGGGACTTTGACAAGAAGGCGGACGCTTCTGAGGCTGGCGAGCCTTACGCCCACCCAAATTTCAACCTCGGCAGGCGTGGCGAGGACATCTATGGTCGCCCCTTGGTGACCTGGACGGAGAGTGCCCACGAGGTGACTCTAAGCTCCAACCTCCCCGCCTGGTCGGAGGACTGGGAGGACAAAGGCGAGGCTTACGACGTGACCTTTGCCATCTATGGTCGCGCAGACGCCGAAGTCCTGTCGGACGCTTCTGCCGAGTATCTGGCTCACCAGACCTCGTACTCTTTACTTCGATCTGCCGAGCTGGCCCATTCGACAGCAAGGCGATTGCTCGAGTATGAAGGGGTGATCAAGACCCAAAGCAAGAAGATGATCGCCATGGGGCTCAAAGAGAAGGAGCATGAGGTACTCGCCTCACTTCTATACTCGCTCCTGGGATACTCGCAACTTTTGCCGAATAGTTTGCTTTACCGTCTGTGTTTCCGGCTGGCCCTAGAGGCCGCCCAAGTTCGCATCGCTGAGCTGGAAACTCGGCCTGCCGAGCAACAGCCAGCGGTGGCGGGCCCTTCCAGGGTCGGCAAGCAGATTAGGATACTCGGCAATGATATGCCTCGCATTCGTCGGGAGATCGCGCGAGCAACGGGGACTGTCATCCTGAGCCAATTGAAGGCAGACGACCTTCTGAAGCCGGCGGCGATGAAGCTGACAGTGGTGGACCTCATCCCGACGCTGCTTGCCGAGGAGTCCACCACTCCCTTGCGAGCATCTTCCCAGCTGTCTGGTGACTCCGAGGATGATGATTCCAAGGACGAGGATGATGACGATGGTGGCGACGAGCCAGATGCTGATATTGATGGCGAGGATGACGCCTAGTCGCCCTGGGCACCCTTTTTTGCTCGCCCGACGACCTTTTGTAAGCCCTTGGAAGATTCTTTTGTAACTTATACCAGATATATAAAGAAAAAAGGGACACGATTTTGCTCGCCTGTTTCTTCTGCCTTACTTCCTGTCTTGAATGTCGCTTAGGCTCTTAGGCTCGAGGCGAGATTGAGTGCTCGCTAGGCTCTTAGGCTCGAGGCGAGATTGAGTGCTCCCTAGGCTCTTAGGCTTGAGGCGGGAGTGAATGCTCGCTGGGCTCTTAGGCTCGAGGCGAGGTTGAGTGCTCGCTAGGCTCTTAGGCTCGAGGCGAGGTTGAGTGCTCGCGCCTGCATACTCGCACCTGCATGCTCGCATATGTATACTCGCACGTATATACTCGCCGGATTACGGCGAATATTACCTTCATACTCGCCTTTTCAATGGTTCCTTCTGTTTGAGTCGAGTCGTGAGGGGCACTTGGAGGGCCCCGAGGGACACATGCTCTCAAGGCCTTGCCTTGCACCTGGTGAAGAGTTTATTTAGAATTATTTAATAACAATGGACTTTTAAGGGGAAAGAGATAGGGAATGGCAGTCGGGGAGGTCTGGAGGGACACCTCTTCCCGAGGCCTGCATCCTACTTGGATACCGGATGTCGACGAAGAATGTCATCAAGTAAGGAATGACGGTCGGGGTGGTCCAAGGGGACACACCATCCCGAGGTCTCCATCCTACTTGGATGCCGGAATGTCTCCATTCTTCGGTCGGTCGAATCGGTCTTGCCCTTTCCCAAAGTTGGAATGCCGGCTTCTAGACTTTTCCCTGGTAATCCCTTCAGTCGGACGAGAAGTGCAGTCGGTGGGAACCGCGGCCAACATGCAAGGGGGGAGCTGATCTCGGCCGTCATTGCAGAGGCTTGGACTTAAGGGAACGCACACCCTAGGCACTGTCCCATCATCCGTTCTGAGTTTTTACGAGGGTTAGGTCGGAAGCTCGTGTTTCAACTTGCGGCGGTGAATGTTGATGCAGGACGACGTCAAGCAGGGAATGGCAGTCGGGGAGGTCCAAGGGGACACACCATCCCGAGGCCTCCATCCTACTTGGATGCTGGACGTCTGCGATGGATGATGTCAAGTAGGGACTGACAGTTGGGGACGTTCCAAAGGAACACACCCTTCCGAGGTCTCCATCCTACTTGGAGGCTGAATGCCGACCTAACCTGTTTCCTGTTTCTCAACAATTAAACCCGGAGTTAAGCACACTTAAGCACATTAACTCACACAATTGGAGAAAATAATTGGAAACGCATCGCTTTGTTATGGGCTTTTAGCCCTCGAGGGTGCACGACATCTTTATTCAAGGGTCCCCTGAGAGGTTAAGTCGATCATCTTATCGTCGAGCTAGGAGGTCGGCGTCACGACTTCTTCCTGATAATCTCTCCAGTCGGATGAGAGGTGCAGTCGGAGGGAACCGCGACCAACATGCAAGGGGGGAGCTGATCTCGACCGTCAATGCAGAGGCTTGGTCTTAGGGGAACGCACTACCGAGGCACCGTCCCATCATCCGTTCTGGATCTTACGAGAATCAAGTCGGAGACCTGTTTCCCAACCTGCCGTGGAGATCGACTTCACCTGCTTTGTTTCTTTCTTTTGAAAATGCTTTGTTTCTATTGGCGAGTAACTACGATACTCACCACCATGAACTCGCTGAATTTGATGCTCGTCGCCTGCTTCCTGATGCCTACCCCGAGTAACAAGGAAGCTCGCCTATGGGCGAGTAAGGAGTGATAGTCGCCGGCTCGCCGCTACCGAGGAAGCTCGCCTATGGGCGAGTATTGAAGTCGCTGATCTGAACTTGCCTCTGGAGCTCGCCTGCAGGAACTCGCCTAGGGGCGAGTATGAAACTCGTCTATAGGCGAGTATAGAACTCGCCAACATGGATTCGCCTACCATGGTCTCCTCTCTCTGCGACTAGAACTCGCCTATGGGCAGTAAGGAAGGAGCTCGCCTTACTTGCGAGAATTCGCCATACTCGCGAGTTGCCAACAACTTTCTCATGGTCGCCAACTACCACCATCTCGCCTTCTTACTGAACTTTCCTTCTCTGACTGCGGTCCACGCTCACCGCACCAAAGTGTTGACGCCAGGAAAATCCTGACCTCAAGATTCGGACCGATGCAGCCGGAGGCTACTCGCCCAGCAGTCCAACGAGATGACCTGGCTGGCAACTACTACGGAGCTAGAAGAGCAACGAACCGGACCCCAGGTGCTGCGGCAGGGAGGTCCCACCACGTACCCAGAAGCTCAAGAGAGTCTTCCCCTCCGAAACCAAAGTGACCGAGCTTGGTACAGGGAAGGCACCGACTTGGCTGAAAGCAAGGGTGACGGGCTCGAGAGTTCGGGAATCGGGGTCCAAAAGCTCAAGTCCAGGTGTCAATCCAAGTACCCCTGGGGTCCTATTTATAGGAAAACCAAAGGGTAGGGGGGCCTTTTATAGCCGAGCCCCCAACCCGACGACTATGGGTTACTCGGCGAGTATCATGCCATAGTCGCCCATCTGGCGAGTATTGGGTGCTGCTCGCACACGCCGGGCCAATACTCGTCCAGGGCGTCTGCTGCTTCTTGCGCGTGCCGAGCTATTCTGGTTGATACTCGCCTACCTGGCGAGTATGGCCTGCATACTCGCCAGGGTCTCTTCTGTTCATGCCTTGGAGTGCTGGTCTCTGTGTTGACCCTTTGACCTTGACTTCAGCCTACGTGGCTTTGAATGGGCCTACCCTCGGAGAATGAAGGTTGTACAGCGAGCACTCCCAAGGGTGAGACCTCGTGATCAGGGCAATCACCAAAAAGGGAGAATTGCATGGCTCATGCTAGCACATGGAGTGATCACTTTATAGGAGGTGATGACTGATTTCGGGGTAAGCATGTGAAGACAAGGAAAATAGGTACCCACAGTAAAGCGGTAAAAATGGGGGCTGCGCGAGGAACAAACACGAAAGCTGCCCACCTTGGACGGAGAGCAAGGAAGGAAAAATGAGGGAAGCTTGCAGCTTTCGAGCTCTCTCTATATATAGAGAGAGGCCATCGTAACTGTCCATCTTCTCCCAGCCTTGGCGATCTCTTCCCTGGCGATTCTCCTCCCAGCTCTTCCCTGGCGATTCTCCTCCCAGCTCCTCCCTGGCGATTCTCCTCCAAGCCCTGGCGATTCTCCTCTCAGCCGGATCTCCTACCTCGCGGCAGCTCCCTGACGGACTCCTCTCTCGCGGCAGCTCCCTGACGGACCTCCTACCTCGCGGCTCCTCCATGTCGGACCTCCTACCCCGCGGATCCTCCTTGCCGCAGGACCTCCTCCATGGCGGCTGAGGCAGCTACATGACCTCCTACCCCGCGGCTCCTCCTTGCCGCAGGACCTCTTCGATCTTTCGAAAACCCTCCTGCGATCTGTCCCTCCAAAATTCATACCAAAATTCAAACCACTCATTAAATTCATACCAAAATTCCACCAGCATTCCAAAAGAAAAACCTCCCTTCCACCAACATTATTGGCAAAAAGCAACAGCTTACCGAATCATCTCCTGATAACTACAATACTCGATCATTATTGGCAGAAAGCAGCATCATTCTACAGTACTCAATCATCAGATGATAACTACATGTGTTTTGAAATGCAAAACTTTTAATTGTGCTGCTGTTGCTGATGATGATTCACCGAGACCTTTGCAGCAACACGAACAGACATAATCAGATTTAGTAGAGCATAAGAAGCACTGCAAGAGCGTCGGATTAAAAGACTGAAATGAATTATTTTTTGCTCCCAAATATGACACGTCAAAGGCATCCATAAATAAAAAGGGAATCTAAAATCACAAGCACACACAACCCAACAAACTAGCATGAAATTGTAATACATCAATTACAGAAATTACATCAAAAACTGTAGCACATCAATTACAAAAATTACATCAAAAACGGTAGTACATCAGTTACAGAAATTACATCAAAAACTAAAACTGCAGTACATCAAAAACTAAAACCGCAGTACATCAAAATTTTTAGCAACATGGCTCGCTGCATCTCAAGCCCTCCTGCATGTCAACAAACTGCATGACAGAAATGAAGACATTGTATTACATTTTGAATAAGCATAGAAGCATACACCATTTGCAGCAGTCTCATAAAAACATACATATTATTTTGTATGAAAATTTCTATCATGTAAGTTTGTCAGGAGGGGTCTGGATCAGCTCCGTCCAAAAACCTTCCATTTTGCTTCAAAGTAGAGAACAAATAAATATAAGAAAACTCAAAACAAAATATAGCAGATATGAAAAGCTTGCTATATAAGAAAACTTACATGTTATAATGTTCTTTTCTTTGGACAGTTGTGACTATCATGTAAAGCTTTCTCCCCACAATTTCTGCATAGACGCATTGTTTTTTGTTTAATTTCAATGGATATCTCCTTTCCACTTTTCAATCTTTTACCGCTACCCTTTGTTTTTGCAAAATTTGGTGGAAATATCTCGATTTGGTTTGGAATTTGGGATTCAGACAATGAAGAAAAATTGGAATCTATTTCATGACAATCATAAATTCCGCGCATTCGGTTCTCCCAACAGAAGGCACAATTTCTTAAATCAATCAAAGCTTCCTCCTTTAACTTGGCAATTTCCATACACCGAGATAGTTGGGTCCATGTGCTTGCGATTAATTTTCTTTTGCGCTCACTTTCTGACTGTTATGCAAATACATTTTGGTTTTGAAATAGCGGCTTGAGAGTAGCCATTTTACTCCATCTAGTAGTTATGCAGTATGTTGGGACTTCGTTGATCCTTTGTCCTTTCAACACTAACAATATATGACAACATGGAATGCCTTGAGTTTCAAACACATTACAGCTACAAGTTGTGTTCGACGAACTATAAAGAACTTCTCTGTATCTATCGTTTGGCTTACAACCATCAATAATGGTGAATATGCATGAACCACTAAATTCTTGACACCTTCTCACCCCGCAACTTATACATGCATGAAGCCCATAATTCTTCTTGGAATATATAGAAGTTCTTATGTGTGTATATTGAACTTGCATGTTTCTCGATTTCTAAGCTTGTTTTCATATCTGGCTTTCCATTCAATGTATCATGCTCAACTTGATGTGCATAATTTTATAGAAACTTTCAAACTCTTCCACGGACTCAAATATTTTTCCTTTTATGGGTATAATTGCTTCATCACTTTGATTCTACATTAAAACAAAACAAAAAATTTAAAAACAGGGTACTTCTTAACAAATACCATATATTAGAACTCCTTCATTAATAAATTTACCAAACAATCACTCCCGTGAGTAGATTCAGATGCTTTAGCCAAGACAAGTTCAAATTCAACTTCACAAATTCAACTTCACTTGAAACATAGAGTAACATGAAATTGAGTACTTGAAAAGTTATTTAAAATGAAAAGCTAGCTTAGAATAAATTCCATTAGGTATCCAAATACTTACTCAGATATTCAGCAATAAATCATCATGTGAGAACTGCAAGAAAATCAAGGTAGAAGATAATTAAAGAACAACAATTTTATAATACTAAGAGGAAAAAATGGAGCTCTACCAGCTAAAGCCCCAATTTTAACTATAAATCGGACAAAGAAAGTATTTTTCACCTCTTCGTTGACCTAGTTCTGAAGATCAGCAATAATGTTTGGGTTTGTAGGGATCAACGACAACAAGTTGCTCGACCAGGGAGGAGGTCCGGCAAGGAGGAGCTCCCAATTCGTCGGCAGAAGCGGGGCTTCCCGACAGAGATGGCTTGAACCGCAGAAGCTGGTATCGAAGTCGCCGACAGCGAAAAAGCTTGAAACCAGCGAAGTGGCTTGGAAATCCACACGAACGGTCGCCCGGGAAGCGGAAGAAGGCGCAGAAGTCGGCGTTGGTAGAGGCGGCGAAATCTCGGCGCGGGTGGAGGCGGCGAAATCGCGGGCGCATCAGTTAGCGGGATAGCGGAAATCGCGTGATCGAGAAATGGAGGGCTCTGCTGGTTTTATCGCACCTGCGCATATTTATTTCTTCGCATATGAATACTTCCTATATATATATATATATATATATATATATATATATATATATACGAGTGACAGTGTACGGGGGGCCCCCCATGCCAAGCGCGACAGTACTCGCCCGCCCCAAGGCGGGCTTCGCCCGCCCCACGGCGGGCTTCGCCCGCCCATCGTTTCTTAACTTAAAAAAACAGATTAAAAATTAAATCTGCTTTTTTAAATTCAATTTATTTAATTTATTTCTTTCCATTTTTTAATTAATTTATTTATTTAAAATAAATCTATTTGTTTTTCAAATTAAATATTATTAATATAAAAGAAGGTACAAAGATTGAACATAAAGTCATCTTGGCATAGTGGATAGTAGTTATTAAAGTTCTGTGGTTGGTTCGGGTTCGAAACCTGACCAACGCATTTTCCTCGAATTTATTTTGGCCCGACCCACCCGGCCCGAGTTGCCCGCCCGCCCGGCCCGCCTGGCCGACCCGCTCCGCCCACCGGCCCGGCCCGAGTTGCCCGCCCGCCCGAACCGCTCCGCCCACCGGCCCGGCCCGCCCGGTTTGCTTTGTAGGGTAGGGTACCCTACAAAATTTATAGGTTTAGGACATCATGGTAGGTTTAGGAGACCTAGGAAAAAAATATGAACTGTCCTGATTCGTCATGCGATCGAACGGCCGAGATCTTATGATCTGATCAAATCGAACGGTTCAGATTGATATAATGGTATGCCACCATTACACGAAAATTAAAAAATTACAAAAATCCTTAAAAATTATACTTCTTTATATATATGTATATATATATATATAGGAGGAATCATATGCGAACACAGGCGGGTGCGAACTGTGCGAACAGTGCGGTTGCTGCCGTCCGATGGCATCGCAAGGTGCATGCATCGAACGGCCAAGCTATATCCAGCGCCACCGCCGCCGGCTGCGGCCTCGCCGGCGACCGGCCGCCCGGGGTTCGTCGACGTGGCCGTCGACGAACCCCGGGCGGCCGGTCGCCGGCGAGGCCGCGGCCGGCGGCGGTGGCGCTGGATATAGCTAATTTTTTTTGCTGTCCCGCCGCCGCCGGCTGCTGCCTCGCCGGCGCCCGGCCGCCCAGGGGTTCGTCGGCGTATCCGCCGACGAACGCCGGCCTGCCGGTCGCCGGCGAGGCAGCAGCCGGCGGCGGCGGGGCTGTTCGCACTGTTCGCACGGCCATGTGTTCGCACAGGAACCGGCCTCTATATGAGGAGGAATCATATGCGAACACAGGCGGGTGCGAACTGTGCGAACAGTGCGGTTGCTGCCGTCCGATGGCATCGCAAGCTGCATTGCATCGAACGACCAAGCTATATCCAGCGCCACCGCCACCGGCTGCGGCCTCGCCGGCGACCGGCCGCCCGGGGTTCGTCGGCGGCCACGTCGACGAACCCCGGGCGGCCGGTCGCCGGCGAGGCCGCAGCCGGCGGCGGTGGCGCTGGATATAACTAATTTTTTTTGCTGTCCCGCCGCCGCCGGCTGCTGCCTCGCCGGCGACCGGCCGCCCAGGGGTTCGTCGGCGTATCCGCCGACGAACGCCGCCTGCCAGTCGCCGGCGAGGCAGCAGCCGGCGGCGGCGGGGCTGTTCGCACTGTTCGCACGGCCATGTGTTCGCACAGGAACCGGCCTCTATATGAGGAGGAATCATATGCGAACACAGGCGGGTGCGAACTGTGCGAACAGTGCGGTTGCTGCCGTCCGATGGCATCGCAAGCTGCATGCATCGAACGACCAAGCTATATCCAGCGCCACTGCCACCGGCTGCGGCCTCGCCGGCGACCGGCCGCCCGGGGTTCGTCGGCGGCCACGTCGACGAACCCCGGGCGGCCGGTCGCCGGCGAGGCCGCAGCCGGCGGCGGTGGCGCTAGATATAACTAATTTTTTTTGCTGTCCCGCCGCCGTCGGCTGCTGCCTCGCCGGCGACCGGCCACCCAGGGGTTCGTCGGCGTATCCGCCGACGAACGCCGGCCTGCCGGGCGGCGGCGGGGCTGTTCGCACGGCCATGTGTTCGCACAGGAACCGGCCTCTATATGAGGAGGAATCATATGCGAACACAGGCGGGTGTGAACTGTGCGAACAGTGCGGTTGCTGCCGTCCGATGGCATCGCAAGCTGCATGCATCGAACGGCCAAGATATATCCAGCGCCACCGCCACCGGCTGCGGCCTCGCCGGCGACCGGCCGCCCGGAGTTCGTCGGCGGCCACGTCGACGAACCCCGGGCGGCCGGTCGCCGGCGAGGCCGCAGCCGGCGGCGGTGGCGTTGGATATAACTAATTTTTTTTGATGTCCCGCCGCTGCCGGCTGCTGCCTCGCCGGCGACCGGCCGCCCAGGGGTTCGTCGGCGTATCCGCCGACGAACGCCGGCCTGCCGGTCACCGGCGAGGCAGAAGCCGGCGGCGGCGGGGCTGTTCGCACTGTTCGCACGGCCATGTGTTCGCACAGGAACCGGCCTCTATATGAGGAGGAATCATATGCGAACACAGGCGGGTGCGAACTGTGCGAACAGTGCGGTTGCTGCCGTCCGTTGACATCGCAAGCTGCATGCATCGAACGACCAAGCTATATCCAGCGCCACCGCCACCGGCTGCGGCCTCGCCGGCGACCGGCCGCCCGGGGTTCGTCGGCGGCCACGTCGACGAAACCCGGGCGGCCGGTCGCCGGCGAGGCCGCAGCCGGCGGCGGTGGCGCTGGATATAGCTAATTTTTTTGCTGTCCCGCCGCCGCCGGCTGCTGCCTCGCCGGCGACCGGCCGCCCAGGGGTTCGTCGACGTATCCGCCGACGAACGCCGGCCTGCCGGTCGCCGGCGAGGCAGCAGCCGGCGGCGGCGGGGCTGTTCGCACTGTTCGCACGGCCATGTGTTCGCACAGGAACCGGCCTCTATATGAGGAGGAATCATATGCGAACACAGGCGGGTGCGAACTGTGCGAACAGTGCGGTTGCTGCCGTCCGATGGCATCGCAAGCTGCATGCATCGCACTGCCAAGCTATATCCAGCGCCACCGACACCGGCTGCGGCCTCGCCGGCGACCGGCCGCCCGGGGTTCGTCGGCGGCCACGTCGACGAACCCCGGGCGGTCGGTCGTCGGCGAGGCCGCAGCCGGCGGCGGTGGCGCTGGATATAGCTAATTTTTTTTGTTGTCCCGCCGCCGCCGGCTGCTGCCTCGGCGGCGACCGACCGCCCAGGGGTTCGTCGGCGTATCCGCCGACGAACGCCGGCCTGCCGGTCGCCGGCGAGGCAGCAGCCGGCGGCGGCGGGGCTGTTCGCACTGTTCGCACGGCCATGTGTTCGCACAGGAACCGGCCTATATATGAGGAGGAATCATATGCGAACACAGGCGGGTGCGAACTGTGCGAACAGTGCGGTTGCTGCCGTCCGATGGCATCGCAAGCTGCATGCATCGAACGACCAAGCTATATCCAGCGCCACCGCCACCGGCTGCGGCCTCGCCGGCGACCGGCCGCCCGGGGTTCGTCGGCGGCCACGTCGATGAACCCCGGGCGGCCGGTCGCCGGCGAGGCCGCAGCCGGCGGCGGTGGCGCTGGATATAGCTAATTTTTTTGCTGTCCCGCCGCCGCCGGCTGCTGCCTCGCCGGCGACCGGCCGCCCAGGGGTTCGTCGGCGTATCCGCCGACGAACGTCGGCCTGCCGGTCGCCGGCGAGGCAGCAGCCGGCGGCGGCGGGGCTGTTCGCACTGTTCGCACTGTTCGCACGACCATGTGTTCGCACAGGAACCGGCCTCTATATGAGGAGGAATCATATGCGAACACAGGCGGGTGCGAACTGTGCGAACAGTGCGGTTGCTGCCGTCCGATGGCATCGCAAGCTGCATGCATCGAACGGCCAAGCTATATCCAGCGCCACCGCCACCGGCTGCGGCCTCGCCGGCGACCGGCCGCCCGGGGTTCGTCGGCGGCCACGTCGACGAACCCCGGGCGGCCGGTCGCCGGCGAGGCCGCAGCCGGCGGCGGTGGCGCTGGATATAGCTAATTTTTTTGCTGTCCCGCCGCCGCCGGCTGCTGCCTCGCCGGCGACCGGCCGCCCAGGGGTTCGTCGGCGTATCCGCCGACGAACGTCGGCCTGCCGGTCGCCGGCGAGGCAGCAGCCGGCGGCGGCGGGGCTGTTCGCACTGTTCGCACGGCCATGTGTTCGCACAGGAACCGGCCTCTATATGAGGAGAAATCATATGCGAACACAGGCGGGTGCGAACTGTGCGAACAGTGCGGTTGCTGCCGTCCGATGGCATCGCAAGCTGCATGCATCGAACGGCCAAGCTATATCCAGCGCCACCGCCACCGGCTGCGGCCTCGCCGGCGACCGGCCGCCCGGGGTTCGTCGGCGGCCACGTCGACGAACCCCGGGCGGCCGGTCGCCGGCGAGGCCGCAGCCGGCGGCGGTGGCGCTGGATATAGCTAATTTTTTTTGCTGTCCCGCCGCCGCCGGCTGCTGCCTCGCCGGCGACCGGCCGCCCAGGGGTTCGTCGGCGTATCCGTCGACGAACGCCGGCCTGCCGGTCGCCGGCGAGGCAGCAGCCGGCGGCGGCGGGGCTGTTCGCACTGTTCGCACGGCCATGTGTTCGCACAATAACCGTCCTCTATATGAGGAGGAATCATATGCGAACACAGGCGGGTGCGAACTGTGCGAACAGTGCGGTTGCTGCCGTCCGATGGCATCGCAAGCTGCATGCATCGTACGACCAAGCTATATCCAGCGCCACCGCCACCGGCTGCGGCCTCGCCGGCGACCGGCCGCCCGGGGTTCGTCGGCGGCCACGTCGACGAACCCCGGGCGGCCGGTCGCCGGCGAGGCCGCAGCCGGCGGCGGTGGCGCTGGATATAGCTAATTTTTTTTTGCTGTCCCGCCGCCGCCAGCTGCTGCCTCGCCGGCGACCGGCCGCCCAGGGGTTCGTCGGCGTATCCGCCGACGAACGCCGGCCTGCCGGTCGCCGGCGAGGCAGCAGCCGGCGGCGGCGGGGCTGTTCGCACTGTTCGCACGGCCATGTGTTCGCACAGGAACCGACCTCTATATGAGGAGGAATCATATGCGAACACAGGCGGGTGCGAACTGTGCGAGTGACAGTGCACGGGGGGCCCCCCGTGCCCCGCGCGACAGTACTCTATCAGCACCCGGCGGGCTTCGCCCGCACCCGGCGTCCTCTACCAGCACCCGGCGGGCTTTGCCCGTCCCCGGTGGCGACGGCGAGCTTCGCCCGCCCCCGATGGCGACGGCGGGCTTCGCCCGCACCCGGCGGCGACGGCGGGCTTCGCCCGCCCCCGGCGGCGACAACGGGCTTCGCCGCTTTGCCCGCCCCCGGCGGCAACAATGGTCTTCACCAGCCCCCGGCGGCGGTGGCGTAAAGTTAATGTGTAAAATTACAGTTAATTTGTAAAATTAATAAGTTAAATTTTTTTATTCAAATTAATAAGTTAAAATTAATAAGTTAAATTAATAAGTTATAATTAATTTAAGTTAAAATTAATAAGTTAAATTTTTTTATTCAAATTAATAAGTTAAAATTAATAAGTTAAATTAATAAGTTATAATTAATTTAAGTTAAAATTAATAAGTTAAAATTAATAAGTTAAAATTTAAGTTAAAAGTAATGACTTAAATTAATAAGTTAAAATTAAATGTTTTTGTATTCAAGAAGTTAAGCATGCTTGGCCGAGTGGAGTGGGTTTGGTTAACCGGCCTATGGGTTACGGGATCGAAACTCAGCGGCCTCAAATTTTGCTCTTTTATTTAGCGCTATATGCAGCACCTTCCTTTAGTCCCACATCGCAGGAATGAACTGCCTTCCGCTATTTATATAACTGAAGGCGGATTCGTATGTTGAACAGTTGGGCTAGCCCGCCCGGGTGACCCATTTCGCGTGACCCGTCCCTCCTAAGCACGCTTGCGTTATCCGTCCGCCTTGAGCCCGCCCCAGCCCGTCAACTTACTTTTATTTTTCACCCCTATAGGGGTAAAATTGTAATTTCATAGGTTTAGGGTACCCTAGAGTAGGTTTAGGAGCCCTAGTAAAATTTGGAGAGAGAGTGTTGAATTATCAAACGATGATCGAACGGTGGCTAAATTATCAAACGATGATCGAACGGTGGCTAGAATTTCGTAGCCATGGGTTTCATACTTCTATTATAGTAGTAAAGATATATATATATATATATATATATATATATATATATATATATATACGAGTGACAGGCGCGGGGCTCCGCCCCTATTGCCAAGCGCGACAGTACCTGGCCGGCAACGGCGGTCTTCGCCCGCCTCCCCCCCCCCCCGGCGGGCTTCGCCCGCCCCCGCCGGAACATATACATATGAGTACTCAAAATGAGCGCAAAAAAATTTTAATTAATATTTTATCATCATTTTTTTCAAAAACATTTATATTTTAACAAAAAATCATTTTAAAGTAGGTCTAATGATAACCTACCAAAGTAGGTGTAGGAGGTCTACTAATAAACTTTTGGGTTTTATAAATTTCCATCATTATTTTTATTATAGGGATATAGTGCAATTACACAAATAGCCATTATATTTTATGAATTTCCATTTTTTTTATAATATATGTTAAGTCATTGGAGTAAAAGAATGAGGATATATTTGGCAATTTTGAATGTTGCACCAAAGGCAACTTCTTGTATAAGTAGTTAAAGATATATATATATATATATATATATAGCCTTTGGTGCAACATTCAAAATTGCCAAATATAGCCTCATTCTTTTACTCCAATGACTTAACATATATTATAAAAAAAATGGAAATTCATAAAATATAATGACTATTTGTATAATTACAAAAAATTTCTATAATAAAAATAATAATAGAAATACATAATATCCAAAAGTTTTTAGTAGACCTCCTAAACCTATAATGGTAGGTTATTATTAGGCCTACAAAACTAATTACAAAATATAATGACTCACTTTAAAATAATTTTTTGTTGAAATATAAATGTTTTTGAAAAAAATAATCATAAAATATTGATGTATATTTTTTTACGGTCATTTTGAGTACTCATATGTATATGCTGCGGGCGAAGCACGTCGTCGCCGGCCGGGTACTGTCGAATGCGGGCGCAGCCAGCTAAGAGTCAGTGAGCACGGGCGAAGCCCGTGCGAGCATCTTCGCACGGACTTTATGCGGGCGAAGCCCGCATTGATGCGGCCGAAGGCCGCCTGAGAGCATCGAGCACGGGCGTAGCCCGTGCGAAGATGCTCGTATATATATATACGAGTGACAGGCACGGGGCTCCGCCCCTATTGCCAAGCACGATAGTACCTGGCCGGCAACGGCGGGCTTCGGCTGCCCCGGGCCGAACATATACATATGAGTATTCAAAATGATCGTACAAAAATTTTAATTAATATTTTATAAAATTTTGGTTTCAAAATATTTATATTTTAACAAAAAATCATTTTAAAGTAATCTAGGAGGTCTAATGATAACCTATCATAGTAGGTGTAGGAGGTCTACTAAAAACTTTTGAATTTTCTGAATTTCCATCATTATTTTTATTATAGGGATATAGTGTAATTACACAAATAGCCATTATATTTTATGAATTTTCATTTTTCATAATATATATTTAAGTCATTGGCGTAAAAGAATGAGGTTATATTTGGCAATTTTGAATGTTGCACCAAAGGCAACTTCTTGCAAATTGTAGTTAAAGAGATGTTGAAGCCAGGAAAATCCCGACTCTAAAATTCGGATTAATGCAGTCGGACGTTACTGATCCCGCGATCAAACTCCACGGCTCGGATAGCTAAAACAGGAGAGAGAAAGTGACTATAAGCACACCCCAAGTGCTCCAGCAGGGAGGTCCCACCACATACCCGGAAGTTTGAGAGAAACTTCCCCTCCGCGACCAAAAGCTTGGCGAGGTACTAGACGGACATGGACTTGGCGAGTATCCAGCTTGGGGGGGGGCGGGGGACCTCGATCACTTCCAAAAGTGTCATTTCTTGTACCACTAGGGGTCTATTTATAGAGAAATCCGGGGGGGGGGGATCCAGACGAGTATATTGCCTTTGCTCGCGAGTTACAAGGGCTACTCGCCCATACTCACGAGGTACTCTCCCAAGCTCGCCTTTGCTCGCCCATGCTCGCCCTATGCTCGCCCATGCTCGCCCTTGCTGGCCCAACGAGGTCTGCGAATAGCCGTCTCCTTGGGCATTTCTGATCTCGACGAATTATGGGTTATACACAATCCCCGCTTTTTTTGAGTACGATACGAGCTCGAAATACAATGTTGAACCCGTAGTTCGGAGAGATGGGCGCTAGACGGTATATGTGCGAGGTCCTTCCCAGGAGGGGATCTCAACTGTAGGGGAAAAAGTCGACACCTCGCAGGAGCCGAGCTCAACTGGAGGAGGAGAAAAGGTCGACACCTAACAGGAGCCGAACTCAACTTGAGGAGGAGAAAAGGTCGACACCTAACAGGAGCCGAGCTCAACTGGAGGAGGAGAAAAGGTCGACACCTCACAGGAGTCGAGCTCAACTGGAGGAGGAGAAAAGGTTGACACCTTACAGGAGCCGAGCTCAACTGGAGGAGGAGAGAAGGTCGACACCTCACAGGAGCCGAGCTCAACTGGAGGAGGAGAGAAGGTCGACACCTCACAGGAGCCGAGCTCAACTGGAGGCGGATAGAAGGTCGACACCTCACAGGAGCCGAGCTCAACTGGAGGCGCAGAAAATGTCGACACCACACAGGAACCGAGCTCAACTAGAGGAGGAGAAAAGGTTGACACCTCACAGGAGTCGAGCTCAAATGAAGGCGGAGAAAAGGTCGACACCTCACAAGATCCGAGCTCAACTGGAGGAGAAAAGGTAGACACCTCACAGGAGCCGAGCTCAACTGGAGGAGGAGAAAATGTCGACACCTCACAGGAGTCGAGCTCAACTGGAGGAGGAGAAAAGGTCGACACCTCACAGGAGCCGAGCTCAACTGGAGGCGGAGAAAGGTCGACACGTCACAGGAGCCGAGCTCAACTGGAGGAGGAGAAAAGGTCGACACCTCACAGGAGCCGAGCTTAACTGGAGACGGATAGAAGGTCGACATCTCGCAAGAGCCGAGCTCAACTGGAGGCGGAGAAAAGGTCGACACCTCCCAGGAGCCGAGCTCAACTGGAGGCGGAGAGGAGTTGACACCTAGCAGGAGCGAAGCTCAACTGAGGTGGAGAGGAAGATCCATCCGAGGAGGCAAGTAGTCGGCTTGCTGGAGAAGGGCTTGAGCAGAGGCCTGGATTACGACAACTCCACAACTCGATGACTTCCTTTCACTCGAGGGGGCAAGTAGCCGGTATGCAGGAGAGGAGCTCATACAGTGACTCGCGTTAGGGCAACACCGCGTTGAAGAACTTCTTTTCACCTGAGGGGATGAGCAACTTCGGGCTAGGAGGGCGGCTTCCAACTCTACTCTGATAATCTCTCCAGACGGATAGGAAGTGCAGTTTGGGGGGGGGGGGTAACTCGGCCAACGTGCAAGGGGGGAGCTGATCTCGACCGTCAATGCAGATGCTTGGTCTTAGGAGAACTCACACCCGAGGCACTGTCTCATCATCTGTTCTGGATGTTATGAGAGCTAAGCAGGATACTCATCCTCTAACCCACTCGTGACGTGAATCGATGACCGCTTGGGCGGAATTTCATCGCATTGCCTGGATAGGGCATGACTCTCGGGGGGGGGGGGGGGGGGGGGGGGTCTTTCTGGACACACACACTCGAGGTCTCCACTCTACCTGCTGAGAAATTTTCAAGAATCACAGTAATAATAACAGGAGTGAGAACATGTTAAGGCAAGTAGGGAGTGACAGTCGGGGAGGTCCAAGGGGACACACCATCCTGAGGCCTTCATCTTACTCGGATGTTGGATGCTAAACAGTAGGGAATGACAGTCGGGGAGGTCCAAGGGGACACACCATCACGAGGCCTCCATCCTATTGCGTTTGCTGAATGCCGGTTGGTCAAATCGATCATCTCTTCGTCAAGTTGGGGAGGGGGGGGGGGGGTTGGCGTCCGAACTCTCCTCTGATAACCTCTCCAGCCGGATGGGAAGTGCAGCCGGGTGGGGGGGGAGGGGTAACTCGTCAAACGTGCAAGGGGGAGCTGATCTCGACCGTCAATGCAGAGGCTTGGTCTTAGGAGAACTCTCTCCCGAGGCGCTATCCCACCACCCTACTTGAGTTTTTACGAGAGTCGAGTCAGAGGCCTGTCCCCCAATCGGTCGCCAGGTTGCGGAAGAGTCTTCATACTGTCACTCAACAATCAGAGAAGATTAACCACACCAACTCATATGATTGGAATAATTGACAAGAGATTAACTTTGCTGCGAGCTTTTTGCTCTCCTCCAAGTCGCTCTGGAAGTAAATTTGATCATCGCTTCGCCGAGTTGGAGAGGTGGTGTCCAAATCCTACTATGATAACCTCTCCAGTCGGATGAGAAGTGCCATCGGAGGGGGTAACTCGACCAACGTGCAAGGGGGGAGATGATCTCGATCGTTAATGCAGATGCTTGGTCTTAGGAGAACTCTCTTCCGAGGCGCTGTCCCACCAACCGACTTGGGTTTTTACGAGAGTCGAGTCGGAGGACTGTCCCCCAATCGGTCGTGGAGATCATATTTTACTTACTTTGAGAAGCTCTTGCCAGAAGAGAAAAACAACTCTCGCGGCCCATATTTCAGGGGGCGAGAAATTTTTATTTATATGGAATAAACACAATGAGGGGGAGAATACACCTTCCCACTCAGGGATAGAACCTCTTCAGGTCATCGTCGCTCTAGGTTCTCCCAAGCGGCTCCCCTCCATGTTTCTGCAGTCTGTATCCGTCAGTCTCGAATGCCTCTTGAACGATGAAAGGTCCCTCCTAGTTCAGGTTGAGCTTCTCGACAACAACTGATCTCCTTGTACGTTGAGCTTTTAGGTACTTCTGAGCAGCTCCTCATCTCATAGAGGTGAGTAGTTAGAGATATCCTTGCTAGTATGAGTCGTTGAAGAGATTAAACAAATAACATAGCTGCATAGTTGTTGAAGCGATGACCTCACAAGCATGACCAACTTAGAATTCTTATGGAATGCTGGTTGTTGGAGAAGATCATCGCGAGTAGGAGCTCACGGAATCCTAGCTTGAAGACGTCACGAGTAAGCATCCTCGTGGAATGTAAGCCCTTGATGAAGATCATCGCGAGTAGGAGCTCGCGAAATCCCGAGTAAGCATTCTCGTAGAATATAAGCCTTTGATAAAGATCGTCGCGAGTAGGAACTCGCGGAACAGTCTATGTGATTTTCCTTGGTGGCGAACTCGTCATGGATCACCCTGTTTGTTAGTCATACAAAAGCACTCACGGGCTTTACCAAAGCACCCGTAAGCATATAGATGTATGAAAATCACTGCTATTGAAAAAGGAGGAAACTGAGGGGGGGATGCCCCTTTTGACATTAGAACCCCCTACGCAGAGTTTTCGGGGGTTCCCAGGAACTCGTCATCCTGAACTCGCTTCCCTTGAACTAGGCACCAGATTCTCACCAGCTTTCGAGTAGAGAACTCACCCTCGTGAGTAGAGAACTCGCATATGGGTGAGTAGAGATCTCGCCTATGGGCGAGTAGAGATCTCGCCTATGGGCGAGTAAAGAAGAATCTTGCTCGTCTGCATGAAGTCACATATATGTGAGTAATAAGGAGCTTGCCTATGCGCGAGTAAGGAAGGAGCTCGCCTATGGGCGAGTAAGGAAGGAGCTCGCCTGTGCCGTGTATTGAAGGAGCTCGCCTATGGGCGAGTATCGAAGTCGCCTGCATGAACTCGCCTGCATGAATTCACCTCTGGAACTCGCCTGCATGAACTCGCCTCTGGAACTCGCCTGCATGAACTCGCCTCTGGAACTCGCCTGCATGAACTCGCTGCATGAACTCGCCTCTGGAACTCGCCTGCATGAACTCCCATGCATGAACTCGCATGCATGAACTCGCCTCTGGACGAGTAAGGAAGGAGCTCGCCCTACTCGTGAGAAATCACCATACTCGCGAGTTGTCGTCTTCGGCCTCTAGCTCGCCATCTTGAGCCATGACGTCTTCTCGCTAGACTTTTCTCCTCTGACTACGATCCACGCTCATCGCACCAAAGTGTTGAAGCCAGGAAAATCCCGGCTCCAAAATTCGGATCAATGCAGCCGGAGGTTAATGATCCCGCGATCAAACTCCACGACTCGGATAGCTAAAACAGGAGAGAGAAAACGACTATAAGCACACCCCAAGTGCTCCAGTAGGGAGGTCCCACCACATACCCGGAAGTTTGGGAGAAACTTCCCCTCCGCAACCAAAATCTGGGCGAGGTATTAGACGGGCATGGACTTGGCGAGTATCCAGCTTGGGGGGGGGGGGGGGGCGGGGGACCTCGACCACTTCCAAAAGTGTCATTTCTTGTACCACTAGGGGTCTATTTATAGAGAAATCCGGGGGGGGGGGGGGGGATCCAGACGAGTATACTGCTTTTGCTCGCGAGTTACAAGGGCTACTAGCCCATACTCACGAGGTACTCGCCCAAGCTCGCCCATGCTCGCTCAGCGAGGTCTGCGAATAGCTGTCTCCTTAGACATTTCTGATCTCAACGAATTACGGGTTATACAATATATATATAAAGAAAAACTTTCAGGACCGTTTTGAGGCTGAATTAGAACCACAAATTCAATCTCAGCCATTGGATTATGGAGATCAGGGCTGCAAATAGGCAAAAGCTTGTTGACTCGGGCTGTGAATAACCAAAAAATAAATTTCCTGAACTTCATCCTCCCGCAGAAGCCCGATAATCACTGTACGAGTTCCGGATGCCCGCTGTTTCCCTTCCCCGCCGCCGCCGGAGCCACCGTCGGCCTCACCGGAGCCCACCGGCGAGGTTGTAGGACCCCGGCGAACCTGACGGAGTAAGTCCGGCGGTGCTCCGTCAGGGCCACCGTCGGCGGGAGCGCCGTTGCGCCGGGGCAATGTCGAGACGGGGGTACTGTCACTGCTGGAGTACTGTCGAAGCGGAGAGCATCGAGCACGGGCGTAGCCCGTGCGAAGATGCTCGTATCCTAGAGAAGACATTTTTTTGCGTGAACGTTATGAAATGTAAACTTACATAAAATGTTTTTGTAATTTCAAAAGATGTGAGGGTGCAATCTGCAATTATGCTAACTCCAAAGGAAGATCTGGGTGACTAATAATAGTAATTGTTAAACATCATCAAATGCAATTATGCTAACTTCAAATGCATAATATCTTTATTAATAGTATAAACTTAGTGTTGTTATAGTAGCAGATTTGTAATAAACTTAGAATTTATTGTTTAAACATAAACAGTATTTAGAAAGCTATGTTGGACTGACTTCTAAAAAAGACTCCAAAACAGCCTTTTTGAAGAAACTATTTTGAAAAAGCTGTTCATTCAAACAGTAAAATCAGTCCCAAGCTAAATAGGTTTGGGGTTTAAGTTGTGAATAAGTCTGTACTAAAGATGGAGATTGTTGGTAAAAATCAACATTTCTGGCATCCAGCAATAAATCATCAATTTATATTATAGTTTAACTAATATTGTATAATGCTTTTGCCTATCAATTTATATATCATCAAAACAAATTGTTCAACAACCGACAACATTTTTTGGTGCTTTACTTTTAGCAAATAACATACTAATTCGGGCTCAAGTGTATTGCTCGTCTTATACATAAGCTATATTGCTTAACATTCAACGCCCCCATATTGTGTTGCCTTCAATTAACACCACACATAAAACAAAGAGAACTTTTAAGTACAATTTGCTAATGAAATTACATCAACTAAGAAGAACGGAGAGCGGGAGGAAACCTATTTTCTTCCAGCAATTCATCAAAATTTTTTGGCATCCAGCAATTCATCAAAGATATTAGCAAAACTTTGTTAGAGACCATAATTAAATGATTTTTGATTCACGACTTATGGGTATAATAGAAAGATTTGAAGCACTCGATTAAAAAGTTGATGAAAAGAACCATAGAAATGAAAATTTTGCTAACATCCAAAATGGAGATTTCTTTACGGAGAAACATGCATGGGTAAAATGATACTTTGTGCTTGAGGAAACTTCATCAATGATTGATACATAATTTTTGTACATAATAAAGATAATTTATTTCACTACAGATTCTTGAATAAAATGTCAAATACATACATATATATTTCAAAACTACCCTTAACGAACAAAAACATTTCAAAACTAAAGAGATGCACACAAAAATTCGCAAGAAAAGCATGTGATCAATTGCAGATACTTCCTTCACATCCATCGCCGCCAATAGATTAACAGAATGAATCACGCATGGAAATATCACCACCTACTGCATAATAACATCACAAACAGGCAAACATTAGGTAATCTACATGTGTGTTAGATAAATGATTTGATATTATAGGAGTAGAGTAACACAGAAATTATTTTTAAACTGATTCTGAAATACAAATCATAGAAAATCTAGTATCGGACATTAATAGGGCATCTAATATATCACAGACAGAAAATCTAAAATTTAACTCATATTTGGCCTGAAGTCAGATAGAAATTAAGGCTTCGTTTGATTCGGCGGAGGCGGGAGAAAGCGGCGGCTCCTCCCGCAACATTCGAACGGGAGGGCGGGATTGAAACGGGGTTTTCTGCCCCTTATTTCAGGGCACGACGGGTCCAGCCGGAGCAAACGCCACCGGAGGGCGTTTGTTTACCCGCTGTCTGCCGGGCGTTTGGGCCCAAACGCCCGGCCAAAACGCCGCGCCAAACGAATCCTAAACATGATAAAATCTTCGAGTAGGCAAACACGGTTTGCAAATAACAATGACCTATCTTAAATTATTTCACGTGTGTGTGTGTCTATAATGTAAATGTAAAGCAAGCCCTATAAATAAGTAGATTTAATTACCTGCATCCGACCGTCCATCCTCTGGTGCTTGTGAAATGGAACAATCACCAACGACGCCCTTATATCCACTGTTGCGTTATATACATCCTCCTGCATAGTATCTATCGGCGGCATGAGTGAGCATCGAAGCAAATCCATTGAAACTCTTCGTGTAACTTCGCATTAACCTCTTGGATCCCCCATCTTCACTGCAACCCGGCAATTGTTATTATTACTGCTATTAATTAGCAAAAAAAATGTGTGTCATGAAAATCAGCATTCATGGATATAAGGAAAAAAACTATTGCAGAATTGATATTGTAGATACGTAGCTTCCCAACCTTAATCCAGTTGCTCTCTGGAGCAGGCTCGAATGAGCTGTTTCCAAGTTGGTAATGTGTTCTGGCCTTTCTCCTAGATACACAATGTAAGCCTGGTAGAATTAGAATTTAATTCTAATTAGAGATTGTAACGATCTATGTCAAATAAAGAACCTTCAATACTTGGGCAAATGAAAAAGCTCACAGAATTATATAGCAGATTTATATAGAAGATTATAATTCACAGGGCAAGCCCATAGAAAGTAAAATGGCAAGGTAGTTGAATCAACTAAATGAATCTTTCAACAAAACCCTATAAAAGCAGTGTAAAATATAATAAATAACATGTCTTTTCAGGCCAAGAAGACTTCCACAAATGGTATCAGCAAACATAAATCCCAAAAAATATCAGTCAAATCTAAAGTGTTCTACCACTGAGGTGCATTTTTTGTAGAAAACGGTTTGTTTAATCATATTTAAAAATATTATTACATGATTAATATAGACAGATAAGATTTATTATTATATGTAGATTGTGTTGTACGGCAGATATAATCTCACGGTGATTTAAAAGTTGGGGTTCTGAAACCCGGCCCACCTCGCCAACGACAATGCATTAATGAAGTGCACGTGGAGATGAACTTGTTGTGGGTGAATAAATTGAAGAGCCTAAATGGTTATAATCCGAAGTGACAAAGAACAGAAGATGCAGGGATAGAGGCATTGTGTAGTTCTTGTTAGGTTATTGTTCGAGCGCAAATAAATGTTTCTTCAACGCTAGTAAAAAAATTGATATTAGGATATCACTTCTGCGGTACATTTTCATACATGATATGAAGGATTCACACTTTTGTACTAATCTCTTCTGCAATACCAAAAACTTCAAACAAAATTTCCAAGAAATAAATAATATATAAGTTGATCTAAATAGCATCATACGTAGAATATATTACGTTAAGAAATGCATTTAAATAATTAATTACTGAAAATGCAGAGCTGCACCAAATCAACCAACCTCAGTCTAAAGGCAGCACAAATTATATTTAACTTGTCAGAAATGGGGTAATAAGCTATGAACCGCATGCGACCGAATTCAACAATCTCCTCATTGCTACCCGGCTCTTGAACTCCAAACTGATTGCATGGGACAGCCAATATCTGTAGAAGTACGCATCAAATTATGCATAACAAAGGAATGTGAGTAAACAACATCAAATGAGATAAACGATCTGACCAAAAATGAATGGCATGAAAATACAAATAGACTTTACAATTGCCTTATAGTACATGCTTGCTTGTCAGTTTCCATAACAGTGCTGCTATCCCGGAGCAGGCGGAGCTGCAGAAGGATGAGCCGTTGAAACCCATAAAATGTCAGCATGAACAAACATCTCGCATATAGAGAAAAGTTGATGAACAATGCAATAAAGGTCAAAATAAAGTCAAACAAATGTGAATCCAAAATTAATGCAATAAAGATCATGTGTGATGGTATCGTATCTATGCTAACATACAAAACTTCATCCAACTTTATGTTGAAAACTATTTTTTTCTTGATGATGATGGCATTGCCGGGCTCCTCTCGCCGCCGCGTCGGGCTCTGCCTGGCGCCAAGCCGGGATCCGCCCTCTGCCAAGCCGGGATCCGCCAGCCGCCAAGCTGGGCTCCGCCCACCGTCCCGCCGAGTGTATAATAGAACACAGTAGATTAAAAAGGGATGAATTCACAATTGCATGACAGTAGATAATTTTTTTCTTCAAAAACTCCATTGCATTGTGTTGGAATGAATCAATATAGTCAAAGAAATACAAAAGTGATATTGAAAGAGAATGAGTCTCCTTGAGCAGAACAATGGAGAGAAGAATGAAAACCTTACAGGAGATTAAAAAGTTTTCAAGAACTTTTACCTCATGCCATTACAATATATATGGAAGTTATGAGAAATTTGTTTTTGAACTATCATCCTTAATGCAGTTGGTTTTACTTCTGTCAGAGTGCTGAAAATTGAGAGACGGCTATAGAGTCCAAAATTGCAGAATCTACTGGAGGACGATGCTGCTTGCTCAGCGGCGAAACAGAAATCCAACAAAAATCAAGTTGACCGGCGAAACAACTTACGATCGGAGTTGAGTGCGTGCAGCGCGATTGAGAATTCCTCTTCTAAAGTAAATGAATTGACGTGAGATGCCTTCTCAGTGAGAATTTGCGTTGTTGCCAATAATACGGTGACCTTTTCCTTTATAAATTGTTATGAGAAATTTGTTGCGAGCGATAATGAGAGGGAGAGACAGCAAAGAGAGAAAGTAAGACGGGGGACCATACCGTGGTCGGAGCAGCTGCCCTCGAAATATTACAAGCATGTGTCCATGTCTTCAATTAAACGAAACAACTGAGCGATTGGATTTGGACGGAGAAGCTGAGCGAAATCAGAGGCCGGAGATCGCCTATCGCGATGAGCAGGAACAAAAATTCCCTAGGGCTTGGGAGGATGAACTGCAGAGCGGTGAAACATAACAGTAGCAATAGTAACAGAGGATGAGCTGTAGCAATTTTAAGGCCTTGAGCTGCGAAGGACCTCATTAACGGCGGAGGAGTTACGTGCGAAATATGGCGTCGGCGGAGTACCCAGACGGAGAGAAGCTTGAGCTGTGAATGATCTTTGTCGACGATGCCCTGGAGGAGTGAAGAATCAAGGACGCCGTAGCAGAAAATTGCGAGAGCTCGGCTTGGGCGAGGAGAACGAAGGAGTGAAGATGGTGCGTACCTGGAACGGATGCGAGCAGGTGGTAAGCGCCAAGGAGAAGCAGGGGCATACCTGGAGCCGAAAGGAGAAGGAAGCAGAGGCATACCTGGAGCCGACGTGCGTAGAGGATGCCGGCGACAGGGAGGTTGGGGGAGACTGAGCCAGCAACAGAGGGCGAGGGCGAGGGCGCGGAAATGGGGCAGAGAAGCGAGTGACGGGGTTCATTAGTAAGCGGCTAGCGGAGAGGAGCGGTGGGAGCACACGCGGCAACGGCGGACGCCGACGCACAAGCGCGGAATTGACAGCCACACGACACGCAGGCGGATTGCATCGGAAGAGCGGCGGAAGGGCTTGAACTGCGACGGACCTTTGTTTGCGACGGATGTTTGCGACGGACATAAATAACTGTATATATATAGTATAGATATATATTATTATATATAATATAATGTATTTTATATAATACAGATAATAAATATTATGTAATATATATAATATATATATAACACATATATATATTAATAATATATATATTTTAGGTTTTTTTAAACCTAAAAACAAAATTTTTATTTTTTTTATTTCTAAAAAAAATTATATATAACTGTGTGTGTGCATGTCGGGGGCTGGCGAAGCTTGCCGGGGGCGTGCAGGATACTGTCGCGCGGGGCACGGGAAGGCACTCGAAGCCCGCAGGGTGCGGGTGAAGCCCGCCGAATACGCATAGAGTACTGTCACGCGGGACACGAGGGCCTCCCATTCACTATCACTCGTGTGTATGTGTATATATATATTTTAAAGTTTCTCAGGTAAGTTTATGTGCTTCAGTGCTTGGGTCAAAGGAATATGTTTTCCCGTACGCTTACATTATTATTTTTTTAAATCGGGTCCATGAATTTATATAATTATTAATGCAATATATGTGCTTAAGCAATTTAAGCAAAAGAAAAATGCTGGGCCCCGCATCGGTGGTTTGCTCTAATAATTAAGGCAATTGTTAGCCGCACCCAGTTTTGACTATCCGCAACCCATTTTTATGAAGTATTACACATTTTTTTGAAATACGCCTTGTACAAGCATTTTTAGGAAAAATGTTCAACACAAAAGTTGTAGATATCGTCGATATCTACAACTTTTGTGTTGAACACTTTTGCTAAAAATGCACGCACAAGATGTATTGTCGCTTGAATTGAAATATAGGCGTAACTATAACGAATTTTTGGAAATACGCATTGTGCATGCATTTTTAGGAAAAATGTTCAACACGAAAGTTGTAGATCTCGATGATATCTACAACTTTCGTGTTGAACACTTTTCCTAAAAATGCTTGTACAAGACGTATTTCCAAAAAAATGCATAATACTTCGTAAAAATGGGTTGCGGATAGCCAAAACTGGGGTGCGGTTAACAATTGCCATAATCAACGGATAAAATGGGAAACTCGTAATTTCGTAAAATTAACAGATAAAATGGGAAACTTAATTTTTGGCACGAGATGACGGGGAAGGAGAAAGGCCAGAGGAAGGAGAAAGACCTCGGAGACTGCTGCGGCGTTAAGGGAAATAAGACTGCAGCCGACTCCGTGGGCCTGAATTGAGACATGAGGAAGGAGAAAGACCACGTCAGCGGCGGCGGCATCGACGGGGAGTTCACAGGCGAAACAGATGAGGCGTTTGAAGGAGCAGAAAACAGAGGAGGCATTTGAGGGATCATAAAACAGATTATATACAGAGTTGTTTGACGGAGCAGAAAACATATTATATATAGAATGAATCGAGACCGGAGAAAGGATGAAGATCGCAGGGGCGGCGGCGACGATGAGGAGTTCAAGGACGAAGCAGAAAAACAGCTGATTGTACAGAGCTCTTTGAGAAGCTGTTTTAAAAAGTTGTAGGCTGTTTGGAAAGTCTCTGTATAAGTGTTGATGAAACAGAACTTTTCATTAAAGGTTGTTTGATAGAACTATTTTTTTAGAGCTCTTTTTTTTTCAAAAGATCATATTTAAACATAGAAATCAAAATATAAATTGTTCACCAACATAAGATTAATAAAACAATGCACATCAAACAATGACCATCATAATAGTGACCTACATAACATAGCAATCACAACTCGATCCTACGTCGACGACTCGTTCTGCATATTCCGACTGCCAATCCTCCCTCCTTTGGCAAATCACTACATTATAGTTTCCAATGTTGCATTTCTAGGCTTGTGAAGTGTTCCAGGTTATCCTCTGTGGTTAGTGTTTTCATTTTTCTATTTCTCTTTGAAAGGCAGCTCCTGAAATTTTCCAAAATGTAATTTGTTTTCATTTTTCTGTTTCTAGTAATCCAGAGATGTTCTTCTCTTTGAAGTGAGATTACTCTTTGAAATTCAGAGATGTTCTTCTCTGTATGCATAGCAGTAGGTTTAATTTCTGTATTTGGCAATCAGAAATCCATTTTTAGAGCTTGTGTTTGTGTTAGTCGTGTACAAAAAAAACCGGTCCTAACCGGTCCGGTTGGGACCGAACCGGTTAGGACCGGCTAGGGACCGGTCCCAGTTAGGACCATTCCGATCCCGGACCAGTCCCAGAGGTCCCTAGCAGTCCCTTTTTTTCCCTCAAAGACTGGTCCAGGACCGGAAAAAGACCGATCCTGGAGTACTGGGACAGGTAAAAGACCGGTTTTTACCGGTCTTGGGATAGGACCGGAACCGGAACTCCCGTGAAGAGCTGTTAAAACAGCTCTTTAAAAAGCTGTTAAAACAACTCTTTAAAAGAGTTGTTGGTAACATCTGTTACCTGGCCGGCAACAATTAATGATGCCGGCCTACTGCAGCAGCTGGGCTGTGCAGCCTGCGCAAGCCTAGGGCCTAGGCTGCACAACCTAGGCCTTAGGCTATTTAAAAAAAAAAATTAAATTAATAACCCCCTCTCTCACATTTAAAAAAAAAAGTTTTCTTATAACCCCCCTCCTATCATCCGACCCCCCCTCCCTCTCTCTCTCTATCACTCTCTCTCACCCACTCTCTTTTTATATTTTAAAAAAATTAAATAAAAAAGACCGGTCCCGGACTAACCGGTCCGGTTAGTCCGGGACCGGTCCGGGACCGGTTAGTCCGGGACCGGTCCGGGACCGGTTAGTCCGGGACCGGTCCGGGACCGGTTAGTCCGGGACCGGTCCTCCTCCAGAGGGGAAAAACCGGTCCCGGACTGGTTTAGACGGGACCGGTCTGGGACCGGTCGGCCAAAAGACCGGTCCCGGACCAGACCGGCAGTCTTTTTGTTCACGGCTGGTTTGTGTATATACCATCCTTTTGGCTCTGCTCCTGCAAAATTAAAGGCATGCTCTATTAGATTATACAATTAATCTAGTCCCCCTTATCTCCTTTTCATTATATATATGTATTTTATCCTTTTACCTTTCGCATTTTCGCATCCTGTATTAAAGAACTATTATCCTGTGTGCTTTGGCCAGTGGGTCTAGTCCTGTAGCAGCGGTTGGCAGAACCTATTTTATTTAAGCTCTTGGAAGAACTGCAAGCAGGCAGGCTTCTTCTCAGTTAATTCCTCTCCCTTCCCTGTTCTCTCTTTCTTCTTCCATGCAGGAAAAGCTCAGACCTCAAATGTTAACATGGTATCAGAGGGAACGGCTCGCGCCATCAGATCCAGTGTAGTATCTCAGTTCACGGCGTGATCTGTGTTTTTCTTTTGGTTCATCATATGGCGGCGGCAAATGGATCACAGACGTTCTTATACTCACAAACGGGAATCCCAATCTTTGAAGGGGACTCATATGATTACTGGAGTAAGCAAATGAAGATCTTCTTCGTGTCTCAAGGTCTGTGGGATCTTGTCCAAGATGGATACAATATCTCAACAGACAAAGCATCAGAAGATAAAAGAGAAGTGTCGAAAGCCCAGCTTACCTCGGAAACTCAGAAAAGAGATGCTAAAGCACTCCTCTGTATCCAACAGGGAGTAGGTCGATCCATTCTACCTCTCATCATCGATGCAGAAACAACAAAACAGTCGTGGGACATACTAAAAGAGGAATATAGAGGAAATGAACAAGTTATATCTATCAAGCTAACTATTCTTTGGAGAGATTTCGAAACCAGCACAATGAGAGAAAATGAGTCAGTACAACAATATATCTCAAGAACTTCTATGATCGCGAATCAAATCATGACTTACGGAGATGATCTCCCTGAGAAGCGTGTGGTCTCACACATCCTTGGGAGTTTAAGTCCTGGGTTTGAGCATATGGTTGCAGCTATACAGGAGGCCAAGGACATCAGCAAAATGACTGTCACAGAACTCATGGGCTCTCTGCAGGGTCATGAGGCAAGGATGAAACGAAAAGAAACTCAGCTGGAACAAGCTTTCCAGAGCAGGTTATCCTTCTCCCCTGTAAAACAAAATACAAATTCCTGGAGCCAAAATACAAGAGACAAGGGGGCAGAAGAAAGAAACTCTTGGAATCAATATGGTAAAGACAAAGGAACTGAGCAAGGATCCAAACCCTTCTGCAAACTTTGCAACAAAGGTACTCACTACACCAAAGACTGTTTTTCAAAGTGTAAAAGGTGCAAGAATCCAAATCATCTTCAAAGGGGCTGCTGGCATCAGGATAACCGAGCAAGAGAAGAAGCAAACTTCTCTAATAACCCTGAATCCCTATTCTATTCTTGTCTAAAATCTTCTGCACCCGAATCCAAAGTGTGGTTCCTTGACAGCGGATGCTCAAACCACATGTCCAACAACAGAAAAGCCTTCATACAGTTGGATGAATCTGAGAAATCAGAGGTCATTATGGGAGATGGAAATGTTAGAATCATAGAAGGAAAAGGTGTGGTGGCAGTGAAATTAAAAATTGGGGAAATCAGTCACATTCACGACATTCAATATGTTCCTAGCCTATCTCAGAACCTCCTGAGTGTGGGGCAGTTATTGAAGAAGGGCTACAAACTCATTTTCGACAAGGATGAGTGCAGCATTCAAGATACCAGAACCCACAAATTGGTCACCATAGTGAAGATGTCCACCAACAAAATCTTTCCTCTCAAATTACAAATGAACCCAGGTGAAGCAGCTCAAGCTAACACAACAAGAAGTTTGTAAGGGTCAATGTTATGGCACTGCCGGTGTGGTCATCTGAACTTTGGGGATCTGCAGAAATTAAAAGGAATGGTGAATGAGATTCAAGAGATATCACATGATGTTGGGTTCTGTGAAGTATGTGCCCAAACCAAAATTCACAGAAATCCTTTTCCAGGACAGAGTCAGGAGAGAGCTGCTATGCCACTTGAGTTAATTCATGCTGATATCTGGGGGCCGGCTTCATCACCAACTTGGGCAGGAAGCAGATACTATCTTCTCCTTGTGGACGATTGCATCCGCATGATGTGGATATACTCTCTCTCCCTGAAATCTGAAGCATTCAATATGTTCATCAAGTTTAAGAACCTGGTGGAAAATGAAAGAAGTAGCAAAATAAAAGCCCTCGGGACAGATCAAGGAGGCGAATTCACTACCAAGGAGTTTTCTTCCTACTGTGAATCACAAGGAATCAAGCGCCTGCTTACAGTACCTCAGAGCCCCCAACAGAATGGAGTTGTGGAGCACAGGAATCGAACAGTGGTTGAGATGGGAAGAAGCTTACTTCAACAGAAGCAACTACCCAAGCAGTTTTGGGGAGAAGCAATGAGCACAGCCGTTTAATTACTTAACAGAGCTCCTACCAAGGCCTTCAAGGAATCAACACTACATGAAGCATGGAACAACCAGAAGCCTAACTTACAACATTTAAGGATCTTTGACAGTCCTGCTTATGCTATGCCAGCAAATGAAATCAGAGACAAACTGGAAATAAAAGGAGAAAAATACAATTTTGTGGGATATAGTCTAGAATCCAAGGGATACAGACTATTCAATCCAAAAACCAAAAAGTTAGTAATAAGCAGAGATGTCATCTTCGATGGACAAGGGAGGTGGGAAGATTGGGGGACAATGGAGGATCAGAATCAAGTCTTTCCCATAGCTTTGGAGGATGCTGTGGTTGAATCCCTCCCAGATCTCAGTCCACAGCTGCCCAGTCCAGAAGCTTCAATTGACTCTCATCCGGAATCCAGGTCAGATTCATCATCTCCTCGCAAATTTCATTCCCTATCTGATATTTATGAATCCTGTAATGTGGCACTCCTCTGCCAAGAGCCCACTAAATTCTCAGAGGCCGTAAATCAGCCTGAATGGGTTCAAGCCATGAATGATGAGATTACAATGATAAACAAAAACAACACTTGGGACCTCATTCCTCGACCACCACATAAGACTATCATTGGTCTAAAATGGATATACAAGTTGAAATTGAATGAACAAGGGGGAGTCGAAAAGCACAAAGCTAGGCTTGTGGCCAAAGGATACTCATAACAACCGGGGAGAGATTTCACAGAAACCTTCGCTCCAGTTGCTCGTATGGAGACAATAAGAATGCTATTCGCTTTGGCCACTCAGCACAGCTTAAAGATCCATCAACTAGATGTTAAATCCGCTTTCCTGAATGGTGATATCCAAGAGGAAGTGTTTGTACATCAACCAGAAGGCTATGTTGTAGAAGGGAGTGAGGAGCAAGTGTACAAACTAAAGAAAGCCTTGTATGGGCTGCAGCAAGCCCCTCGTGCCTGGAATGACAGAATCGATTCCTATCTAAAGAAGAATGAATACATCAGAAGTCCCTACGAAGCATCCCTCTATGTCAAACATCTCTCTCATGATAGTTTTGTAATTTTGTGTCTATATGTTGATGATCTCCTTGTCACTGGGTCCTCATCTCAGCTGATCGAGGAATTCAAAGCCATCATGAAACAAGAGTTTGAGATGAGTGATCTCGGCATCATGAGATACTTTCTGGGACTGCAAATCATCCAATTACCAAACCGCATTTTTCTACACCAGCAGAAATATGTCACTGAACTATTGCGTCGACACAATATGCATGACTGTAAGCCCACCTTCACACCTATGGCGACGGGTGAAAAACTCCAGAAAAATGACGGAGGAGAGGGTAAATGAGGAGACCTATAGAAGTATTGTTGGGGCTCTCATCTACCTAACCAACAGTAGACCAGATATCAAACATGCAGTAGGTATTGTCTCCAGGTTTGCTTGTGAACCCAGCGCCACTCATATGAAAGCTGTGAAGAGAATATTGAGGTATCTGCAAGGCACTAAAGAATTTGGGCTTGTGTTTGCAAGAAAAAGGAATGGAGACGAATGTATAACAGGATATTCCGACAACGACTGGGCAGGAAGTGCGGACGATCGCAAAAGTACCAGCGACTTCCTGTTTTAGTTGGGGCAATTGTCGATTTCTTGGAGTTCCAGAAAGCAGAAGAGCACTGCTTTATCTTCCGCCGAAGCAGAGTATATATCCATTGGCGAGGCAGCTAAAGAAGGAGTATGGCTAAATCGTTTGCTAACCACTCTGAAACAGGAAGAAAGACGCGTTGTTACCCTCATGGTAAACAACACCACTGCTATTTCTATAAGCAAGAACCCCGTACTCCATAATCGCACCAAACACATCCAGATCAAGCACCATTTCGTCAGAGAACTAATAGAGGAAGGGGAAATTGATGGGCGTCACTGCAACACCAGGGAACAACTCGCAGATGGAATGACAAAGGCACTGTCGGCGGAGAAATTTCAAGCTTTTCGCATCGCCGTCGGGGTGATCAACAATGCGGAGGCGAACCAAGAAGATAACGAGACCTAGCTTAAGGAGGCGTATTAGATTATTATACAATTTATCTAGTCCTCCTTATCTCCTTTTCATTATATATATATAATCCTTTTACCTTCCGCATCCTGTATTAAAGACCTATTATCCTGTGTGCTTTGGCCAGTGGGTCTAGTCCTGTAGCAGCGGCTGGCAGAACCTATTTTATTTAAGCTCTTGGAAGAGCTGCTAGCAGGCAGGCTTCTTCTCGGTTAATTCCTCTCCCTTCCCTGTTCTCTCTTTCTTCTTCCCTGCAGACTCTGCTCCCTGCATGAATTAAAGACCTCAAATGTTAACATACTCTGCTCCCTGCATGAATTAAAGAAGCTCCAAGCTTCTCCTTCATCTCCTTCGTATCTTGATCCTTCTCATCCTGATCTAGTTTGACTCCATGGTTCACGCTTCAGACTCCAGCCTTCATCTCCTTTGCTCCACTCTCCTAGCTTGTTATTTGTTCCACTTGATTCATACTCCAGCGTCGTTGGTCCTATATTTTCAGCGTTCTCCTGAGGCAACCTGCTCGCATCATCGGTGACATCACTCTTCGACTTCGTAGTCAAATGGAATGGAACTGCTGGATTAGGGCAGGGCTTCTCACAGAAATGCACAGGCATGATCGTCGAACCAAATGGAGAAGCAGGTCCGGCTTCCGAGAAGGCCACTGTTGAAACCGATTTCTCGGTCTCTTGTGGAGCTCGGGGCCCTCAACGAGTTGAGGGGCAGCTAGCCCTTACCGGTCCCTCGGAAGGGGTGGGCAGATGACTCGGACGAAGAACAAAGACCATAGTCCTAGCGAGGAGGTCCCTCCACTAACCCGGAAGATCGTTGAGCGCTTCCCCTCCCAAGCCAAAGCTAAGACTCGGGCACCTTGGAGAGCTAGAGAGCCCAAACCAAAGCGACCTAAGGAGAGAAGAAGGCTCAAAGATTCTGAACCTGTCTCTTCCAAGGTGCCCTTTAAGTCTATTTATAGATTTTAGTTTTGTGGTCTGTCAATAGCCAAATCCCGCTGTCCATTCTTACTATCCGCACACCGGATTGGTCTGCTAACAGCCAAATCCCGCTGTTTGGAAAGGCTAACCGCAGACCACCGGGGGCCTCCTGGTAAAAATCCCTTCCCGGACCTTTACTGGGCGAGCCAGCCCGCTTCGAGACCTCCCTTGCGAGTGGAGCTCGCGAGCCTCTGGATTGCCGAGCCCAGAATTGCTATTGGCACATTACCTGGCTCGCTCGCCTGTACTACCTTGGCCGAGCCCAGAATTGCTATTGACACATTACCTGGCTCGCTCGCCTGCACTACCTTGACCGAGCCCAGAATTGCTATTGGCACATTACCTGGCTCGCTCGCCTGTACTACCTTGCCCAAGCCCAAAATTGTTATTGGCACATTACCTGGCTCGCTCGCCCGTACTACCTTGGCCGAGCCCAGAATTGCTATTGGCACATTACCTGGATGCTCGCCTATATGGTCTCCCGCTCTTCCTTGGCTCGCCCCGCCTGGGTTCGCCCATCTTGGCTCGCTTTCTTGGGTGTGAGCCGTCTGACTCTCCCTGGCGAACATCGGGGTTGTACACAATCCCCGCTCTTCGCGAGGTTGTCCTAAGTTCGCGAAGAAACATCCAACCCCTGGTGTTCGCCGATTCTGCTGACGTGGCGGGAATCTTTTGGTGGGCCCCATGCCCAAACTATAAATACCGTCCACCGTGGCTAGTGATCAAGCCTTTCCTTCTCCCTCTTCCTCGCTGAAAACACTCTCCCTTCAGAATGTCTCCCAAGCAGAGAGCGCGGGATCGACTGAAAGCTTCCAGGGAGATGGCGAAGGCCTAGGCTGCCGAGTGCAACGCCTGGATGTTCAACCCTGCCACCCCCCTTTCTCCTCAGACCAAGAAAGCCAAGACGGTTAGGAGGTCGCAGGGGGAGGACGTGTCGTCACCTCCTGCCTCGCCCCCGCCGCCAAATACTGGGCTCGCGTAACAGGTATTCTTCGTCTAAATTCTTTATACCGACTCCTTACTTATTCCTTTTCCTCTCGCAGAATCCTCCACCCGAGGAACGCATGGCGGGCCTTACACTGACCTCTTCTCGTCCCCCGTCTCCAGCTAGGCTGGGATCGCTAGTCGCTGGGGTTGGGACCTCAACCCAACAGGCGCCTCTCTCGCAACCCCGTAAGTCATAAGTACCTTCTTCCTTTATCCCCGATCATGTCTTTTTGCGGTATCCCTGCGCTTATGGCTTATGCAGACACCCCACCGCCGAGCCCTGAGAAGAGGGGCTCCACACCGGCGCGCTCGCCGATTCCGCCTAAGGCTAACGTGGAGACCCCGGGCTTCGGCATTTTGGGCAGGCGAAGCCCAGGCGGCTCGCTTCTCGACGGCGCCCAGGTCGCGGAGAGGGTGGTGTATCCCCCTGGTCTGGGGAAACCCAACGTTCGAGGGTTCCGTGAAAACTTCAGGGATCAGCCGGAGTCCTCTCGCAAACAACGTCGCGAGCCCTCCTCCCAAGGTTAGTACCTCTGTGCGAGCTCACTTTCCCGCTCGTCCCCTGATCCTACTAACTCTTCGCAGAAATCTCAGAAGCCACGCCTGAGTCAGAGCACGGGAGGGTGGAGATGTCACCGCCGCCCTCGCCGAGCCAGATCGATGACTTCTTGGGCGACCCGGGCGACCCCGCGCGGATGAAGAGACGGGTGGCAGAGGTGCTTCAAAAGCATGGTATGATGCTGCGCGAGCTGGAGGAGCGGTATGACGCGGACCGGGCTTCCTTCGACGAGAGATTCGCCGCCATGGAGGACGCGAGTGCGCGCTTCCTCGCCGAGGCGGGGCCGGTGACTCGCATAGACGCTACCTCGCCCGGTGTGCACATCTCGCGGGGTGAGGACCAAGCTCACCTGATCCTGCGCGAGCTCAAAGTACTTCGCGAATACCACTATCCGAGAGTGCCGCCGCGCGCGGGGAAGCGAGGTCGGGGTCGCTGGAAATGGCTTCCTTACCCCTGAGCCTGCCGTGAATTTATTTCTGCTGTCCCCTTGTTTCATTTCTCTCATGATGTTTATGCTGAACGATACCTATGGTGTGGTAATATTTGCGAGTCCATCGTGACTCGCCTTTTATCATTTTTTATCTCGCCCTTTATTTCTGTGATGCGCCTGTGACTTATTCTGCATGTTCGCCGTGTTTGATATGATTGCCCTCGTGGAGCGCTCGCGAACCTCTGGGCGACGTCGCGCCCAAGCCTCCTTCCCTCGCGGGCCGGCTTCCGGCGGGGCTCAATTACCGCGCATTGGCGAGCCCGGGCTCGCAAGGCTGTAGTCTTGTCGAGTAGAAATCTACTATATTTACGCTATCCGCACTCCCGACGCTTCGAATCCTGTGCCCATCCTATTTTCCTATAAATAGTTCGGATTCATTTTTCCATCCACCGCATTTATTTCCCAAATCCTCTCGCCTCTACGCTCGTTTCTGTTCTCGCAAGCTCGTGCTCGCGTTCGCTACTTGCAGGTTACTTCTTCCCGGCTCGCTGCGAACAAATCCTTCAATGGGAGCAGATGGCGAGAGCGAGGGGCGAGCCAGATGCGCCTCAGCATTCCAAGCTCACGACTTCTTCTGTGCGAACCTCACTGCGGAGGAATACAAATATGTCGTGGATCGCTATCTCCCGGAGGGCTATTCGGCTCGCTGTCCAAGCGAGAAGGCTACGCTGAACGAGACCGAGGCCGACTAGCTCGCGATCCCCGTCGCTCACTTTGAGAATAGGTTGTGACTCCCCTTATGGCCTGAAATTCGTCAGGTACTTCGCTTAGCCCTCTCGCCGCTCCCTGTTCGCTCTCGCAAGTTTTTCATTTTCTTTGTTCCTTGCAGGTACTACGGTATTATGGGGTGCTGCCGAGCCAGCTGACCCCGAATGCGATCGCGGACGTGGTCGCGTTCGCTAGCTATATGCGGGAGGAGAGGATCGAGTTCAGCCTCCTCGTCTTCCGCAAAGTGTTTTCTTTCCGCGCCTTCCGGGATGGGACCACTTATTTTGCGAGCCAGCATGTCACCGTCTGCGAGACGGTGAACAAGAGTCACTACTGGACTCAGAAGTTCATCTTGGTGAAGGGACCCTTCGGCAACCTCCACTTCACTCCTCTTCAACAGGACGACGCCACCTACCGCCCTCCGAGCTCGCTGAGCGGCGCCGACGCCAAACTCTTCCACTACCTTTCCGGGAAAAACTTTGAAGTCGCCAACCTGAGGCGTAACGTCGACTCGCTACTCGCGGTTCCTCAAGGGGAAGGTATGACTCACTTTCGCCCTACCCTTTTTCCCTTCTTCGCTGTCTAACGCTCTTATTATACAGGCGAGCGTGACGTCCCCGTCAACCCTCCGCACGCGCAAGGCACCACACTTACGGCGGACACGCTCGCGACCACGGCGGCAGAGGCTTGCCGCGATCTTCCTACCACTGGGTCCGGCAAGAAGAGACCTCCGTCTGCGAGCCAGCCCGGCTCGCAATCCTCCTCCAAGAAGTCGAAGGGGAAAACCCTTGTTGTTAAAGACAAGAGCGCGGTCGTTGATCTGAGCGAGACCGACGGCTCACCCCCTTCCCCCGTGAAACAGCCGGACCCCTTGCCGAGCCAGGGCGCTGGGAGCTCTTCTGCAACCCCCCAACCCAAGGGTCACAAGAACTTCGGCCTAGGCGAGAAGGTTTCTGATTCCCTCGGCGAGCCCCTGCTCGCTTGGGATCCTGATGCCAATAGGATTTCCTGCTCCACCCTTCACCCCTCCTGGGTGGAGCTTTGTAAGGCCGGGGAGGATGCGTTTTCTATCGCCTTCTGCTTATACGGCCGCGAGGACGCCGCCGCCTATAAAGAGATGGGGCCAAGGCAACTGGTCTACGAAGACATGCGAGCTCAGTTTCGCTCGACGGAGCTCGCACATATGGCGGGGCACCGTTACCTGCAGGAGGATAGGGATATCCGCGCATACAGGGAGGAGCTTAAGAAAGCTCGCGATGAGATCAAAGGCCTTAAGGAGAGAGAGGCGGCGTTGGAAAGCCTTCTCGCCGGGATGCAGGGCAAGATGGTAAGCGACCCTGGGCCCCCTCTCTTTGCTGTTCGCGACCCCCGGTCTTCGCCTAACTTATTTGGCATTAACTTTCAGGATGCCGACACAGCAACCAAACTTCTCTCTCGCAACGGCTGATTCGCAGCGTTCTACCCCCTTCTCCTGGGCGAGCCGGGTCTCAACAGAGGGTTCCCGAGAGCGAAGACCAGAGGCGGCGAGATGCACAAGAGGTCGCCAACCTCGTCTTCACGACTCTTAAGAACGCGAGTCTCCTAGCCGAAGACGCGATGGAGTTCACAGCCGAAGACGCCTGCCCGGATCTCTTCGACTTAGCGCCATGGTTGGGGGCTCGCAAGGATGGCGAGGGCCCCCCCAGAATGAGCCCCCTTTGCCTCCCTTCTCTTCTCTTTCCTACGAATGTATATTATTCTTTTTGAGCCGGCGAGATCGCCGCTGAACATAGAAGAATCTTGGGGAATGATAGTTATGGTTTTTTGTTAGTATTTATGAGCATGCTCGCGTTTATTTTTCTCTTGCATTAGATCTTTTTCTTTTGAACTCCTATCTCATGACTAGTTGTTACGCGGTAGTGCTCCTGGGGGGCTCGCGAGTGCGCGCGTCTGGGCTCGCCTCGCCAAGTATCTCCTTCTATGGATTTCGCGAGCCCGAACTGTCGCCGCCCCCGGATACCGCCTGGCGAACCCGACCTTGACAACCTTAGACATTTGGCATCCTGCGAACCAAGCCTCCCTGGCTTTAGCACCTCAACCTGTTACCTTCAAACCGTGCCTCCTTTTGCCAGCCTCTCCAGAGATCAACCTGAACCCTCCGCCTAGGTGATAGCCCGGGAGCGGAATCGATCTGGGACATTCCAGCACCAACATATCCAACCTTGGCAGCCTCTCCAGATATCAACCTGAACCCCCCGTCTAGGTGAGAGCCCGGGAGCGGAATCGATCTTGGGCATTCCAGCACCAACATATCCAACCTTGCCAGCCTCTCCAGAGATCAACCTGAACCCCCCGTCTAGGTGAGAGCCCGGGAGCGGAATCGATCTGGGGCATTCCAGCACCAACATATCCAACCTTGCCAGCCTCTCCAGAGATCAACCTGAACCCCCCGTCTAGGTGAGAGCCCGGGAGCGGAATCAATCTGGGGCATTCCAGCACCAACATATCCAACCTTGCCAGCCTCTCCATAGATCAACCTGAACCCCCCATCTAGGTGAGAGCCCGGGAGCGGAATCGATCTGGGGCATTCCAGCACCAACATATCCAACCTTGCCAGCCTCTCCAGAGATCAACCTGAACCCCCCGTCTAGGTGAGAGCCCGGGAGCGGAATCGATCTGGGGCATTCCAACACCAACATATCCAACCTTCGTCACCCTGGCATGGCAGTAGTTATAAGCATCACAAAAAGGAGTAAGACATTCAGTAAACAACATAATAAAGCTTTCAAGGGTAAAATCGTTTCAAGTCATCCCCACTCCTGGCGCGGTCGAGGGGCACTCCTTCCACATACTGGAGGTGATACCCCCCGACTTGAGCACCTCGCTTACAATATATGGACCCTCCCAGTTGGGGTTAAGCTTACCCACTGCGGCCCCTCTGCCGGCCGCATCGACCTTCTTCAGGACTAGGTCTCCTTTCTGAAAGTGCTTTATCCGGATATGTTTGTCAAAATATCGAGCCATCCGCCGCTTGACCTCTTCCTGCCTGATGGTGGCCAAGTCCCGGAGTTCTTCCACCAGGTCCAAAGACAGCCTCTGATCTGCATTGTTATCTTCTAGCCACTCTTCATCCCCCTCGCTCGCAGCGATCACCCGGGGGGTCTTTACCTCAAACTCTATGGGGAGAACGACCTCGGACCCGTGAGAGAGCTTGAACGGAGTCTCCCCGGTGGCGGTATTCGGAGTAGTCCTCATGGCCCAGAGGACGGAGGGTAGCTGTTCCGCCCAGTTCCCCCGAAGGTTCTCCACTTTCTTTTTTAATAGGTTAACGATTATTTTATTCGCCACATCCACCTGCCCATTGCTCCTCGGGTGGTGGACCGATGCGAACCTGAGGTCAATGCCGAGCTGAGTGCAGAAGCCAACAAACTCTTCACTAGCAAACTGCGGCCCATTGTCCGTCACTATAGCTAGAGGGAGCCCGTGCCTGCAAATTATCTCCCCCCACACAAAATTCCTTACAACCTGAGAGGTTACCTTAGCGAGCGCTTTCACTTCTACCCACTTGGAGAAGTAGTCGATCATGACCGAGCCTAGAATTGCTATTGGCACATTACCTGGCTCGCTCGCCTGCACTACCTTGACCGAGCCCAGAATTGCTATTGGCACATTACCTGGCTCGCTCGCCTGTACTACCTTGGCCGAGCCCAGAATTGCTATTGGCACATTACCTGGCTCGCTCGCCCGTACTACCTTGGCCGAGCCCAGAATTGCTATTGGCACATTACCTGGCTCGCTCGCCTATATGGTCTCCCGCTCTTCCTTGGCTCGCCCCGCCTGGGTTCGCCCATCTTGGCTCGCTTTCTTGGGTGTGAGCCGTCTAACTCTCCCTGGCGAACATCGGGGTTGTACATCCACAATGTTACAATGTTTATCGATGCAGTAGAGGGCCACGATGACGGAAGTCAGCGTCGTCGAGAAGATGGAGGGTTGCCTCGCTGTCGCCGGAGATCTGCAAGAGGAATGAGGGAAAGTCGGCTAGCGCCATCGACTGGATCGCAAGGATGTCGCCTGGATCGGAAGGAGATGCGCGCAGACTATCGGTGAGGGCTCTACATGTTTCCGATCGTCGATGGCATAGTGGAGGCGACGAGCTTGGAAATGTCGCAGGGGGAACGTCGATCTCGCCTGCGATCGGGAAGGAAAGGGAAAAAAGTCGATATCGGGAAGGAAGGCACGTGAAAACCAAAATAAGAAGCGCTATTTTGTGGGCTCTGTTTGGGACAGCTCTAGCGGATGGAAAATCTGCTGATTGAATAGAGCTTTCAGAAAAACTCTTATGAGAGAGTTGCAGATTGTTTGGAGAGTCTTTGCATAAGTGATGATCGAATATAGCTTTTTCATTTAAGTTGTTCGGTAGAACAACTGTTTGAAAACTGCTTTTTAAATAAAAATATTGGAATATAATGGTTGTGAAAACTCGCGCCCAGGCAAACACGTGTGTTCGGTCAAAAAATGGTCGCTCTGGCAAAAACGGCCGCCCGGGCAAAAAACGGACGGCTGGGTGAAAAATGGCTGACCGGTCGAAAAACGGTCGCTCGGGCAAAAAACGGCCACATGAGCAAAACACAGGCGAAAAAACGACTGCCCGGGCGAAAAAAGTCCACCCGGGAGAAAAACGACTGCCCGGGCGAAAAACGCGTGCCCTTGCGAAAAATGGCCGCCCGAGCGAAAAACAAGCGCTCGGGCAAAAAACGCGTGCCCGGGCAAAAAAGGCCTCCCGGGCGAAAAACGACTGCCCGGGCGAAAAACGACCGCTCGGGCGAAAAACGCGCGCCCGAGCAAAAAATGGCCGCGCGGGCGAAAAATGGTTGCGTGGGGGAAAAATGCGCGCCCGAGCAAAAAAACGGACGCCCAGGCGAAAAATATCCGTCCGGGAGAAAAACGCGCGCCCGGGCGAAAAAGGACTGCCCTGACGAAAAATGACTGCCCGTGCAAAAAATGCATGCCCGGGCGAAAATAACGAGAGCCCGGGCGAAAAAACGGCCATACGGGCGAAAAATGTGTGCACGGCCGAAAACAAGTGCCCGACCGAAAATACGCGCTCGGACGAAAATACTGGTGTGGTATGCAACGAGGTGGAGTTAATAAAAGAGAAAAAGCTAAAAACAGAAAAAGCAGTTTTTAGAAAGCTATGTTGAACTGGCTTCTCAAATAGCCTCTAAAACAGCGTATTTGAAGAAGCTCTTTTCAAAAAGCTGGGCTAAAGAGCTGTCCCAAACAGTTAAAAAACAGCTATGGCGGTTGGAAAATAGATTTTCCATCCGCCAGAGCTGTCCCAAACAGAGCCATAATCTGCTGATCAGTGAATTTTTGATCAACAAAATATAGCGTCTGCAGATCAGAGAGCAGTTTTTTGATCCGCAGTCGCTGTCCCAAACAGACCCTTAGTTTGGCGCGGTGGCGGCGATCGTGAACGCGGTGGTCATGAACTGTCATTCGTGAACTCCCGACCTCACCTATGCATTTTATGCTCAAAACTAGTTTATTTTCTTGGTAGTGGTCATAACTTTTGTCAAGCCAAACATACATTCTATAATAATTGTGTTTTTGTCCAAACTCACAAGAGCAAATAAGTCTTGCCAAACGAAGCCATAATCTCATTAAAAAATTCTGTTAATAGTATAAGCAGTTCTGATACGGGACATTCGTGCCCTGCGTGACAGTATTCTCATCGTTCAGCTTTTCCATTACACGGTGTGGTGGCGACAGTACTTCCAGACGAACTCAATGTCCTCACTCGAAAAAAACATCGAATTTAACTATGTCGAGTGACACCGCGTGGGAGGCTCTCAGTGCGACCACAACAATACTCAGATCACCGTCAGTATCACCACTTGTGCTTGCTGCTCTCGGGCACACTCCCCTCTACTCCCCGCCCCTTGAGTGCATTACTCTAACTATCGATCAATTCTTGTGTTCGTTTTGAGCCAAAAACTCAAAGGTTTTGGTTTTGAGCCAAACTCAATTCTTGTGTTCGTTTGCAAGATGATTTTCAGGCACATGGATTAAAAACTGTCAATTTTTCTGTTCGGCTGTAAAATGGTTAAAATTGTCTTTAAATCAGGAAAAATATTTAAATTGGCTAAAATAGTAATCATTATCAAATAATGCTGATAAAATAGTAATCATTACTTTAAGAGAGAAAAGAACAAGATTTTCTCTCCAAACCGACCAAAATGAGAAGATTTTCACCGTAGGCTATTTTCTTAATGAATCCAACCAGGTAGGTTTTGGAGGAAAACCAATTCCCTCCAATAAAAGACCAAGTGAACGTTTGTGAATGAAATTGGATTGCCCAAAACCAATTCTTTCTTACAAAACCTACCAAACGAACGGGGCCTAACATTACATTATAAATGAGCTTCCCTTTTATTATAAGCAGAACAAGACAATATAAAGCAAACTTCAATGTGCATGTAAACCAAGACAAAAATACATAACAAGAAAACTCAATCTCTCAATCCCCACAATGAACAAAAATCCTATAAGATTCCACACAAGATTCTATAAGGAATATCAAATCATCATACACTTTACTTTGAGATTGGTGAATTTATGGAGATTCAAGGTAGTTTTATATTCCTCGCGGGATCTTCGGCCAGGAATTTCTAACAAGTTTTTCTCCCCACGCTTTGCCTTTCATTTCATGATGGAAGAGCGCTGGGCACTGTAAGGCTCAAAGGACTGCAAGCCTGTGCCTGTTGACAACGGGATTAAGCTCACCAGAATACACCCCCTCGCTGCTTGATGCCGAAGGTTCGCGGCCGTGCCCGAACTCGGGGATCGGCCCGCTGTAATCTCCGCTGTATTCGGGGCTGGCGAGCGCCACCCGTCTAACTCGCTTCATATTCGATGCGTACAAATCGGAATCGTAGTCGGAGCCTGAGCTGAACAGCATGCTCTGTCCGGGCCTCATTCCCTCGTTCAAGTCTTCCAGCGACACATCGCCCTCCAGCGCACGAACAATCTGCGATTATAAAAAAAAAAGAGTTATAAAATCGCGTGATTTATTAAATCCATTGTTCGTTGGTTGGCTGCTGCTACATTCTAACATTGAATTCAAACACAACAAAACTCCACAAACTCCCTAAAAAATGATGATTTCATTTTCAAGCTTAGAATTAAGGAATAATTACCCAAACTTTTTACAGAGTTAGCATAATTACAGGTTGTACCCCTCTAACTTTTGAAATTATAAAAACCTCTCCTGCAAGTTTAGATTTCATAACATTCATGCACAAAAAGATCCCTATGGAGTAAATTTTTTTTTTTTTTGGGGGGGGGGGGGGGGGGGGGGGGAGGGGTCTTTGTACATTGATGTTATGAAATGTAAACTTGCAGGGAGTTTTTTTGTAATTTCAATAGTTTTACGGGTACAACCTGTAATTTTGCAAACTTAGAGGGAAGGTCCCGATAAATGACCTGGAATTAAAGGGCAGCCCGGTGCATGAAGCATCCCCGCATAGCGAGGGTGCGGGAAAGGGTCCCACCACAAGGGTGAAATGTAGGCAAACCTTACCCTGCAATTTTTGCAAGAGGCTGCTTCCAGGACTCGAACCCGTGACCTTAAGATCGCACGGCAACACCTCAACCGGTACATCAAGGCTCCCCTTCATATCAGCCGATATAATTAAAAACTAAAAATGTATCGGTATTATTGCATTTTCCCCAACAAAAGTAATTATCTAACAACGGTCAGATACAAGTGGAACCATATAATCAGTCATAAAAAGCTAGAACAACAAACAAGTAACATTAACATTAATTAGGAATATGAAGCTAACAGTAACAATAATAAGGCATAAACTCATAACAGTAATAGGAATTTCATAGCTAAGTAGCTAATAATAACAGTGATATGGTAGCTAATAATAAGAGTAATATGGTAGCTGATGAGCTAACAAAAAAACAGTAACTGGGGTAACCAAAGAACAAAAGTTAGTACCCCCAATTATAGTCAAGGGGAACACATGAAGCTAGGGAAAGCGAACAGGAAAAATTGAGAGACTGAAGCTAGAAGCTGGAAGCCAGAAGCCAAAGCAGTAAGAGAAGCCAGATGACTATAACAGTAACGGAAGCCAGAAAGCCGAAATCATAAACTGTTGAAAGAAAGAATAGAAAGCCGAAATCATAAACTGTTGAAAGAAAGAATAGAAAATACTTGATGTATTTATTCATCCATCAAGGGGGCATTATATAGGACTTACATGAACTCTTAAAGTTAAAACTGCAATATGAGACTAAACCCAAATACACCTAAAGTCTCTAATAGACCGACATTGACTCAATATTTCCAACATACCCCCTCAAGCTGGAGGGGAAACCTTCAGTTTGAAAACACCAAGTAAAGGCAATGGAGGTAGACGATGTGAGACAAAACATCAGACGAGTCACCGGGGAAAAAATCCAAACCGGGGACATAGCCACACACGACGTAGACTCACACACGACGCAGGTCCCACACACGACGCGGACTCGCAGGAAACAGGTCAACCAACATCATCAACACACAGATGTGGAAAGTAACAGGAGATGTGGGGTTAATCATCAAATGAGCAACCAGGGATAATCCGCCGGGGATAATCTGTCGGGGATAATCCGCATAAAAGACGGTGTCACACGACCCGGTCCCACACAACACAATCAGCTGAGATTAAGACAACCAACAACGATCGTACCACAACACATGTACCAATGGAAAGAAAAAATTGGGGAAAAGGAAACACCACGCGACATAAGCCTAGAGGCCGTGCGGGACTAAAGCGAGAGTCGGGAAATACCATCTCAGTCGCCTTCATCCCCAATACTCCCCCTCACGTGAAACTCACGCATACCAAGACCATACTAAGCAAATACGAACAACAATCAAGCAAGGACAATTAAAGACACATAAAACAACTAAAAACTACCATGAAACTTCATCATCGGCAAGAGATCATCGCCCCAGAAGGGGTAGCAGCAGCTGGAATTGATGGGAACTCAAGGTGCAACGGATGGAGTCGTGTGGAAACGTCAGAAAAATGAAGGACAACGGTTGGAATAGGCATCAAAGGACTGGCGGGCTCACAAAGAACTTCTTCAGCGTATGCGGAGAGCAGATCGGAAGAGGAACAACCCGATCGGCATCAACAACGGGCGAGATGTAGTGGTCAGGAGCAGCCGACGACGGGAGGAGAACTTGTCGGTATCTGCAGCAGGTCCTTCAAGATGCCGCTGAAGTCGAGATCGAAATGGGAGCAGAGCCCATGCTTTGAAGCTGGTAGAGGCAAGATTGTCGTCGGGGCTGCAGAGGGAACGAGTAGGCAGTCGTCGACATGATGAGAAACAACGGCATATGGGAGCTGTAGCAGGATCTTTGACGAAAATCGTCGAGGCTAACAGCAGGACACGAAGCAGACGGGAGGAATGCCAATGGTTGTAGTCAACATAAATCGTTGATGAGGGACAGGAGGCGGGATCGATGACGGACGAGGCACATGGAAGCGTCGACGGGATCAGTGGCTTCCTCGTCGATGAGCAGCGGAGGGATCAAGAAGCTGCACTCCTTCGTCGACGAGCCACGACGATGTCGAACCCAAAGCGACAGAAAAAAAATGCCCTAAGGCACGAGAGCGGAAGCGGAGCGAGCGGCTGATTTCCGGCTGAAGTTTCAAATGGTCAACATTTTAGGGCTCCGAAATTTCAAGGAGGAAATAACACCTGCTCTAATACCATGTTGAAAGAAAGAAAAGAAAATACTTGGTGTATTTATTCATCTCTCAAGGGGGTCTTATATAGGACTTACATGGATTCTTAAAGATAAAACTGCAATGTGGGACTACCCCAAATACACCTAAAGTCTCTAATAGACTGACATTGACTCGATATTTCCAACATAAACACATGAAGCTAAGTAGTGAAGGCAATATGACATGAATACACAGGTAGCAAGAGCATAAAATGTCAAAGCTCAAATATCATCAATCCATTCACAAAGGAGCCTGAGCAGGGTATAAATCAAAATACTATAAAATGACAGAAGAAAATCATGAGAGAAGGAGAATCAGATAATAATATACATAAGTGAGAGGAAATCATTGACGACGGAGAGGAAGAGAAGCCCTAAGCCAAAATTCGGAAGCAATAGGAGAATTAGGAGATCATTGTTGATGACAAAGAGAAGTCAGAAGCGAATTGCGCATGTCGGCAAATATCTATAGCATTGGTTCATCGGTGAAATATCTACATAGTAGATATGAAAAAAATCCAGTTGTATGTGTTGGTGACGGTGCTGCTGCTGTTATCAGGCTCCATAAGTCATGAACACCATCGACATACTTCCACTGACAAACTACAACGAGCATCTCGACTTGTGTGCTTTAATCTGAATTCTGTATTATTTTTTTCGTTCTAATCAATGTGTATTTATAAGCCTCCTCATTAGATAACAACCAATATTTAAACTTAAATTAGCCTCTTATAATTATCACAACAAACCAAGACGCATGCAATAATTGTGAGACTCATTGCAACAAAATAATTTCGAATAGAATAATTGTGCATAAATCCGAACAAAATAATTTTGAGGCGCAAATCTCAACAATTAACACATGCAAAAAAGAGATGTGTGATCCTCTCCACTCCACTTCCAACAAGGTTAATTTCTCATGTCTTGATGATAAACTCTAAGTTGTTCTCTCTCCAATGGAATAATATGAAGATCCAGGAGTGCTACAATGCTCTGTGGCAAATAGGATGAGCTAATTCATTATCACCAATCACGTTGATTTCATGGTGCCCATTTTCTATGGCAACTTCTGAAACAGTGAGGTCCACTCTATACACCGGAGCCTCTTATTTTTATTTCATCGAATTTTATTGTGAACTTGTACAGTTCACGCTCTTTGGCTCTACCCATCTATTTTTCAATTAGAATTCTTTTTTCAATTCTAATTAGAAAGTAATAAATAGTCTTCTCACAAAATAGCTATTCATACAGTGACGACATTTAATTCTGAAAGTTGGTTGGATAGCTAACCCGGTTAGTTTGTTTTTTCAAGAGCAGGAGCATAACCTTTTTGCTTCTTATAAATTTATTCCCTCCACTTAATGGATAATTTTTGCAACCAATGGAAAAAAAATCTCATGTCAAACAGAGTGATTGGATTTACACCCATAGAAACCATAAATTTCATAACATAAACATAATAAGTCGATGATAGATCTTCATTTTTAAATATTATAAAATAGTCAATTAATTCTGCTGTTTTATAGTAAGTTCTTCATGTCACTGAGCTCTACCTCACTCCACCTCAGCCCACTGATCATTCTGCCCCATCTATTGGACATAGAGGTAATCACGGGGTCTTGTTCGTACAAAGGACAAGGATGTGATCGTAATTCCTATCCTCTATATACTCATTGCAGTAGAATAAATAACCCATCAAAGTGTTGTTGGGTCAAAATGGTCGTCATTCCACAGCAAAGCTTGCCAGTCTTCCTAATACCAAGACTCCATCTATCTTGATTACTCAAGAAGAGTATGATTGCTTCACAATTTCAAATTCATCTTATGCTTTGCATGTCATTTGTAGAGGACAGCTGTCAAATGGGATCTACACTCTGAACCTCTCTGTCACAAATTTATCCTCTGTCACTTATGTTGATTGGAATAGGCATCTTGGTCATGCTCGTCTTCCTATACTGCAACATGCTCTTCCTGATTTTCTTTTTTATTGAATTTACATGTGAATCTTGTATCTACGGGAAACAACATCAATCTACATTCTCCCCGCATTGTACTAGGAGCCCTAGTCCTTTTTCTTTAGTACATTTGGACATTTGAGGCCCTTATAAAACTGCTAGTTTATTTGAATATAATTACTCTCTTACTTTTATTGATGATCATTCTCGCATGACATAGTTATATTTACTGTGTGATCACTTTGAATGCTGTGTCTTTCGCTCATTCATCGCTGAGACTCGTACTCAATTTTCGACCTCAATTAAAGTTCTTCAAACCGATAATGTGCGCGAATATACTAGTCACGAATTCCAGGAAACTTGTCACACGTTGGGGATTATCCACCAAACATTCTGTATCTATGCACCACTACAAAATGGTGTGGCCGAGTGAAAGAACCGTCATCTCCTTAAGGTTATTTGTTCCCTTATGTTTCAAATACAGGTTCCCAAGATTTATTGATACTTCACAATCTTCAATGCATGTTATTTAATTAATCATATGTCCCCGTCCATCCTGAACTTTGTGATATCATTCTCCATCTTATTTCCTTCAACACCCTCTTTCCCTCCGATTCCTCGTGTTTTCGATAGTGTTTGCATTGTCCATTATCTTGGCCCTCTTGTAGACAAACTGGCCCCCCACACTACTAAATATATCTTTGATGGGTACTTTCACATACAGAAGGGTTATGTGTATGTTATAGGCCCCGGGCCTAGTTATCTTTTATGGTCTTTTATTATTGTCATCATTGTCCGTTATTATTTATGTAGTTGCTTAATTATGTGGTAGTTGAGAGTTAGCGTTAGAAATTAGGAGTTAGCAATTATGAGCTTGGTGTCTTGTAAGCCTATATAAAGGCATGTGTATGCTTGGATGATTTATCAATGAAAGAATTCTAGCTCCTTGTCCCCTAACTCCGCTTAGGCAGACGCGGTTCCGCCTCCGTTGTATCAATCACTGTCAATGTCTTCGCCTCTGGTCATCCTCCGGCAACCTCCGGGCTAGGCCCATAACATCTTGGTATCAGAGGATCTCGATCCTCCTCTTCCACTGAAGGCTCTCTCAACAACTTGCAAACCCTAAATCCTTTCGGAGAAGCCGCAGCCATTTTGATCCTCCAAATCCTTCGGTTCCCGTAAGCATAAAGCAGTCGCATAGTCCTAGCATCTCGCCGTCTCCGACGACGAGCCCGATCACGTCGATTTCCTTGCCTCTACGATCAACGACGTTGTTCCCTGCGCTTCCGTGTCGTCTCCTTCCAAAGGCCACAACCTCCGGCCGACGTGAAGCATTCTCCCGTCGACTCCAACGACATTCTCGACGATCCCAACCATCGATTCCATGCCCTTCTGCATCGACGAGTCCCCACGACGAGCCATGGACGATCCCAGCCGTCAATTCCGACGCGCCAGCAACCCCGCTCTCTCTCTGCTTCATCGACAACCGTGCGCATAGATTCTTCATCTCCTGCTCCAGCCGTCTGCGTCTTCCTCGAGCCGCATGCCTTACCTTCTCGAGACTCCGCACAGCAGCACCCCCTCGAGCCCCTGGACCGTGCAACCGTCTGTTTAGACTAGTTCCTTTCAACAACTTTTTTATAAAATTATTATTTAATCCTCTCCATGATTAATTATTTTTTAATTCCAAAAGTGTTGTTTTTAAATTGGCTGGCATCATTGGTAGGCGTCGTGGGTCTCGCGACAATTTGCATAATGCATCCGCCGTCGCAGATTCGGTTCGTCCAGTCACCTGTTCCATCTCTCGGCAAGCAATGCACACGACGGAGGACTCGCCAAATTTCACGACTGCTCTCCAAGACACGCTGCAAACTTTCATGACCATCATAGAGGCACGCTTTCGGGACGTCGACGCACGTCATCGGGACGACATGATCACCCTCACCACCAAGCTTAATGAGTTGACCGCCACCATTCCCGTTATTACCACTCCACCTACGGATCACGCCAGCAGCAGTCAAGCACTGACACCGCCACTTATCCGCCACGAGCCACTACCACCGGTCCTCGTACGCCATGAGGATGTTACACTACCGTACTACCCCAGTTTGGATTTTTTGACTTACGATGGGAAGACGAAGTCATTAGGTTGGCTCACTAAGTGCGAATAATTTTTTGCCCACTAGCAAACACCGACAGCGGATCGGATTCATCTAGCATCCTTCCACCTACTAGACTCAGCTCTGCTTTGGGCCACTCGTCTCCTCACCGACTAGTTAGGTCTGACTTGGGAAGACTTTAAGCGGTTCTGCAACTTGCATTTCGTTCCTCCCACCCGCAGCAACCCCCTCAATGAGCTCACGAATTTACGACAGACGGGATTTGTGGACGATTATCTGGAACAGTTTCAGCTTCTCCTGGCGCATGTCACGCTTCTCCCTGGGATGCAGGTCTCCATCTTCACTGTCGGACTTCGTGACCGCCTACAGCTGGATGTCGAATTTGAGACTCCTCGAGACTTAGTGGCTGCTATGAGTTTGGTCAGGATTTGCGACCGTCGCCTCCAGCTGGCGCAGGAGGATTACATTTCCACTGACATAAGGGCGCCGCCGGAAAGTACCGAGGGCCCTCCAGCCCCTCCGATCCGTCGACAATCTCATGCCGATATGATGGAACGGTGAGTGCAAGGCTTATGTTATAACTGCGAAGAGCAGTATACTCGCGGACATCGGTGCAAAGAGTTTTTCTATATGCATGTCGGGGACTCTGACGATGAGGGCGTCGGGTGAGACTGCCACTGTTGTCGATCTTCCTTGAGCTTGAGTTCAAGCTTTTTTTGCAGGCCGACATAGATGTTATGGTCCCCGGGCCTGGTTATCTTTAATGGTCTTTTATTATTGTCATCGTTTTCCGTTATTATTTATGTAGTGGTTTAATTATGTGGTAGTTGGGAGTTATCGCTTAGAAGTTAGGAGTTAGCAATTATGAGTTTGGTGTCTTGTAAGCCTATATAAAGATATGTGCATGCTTGAATGATTTAACAACGAAAGAATTCTAGTTCCTTGTCCCCTAATGAGATCTTGGTAGCTTTCTCTCTTGAGCAAGCCCCGATTAGGCAGTCGCGGTTCCGACTCCGTTGTATCAATCACTGTCAACATCTTCGCCTCCGGTCATCCTCCGGGCTAGGCCCATAACAGTGTGCTACTCTACTACCGATCGAAAATCGGTAAAATTGGTTGATGCCACCTTCCTTGAGGATCAACCCCTTTATATTCCTGCTCTCCTCCTGATATCGTATCACTTGCAATCCCACGTCCAACGTTCCCATCACCCACTCACCAACGTTCATGCTACCGACACCATCTCCTCTTCCCCCTCTAAACATATACACTCATCGTCGTTTTCGTTTTAATGCCCTGGGCAGTTGCCATCTACTGATGACGCTCTAAGACCAGCTGATCCAAGTACGTCTCCCACCCAGGATGCAGTCCCCTCACCAGCTCACCTGCTCTCTCTCTCTTTTATTATGTCTCCTTTCACCGCTTATCTCTAGAACTTCACAGGTTTGTGGCTTCTTTGTCTTCTATCTCCACCCCTTCTTCTGTACAAGAAGCTTTCAACATCCGGGGTGGTTGGCCGCGATAGATGAGTAAATGGTTGTCCTCCGGGCCAATCAGACATGAAACTTTGTCTCCCTTCCTCCTAGCCAATCTTGTGTGGGATGTAAATGGGTCTTCACTGTTAAGCATCGTCCTGATGGGACTGTTGAGCGCCTCATAGCCCGTCTTGTGGCTTGTTGTTTCACTCAACAATATGGCATCGACAATGAAAGGACGTTCTCTCCAGTCATTAAGCTGAATAAGGTACGAGTATTGATCTCCATGGCCGTCCACCGTCATTGACAGTTGCATCAAATTGATATCAAGAATGTCTTCCTTAATGACAATTTATCATAGACTGTCTATATGCAACAACCTCATGCTTATGAAACCACGGGGGAGTCTCTTATTTGCCACCTCAGAAAATCTATTTATGGCCTTAAGCAGCCCTCTCGAACATTGTTTGACAAGTTCAGTCAGGTCATTCGGGATTTTGGATTCACTCGAAGCTCGACAAGCTTCTACTTATTTACTCGTCGTCGCCCAACAGACATGGTGATACTTCTTGTGTATATTTTTGATATTTTCATCACAAACGATGATCTGAATGATATATCTATGATCAAGAAACACTTGACCTCACACTTTCACACCAAAGATTTGATCTGCCTCTGATACTTATTGGGTATTGAGGTAGCTCGTTGACTCGATGAACTCGTTTTGTCTCAACGAAAGTACTGCCTCAATCTTCTTTAAGATGCTGGTTGCAAGCTTACTGACACACCAATGGATGCCAACCACAGCTCTGTGCTCACGAATCTGACTGATCTGCTTCTCCGTAATCCGGAGTACTATCATCATCTTGTTGACAAGCTTATCTATCTGACTGTCACACGACCAAATGTCTCATTTGTTATTAGTGTGGTCAGTGGATTCATGCATGCTCCTCGGATATCTCATCTCCAAGTCGTCGAACGAATCCTTCAGAATCTGAAGAATGCCATGGGACAAGGGTTTGTGTATAAGTCATCTTCTTATCTATTTTTATTGTTCATTCTGATGCAAATTATGCTGACTTCCTCGATAATCTTCGGTCTACGAGTGGCTATTGCACATATTTTGGAGAACATCCGATCATTTGGCGGAGCAAGAGGCAAGTGGTGGTGGCACGCTCATCTGCGGAGGCTGAGTATCGTTCGATGGTGTCTACTGTTTCTGCACTCACCTAGCTGGAAAGTCTTCTTACTGATCTTGGTGTCAAGCTCCCCTCTCCAACATTCCTCTACTGAGAAGTCAAGTAGCCATCAATATTGCCAAAAATCTCGTTTTTCATGAACGTACAAGCATATCGAAGTCGATTGTCATTTCATCCGGGAAAAAGTTCAACTTCACAAACTTGATTTGCGATATATACCAGCTGCCAAGCAAATTTCTGATATCCTCACAAAGGTCTTACCTCGCCCCCTATACCGACAGTTCGTTTTCAAGTTTGACGTCTACAATCTGTATGCTCCATCTTACGGGGGAGTATATAAGAACTATGTATAAGCCCAACGTAAATGCCACTTTCTTGGCCCATTAGGAGATCTCTCATATATAGATTAATCTTACACCTTGTGATGGAGATCGACGACATTTGGATCATCAGATAGACGATCGGAGACCGTGAGCGCAACCGGCCCGATTTTTCATATTTTTATTTTTATTTTTTCTGACTTGTATTTTGAGAGTTAGGTTGATTTATTCGTCGAGCGATCGTAGCCGTGGAATAATTTCAACCGTTATATCTCCCAGCAGTCGACAAAATAGGGGATCGAGGATTGCGGTTTAGAGAAGAACCGCTCTTTGGTCATGAGAGAGGTGTGACGCCTCCCTCTCCTGCTCGGAGTGACGTCGAGCGACTCCTCCTTCCGCCACTTCTCCAGACGCCGCCTCCCCTTCCCAGCACATCCGCCGCCTCCCCTTCCCAGCACAACCGCCGCCTCCCCTTCCCAGCACAGCCGCCGGCCTCCTCCTCCCTTCCCCAGCATTTAGCCATCTCCCCAAGCCCCCCAGCAGCCCTCTGCCGCCTTCCTCCACTTCTCCAGCTGCCGCTTCCCCTTCCCAGCACAGTCGTCGACCTCCTCCCCCCTTCCCCTGCATTTAGCCATCTCCCCAAGCCCCTCAATAGCCCTCTACCGCCTTCCGCCACTTCTCCAGCCGCCGCCGCCGCCCCTTCCCAGCACAGTCGCCGGCGTCCTCCTCCCTTCTCCTGCATTCAACATCTCCCCAAGCACCAACAGCCCCCAACAGCCCCCAACCACCTCCCCTTCTTCCTCTTGCCCCTCTTCCTCTCGTGGAACCATCATCTACCCATCCCCAATCCTCTGTCCAGCCTTCCTCCCTCCTTTCGGAGTCTCTACCAGCCTCCCCACTCACCCCACAGCCTTTAAAACATACCCTACCAGCCACGACCAGCCACTATCACCATCCTACAATCCTTTCCATTTTCCCTAACAACCCCCAAACTCCTTTTCCAGCCCCAAACAGCGGCGTTACATTTCCGAACAACCACCACCTCCACCGACATCCATTACTTGGTGAGCTTTTACTTTTAGTGTTCATTTCTTCGCATTGTATGGGTAGCTTGTATTATCAGTAATATTTGGCTTGAATTAATTTGATTTCCGTATCTCTTTATTGACGTGCAAAATTTATTCGCTTCGCATCTCCATTTCAGTGCACTCTCAATTAACTTGTAATTGTTGTCTGCTTACTTTCATTGCAATGTTTATAATCAATTGTGACGCTTGCTCGAGATTTTAAAATTAATTTGTTTAATTAGTTGTGCATCGGGAAACACTTGCATGATTGAGTCATCGCATGTGCATCACATTAGGGTTATCCTACGTTAGTTCATTGGATTGTGTGTTTTTGCTCATCTGCATATTCATCATAGGGTTCAACCTCGGGCCATTACATTCATCGCGTGCTCATGTGTACTGCACTTAGGGTTAGGGCATCGTAAGTCCACATCTTATAGATTCGTCCTGCATCAAATTGGTATCAGAGCCCAGGTTCGGGCTTTAGCTTAATACGCAGTTGTAGAGTCTATAGGTTTCTTCATGGCTAGGTATCACCATTATTCCTCTACTCTATTTGGGGATCCCGAGTTCATCTACACACGCTCCCATAGAGCCCCTTCAGGGAGATCCTCCCGTTATTACGATGATTATTTTCGATCGCAACACACCACTTTCAGAGATCGTGTTGATCTACTTACACTATCTCACTATGCTAAAGACGACCAATATGATGATTGTCATCGTTCCCTGCACGCGAGCGGATCGTGTTGATTCTTCAACATGACTCGATTACCTTGGGGACGATTATCATGAGGATCGTCGTTTTGAGAGTGATCTCGAGTGTCACTTTCGTACTGTAGCCCCTTCTTTTGACGGCTCATCGAGTCCCGAGTCCTTTAATTATTGACTCGTGGACATGGAATATTACCTTGATCATTTTGAGTTATTCGGTGAGCGTCGCGTAAAGTTTGCAAAACTTAGATTGCTAGATCATGCGAGGGAATATTGGCTTAGCATTGAGAGGACCCATGAGCGAGAACGTCTTCACCGAATCATTTGTTGGGATGAGATGAAGCATATTTTATGTCAGAGGTATTTACCAGCATCCTATCAGAGTCGCATACTCGAGCAATTATTCTCCCTTTAGCAAGGATCCATATCCGTCGCTGAGTATCGAGATCATTTTGATGAGTTAGGAGTGAGGAGTGAAATCCGAGAGGAGCCATCTATGACCGCTTCCCGATTTCGGTCTGAGATACGTGCTAAGTTGACCTATCACTACTCTGAGTCTCTCGAGCAGACATTCCATCTCGCGCTTCACTATGACCAGTCCTTGAGATCCACTAGAGGTAGTCGGGTGGATGACCACCTTGACCTCACCAGTATGAGTCCCTTCCATTATGAGGCCACCATTTGGCTACTCTTGACCCGTCAGTCACGATAAAAGTGGTGCCTGAGACTGATTTCTCTCACCTTAGTGAGGTACTGAGTCCGACGAGTGATCCACCCTTTGATTCTGACTCATTTCCTATGATCCCGACTGAGAGCGAGCCTGAGCTTTCCCATATTATCATGGCGACTCATATCCAGAGTGAGGGTCGAGAGCTTAGCATCGACTTTGTAGTAGCTGTCTCTTTCCCTCTTGAGGTCGATGCCACTACTAAGATCGATGACATTCATCTCAATGATTATCCTGCTATAAATAAACTCTTTGAGCCCCCCGTTGAGACTTTTGGAGAGCCACTTGAGGAGTTCTTTCTTTTAGGTGACGTTCAACCGACCCCAATGTTACATCCTTGTGTCCTTGTCTCGCACGTCCTTTTAAATCAACACATTCACGATGAATTTACATACGTACCACCAGGTGAACCACCTGATTTACATCCTTATGTCATTATCTTCGGCACTCCTTCTGGAGATTCCTTCTATACTGAAATTTTCTATCGACCATCCGGTGAGCCCTCTGATGATTCACGCCTCTTGAGAGATATTTGTCATTCCATGATATTATATCTCACTATTAATGTCCCCGTTAGGTATCTGGGTGTTCACCGTACATTCGAGGATTGTTTCTACACCCCACCCAAGGAACCGCCAGATAAACCACCCAATTTTAGGAACTCTCATTGCCACGTAAAATCTGCATTTAGTAAGTCTGCTGAGTTTGTCATTTTGCATTTGCATTTGCATCTGTTGCATGGTTTGAATGTCATATTCTGACATAAAGTTATATTAAATAATGAATATTCAAAGAAGGTGATTGAGTGATGATTTGCATATTGTTTGAGAGGTTCCCATTGGGGACAACTATGAATTTAAATGCTAGGCGAATATGTCCATACACTGTCACGAGGGAGTCTGAGTCAAATTTTCCGAGCGTAATATTACTAGGAATACGGGTGTTCATCGAGTTCTCAATGCTGAGGATTTGACTCTAGACGTGGACCACCTAGTTTTGGGCCTTTAGCCTTCCCTTCTAGCTTCAGTTTCCACCATCACTATAGCTCTCCCACTACCATTATATCTCAATCCTTCACCCTTGTTGCGGCTTGCTTACTACATGGGATCCACGACTACTTTAGCGGTATGATGACATTATGCATAGACATTTCCTACCTGGAGCAACAGAGAGTCTCACCTGGCTTGCTATGAGAGCATATAGTCTCCATTCACCGGAGATGAATGTTTCTGAGCCGGGGAGATTGATGGAGATCGACGACATTTGGATCATCGGATAGACGATCGGAGACCGTGATCGCGACCGACCCAATTTTTCATTTTATTTTTATTTTTTACGACTTGTATTCTGAGAGTTAGGTTGATTTATTCGTTGGGTGATCGTAGCCGTGGAATAATTTCAACCTAATTCACCCCCCTTTATATCTCCCAGCAGTCGACGAAATAAAGGATCGAGGATTGTGGTTTAGAGAAGAACCGCTCTTTGGCCATGAGAGAGGTGCGGCGCCTCGCTCTCCAGCTCGGTGTGACGCCGAGCGGCTCCGCCTTCCGCCACTTCTCCAGCCGCCGCCGCCCCTTCCCAGCACAGTCGCCGGCCTCCTCCTCCCTTCCTCTGCATTTATCCATCTCCTCAAGCCCCCCAACAGCCCTTTGCCTCCTTCCGCCACTGCTCCAGCCGCCGCCGCCCCTTCCCAGCACAATCGACGGCCTCCTCCTCCCTTCCCATGCATTTAGCCATCTCCCCAAGCCCCCCAACAACCCTTTTCCTCCTTCCGCCACTTCCCCTGACGCCGCCTCCCCTTCCCAGCACAGCCACCAGACTCCTTCTCCTGCATTCAACCATCTCCCCAAGCCCCAGCAGCCCCCAGCCACCCCCACCCCCTCTTCCTCCTGCCCCTCTTCCTCTTGTGGAACCGCCATCTACCCATCCCCAATCCTCTGTCCAGCCTTCCTCCCTCCTTCCGGAGTCTCTACCAGCCTCCCCACTCACCCCACAACCTTTAAAACATCCCCTACCAGCCACGACCAGCCACTATCACCTTCCTACAATCCTTTCTGTCTTCCCTAACAACCCCCAAACTCCTTTTGCAGCCCCAAACAACGGCGTTACATTTCCGTACAGCCACCACCTCCACCGGCATCCATTACTTGGTGAGCTTTTACTTTTAGTGTTCATTTCTTCGCATTGTATGAGTGACTTGTATTATCAGTAATACTTGGCTTGAATTAATTTGATTCTCGTATCTCTTTATTGACGTGCAAAATTTATTCGATTCGCATCTTAATTTCAGTGCACTCTCAATTAACTTGTAATTGTTGTCTGTTTACTTTCATTGCAATGTTTGTAATCAATTGTGACGTTCGCTCGAGATTTTAAAATTAATTTGTTTAATTAATTGTGTGTCGGGAAACACTTGCATGATTGAGTCATCGCATGTGCATCACATTTGGGTTATCCTTCGTTAGTTCATTGGATTGCGTGCTTGTGCTCTGATACGGACCGACTCGAAGGTCGCTGGAAGAGTAGCCGGAGGTGGAGATGTCGGAGGAGGAGATACTACGGAGCCTTGACCGCGGCTGCCTAGGCGGGGCGTGCTCGAGAGAGAGAGCTTCCAAGATCTCGTTAGGGTTTTGGGAAATAGACTTTCTTTCTTGCATACCGATACAAGACCCATTGGGTCTTTTAAATAAGACTTACAATCGACACCAAAAAGAAAATAACACTAAAGGAAATAACGACAAACTTGGACACACAACTAAAAAGGACACGACACAAATCATGCGTCATATAAGGACGAGGCTCTTATGACATAATAAATGCATATATGGAAATAAATAATAATAATAATAATAAGACCCATAACATCTCTCCCGGCCTTCAAATTGAGCTTGTCCTCAAGCTCGAACTTTGTGTGGTTGGCCGAGTCTTCTGGTATCTTGATCTCCCGCCAGAACAATCTTTGATAGCACGTCGCGGTGGCAGGGATGCCAGCGAGTATCGACTGCGCCGTCGGAAAAATGGGCGGCGAAAGGAATGTCTTTGGCGGGGCTGGTCAAGCGGTGATCCGCAGCAACGACAAGACGATTGAAGGAGCGACGATCGGCAGGAGGAACGGATCTGACGGCGAGGTGGCCGGAGGTACCGGCGAAGCAGGGGCCGGCAAAGGAAGCTGTGGGATGTCGGCCACAGTGAAGACGGCCCAAGGTGGGGCGGCACCCCCACAGGATATGATGGCGGAGGGGCAATCATCGCGGAGAGTGGTGGTACGTTATTGGCGGGCGAAGAAGGTGACTGCATGAGGAGAGGCAGTGGCAGTGACGGAGGAAACTTTGGCGAGTAGGTGGCTATCAAATCATCAAGCTTGTGGAGTGTGGACATGTCGTCCTGACGACGAGCGTCAATGTCCCGACGACGTGCGTCGAAAACCCGAAGGCGTGCGTCCCAAGAGGCCGTCATTTCCTCTATCGAACGGAGGGAAGCCATCTCCGCGACACTAAGCTTGCGGTCCATGATAATTAATTAATTAATCAAGAAATGATTAATTACCCAGAAATAATTGTCATAAATAAAGTATCCTTGCACGGGGCTCCAGGCGGAAAGGCGGCGTTTCTTTTCTTGTCAATCAACAACAAACTGATGTTGGTTAATTTCCCGCGGAAACTGTGATGAGTTGGAGGAATCAATTCACTTGATTATGGCCGGATATTAATTTCGAGGCCCTCATATCTCATGGCCCAAATTAAGAAGTCAATAATTTCTTGTGAACCAGCGTGCGTGAGGGTCGCCAATCGGAGCGGTAGCGTGGGTTACACGCACAAGATGTGAGGCTCGACGCGGGCGTTGATGCTGAACGCGGCGGGACGTGGTCAAAGGCGCGGCGGCAGCAGAAAATGAGTCAGGGCTCGGTCGAAACCTGCGTCTGTATCGCCGCTGGAAACAAGCGTGCCGATCGCCGCTGGAAACAAGCGTGCCGATCGCCGCTGGAATTAGGCGTTGCAAGCGTTCGAAACCTGCGTCTGAAAATGAGCCAGGCCCGCTGTCTAGGGTTCTGGAACGCCGCTGGAACTAGGCGCTGCAAGCGATGACCCCGTCGTTGAGATGAGACGAGCGGGCGTCGATATTGACGGACGTGCGAGTGCTTGCGCGTGTTGATTGTGGAAGACCCACAGAGGCGTGCGACCCTCTGTTGCTGAGCGACGGTTAGAGTCGGGACGTGGTCCGGGCGTGCGTTGGCTGGCGCAAACTGGTGCGTATGATGGGAAGTCCAGAGTTGGTCGTAGCGGTGAAGTCGATGAAGCAATGATGGCGTGCGGAAACAGCGGCCGGCGGTGTGGAGCAGTGGAAGAGACGAGTAGAGGATAACCTGGCCCTCTGATACCAAGTTGATACGGACCGACTCGAAGGTCGTCGGAAGAGTAGCCGGAGGTGGAGATGTCGGAGGAGATACTACGGAGCCTTGACCGCGGCTGCCTAGGTGGGGCGTGCTCGAGAGAGAGAGAGCTTCCAAGATATCGTTAGGGTTTTGGGAAATAGACTTTCTTTCTTGCATACCGATACAAGACCCATTGGGTCCTTTAAATAGGACTTACAATCGACACCAAAAAGGAAATAACACTAAAGGAAATAACGACAAACTTGGACACACGACTAAAAAGGACACGACACAAATCATGCGTCATATAAGGACGCGGCTCTTGTGACATAATAAATGCATATATGGAAATAAATAATAATAATAATAAGACCCATAACATGCTCATGTGCATATTCATCTTAGGGTTCATCCTCGGGCCATTACATTCATCGTGTGCTCGCGTGTACTGCACTTAGGGTTAGGGCATCGTAAGTCCACATCCTATAGATTCGTCTTGTGTCACCTTGGTTTGGAGTTAAGATCTCATTCCTCCCTCCTATATATATTTGTACAAATACTTTTATTTGTTTCAAGTTAATTCGAAGTAATAAAAATATTGTACTTCGTATTTCCTCCTCCTACAACAATGATGACCCCAGATTTCCTAATTGCCAAATACTCAGGATTTCCACAAAAAAGCAATGCTCAATCGGAAAAGAAAAATTTGGTAATGAGAACAATTAACTATAGTAGTCCATCTTTATCATATTTCTCAAACCAATCATCTTATGCCAGAATTCATACCTGACTCATCTTTGGGCGCCTCCTTGCAGAATGGCGAACAGAAGCAGCAGCACATGCAATCATGCGCGCCATCTCCATTGGATCATAATTACCATTTAGACGAGGATCCGCCACATTATCATAGTTTCCATCAGCTAGTGCTTGAGAAAGAATTGGTCTTGCCTGTTTGAAACAGTTTAACTTTGAGTTAAATCATCATCAATGTCTAAAATGAGAAAATAAGGAACTAAACTAACCCAATCCACTAAGCTGTCTTCCATGAATGCATGTGAACTGTCTACTGGCCGCCGCCCAGTTATTAGTTCGAGAAGCATTACTCCATAAGAGAATACATCAGATTTCTCGGTCAGCTTGCCACTGGATGCATATTCTGGTGCAAGATATCTACATTTGTAGGCAAATTGTTGAATTATCACATGGTTCCTTAGGCATTGTGATTGTTTCAGTATGGAAAATTTGAATTACCCAAATGTTCCCATGACTCTGGTCGAGACATGTGTGTGATTGTCTGACGAAAGCTTTGCTAACCCGAAATCAGCAACCTGAATATTTGTCCACTGAATTCTTTACTTCACAGTTTACATGAGAAGTGGAATATTGATACAAGTAGTATGAACGTATCAATTACTGTTTTTAGAAGAAAATAGCATATGGTACCAGTCTATGAAATCATGAAAACAATGTTACAAATAATTCAGAAAAAGCGTATATTTCTGTAGGTCCTTTAAACTTCAAAGTTAGTCCTTCTAAAATATTAATTTAAGACTTCATAATGTCATGGACTCGGCTCAAAAAGACTTTATACAATTTTTTCATTTCCAAGTGGAGAGAGAATGAAGTGAGATTGGAAAGGGAGAGAAAGAGAAGATAAAGAGCGATCATTTGAATTAATAGGATCACAAATGATGGGGATCATGACACAAGTCTACACGACGACCAGAGTTGTCCATTTTGTACCGATCGACGATTCATGAATTTTAATTATTTTTTTGTATTTTTCTGAATTTTATTTTAATGTATTTGAGGACCATCATAATTGAAGAATCATGACCGTCCATGGTGGACCCTTTGTCAATAAATATGGATAGATGGATCATTTAGAGGGTATTGAAAGTGAAGTGCAAGAAGAATCCTTTTGATCACCGTGTCGAAGCCAGACCCCAAGTGCGAAGCTTGGAAGTTACCCCCCTCCCCTCCCCTCTCCATCTATCCAGCCACCCGCCTAGCCCCTACCTCCTTGGCCAGCCTCCCTCCTCTCCCTCCACCACCTAAGGGCCGGCCACCCTTCCCTCTCTCAACATCCACCACCGGACACCATCACATTCCTTCTACAAAACTCCACCGCCACCACTTAATTTCCGCCCATGTTCAGTTTTTCGATGATCGTTGGAAACCACCTCCAGCCACCTTCCTCAAGCCACCACCACTTCCTCAAAACTCATTCACCACCGCCACTTAAATTCCCTTCATTTTCAATTTTCCGGCAATTACAGAAACCACCTCCGACCACCACCACCTCCCCTCTAGAGATGTCACCTCCGTCCGGCCACCACCCTCCTACCGCCATCCTCACTCCCTAGCCAATTCCCGATTACTCCACAACTCAATTAAAGCCACTTCCTAAATTTTTGGCCACTCCTAAAATTCCTCTCATCCCTCCTTTCTCCACTACCCCCAAATCCCTCCCCCATTCCTCACATCCCCCCCCCCCACTCTTCAACCAAACGGAGCCCTTCATTCTTCCCCCATCAGCCGGCAACTCTTTGCAAACCCCCCAGCCCTCTGCCCACTGCCCAGATTCAGCCCAGGAATCTTCTACACTGCTGTCAGGCGCCGGATTAACTTCCCAGCTGACGGTTTTCCTACTCCTCAGCCCTCCCCGGCCTCCTGAACTCCATACAGCTCCTGTAACTGCACATCCAGTCGCCCCTTGTCGTTTCCCAGCCCACACTTTCAGTTATTATCCTCCCAGCCCCCATGCTGGAACTTCAAACAATCAGCATGCACCAATAATTTCCCATTTTCCTTGCTGTCAGTCACTGTCCAGCACCCATTTTTGGTTTTCCACACTGCAGGCAGCCTCCTCCAGCCCCCACAACCTCCAACCAACCTCCCATCACCTCCAATCAGCCTCTGACTCCTCCCAGCAGACATCTTTACCCATCCAGGCCTGCAGCAGACCAATTTCAGCAATCTGAGCTCCCCTGGAGGCCCTAATTCATCAATGCTTTAACCTCGGACGCCGATAACTCCCCGGACATCCACCGAGCCTTCTACCCCGTGATACTTGGTTATTATTTCTTTTGTGTTGAATCTTGTGTGAATACTGTTTTAGAAAATATTATCCGTGACTTATCAGGTTTTGTTCGTTCAAGTATTTGTTTTCTAGCATTCTTGAATGTGTATTACAATAGTTGTTCCCTTAATTGAGACTCTACTTGAACTAGAGGTGCAAATAAAGCCCGGGCCCAGTTGCCCGGACCAGGTCTGAACCCGATTAGGCCCGTACCAGGCACAGGGACCTCCCCATGTATAGGTGCAAATTTGGCCAGGGCCCGGTTGCCCGGCCCGGGTCTACCTGGGTCTGATTAGGCCTAGGCCCGGGCCAGGCCTAAGGGGGCCCAACATACCCCCCTTTTCAGCCAAGGCCAGGACTGGACCGGGCCCTTTGCAGACAAAAACTGGGTTGCAGCCCAGCTATTTTAAATAGCTGGGCGGGAGTGCCCAACTATTAAAAAATAGATGGGCGACAGTGCCCAGCTATTTTCAAATAATTTTAAATGGCATATTTTCTCTCTCATTAAAAAATAAAAAAAATTAAGCTATAGTGATTTTAAGCATTAAAAAATATTTTAAAATGAAAAATCGTGTAGGGCATTTAGAAGTGCCGGAGATTTAAATGGATAAATGAAGAACTTTGCTAAAATGATTGTAATGTTGACTACAAATATGGGAGATGTAAGTTAAGTAATGGCTTGGTTACACATATTGGTCAATAACATAAAAGCCACCATACACTTGGAGTGAGAACCTCCCCCTGCAATCGAAGCAAACCCTAACCCTAGACGTCTAGAGTCAGTACATCCTGAACTCCATAATCAACCTCGTTGGAATATTGAAGTCAGTTATATGTAGGCGACTTCGAGGGACATTTAAACCTGAGAGATGTTTAGATTGGTGCAACTATATGGAGCGATCCATGAGTTGGAGCAAATGCCTCTAAAAAGGAGGTTGAATATGCAGCGCTTAGAATGAAGGGACCCGCATTACTTTGGTGGGGACAATTAGAACATACAAGACTCAATTTAAGGATGCCCTACATCACTACATGGGTTGAGTTCAAGGCCCAACTTAGAAAGCAGTATGCTCCCCTGATTATCTCCAAACTTTATATCGTAGATTCCATAATCTACGACAGGAGAAGTCATCGGTGGATGAGTCATCAATGAATTCCTTGTCCTTCAGTTTCGACTCGACCTTCGTGAGGACGACGACATGACTGTATCATGTTACCTAAATGGATTATGCTATTCTATTAGAGACCAGATAGAGCCGCATGATTATCGTGACTTAGGAGAAGTCTCCAGTAGAGCTTGTAGAGTAGAGTCCTTACAGAAGCAGACATCGGGACTTAAGTCTACTGATAGACTTTCACCGAGCTCACCATTACCCCTACAACTAGGATCTTAGATTACCCTCGCCATCCCATCACAACTGGGACCTTAACCCCTCCTATGGTAAGGAGATCATTGGATTAAGCCCAACACTGAAGTATTTTGATTCTTCAAGTGTACTGAGTCGGGACAAAAATCATCTGATTGTTCGCGGAGCCACTTCGTCGTTATTATTGATTCTACTGATGGACGTGAGCCTGAGTATGAAGTTTACATTAGTGACTCCAATCATAAGCCTGAGCTTGAGCCCGAGTCTGAGAGTATATTAGAAGTAAAAGGAGTGCATGTCGATTACTTAGTTTGTGTCCTACGTTATAGCTTGATCACCCCTAGTGAGTCTGCTGAGGATAACTATAGGAGACACGATATTTTTCGCACTACTGCACGCATCCAGGGACAATTTTGTTTATAGTGATAGTATGGAAAACTTCGTTTCTCAACGTATAGTGGATACATTAGGGCTTGAGACGCACCCATTAAAACAACTCTAACTTATCCGGAATTAATAATCATTTGACTATACCTGTTACCCATCACTGTCTCGTTGAGTTTTATATAGGGAACATATATCAGGAAATAGTATTATGTCATGTCGCGACCATTGATGTCTACCACATCCTGTTAGGGCGATCCTGACAGTACGACTGCACGATGACACAAGGAACTCTCATTCCTTCGACCACCATGAACACAAAGTTGTTCTTCTCCCCAGAAGAATTTCCTTATTTCATGTGTCCCAAGAGGATCTCACCATCATCTAGCTCACTTCCCTCTGATTCCATTACACATTTTCCATTCACCGACACACTCCTACCTGGACCCCGAGTCTAGGAAGAAAGTTGTGATCCTGATGTGTCATTTATCCCACATGTCTTGGACTTGATACCGCCTATATCATTTTTTAATGTGTCACCTTGTATTTCTCAGTTTGTCAGCGTTATATCTAATGATCACTTACACAAACACCCCACTAAATTGATTTTATATTTGAAGATCACACTTTTATTTCACCATATTATCATTTGATTATAGGCGAAAACGTTGAGTTTCATAAACATATTAGACGTACTATGAGATATTTTTTGAAAACCCTTTGGGAATGATTTGAAACCAAACTCGAGTTTAATAGCATGCATCATTCTCAGACAGATGTGCAGACTAAGGTTGTTAATTGGAGTTTGAGAGAGTTTCTCAAGTATTTGACCGGGGAGAATCTGAAACAATCTTAATCCGAAATTGTTTATGGTTTTCCCATGCATCACCTACTTGACCGTCGTTATTTACCATCTCATGATTGCATTTCGTTTGACGTTCAGTCCCACATTGATTATTTAAAAGAACTACATAAGAATATTACTAATAATTTGCGAGCAATCCAGGGAAAAAAATAAATCTAAGGCCGATCGTCATCGCTGGGAGTTATAATTTTCAGAGGGAGAATGAGTGTTTGTTTATTTCATAAAGCAGTGATTTACTCCCGACACGTACCACCAGCTACAACAAAGGAAATTTGGCACATTTCAAGTTCGAAAATGACTCGGTGAGAAAGCATACCTGTTAGATCAACCCTCTTGAATTTAGTACCTCTCAATATTCAATGTAGTTGATCTTACGTCATTCTATGGAGATCCATCCAGTGCTAGTCCCAGCCAGCCTGCAACGGTGCCTCAAATACCGCTCGGCTTTGAATCGTCGACCACACCAACCACTGTCGGTCTTTGCAAGTTCTCGACGGGGTCAAGCTATCTCAACCCCGGGAGAATTGATGCATCCTTTCTCATATCATGAGTGGTGGAGACCAGCCCAGATCAGGTCGACGCAAAAGTGTCCGACGCCGCACCCGTCCGGACCTCTACCGGCCCTGAATTATTGCATTTTAATTTTTTTATTCTGCAATTTATTTAGTTTGCGTTTTATTTTGCACGCCTGCGTGCGTAGCCATATGTTTGAAGATTTTATCATATTTCCCCTTATATATATACATATAACTACACATATATATATATTATATCTTCCTGTTTAAAAGCCCTAAGGCCGGTTCAGCCACTCCCAGCTAATTCCCGATCCAAATCCAGCCAGATGAATCTCGCCGGTTACGACAACTTCCGACCACGTCCCGCATCAGCCCCGCTCCGCCGAAGTTTCGATCAGGCCCGCTTCCTCCACGACACCGACGGTTTGAGGCTCTATAAAAGGGGAGCTCGGTAAGAAGATCGGCGGCTGATGAAATCGTGTAATGGCGGCATTTTCCTGTGTGAAAGTTTTGGGAGAAGATAAACAGTAGGAGAGGACTGGTATGTTTGATTTCTGCGTTTGCTCCCGTGAGAAGTGATGATAAACAGTTTTTGAGTTCTGTAAAAATGTTTTACTGTTCGTATGAATGCTGATGTGTGATTGCTACCGTGTGGATTGATTTTTGATTTTGAAAAGGGAGAACATAGGTTGTTATTTCCGAGTCCTGTAGGTGAGCGAAAGAGACGATGAACAGCACCGTCGAGATCCTGTGTTGATATCATTTTTCTGTGATTGCCTTTGATATGGAAATTTCTCTCGCCTGTTGCTGTGTGTTTCCTGCGTTCCGTCGGGGACGATGAACAGTGGTCGAACGATTTAATTGTTTCCTGTTGAAGATAGTGCTTAGTTTCATCCACATTTACTGTTGAATTTTCTTTGGTTTATTAAATCCCTGTTGATGCTGTTTGAAGAGTGTTGCAGCCGTGAGTTTGGTGAGTCAAGTTTAGTTCTTGTGTTCAGAGATTTCGTGGAACCACACTCGTATACGAGAGTGAGTGACTTGCAATTGTTTAGTTTGTGGCTTCCGTACCTTAGCGAGCGTTAGAGATTCCGTGGAACCACTTTCGTGTGAGATCGAGCGAATTTCATCCGTGGTGCCCGTGTGCAACAGCGGCCGACCTCGGAGCGGGAGATCGAAGGTGACGAGGAATTCCTCGCGGGATCGCCATCGACTTCGGTTGCGGAAAGACGCCTCTTTCCGTGGGTAATTTGCTTCTTCCTCATCCTTTGTGTGCATCTAAATTCTCTCCTTAGGATATTAGACTCATTGTTGGGTTTTCGCTCGGATTTTGTCAGCGAACGCTACGTCGAAAACTCCAAACGGAAACGTATTTGGAGTTCACGATTTCTGTTGGCTACAACAAGGGGAACGGAACAAAAGTTGCAAACTTCCTTCCCGAATTTAGAATTGAACTAATTTTTTTTAAGAAAATCCAATTTAAACAAAATAGTAATTTTATGCTTTTCAAAAATCTAGTTGTTTAATTTCTTAAAGTTCGTGCACGCCCGCTTATATTTCAATTAGTAATCGCATGCATTTAGGGTTTCCTAGAAATAGCCGACATGCGCGCAAACCCTACGCGCCGTCCTGCATCAATTTGGTATCAGAGCGAGGTTCCGAAATTTTTCTAAGTTTCGAAATCCGCCCTGCGTAGAATAGGAACCCGCATAGTATTTTAAATTTTTCAAAAAAAAAAAAAGTTTTTATTTTATTTTTAGCATAATCATCATCTTAACTTTGTGCTTGCATGCAATTGCGTAGTGGTAGGCTAGTGAGCATGAGTTCACCACATCACACTCCACCTGAACACCCTCAAGAGGTAAATTCGGAGATTCGTCGAATTGAACGCGGCCAAGCGAGTCGAGTGAACGAAGGGATGGAACCGCCCCAGTGGTTTCTACCTTTCGCCCACCAAATGGCAGCGTTAACCGAGAGTATTTATCAAGTGAGAGAAGGGTTTGAAAACCTTAGTGTTAGGATGAATAGTTTAGAAGTACCTCCTCGAGTTTCAATGTCGCCTCCAATTCGAGATGAGCATTATGTTCGTCCACAGTACGAAGCCCCTCCACACTATGGAGAAAGGTCTACACTTAGGAGAAATCCTCTATTTGAGGAAGAGGGTCGGAACCCCATAGATAGGCACGAGTTTGCGTGTGATCAGGGTGAGAATTTTCCAAGGAATTTTCCTGAACCCCAACGAGGGCCTATATTAGGCATGCGAGATAATTATCAGGAGAGACCACATTATGACGTAGCGAGAGAGGAGCGTCCTCGAGACCATCATCGACATATACCGGCCATGCATCGTGATGATCGCCCTAGAGATTGGCATCGACCGCCGCCCCCACGGCGTCGAGACTATCGTGATCCTTACGATGATGATTACGACTATCCTCTCCGGGATAGGCGACCGGATCTCACACGAGTGGTGAAACTTGATCCACCACTTTATGATGGTTCTATGGATCCCAAAGTCTTTTCAGATTGGGTTATTGATATTGAGACTTACTTTGACTAGTATCGTATGACGGAGGACCAAAAGGTTCAGTTCGCCAAAATGAGGTTGACTGGGCGAGCGAAGATCTTTTGGATAGGCGAAGAGCGTAGTCTAGAGAGGAATGGACGCCCTCCCATTACACTTTGGCCCCACATGAAGGCCATATTAGAGGAGCAGTACATTCCCCAGCATTACCAGTCCCGACTACGAGACGAGCTGACGTCTCTACGTCAAGGGTCCAAATCAGTTTCTGATTACTTAGCTGAGATGAAGGATTTTATGATTAGGTGCAACGTAGTAGAACACCCACGTGACACATTATCCAAATTTAAGTGTGGACTGCGATCTGAGATCCGAGATGAGTTGATTCGATATGGCCACTATTCTCTCCCTGAGATCATATCTATCGCCATCGATATCGAAGAGCATCAGAAGAGAACCTCCCGATTCAAATCTCAACCTAAGACGAATACTTCTTACAAGAAAGAAGAACATAAAGGTAAGGAGAGTGCGTCGAAGCCTACCTCGACCTACACCCGAGATCAGAATAGGAAGTCCCCCATGGGAACTGTGACCCCTTCACAGATCCGATGTTATGAGTGCCAGCAGATGGGCCATATTTCGAGGGATTGTCCCAAGAGGAAATGCACGTTAGTTATTCATGAGGTGACTGAGGAGGATGAGCATGTAGAAGAAGTTGGAGTCGAGAGGGACTCACACGTTTTGAACGACGAAGTGTACGGTACGCCTAGTGATGAGGAGATAGATCCCGGCGTTCTAGTGGTGAGATGCATGCTTTCTACACCACAAGAGTCAGCCGATTATTGGCGGACGAACATCTTCCAGGCCTACTTTAAGGCTGGGGAGAAAGTGTGTCGTTTAGTAGTGGATAGAGGGAGTTGTATGAATGTGATAGCTGAGACAGCTTTAGCCCGCATGGGACTCACTGCTGAGACGCACCCATCCCCATTTCAGGTAGCTTGGGTTACCAAGACTACACTATCCGTGACTAGGAGATGTTTAGTGCTCATCACTATCGGAACGTACTCCGATAAGATATGGTGTGACGTTATGCCTATGGATGTGTGCCACGTATTACTTGGACGACCCTGGTTATACGACCGGGATGTCACCATACATGGCAGGTTCAACACCTGCTCCTTTCTACTGGACGGAAAGAGAGTAGTGTTGACCCCGGTGCGACCCAAAGCACCGCCATTCCGCGCGAGTAGTAGTGCGAAAGAAGCTCTTCCTCCCACTGAAAGGAAGAAGACTCTTAGCATTATACGAGATACTGAGTTCCGTCGAGAGAGTTTTGACGGTGGAATTATGTATGCCTTAGTGGTTTTACAGGCATCTGATTTATCAGAGGTATATGAGTCGACTCCTATACCTGCTAGGAGACTCTTAGAGGAGTTCCAGGATCTACACCCCGATGAGCTTCCGGCTGAGTTACCTCCCATGAGGTGTATTCAGCATGCGATAGACCTTGTTCCTGGAGCTTCTCTCCCTTATCTACCGCATTATCGATTGAACCATGCCGCCCACGAGGAGCTGCAGAAGCAGATTGGAGAGTTATTAGATAGAGGCTTTATTCGCCATAGTCTTAGCCCTTGTGCGGTGCCTGCCCTCCTTGCCCCGAAAAAGGATGGTACTTGGCGTATGTGCGTAGACAGTCGTGCTGTCAACAAGATCACAGTGAAATACCGATTCCGGATACCCCGACTGGATGATATGTTGGACATGTTGACTGGGGCTACGATCTTCTCTAAGATCGACCTTCGTAGTGGTTATCATCAGATCCGTATGCGCGAAGGAGACGAGTGGAAGACTGCCTTTAAGTCGAAGGATGGACTTTATGAGTGGCTTGTGATGCCCTTTGGGTTGTCCAATGCCCCTAGTACTTTCGCTCGGATGATGACCCATGTCTTCAGGCCTTATATTGGGAAGTTCGTAGTAGTTTATTTCGACGACATTTTGATATATAGTCAGACTGAGAGTGAGCATTTGACTCACCTACGTACTATTTTCGAGCTCCTGCGAGCCGAGCGACTATACATCAATTTGAAGAAATGCGTTTTTATGGCTGAGTCTGTTATCTTTTTGGGATATATAGTGAGCTCCGCTGGTATCACTATGGACCCCGAAAAGGTCCGAGCGATTCGTGAGTGGCCTACACCCCAGAACATTCACGATGTCCGTAGTTTTCATGGGCTAGCCACCTTTTATCGTCGATTCATAAAGAACTTCAGTTCTATTATGGCGCCAGTCACTGAGTGTACGAGAAGGGAAATTTCAAGTGGACGTCATCGGCAGCTAGAGCCTTTGAGATCATCAAAGATAAGATGTCAACTGCACCTGTTTTGAGACTCCATGATTTTAGTCACGTGTTTGAGGTATCCTGCGATGCCTCTGGGGTTGGGATAGGAGGTGTACTTAGTCAAGAGGGTCACCCCGTTGGGTTTTTTAGTGAAAAGCTTTCAGACCCGAAGCTGAATTATTCCAACTACGAGCGCGAGTTCTATGCGATTGTGCAAACGTTGCGTCACTGGAGGCATTATCTATTACCCAAGGAGTTTGTCCTCCACTCCGATCATCAGGCGTTACGTTACATCAATTCGCAGCAAAAGTTGAACCCTCGACAGGCTAAGTGGGTATCATATTTGCAGGAGTACACTTTCGTTCTCAAGCACTGTAAGGGAACGGAGAACCGGGTTGCCGACGCCCTTAGTCGAGTCACCCTCATATTATCACAGATGCGTACTCAGGTGATAGGATTTGAGCGTATCAAAGATGACTATTCTAGTTGTCCCGATTTTAGCGGAATTTATGATGCAATACGCTCTGATCCTTTTCACGATGAGACAGATTATCTCATTCGAGACGGATATTTGTTTCGTGGAACCCGTCTGTGTATTCCCCGCACCTCGTTGCGAAATTTCATTGTCTGGGAATTACATGGCGGAGGCTTAGGTGGACACTTTGGACGAGATAAAACGGTAGCCTTAGTAGAGGAGCGATTCTATTGGCCCGGGATGAAGCGGGTTATCGCACAGATTGTCAGTAGCTGCCGCACTTGTCAGGTAGCGAAGGGCAATAAACAGCCCGCTGGATTATACACACCTTTACCGGTGCCCAGTATTCCTTGGGATGATGTTAGCATGAATTTTGTGCTTGGATTGCCACGCACTTTTAGGAAGCACGATTCCATTCTTGTAGTGGTCGATCGGTTTTCTAAAATGGCGTATTTCATTCCCTGCAACAAAACCGACGACGCCTCTCATGTTGCCCGACTTTATTATAAAGAGGTTGTTGCGCACCGAGGGATACCTAAAACTATCGGTACCGACCGAGATGTCAAGTTCACCAGTTATTTTTGGAAGTCGCTCTGGAGGTTATTAGGTACTAAACTTCTATTTTCGACCGCCTATCATCCGCAGACCGACGGTCAAACTGAGGTTGTTAATAGAAGTTTAGGAAATTTACTGCGCTGTTTGGTAGGAAATCACCAGGGGAATTGTGATCTAATTCTTCCCCACGCTCAATTGGCCTATAATAATTCGAAGAATAGATCTACGGGTTTATCTCCCAATGAGGTTGTTCATGGTCACACTGCACGAGTGCCGCTAGATTTAGCCCCACTACCACCCACTTTTAGGACTAGCCAGTTTGCACAAGACTATGCATTGCATTTGCATGACTTGCATAAAGAAATTGAGCGGAAATTGCATAGTACTTATGATTTATACGCAACTCAAGCTAACAAGCATAAAAGAGCTATTAGTTTCAAAGTGGATGACTTGTAAAGGCACCCTCGTATTATAATTTTTTTTAAAAGAAACCACTTGAATTTGCTCCTTGTAACTCGACTCTCAAGTCTCTCAGTCTTTGTTATATACTAGGTTCAAAAGGCAGTGCTAAGTCATCCTTCTGCATGGCTACAAGTTGAGTGATTAGCAACTTGCTCCACACTTCGACGATGTCAGTGTTATTATTTTGTATGTTCATTGTTGATATGTACTCGTATTTATAACCCGGATTCGGGCGGTTAGTGGGCGGTTTTCCAAACCCCCACTAACCCCACTTTCTCCATCATGACCGGTCAAACCACTACCCAACTTCTCTTTCCTACGCGGCGTAACCGCCACTCGGCGTAACCGCCACTCGGCGTAACCGCCACTCGGCGTAACCGCCACTCGGCGTAACCGCCACTCGGCGTAACCGCCCACTCCGCATAACCGCCAAGCCCAATCCGGGCTAACCGCCACCCGCTCTCTCTCGAGAGGGAGGCCGGCCGCCGGCCACCGGGCGCCGCCCCTCCCTCAAGGGGACCGGCCGGCCTTGACCAACCCCTCCTTGGAGGGGGTCGGCCATGGCCGCCCCTCCTTCAAGGGGGCCGGCCGCCCCCTCTTTGAGGGGGCCGGCCTCGGCCGTCCCCTTGGAGGGGGCCGGCCGCCCCCTCCCTCGAGGGGACCAGCCGCCCCCTCCATGGAGGGGGTCGGCCATAGCCGCCCCCTCCTTGGAGGGGGTCGGCCCGGCCGGCCGCCCTCAACTTGAGGGGGCCGGCCTTGGCCGCCCACTCCCTTGAGGGGGGCCGGCCGCTCCCTCCTTGAGGGGGCCGGCTCCGGCCCCCCCTTTCCTTGGAGGGGGCCGGCCGCCCCTTTCCTTGGAAGGGGCCGGCCGCCCCTTCCTTGGGAAGGGCCGGCCACCCCTCCCTCTTCGAGGGAGGAGTCCGGCCGCCCCTCCCTCCTTGAGGGAGGGCGGCGACCGGCCCATCTTCCCCGTGAGGAAGAAGGTAGCCGCCACCGCCGCCCATTTTTGGGATTGCGGCGGTGGCCGGCGTCGCCGCTCAGGCGAGATCGCCACCCGGCGGTTACCAAACCGCCCGATCATGGAAGGATCGCGTATGGGCCGTCCGATCCTCTTTTTCTATTTATTAAATTACTTATTTATTTAAAAACACTAACCGCACACCATAACTACCATAACCACCTCCGAATCCTATAAATAGGACCCCAGGGGTCTTCATTTGGGGATCGGATTTCTCTCTCTCTGAAGGAACTCTGCCTCCGGAAAATCCTCCAACGGACTCCGACCGTTCCGCCGAAGTGAGCGTCGTCCGTTCCGCTAAAGCGAGCGTTGTCCGTTCGCCTCCAACGAACGCACTTGACTCCGACACACACGCTCTCCCAACGTGCAGTGAGACCCCTGAACAAGGCAAAGCTCGGAGCATCAGCGAAGCAGTCATCATCCAAAAGCACAATTCTACAACCGAAGGGTCCAACACTTAGAATATTTTCCCGAGTCACTCAGCATCGTGAGAGGTGGCCTGTCACCCTCCGAGCATCTCTCTCACTCAAAATTGTAAAGAGGCGCGACCTGTCGCCCTCTCCTTCTCCGAAAGCTGTAACCTCCCGGGAAGATAGTGAAGTTCGGTCGGCACCGTCCCGACAACGTGGTTTTTCACCCCGCCTTGGGGTTTTCCACGGTAAAAAGTCTCCTTGTCCATTGCCGTCTACATTGACTGTTTGCGCGCACCGGCTCGACTCCCGAGCTAAGGCGGTCGATTTAGACCGGACCGCGGAAGAGCCGTGTGCGACCCGCAACAGTTTGGCGCCGTCTGTGGGAAACGTTCCCAAAAGCTCTAGAATTCAGAAGATAGTATCCCAACACAGTGATACTCGACCGACGGAAATGGCAAGAAAGGCTGCTCGTACGACCGAAGAGCCCGCTCACGAAGGGCGGCCGGGATCTGCGCCCTCGCTCTCAGGCGTCAGCATCGCCCCCGCTGAAGAAGTGGTCGCCACGCCTATGGAGGCCATGGAGGAGCGGATGAACCGACTGGAAGAATTCCAAACCGAGATGCTCCCGCTCCTCAGGAACGCCGCAGCGCCGCGTGCTCCCAATCCCCCTCCACAACAGAACGACATACCACCTCTAGCAGAGAGCCAACTCCGCGGCGGACACGCCGCTGACGTACATCACACTGCGAGAGATGGGCAGTCCGACACCGCTAGTTCCACCCATCCACTTCACCGCCATCATTCGGCAGCCACAGTCCCCGATCAGGAGATGAGGAGAATCACACGGGAGGAAATCCGTGAGGTGGTAGCAGAAGAATGCAGACAACTGGGGCGGCCCTCCGCCTATGCTCGGGGGGCACTCGGGCGTGGATCCCCGCTGACTCCCAGATACTAGCTTACCCAGTCCCGCATGGGTTCAAGCTGCCCAGCGTGGAAATCTTTGACGGGACCAACGCCCCCCTCGAACACATCAACCACTTCGCAACTGTAATGCGCATCTACAACGCTAGTGATCAACTCATGTGCCAAGTCTTCCCAGCGACGCTCAAGGGACAGGCCCGGACGTGGTTCCACTCGCTTAAAGAGGGGGTGATCAACAGCTTCGTCAAGCTGACCCAAGTGTTTGTCGAACAGTTTGTGGCAAACAGAAGAGTCGTCCGGGATCCCTCCCACCTTTCCGGAATACGTCAGAACGAAGGTGAAACACTTAAGGACTTCTTCCGCCGATTCACCACCGAGGCCCGACAAATCCCCGGGGTAGACCCGGAGCTCTTACGAGGGGTTTTCCTTGGCGGACTCCGACCCAGCGGTTTCTACTCAACTCTGATGAGGGAAACCGTCCCAAGCTATCCCGACCTCATCCACCGGATAGAGGCTCAAATTGCAGCTGACGAAGCGATAGAGGCCCATCGCCAGCAGTTCGAGGGAGGACTAAAGAGAAAGAAGGAAGAGCTGACCCCGCGGCAGACGGAAGAACACCGGAACAATGCCCGACGACAGGATCGGCGCGGCAACAAAGGATCCAACACGTACCGAGAGTATGCGCCGCTCAACACTTCTCGTGCTAACGTGCTTTATGCGATTCAGGACAACCCGGCGCTGCGAAGGCCACGGGAAATCCAGCCAAACAAAGGAGATCCCTCGAAGTACTGTGAGTTCCACAGGGGAGCAGGGCACACAACGGAGGAATGCGTGAAGCTCAAGGATGAAATCGAACGCCTCATCCGTCAAGGCGTTCTCGGAAGGTTCATACAGGACCATACCCGGAACCAGCCACCGGCTCCCCAGGGGGGTCCAGGGAACAGAGAAATAGTAGGGATCGTAGAAATCATCTACGGATCACCTTATGACACAGTCAACTCCATCGCCGAGCATAAGGAACGGGGCAAAGACCGAAACACTCAAACCTCGGGGACAATTTCCTTCGGGGACAAGGACCTCGAGGGGCTGCTCACGCCGCACCAGGACCCCCTGGTCATAAGCGCAGAGATTGGAGATCCCAGCTTCCGCGTCAAGAGAATACTGATAGACAACGGCAGTTCGGTGAACGTCATCTTCATGACCGCTCTCCAAGGAATGAAGATCCAGAGGGAAAGGCTTCAGCAGGCTCCAGGGCCCATACATGGATTCAGCGGAAATCCGGTCCCTGTTGAGGGGACCATCTCCCTCCCGGTAACCTTGGGAGAGTTCCCGAAACAGGCGACTCACAACATTCAGTTTGTGGCAGTTACAACGGAATCACCGTACAACGCGATCTTCGGTCGTCCGCTCCAGGTAGCATTTGGGGCAATCCCGTCCATCCCGCACCTCGCCATGAAATTTGTCACCCCAGCCGGGGTAGGAGTCGTTCGCGGAGACCAAGAGGCGGCACGAGCATGCTACCTACAACAAGTGCAGCCCTACATCCGAGCAACCTCGCACGCCGGCACTTCAAGCACCAGATGAACGACCTCCTCGACTTCATCTTTTATCTCAGGAACTAATGTTTGTGTTATAAACAACTACAGAACTTAAAAGTCGCAAGTAGCCACTTGCACACGAACTACCGTTTCGTTATATGTGAACCTATGCTTGCTCGTTCTCTTTGCTTAGTAAATGCATGGCTATTATTAGAGCCAGTTTACTTACAACCGCGCGCAATTAAGGATCCGCGAAACCTCGTTATCTCCCGAGGACGGACCCTCGGGAGCTCCATATCAATACAGTAAATGACGAGCAAGCGACAGGACCCTCGGTCCTTCCTTGGGGGCAAGGTCGATCAAAGGATCGTACCTACACCTATCATAACGGACGACCGGACCCTTGGTCCTCGTCTAAGACAAGCGACAGGCCCCTCGGTCCTTCCTTGGGGGCAAGGTCGATCAAAGGATCGTACCTACACCTATCATAACGGACGACCGGACCCTTGGTCCTCGTCTAAGACAAGCGACAGGACCCTCGGTCCTTCCTTGGAGGGAAGGTCGGTCAAAGGATCGTACCTACACCTATCATAACGGACGACCGGACCCTTGGTCCTCGTCTAAGACAAGCGACAGGACCCTCGGTCCTTCCTTGGGGGCAAGGTCGATCAAAGGATCGTACCTACACCTATCATAACGGACGACCGGACCCTTGGTCCTCGTCTAAGACAAGCGACAGGACCCTCGGTCCTTCCTTGGAGGCAAGGTCGGTCAAAGGATCGTACCTACACCTATCATAACGGACGACCGGACCCTTGGTCCTCGTCTAAGACAAGCGACAGGACCCTCGGTCCTTCCTTGGGGGCAAGGTCGATCAAAGGATCGTACCTACACCTATCATAACGGACGACCGGACCCTCGGTCCTCGTCTAAGACAAGCGACAGGACCCTCGGTCCTTCCTTGGGGGCAAGGTCGGTCAAAGGATCGCACCTACACCTATCGAAGACAGACGACCGGACCCTCGGTCCTCGTCTAAGACAAGCGACAGGACCCTCGGTCCTTCCTTGGGGGCAAGGTCGGTCAAAGGATCGCACCTACACCTATCGAAGACAGACGACCGGACCCTCGGTCCTCGTCTAAGACAAGCGACAGGACCCTCGGTCCTTCCTTGGGGGCAAGGTCGGTCAAAGGATCGCACCTACACCTATCGAAGACGGACGACCGGACCCTCGGTCCTCGTCTAAGACAAGCGACAGGACCCTCGGTCCTTCCTTGGAGGCAAGGTCGGTCAAAGGATCGCACCTACACCTATCGAAAATGGACGACCGGACCCTCGGTCCTCGTCTAAGACAAGTGATAGGACCCTCGGTCCTTCCTTGAAGGCAAAGTCGGTCAAAGGACCGTACCGACACCTATCTTAACGGACGATCGGACCGACGGCCCTCGCCCAGAACAAGAAATAGAGATTCAGCTCTTCTTAGGCAAGTTCGGTAAAAGGACTGCAACTACGCCAAACAAGACGAATAAAACAACCACGGAGCTCTTTCACAATCACACTCCCCCAGGTGTCTTTTTAAACATATCATCACAAAAACAAAGCAAGATGATGTACAAAATCCGGTCAACGAACGGGGACAGATATCACGAACAACATACAACTGGATACACATAAAGTACAAGAATGCAAACAAACGGCTATGCGTCAGACGCTAGCCTCGCCCTCCGAGGCATCGGCATCATCTTCAGATAGGTCGCCGACCCCGAGGCCCTCCACGTCCACATCACGGACTCTAGCGATCAGGCGAAAAGCCTTCGCCGCACCTCGACGGAAGGCGACCTCGCGCTCATCTTCCAGCTGTGGCTCCACCTCGGAGCTCCAAATCTCAGCGCGGATCTCGTCGGCAAAGGTCACACGATCCTGCTCGTAGTCAAGCGAATCTCGGTACTCAGCAACCCCCGCGGCCTTTAGCTCAGCAATTCGCTCCTGGGACGAAAGACGCCCCACCTCCGCCTCCAAACGAGCCACGTCTTCAAGGGCCATCACCCGAAGACGGGCGGACTCGTCTGCCTGCTCCTTCTCAGCACGAAGCTCCCCCTGTAACTGTCTAAGCTCGGCGCGCAGACCAGACTCAACCTGGCTGAATCGTGACACATCGCGCTCCCGTCTACCCCTGGAAATCAACAGGGACTCTTGGGACTCCCGGAGCTCCCTCAGAAGCTGCTCGTGGCTATCCTTCAGACCAACATAATGTTCATTCCAGGTGAGGGCGATATTCGTCTGAACACCAATCTGCAAGAAGCAAGAAAATGCTCAAAACACGAACGACATTAGAAAGAAAAAAACAAGAGAATCGAAATCACGCTCACCGCAGCATTCATCGCCTCCAGCGACGACGATACTCGTACTCCCTTTACCAGGCGCCGGCGAGGGACCTCATCGGGAACTCGGGGGGCAGGAGACTCGAGTACCTCCACATCTGAGACGTCGGGCGCACCCTCGGCTTGAGACTCGCCAACCGCCGCATCTTTTACTTGCTCTTCCCCTCTGTCTGGAGATCGAGGGGCCGAAATTTGATCAGCACTACGGAAGACAAGACGCCTCTTCGTCCCGCGGCCCAAAGGAGCCGCAACAGAACGTCCTGCGTCAGTGGACAACCCGCAGAGAAGCAAACGCCTCTCCTCCACGCCCTTCGACAAGTGGAAAAGGGCCTTCGATAGCGAACCCGCGTCCGTAAAGCCTAACACCGGGGCAAACTCATGCTCTCTTCCAGAAATTCTGCGACTACGACCTGGAAGTGATCTCCATTCCTCAGGAAGAGACCAGGAATTGCGAACATATCCATATAAGGTATTCCCATGCCGACGATCGACACGACTTTCAAACCTAAGCCATCGCTTATTGCTGTGAACCCCGGTGCGTCCACCACCATCGGATTCAACAAAGCACCACTCGCGGAATAAGTCCAGCGAAATCCGAGATCCGTTCTCTCGAAAGAAGGCGGCTAAACCCATCACCCGCATCATGCCCAATGGCGCGTACTGAGAGACCGGACACGCAAAGAACCTCAGAATCTCCGCCACCTCCTCGCAAGGAGGCAGGCGAAAGCCAGATCGAAAGGAAGAGTCGCATATGGTCATCCATCCGGTTGGAGGATTTTGGGCCCGCTCTTGGATCCCCGGCACCTTGATCTCCAAGTCGTCTGGTACATTATACCGCCTCCTCCAGACAGCGATACCTTCAACATTTAGAAGAGAACGACCTCTCATCGGGCGCCCAGAACCTCCACGCTTAGATCCCTGCAAGAGCAAAGCAGAAAAACAAGTTAAAAATCGGCCAACATTAGCCCCCACACTCCCCGCGCGTCTCCGCGGTCAAAGGGCAGCACATGCAGAAATATCGCGATGTGCGCCACAGGCATACGGCCGGACGCAGTGGATAGGCGCGGACGCATGCACGTGATCGCCCTACACACACACCCGCGCGTGCTCACCACGAGCGCGCGCGCTCACCCCAAGCGCGCACGCCCGCACGCGCTCTCCCGGAGCGCGCGCACCCGCACGCGCTCTCCCGGAGCGCGCGCACCCGCGCACGCTCACCCAGAGCGCGGACGCCCGCGCGAGCTCGCCCGGGGCGCGCGCACCCGCGCGCGCTCGCCCGGGGCGCGCGCACCCGCGCGCGCTCGCCCGGGGCGCGCGCACCCGCGCGCGCTCGCCCGGGGCGCGCGCACCCGCGCGCGCTCGCCCGAGGCGCGCGCTCCCGGGGCGCGCGCACCCGGGGCGCGCGCACCCGGGGCGCGCGCACCCGGGGCGCGCGCACCGCGCTCGCTCGCTCGGGGCGCGTGCACCGCGCGCGCTCGCCCGGGGCGCGCGCACCGCGCGCGCTCGCCCGGGCGCGCACACCCGCGCGCGCAAACCCGGGGCGCGCGCACCGGCGCGCGCACACCCGGGGCGCGCGCACCGGCGCGCGCACTCCCGGGGCGCGCGCTCTTCCGGCCCGCGCGCGCCCGCGCGCTCTTCCAGCGAGCGCGCGCCCTTCCGGCACGCGCGCGCCCGCACGAACTCACCCGGGGCGCGCGCGCCCGTGCACGCCCGTGCACGCTGTTGGAAACGGCAGCCCGGGACGCACCCGCTTGCGCCCCGGCGGAACTCCACCCACCGCGCCCGTTTGGGTACTCCGCCCCTTCTCCACAACTCATCCCTACAACGGATTCACTTACCTCGCGCACAATCTCGTCGCGTTCCGCCATGATGGAAACAAGCGTCCGTAGAGGAAAGACCTTCTCCTCCTTAGCCGAGCGTTCTCCCCGTCAAAGGTCTTGGGGGGCAATTGATATGTACTCGTATTTATAACCCGGATTCGGGCGGTTAGTGGGCGGTTTTCCAAACCCCCACTAACCCCAATTTCTCCATCATGACCGGTCAAACCACTACCCAACTTCTCTTTCCTACGTGGCGTAACCGCCACTCAGCGTAACCGCCACTCGTCGTAACCGCCCACTCCGCATAACCGCCAAGCCCAATCCGGGCTAACCGCCGCCCCCTCTCTCTCGAGAGGGAGGTCGGCCGCCGGCCACCGGGCGCCGCCCCTCCCTCAAGGGGACCGGCCGGCCTTGGCCAACCCCTCCTTGGAGGGGGTCGGCCATGGCCGCCCCTCCTTCAAGGGGGCCGGCCGCCCCCTCTTTGAGGGGGCCGGCCTCGGTCGTCCCCTTGGAGGGGGCCGGCCGCCCCCTCCCTCGAGGGGACCAGCCGCCCCCTCCATGGAGGGGGTCGGCCATAGCCGCCCCCTCCTTGGAGGGGGTCGGCCCGGCCGGCCGCCCTCAACTTGAGGGGGCCGGCCTTGGCCGCCCCCTCCCTTGAGGGGGGCCGGCCGCTCCCTCCTTGAGGGGGCCGGCTCCGGCCCCCCCTTTCCTTGGAGGGGGCCGGCCCCCCCTTTCCTTGGAGGGGGCCGACCGCCCCTTTCCTTGGAAGGGGCCGGCCGCCCCTCCCTCCTTGAGGGAGGGCGGCGGCCGACCCTTCTTCCCCGTGAGGAAGAAGGCCGCCGCCACCGCCGCCCATTTTTGGGATTGCGGCGGTGGCCGGCGTCGCCGCTCCGGCGAGATCGCCGCCCGGCGGTTACCAAACCGCCCGATCATGGAAGGATCGCGTATGGGCCGTCCGATCATCCTCTTTTTCTATTTATTAAATTACTTATTTATTTAAAAACACTAACCGCACACCATAACTACCATAACCACCTCCGAATCCTATAAATAGGACCCCAGGGGTCTTCATTTGGGGATCGGATTTCTCTCTCTCTGAAGGAACTCTGCCTCCGGAAAATCCTCCAACGGACTCCGACCGTTCCGCCGAAGTGAGCGTCGTCCGTTCCGCTAAAGCGAGCGTTGTCCGTTCGCCTCCGACGAACGCACTTGACTCCGGCACACACGCTCTCCCAACGTGCAACGAGACCCCTGAACAAGGCAAAGCTCGGAGCATCAGCGAAGCAGTCATCATCCAAAAGCACAATTCTACAACCGAAGGGTCCAACACTTAGAATATTTTCCCGAGTCACTCAGCATCGTGAGAGGTGGCCTGTCACCCTCCGAGCATCTCTCTCACTCAAAATTGTAAAGAGGCGCGGCCTATCGCCCTCTCCTTCTCCGAAAGCTGTAACCTCCCGGGAAGATAGTGAAGTTCGGTCGACACCGTCCCGACAACGTGGTTTTTCACCCCGCCTTGGGGTTTTCCACGGTAAAAAAGTCTCCTTGTCCATTGCCGTCTACATTGACTGTTTGCGCGCACCGGCTCGACTCCCGAGCTAAGGCGGTCGATTTAGACCGGACCGCGGAAGAGCCGTGTGCGACCCGCAACAGTTGTATTCATTCATAGTAGGCACTACTTCAAAATAGGTTTTTTCTACTAGGCCCAATCAAGAAGTTTGCTCTGATAGAAAGCATCAAATTGCAGCTTACTTTACTTCGGTGTTGTGGAATCATCCACTTGGTTTTTCTATTAGATGATTGGATACTTGCTAATGTTTAATATAACGATGATGAAAAGTTTGAGTTAGATGTCATCGTCTGAAAACACCAATTCAGCTTCATGGCATGGAAAATTTTTGAGGTTTATACTAACCAATCAAAGTATGATTTTTAATTGTTTACTTGGCTGATGATGTTCTCAGTTGTCTCCAAGAGATTGGAGCTTCTTTTTTTGAAACTTTTGTATAGGGAAATCACCATGGTTTTAATTTGAATTTATAGATAGTAGGTATTTTTAAGTCTACAGTTTAACCTATGGCTATGATAACTACTTATACAAAAACTTCCACCTCTTTTTACCTCTTAAAAATACAAGAATAATATAAACAAGGTAATCATGTTACCTCATGACCTGGTCAACCTACCAGTGCTTCAAACTTGAAATCTAAAAGGATGTTGGCAGATTTGATATCGCGATGAATGATTCTTGGATGACCTTCATGTTGATCATATAGAAGCCATGATTTAGAACATGGAAATTATAACATCTAGCAAAAAAAAGGAAAATAAAGAGAAGAAGAATGCTCTATACACACTTCATTTGAAAAACTTACAATCTTCATGCAAGTAGGCAAGGCCCTTTGCTGATCCAATTGCAATCTTGAGCCTGGTAGACCACTCCATTACAGGAAGCCCCTTCCCTGCAATAGGAACCAAGTTGAACCTTCAATGCAGAGTAAAGATAGTAATACAACAGTATAGAGCAAAACAAGCTCAAATTACCATGGAGATGGTATTCAAGAGTCTTATTAGGAACAAAGTCGTAGACCAGGATTCTCTGCGACCCAGCTATGCAGTATCCGACGAGGGAAACCAAATGGCGATGGTGAACATGGCTAATGATATCGACCTCCGCGTGAAACTCTCGTTCTCCTTGCCCGCTTCCTGACTTAAGAGACTTAACAGCAATCTCCTTTCCATTCGGCAACACCCCCTTGTGAACATAACCAAAGCCACCCTGCCCCAAGAGATTGGCCTGAGAAAAACTGTTGGTAGCAGCTGCAAGTTCCTCGTAGGTGAAGATGCTCTTGTTGAAACCCATGGCTAGAATCGGGGAAGGAGGTGGTAGAGGAGGGGGATGTTGTCCAGAGAAGACTGAGCTAATCTCACTGCTCCATCCACCTCCAGGTTGACCATGCATGGGAGGTGGTTGAGCCTTCACAGCATGAGCCATCCCTTGCTGTCCATTGTGCCATTTCTGGGGTGCCCCACTAGTGTAATACATACTGTCTGAAAACAGAAGCAGTTCAGACTTCAAAATAGTAATTCATAGAGAAATAAAAATTCTGATGAGCAAAAATTGAACTGTAATTCGCAATTTGTCTTTCATGAATTTCAAAACAGTAACTCGAGACACGGCAGAGAACTAAAACTTTTGATGAGCGAATATTAAATGTGATTCATAATTTTTCTTTCATGAACTTCAAAACAGTAACTAAAGGTTTTGGTGAGTGAAAATTGAACTGTGATTCACAATTTGCCCTTCATGAACTCCAACATCGTAACTCAAGTCATGGTAGAGAACTAAAAGTTTTGACCAGTGAAAATTGACTGTGATTCACTATTGCTCTTTCATGGACTTGCACATCAGCCAACAGAAAATTGAGGACGTCTCTATTTTTTAAGATGTGCTTACAATCTTACATCTTTGTATTTTCTTCTTTTCCCATTGCTCTACAATATTTTCCCATTGCTCTACAATATTAATTGTTAGAATTTGCAATATAATATAATTATTATTTCAAAAAGCCTAACCCATTACATAGGAACTCACCTTTTTATATAGAGCAGAGGAGAAATAATGTACATCTGGAGATGTAGAACTAAACACAAGAAAGAGAAAAACTATACAATTGGCTCCCTTTGGGGGTTCATTATAAATGAGTTTTAACACTCCCCCTCAAACTGGAGCATATATATCGATCATTCCCATTTTGTGAAAATGTCGGTCAACTCTTTTTTTGAAGTTACAGATGGAGTGCATGTCTATTTGTTGATAACTTCTTCTCTGATGAAATAGCAATGTACATTTATATGTTTAGTTCTTTCATGAAACACAAAAAATTTAGATATGTAGCTGACAGTTTTATTATCACAGAACATCAGTAAACGATAGTTTCAAGTTTCACTAAAATATTTTAAAAGTGTCATCCACTACTTTAACTCACATGTAGTCTGAGTCATACATTTGTATTCAGCTTATTCACTTGACCTAGACACCACTGATTGTTTTTTGTTTCTCCAAATGACAAGATTTCCTCCAACATACATGCAGTATCCAAAAGCAGAATTTTGACCCCCACCCCCTATCATCAGTATAACTTGCATCTGAATATGTTTTAATACGTAAGTGATTGTTTTTTTTAAACAATAATTAATCATTTGTCTGGAGATCCTTTAATATATTCTAATATTTTTAATGCAGCTTCAAGATGACACTCTTTGGGAGCGTGCATAAACTGACTGATCTTTCCAACAACAAAAGAGATGTCAGGTCTGATTATGGTGATACAAATAAGTATACCGACTGTACACATATGGGTGATATCTTTTAGAAGAGATGTCTCATCCCAGATTCTATCAGTGCCCATATGCATTGGATTCCAAACAGGCTACTTGATACAAGACGAATCTATAAGTGACGGACGTGCGATGCCCTAACCCTATATGCAATACAGACAACCACAGCGAATTCAGTGAAACTACAACAAACCCTAAAAACAAAGACGCGGAAATATACACGCACGCAATCCGATGAACTTATGACGGCTAACCCTAAACTATAATGTGATGCTCATGAGTGATTCAATTATACAAGTATTTCTGACACACAATTAATTAAACAATATTAATTTTAAAATCTCATGCAGATGTGGCAATTGATCACAAATATTGCACTCTAGGTAAACAAACAATAACTGCAAATTAACTAAGATCGCGTTAAAAGTAAATGCAGGTGAATAAGTAACACACGACTAAGAGAGCGACAAATCAAATCAATACGAGCCAAAGAATTCAAGAAATACAAGCAACACTCATATAATGCAAAGGAAATTATACTAAGATGCAAACTAACTGAGTAATCAATGTTGGTGGTGGTGGGGAAGATTGGTGGTGGTGGTGGTTGTTGTCCGGAAGGGAGAATGTTGTTGTGAAGGGAATGTTGGAGGATAAGGACGCTATGGATTGGTGTCCAGGACTAATGGGGGGATGTTTGGGGTCGGGTTCAGTAGGAGAGTGGATGTGGGGCTCATCTAGAGATGTATGGAGGGCTAGGGAATCAGGTGAAGGGTTGTAGAGGTGGCTGGAAGCATAAAGAGGGGTGGTTGGAAGCTTGGTCGACAGCGACAGGGTGTTGGGGAGGTTGGAGAGGGTTGTAGGAGGTTGAAGGGGGCTGGGGGAAATCGAAGAAGGAATGAGGGGACTCACCGGAGGCTGAGGCGTGGTTCTGGATGGGGAAATGGATGTCAGGCTGGCAAGTGGCAACTGGAAGCGGAAGCATGGATTGGTGGCGGCTGGGTTGAGCGGGATCTTGGCGAGATGGAGCTGTGTGGCTGACAAAGGGTTCGTCGGAGGAAAGGGATGAGTCAGACAGGGGCATCGACACCCATGGAGCTGGGATCGGCAACCTCAACACAGCACAGGCTCCTCAGCGTCGCACCGACGAAGGAGCGTGACCGAGCGGTGTCTGTATGTAAGAGGCCATAATTTCTCGCTGACCCCTGAAGACATATAAGAGAGTGTATATATATAGAAGGGAGGAGATTTAGGTTAAGTCATCCGACGACCACAATCGCTCAAACGGATAACTTATCATAAATCTCAAAATACACAACAGAAAAATATAAAAAATACAGAAAATTGAGTTGGGCGCAATCACGGTCTCCGATAGCCCATCTGACGATCCAAAAATTGTCTACCTAGTTGACTCCTCCAATGTCGCACGAACGATCTCCTTCACTTTGTAGCAAGAAGATTTGTTTCTTCAAGTAGATCCAGAGTGTACTTTCGTTGGAAAAGAACAACGTTGTTATTACATCTCGCAATTTCGATTCTTAAGAAGTATATGGAAGTACCTATATCTTTTGTAACAAAATGTGTCCGAAGATGTTTCTTTGTTAATTCTATTTTAGAGGAATCGTCTTCGTTAAGAAGAATGTCATCCACGTATACAGCAAGAATAACCAATCCTCGGTCGGTCTTCCGTATAAAGAGAGAGTGATCGACACTGAAAAAACCAATAATATAAGTGACCTGGTGGAACTTGTCAAACCATGCTCGAGGACTTTGTTTAAGACCAAAAATGGTCATATGTAGTTTACACATATAAGAATCCACCTTAATAACATAACCAAGAGGTTGCTCCATATAGACGACTACGTGAAAATCACCATATAAGAATGCATTTTTTACATTGATTTGGGACATTTGCCAATTTTGATTGACAGCAATGGAGAAGAGTATCCGGATAGTACTGATATGGGCAACAAAGAGAACGTGTCAAAGAAATCAACATCATATATCTAGGTGAAAGGTGAACCTCTTAGCAACAAAATGAGCCTTGTATCTGTCTATAGTGTCATTGGGGAGAAATTTGATGACAAAGACTCATTGACAACTAACAATATCGCATCCAGGTGGGGTAAGAACAAGAGTCCAAGTACCCGAAGATGCCATGACAAAGATTTCCTCGTCTATAGCCGCTTTCCAGCAAGGTATACGAAGAGCTTCATGATAGGTAGTAGGGACGGTGGTGGTTGATATTGTCAAGGTAAACTGGCTGCAGTAAAGACTAAGATTTGCATAAGACACAACATTAGTAATAGGATGTTGTGTGCTCCCCCGTATCCTCTTTCGCAGAGCAATGGAAATATCATGTTCCAAGTCTGCTGAGGTGAAGGAACCTTCCGAAGAGGAGGGAACTAGCCTGGGAGCTGACATAGGGGATCCTGGAGTAAAAAGACTAAGGAGATAAGAGAGAGGGAGTAGCACGGCATTGATGATAATGAAAGGAAATGATAAGAGAAGAGTTATGTGTCTAGGAGGTGGGGCGAGTTATGTGATATCAGGTGGAGAAACATGAATGAAAGGAAAGGAGAATACGGAGGTAGGGGAGGGGAGGTGGTAGAGATAGGATGAGGGATCTCAAGAATAAGAGAACTGTCGTCTTTGGATAAATAAGAGATAGACTCGAAAATATGACATCAATTGACGTTTGGAGATTGGGTCAAAGTAACAATAACCCTTCTGAGTAGGAGAATATCCCATGAAAATACACTTGATGGAGCAAGCGAAGAGTTTGTCCCGACCAAACGTGGGAGTGCGGACAAAGGAAGTACAACCAAACACACGAGAGTTAAGAGAATAATGAGTACTATCCGGAAGAAGACGAGAGAAATGTGTCATACCCTGAAGAGTAGAAGAAGACATATAATTAATGAGAAAACATGAAATGAGAATCGCATGACCCCAGTAGGATCAAAGAACATTCATTTGATAGGAGTGTTCAGGCAACATCAAGGCGATGACAATTTTTTCTTTCCGCCGCCTCATTTTTTTTAGATTTATGCGCGTAACTGGCCTGATGAATGATGCCACTATAAGTAACAAAAGGAGGAGAATTGTTGGCTCATATAGTCTTTTGCATTATGTTTTTGTATAATTTTTAAGACAAGATCAAATTGAGTGCAATGTTCATTGTAAAATTTATAGAAAATAGAGAAGAGTTTGGATCGTAAGAGATATACACAAATACATCTAGAGTAATTATCAATAAAAATTACAAAATATAGGCGCCCTCCACCAACAAATTTGGTAAGGCTAAGAACACAGATGTCCAAATGAACAATGTAAAAAGGATGTATAGAACTCTTACAAAATTTTGCAGGAAAACTAGTACGCCGATGTTTGTCATAGCGACAAACTTCACATTCTAAAATAGACTCAGATCGAAAAGACGGCAGGAGCTGGTGAAGGAGACGAAGAGGAGGATGATCAAGACGGTGATACCACTGAAGCAAATAAGTCGAGACGGTGGATGCTGAAAAAGTGGGAAGATCATCCAGGTAGTAGAGCCCCCCTCGTTCAGTCCTAGTAGCAATCGTCATCTTTGATTGAAGGTCCTACAGATAATTAGTAGGGGAGAATGAGAGAAAACAATGTAATTGTTTGGAAAGTGCACTAACAGATAATAGATTACAAGAAGATTTTGTAACGTATAGAATATCGCCAAATTCGAGAAGGGAGGTGGTTGTAACAACTCCAGTTTCATAAACTAGAGCAGGAGAGCAATCAACCACAAACACCAGTGGTAATCGGCTATGCTTCTCGAGGTGAGAGAAAACAAAAGAATTCTCAGTCATATGATTGGTGACACCGGAGTCAATGAGTCACTTACTCTGACTAGCAACATGTGTGTTATCTGAAGAAGTTACAATAGAGGCAGATTGCTTGGAAGCACTACTCAGATCCTCAATAGCTGGCTATTATCCGAAGAGAACCATCAGCCAGATTCAGATGGCAGAGTGTAGTGGGCTGAGAAGAAGGCTCGAACTCAGTAGCACTGACATGAGCCTGAGGTCAGAGATGAGCGTGCTTCGTAAAGAACCCCCACAACTATTCCCCCCATGACCTCCAGTGCGGCCACCACAGCCACGTTGTGCACCACAACCAACAAGATGAGCATAATTTTTCGAGGGTGGAGGTGATATTATCAGAGGTTGGCACGGAAGGTTTGTCATAGCAGGGATATGAGTTGTAGTAGCATCCATGGTAGGAGTATCAGATTTCTCAGGATCTGTTGGTGTATCATCTCATAGGAATTAGGAAGATGTAGAAGATAACAGACAATAAGTAGTCCCTGGAAATGTTTCTGCTGAGTTGCAAGGTTGGTATAGAGGGGACGATGTTGGAGAAGTTCTGCGCCGAGAGACTGAACTTCCTGATACGCAACATCGGGAGATAGTATTGATCAAGAAAAAAGATATGAATAAATGGTGTGGATGTGAGAGTTTTGGCACCTTTAGAATAAAGAGCGGTAAGATGATCTCTAGCAGCCTTCACGATTTCATCATGACGTATGATAAGAAAACAGTCATCAGAAAGACTGTTTGTAAGCCACGAACAGGCGAGAGCATCATTGGCGTCCCAGTCAACATAGGTGGGAAATGTAGGGTCGAGAGGAGTATCAGTGAGATGATGTCTCTTGCATTGAGAGAGCGATAGGAAAATCAAGGAGATGCTCACATCGGGATAGTTGGGTCGAGAGGAGTATCAGTGAGATGATGTCTCTTGCATGGAGAGAGCGGAAGGAAAATGAAGGAGATACTCACATCGGGATAGTTGGGTCCAGTTAATTTTGAAGTCATCCTGAGATTTCCAGAGTCACCAGAAATGAGTGTGGGGGTAGTAGGGGTTTCCATAGTTCATTACGAGCAAGTGTTCAGGGTAGCTAGGTTGGACCAGTACTCGAGCTCGGCATGAGCAAGAGCTTGACGAGTACTGAAGTTCGTCGAGTGCTTGAACTCATATTAATGAAGGGTGCGTAAGTATGAAGATCAGTAAGAGGAAAAGCTCTGCGAGGATTAAATGAAGTCGTTGTGAGAACAAAACACAAAATGTGAGCATCTTGTGCGTCAGCTTCCTATACACAGGTTACCTGAGCGCGAGTACCCGAGCAAGAGAGCGAAAGAAAGAGCTCGCAGGGCGCAGAGAAGACACTGACGCTAGACTGGGAGCTCGTTGATAGTTGCTTGGTGAGAGCTCGCTAATCGCTGGCTTGGGAGGCTGTTGATCGCTGGCCTGGGAGCTCGTTGATCGCTAGCCTGAGAGCTTGTTATTCGACGGAAGAGACGACTGGGAAACCAGTCGATATCTTATAAAAGGTGGAACAACGGAGCTTGATGAGGGTTGGAGTCGTGCGGATGGAAGGAGAAGATGTCGAAGTCTGCTTGGAAATCGTGGCAAAGAGAGTGTGAATGCGTCCGGAATTCACGAGTTCATGTGAGAAGAATCTTGCCAGTACGTCGGAGAAGGTCGTAATTTATCGCAGCGATTTCGCTACCTCTCATGTAAGGCTGGGAGGTTCAACTGAAACCATTCGAGGGATACCAGGAGAAATTAAGCGAGTGGAGTAACGAGAAAAATTAGTCCCACGCTGATAACTGATAACATATGAGAATTTGAAATATTAAATAATTATTATTTCAAAATTTCTAATCTATTATATAGGAAGTCCCTTCTTTATGTAGAGTTGTGAAGGAGGAAGAATATACATTTGAAGATGTAGAACTAAGAGATTAAATACAAGAATGTGAAAAACTAAACAATGGGCTCCCTTTTGGGGCTTATTATAAATAGGCTTTAACATTAATCACATTGTCTATATTAAAATTTCCAACCTTCAATAAGAAAAATTAAATAAAAAAGAATGCTTAATATTTGATTATTGAAGGTAAATCAACCAAAAAATGGCCTTTTTGAGACTTCTTTGGAGACATAAAACCCAGTAGTTCCCGACAATGTTAAATGATCAGACCAGCAGACCATTGCATGATTATGAGGGAATTTAATGAAAATGATATATTAGTACGTCGTGAATTGCATGATTATACACAGTAATGTAAATAAATCAACAAACCTTTTTTTCCAGATGGATCTGCGTAGTACTTCATCGGGTTGTGCGGTTTCTTCTTTCTCTTGCAGAAACAGAAGAAAACAATGGTCATGCCAATAAGAATAAACACCACACCAAGAGCAACTCCAGCAATAAGCTTCACATTAACAGGGCCACTGTGCATGTTCTCTAGTGAGCTCTTCTTTGAATTTGAGGAAGGGGGTGGAGGTGGTGTATTGATCGCACGCCATGGTGGTGACTGAGATGAAGAGCCGCTTTCATGTGATGGTGGAGGCCTAGGCAGGGACTTGTTACCCAATGGAGGAGGGGGAGGGCTAAGTGACGGAGGCGGAGAAGATTTTGATGATGGAGTGGGAGGGCTCAGTGATGGTGGAGATGATTCAGTCGGTGGAGAGGGAGAACTGAGTGATGGAGGGGACGGAGATACTGTGGGAGGTGCAGAGTTTACATCTATAACCAAATGAAATGGTGGTGATGTTGAAGCATTGGAAGAGGCAGATGAAGAGTTTAATGGCGAGGGGCTGGAAGACCATGAATTTGGGGCCTGAGCAGTCGCAGGTGTCGATAAAGAGGCCATTCTTAAGAAATGAACTCCTCGATCTCTGCAACTGCTCCGTGAGGTAATCTAGCCGATAGTCCTGCCAAAAAAAACATTAGCCACAGAAAACCTTCAGCACTTAAAACTATTAGAACACTGTAAAAAGGAAAGAGTGTTAACCAAAGAGTGGATTACTAAACTATGTTTGATTTCAAGAAATTAAAACAGAGGATATAATAAAAATGAAAGATGTAAAGCGAAATGATAATGAAACTGAATTGAAATCAGTTCTCACGCGTTTTTATGGTAGAGGAGAAACTGAGTGAATTCGAAAGATTAACCAACAAACTGAAAAAATGAACATATCCACACGTCAATTTTATTTCAACTTTTCACTAGCCTTAAGTAGATAATCATGAAATATTTGCACATGTTCTAATTGTCACAAATTAAATTTATTTTTCACTATTTGAATTCATCTCTTTTTATATAAATCTAGATACTCATTTCTTTGTATTCCATGAGTTATAAAATACAAAGAGTCCAGAGCAGTTAGGAATGAAGAAATCTAGTATATTTATTTAAATTTAAAATAATTCTCTCATACTATATGTAGACCCATCTGTGAGCTGAAATAAGAATTTCTCCTGTTTTGTCCTCATCCTTCTCCATTTATAATTGTTATTTTCTCTTTCAATTTTGTAATGAAATTTTGTGAGGCCTAATCACACAACTAAATGGACTCAGAGCGAGATTCGATGGATCCGACGAAGAGTTTGCTTACATTCCAATATCCACGTCTCACCAAAAACAATTTTGACAATTGGGCAATTCAAATGAAGGCAGTACTTGGATCACATAGTGCATGGGAGGTCGCAGCGAAGGCTACAAAGAACCAGAAGATGAACCCTCTTTGAATCTAGCGAAAAAGAGTGCTTTGGAGAAGGAACACGAAAATATCAACAATCTCTTTCTATCACCCATCGATGCTTAGATAACGCCATGTTTGAGGAGTTTGCTAATGCAATCACAGCCAAGGATGCTTGGGAGATTCTGCAAAACTCCTACCAATATTTGGAGAAAGTAAAGAAAATGTCTGCAAACTCTTAGAGGAAACTTGAAGCCTAGCACGAAGAAAACATAATCAGTTTCTGATTACATTGCTAGTCGCGATTATTAGTGAAATGAAAAGAGATGGAGAAAATATGGCAGATGTTCGAGAAATTAAGAAGATCCTTCGTTCTTGGATCCAAAGTTTGACTACATAGTCATGGCCATTGAGGAGTTCAAAAGACTTGAATCAATGACCATTAATCAACTGACTGGGTCATTACAAACCCATGAAGAAAGGTTGAAGAGACAAGCATGAACCACTTACATATGTTATACAAGAAAACTTTCACTGCAAGATATGGGAGATGCTCGTGGAAGAGATCAAAGAAGTCAGGGTCATGGGCGTGGACAAGGAAGAGGAGGAATAGGTGTATGCGATGAAGAAATGAGTCAAAGCTCATAAGAGGAAGTGGAAAAGGAAGAGGATGTCATCCTAGAAAAACCAAAAGAATGTATGACTTGGAATCTCAGTCTTCAAAAACCCTATTGGAAGCTTACAATACTTAACAAACACAAGGCCTGCTATTTTATCTGTTGTTGGACTTGTGAGCCTTTACATGAAAAATCTCTCCTCTATACCTATGAAAGCAGCTAAATGGATGTTCAATTATATAAACAGTAAGGGATGATGTGATAGTGATTTTGTCGGAGACCTGAATGATAGAAGAAGTGCCATTGGTTTTGTGTTATTTATGGGAGAGAATGCAACTTCCTAGAGTTCAAAAAAGCAATCGTTGTATCTCCTTCATCTCTTTGTACTCTAATCTAGATACTTCCCCATCTCCTTATAGTCCATGAGTTACAAAATACAAAGAGTCTAGAGCAATTATTAGTAATCTTGAAAGTGAGGTTCGATTGATCCCACAAAGAGCTTGCTTACATTCCAATATCCAAGTCTCACCAAAGACAATTTTGACAACTGGGCAATTCGAATTTGTGAGGCCTACTCACCCCAACACTAATTTCATGGTAAAATTAATTTCCTATGAACTACACCCCAAACCAAATGATTAAGATGTTGGTATAAGATAAACCAGATGCTTTTCCACTTAATTCCAAATAAGCTTAAAGAAACAGAAATCACAATCATCTAACAAGTATATATTTCAAAATAAAACTTCAGCCATTAAAAGAAAACGCATTAGCCATTTAGCCAAAAACAAATTTTATCATCAAAGCCCATGGCAATCTCAGAGAACATAAAATTGAGCATTCTTAATGCTCTCGATATAAGATAAACCAGATGCTTTTCCACTTAATTCCAAACTTTTACCTTCAATCACAATACACCACGGACATAATAAAAGCTATTGTATATACATCAGGATTCAGGAGCAATGTTTCACCCCTCTTGATGCTCTTAAGGGTTGCAAACGGGGCGGAGTTAGAAGAACATGAGATTATATACCACAATTAAACAAGAAAAAGAACACGCAATGAAATGGTTCAGAGACAGAAATTGAAACTTGGATGGAGGGAGAGAGAGAGAGAGGGAGGTGAGAAGATTACCTTACGTATGCCTTGTTTTTCGTCCAATGCTGATGACTTGTTGCGGAGACGAAGGGTTCTCAGAGATGGGGGAGAAACAGGAGAGAGAAGAGAGCGCATTAAGCGCTCCGCTCCTGATTTTCCAGCCATTGCCTTCCCGGAACTTTATCGTGCTTGATGTGTTCTATTTTTATCCGGTACCAGCTTCGCAGTTGATCGCCGGGGGCTGAGCAAGAATTTTGTATTAGCTGATTTTCATACTTCGGAAAAACATAATAACGAAGAAAAATTTGTAGGTGAGAAATTCTCACCCAAGATCACGGTGAGAGCTCATCTAAGCCGTTGATCACAGATCATACGGTTGTATTTTTTCTAAATACTCTTGTATTTATAAGTAATAATAATGTCAGTATTTTATATACCTTCCGATCTGAGATCATACGGTTGTATTTCTCTCCCATCTAGTTCTAGGTGAGAGCTGCGCACCTAAGTTTCTCTCAATAATGAAACTATATTTTACACCTTTTTTTAAGGCTAAATATATATATATATATATCTACATATATAAAGAAATATCAAACCCATGAATTTTAAAACCATTAAAATGATTATGGCCGTCGAATTTGACATGGTATTTCATCAGCCGTCGGATCAAACAGCTTCCTCTCTCTCCACTTTTTCATAGGTCTCCTAAACCTACTAGGGGGTGACCTAAAACTATGAAGGTGTATAGTACCCTACAACATGAAATTACAATTTTACCTCTAAATTTATTGTAAAAGAAGGATCATATGACTCATTTTTTAATCTCACAAAAAATATAAATTGTGAGATTTGAACCCAGGTATCCACTATGTCAAGCAAAGATGACAACCATTACACCATATGGTTTTTATTGAACAACATTGAATTAGGTTTTATATATACGTATGTAAATATAGACCGCCCCCATCGAATGTCGTCTCTCATGCCGAATGTCACCCCCGTCGAATATCGCCGCCCCTACCGAATGTCTCCCCTGCCGAATGTCGGCGTCCCGCCAAATATCACCGCCCCCACAGAATGTCGCCGCCCGCACGGGAGCCCCCGTGCCCTGTCACTCGTGTGTGTGTGTATATATATTTCAATCCCAAACTCTGCTCATCCTAGAATTTTTAATTTAAAGAGGAAAAAGGTTTGAGTCCTGCAGTCACACAGTGTGGCATCCAATCCCCTTCATCTCCCAAAAACTTCCGCTCACAGATTTCCTCCTTCATTCTCATTCTCTGCAACTCCCAACACTCCGCTCTTTTAGCCTTCCATCGACCATCATACATATCGATCTGAGGATGGGAGCAGGAGAGCAGGGAGATGACCACGAGAAGAGAACATAAATTTTTGGAATGCGATTAAACTGAATAAAATGATGTGATTTAAAAAAAAAATCGAAGTGCGAATAGCCGTTTTAGGATTGCTTATAACATTGCCGGACTTTTGGCACTAAGCACCCTCCAATTAGGGAGGTTTGACACTTTGCACCCTAATTATTTAATTTTGGCATTTTGCACCCTCGAAATAGGTTGAGTGTGACATATTGCACCCTTACCAAGCTATTTTCATAGAATTAAAGTAGTTAAAAAACTAGGTGAGGGTGCAATATGCCACACTTAACCTATTTGGGTGTGCAAAATGCCAAAACTAAATAATTAGGGTGCAAAATGCCAAACCCCCCTAATTGAAGGGTGCAAAGCGCCAAAACTGTTCAAAAGCACTAACACCGTTAACGCAAAGTGCCTATTTGACTGCTTAGGTGCAGCCTTGATTTAAATATGTTCTACTCATTGTTAGTAATTTAGTTTGGTTGACTTATGCAATTTTTTCGAACAATCGGAGGCACCGCTGACCAACTTACTCATGCAAATTTTTCTGTCCTAGTCTGCAGAAGGCTGCCACCTAAGCAGACAAATGGGAGCAAAATTTTTGTCTGCAACTCGGACGTAGAAAACGGTCTGGGACAAATGGCATACAAGAGAAATTCAATATATTGTGGGGCCCGTGGTGCACAGTAAATCTGTGCACCTTGGGCCCCACTATTTCACTTATTTTGATTGGCTTCCCAGACTGTTTTTTCATCCAGGTGGCGGACAATTTTTTTCCTTCAAATTGGCACTTTCCATTAACGGTGTTAGTAATTTTAACGAGGAGAGAACATAATTTTTTGGATTGCGATTAAACTGAATGAAATGATGAGATTTAAAAAAAATCGGAGTACGAATTGCCGCTTTAGGACTGCTTATAACATTGCCCTTTCAAAAACACTAACACCGTTAATGCAAAGTGCCTATTTGACTGCTTAGGTGGCAGCCTTGATTTAAATATGTTCTACTTATTGTTAGTAATTTAGTTTGGTTCGGTTGTCGACTTATGCAATTTTTTCGAACCCTCGGAGGCACCGGTTGTACAACCCTCATTCTCCGAGGCTGGACCCCCCCCCCCCCCCCCCCCCCCCAAGGCCACGTAGGCAGAAGTCAAAGTCAAAGAGGTCAACACAGAGCCCGGCGGATCAAGGCAGAGCAGAGAAGACCTCGGCGAGTATGCAGGCAATACTCGCCAGGATGGCGGGTATGGAACAGAAGACCTGGCGATTATTAGCCCGGCGTGTGCGAGCAACACCAAATACTCGCCAGATGGGCGACTATGGCAGGATACTCGCCGAGTAACCCATAGTCGCCAGGTTGGGGGCTGGACTATAAACCCCCCCTACCCCTTGGTTTTCCTATAAATAGGACCCCAGGGGTACTTGGATTGGCACCTGGACTTGAGCTTTCGAAACCCTGCTCTTGCTTTCTAGAACCTGTCGCACTTGGTCGCTACTCCCGGTATTAGCCAAGTCGGTGCCTTCCTGGTACCTTGCTCGGCCATTCTTTGGTCTTGGAGGGGAAGTCTCTTCGGAGCTTCTGGGTACGTGGTGGGACCTCCCTGCCGCAGCACCTGGGGTCCTGTTTGTTGTTCTTCTAGCTTCTTCGTCGTTGCCAGCCAAGCCATCTCGTCGGGCTGCTGGGCGAGTAGCCTCCGGCTGCATCGGTCCGAATCTTGAGGTCAGGATTTTCCTGGCGTCAACACTTTGGTGCGGTGAGCGTGGACCGTAGTCGTTGGAAGAAAGTTCGGCAAGAAGGCGAGATGGTCATAGGTGGCGACCATGAGGAGGAGGTCGGCAACTCAACGGGAACTGGCAGGTTCGTGACGCTGGAGGTTTTCGAAGCCTTCGCGCAGCGCATGGAGGGAGTCATGCGAGCAGCGCTTCAGCCGCGCGCCGAGGTCACTGCGACCTCGCCGCATCGCCCAGTTCCGTCCGAGGGAGGGAGTCCCCCTCGGCGAGCAGGAAAGGAGCACATGGAAGATGAAACCGAGCGACCAAGGAGGTCGCAATTCTACCAGCCAACCTCGCAAGGTATTCGCTTCCGCGAGCCGTGCGAGCAGGGGAGGTACCCGGATACTCGCCCATATGGCGAGTATGGTGGTGATACTCGCCAAGTGGAGGATCGTCGCCGAGCAGGAGGGAGGAGCCCCTTCTGCGAGGAGATTCTCGCCGCGCCCGTGCCAGAAGGATTCAGGGACCCAGCCTTGAATTACTATTCGGGAAAGGAGGACCCCGTCAGGCACATCCAATGGTTCGAGGATATAGTCTCTATCCGAACCATGTCGGACGCCTTCAAGTGCAGGTTGTTTGCCATTACCTTCCGAGCAAAGGCCTGGGACTGGTTCCACCAGTTGCCCGCAGGCTCAATCTACTGCTTTGAAGACCTGTGTCGTGGGCTGACGACCCGATTCGACACGGCACGGAAGCTAAAGAAGGAGGACACGGCCCTGTTCTACCTCGTGCAAGGGCCAGATGAGGCACTGAGACCTTACATCGAGCGCTTCCAAGAGGAGGTTCTGCAAATCCAGGAGGTGGATAACAACATTCTGTTGCTGGCCCTGACATTCGGCATCAGTCAAGGCCTCTTCAAGTTGGAGCTCAGTGAGAACCCACCCTACTCCTACGACAACCTCATTCAGAGGGCCAATAAGTTTGTCCGGGGAGAGGCCTCCAACCCCGACTTCTTGGCAAGGTTGGCGCAGGTGACCAGAGGCGACCGTGGTGAGAGGGATGGGATCCCTGAGAAAAGGAAGAGAGAGGAGCCCCGAAGGGAGGAAAGGAAGTGGCCGGAGCGGCAAGAAGAGAAAAAGAAGGAGGAGCTCAGGAGGAAGGAAACCGGGAGGATCGTGGAGAGAAGGCCCGTCGAGTCCCCTGAGCGTCAGGAGGAGGAAAGACGCTACCAGGTCCCCGTCAACCGGCCACCTTGGAGGCCGGCTGGACGGCACCAGCGTCAAGATCAAAGGGGGAGATCCCCGGAAAGAAGGCCCTTTCGCCAACCAGAGAGGCGTCAGGAGAGGAGGAGGGATGAAGCAATGGCGGTAGCCGGGCGAGGCCGCCGTCAAGGAAGGAAGAAGCCGAAGCCTAGGAGGCGTCAAGCAGAAGAGGTTCCTCTCTACTGCGACTTCCACCAGGTAGGGGGACATGCCATGGATGCCTTCCCAGACTTTTGGGAAGCCCGGAGGAGGCTGGCAGCAGGAGAGGCTGGTGGAGAGCAGAGGAGGATGGAGGCCCCTGCCGAGCCACAGGCAGGACAGGCCGCAGTCGTTCGCAGGAGGAACGAGGATCGGGTCGACCAGGGAGGTCAGGGAGACCTGGGCCAGGGAGGCCGAGTTGGAGTAATCCATGGGGGAGCAGGGCTGGAAGCTTCCCGCAAGGGAAGCCTCCATCAGATCTACCGCAGGAGTGTCGCCTCGACCTCACAAACACCGCCCCCGATGGAGGAGATTACCTTTTCTGAGGAGGACATGCTAGGGAACGCGAATCCCTTCCATGATGCCCTCGTGATTCAAGCCGCGGTGGAGGACTTCACCGTTGATCGGATTCTGATCGACAACGGTAGCTCTGTAAACGTCATCTTCAAGGGGACGTTTGACGGACTAGGAGTCGAAGCTGCCAGGGTTCGGGCACCTGATGGTCCCCTCTTCGGCTTCTCCGGAGAGAAGAAGGAAGTGGAGGGAGGAGCTGATCTCCTGGTAACACTCGGTGGCACCTCCATCAGCTGTCGATTCATCATCGTCGATGCCCCGAGCTGTTACAGGGCCATCTTTGGGAGGCCGCTTCTCAACGCCTTCAAAGCCGTCCCATCCTCCTACCATCAGTGCTTGAAGTACTGTAAGGGAGACGTCCAGGTGAGGATCAGGAGCGATCCAAGAGCCGCTAGGGAGTGCTATCTTAACGCCGTCAGTACCATCAGCTGGATGGCTGACGCGGAAGAGTTCGGAAGAGCGCTGGAGAGCCCGGCCAGGCTGGAAGTGGCTGAAGAGGTCGAGGAGATCGAGGTACTCTCTGCAGCGGGAGTGCCGGGGCTGCTGAAGATTGGCGGGTCGCTGAAGACCGAAGAGAAGATCGAGATGGCGGCGTGTCTGCAGAAGAACGTCGACATCTTTGCTTGGAGCGCAGCCGAGATGCCAGGAGTCGACCCTGAGGTTGCGTGTCATCGCCTCAACCTGGATCCCACTGTCCAGCCCGTCCGCCAGAAGAAAAGGAGAACCGCCACCATCCTCGCCAAGCCAATTAGGGAGGAGGTTAAAAAACTGCTTGATGCAGGTTTTGTGTCAGAGATCCAGTACCCAGGCTGGGTCTCCAATGTTGTAATGGTGACAAAGGCGGGGGGAAGCTGGAGAATGTGTGTGGATTTTTCCTTAATGAATAAAAGCTGCCCGAAGGATTGTTATCCCTTGCCTCGAATCGACGAGCTGGTTGATTCGGCCGTCGGTTTTTCTGTGATGAGTTTCCTTGATGCATTTTCAGGATATCACCAGATCCGAATGCATCCCCCCGATTGCCGCGATGTCTCCTTCATCACCGACGATGGCTGCTACAGCTACAAAATGATGCCCTTCGGTTTGAAGAATGCGGGAGCCACTTATCAACGGATGATGGACCATATTTTCAAGGAGCAAAAGGGGAGGAACCTGGAAGTGTATGTGGACGACCTCTTGATCAAAAGCAAGAGTGTCCAGGAACACATAGCCGATCTGGTAGAGACCTTCGCGACGCTAAGAAGATTCAAGATGAGACTCAATCCGACGAAGTGCGTCTTCGGAGCGGGCAGGGGGAAGTTCCTGGGACATCTCCTTACTCCAAGGGGAGTAGAGCCCAACCCCGACAAGGTTAAGGCGATCCTGGAGATGTCATCCCCAAAAATGATGAAGGAAGTCCAAAGGTTGACAGGCAGGCTGAGGGGTCTTAGCCGCTTCCTCTCGAAGGCCGGAGAGAAGTGCTCTCCCTTCTTCAAAACGCTCCGCAAAACAGAAAGCTTCGAGTGGACCGAAGAATGTGAGATAGCATTCGGAAGGCTGAAGGAGCAGTTGACTCAGACACCTCTCCTTCAGAGCCCGAAGGAAGGCGAAGACCTGCTCATCTACCTAGGAGTAGGAGCGGAGGCAGTTAGCTCCATCTTGGTTCGTGAAGAAGGGAAGAGGCAGCTACATATCTACTATGTCAGCCGGGTGCTGAAGAAGGCAGAGCTGAAGTACCCAATCCTGGAAAAGCTTGCCTTCGCCTTGGTGGTGTCGGCACGAAAGCTCCGACCTTATTTTCAGGCTCACTCCATCCGAGTGGTAACTGATCATCCTCTCCGCAATGTACTGGAGGGAGTGGAGCATTCAGGGAGGTTGGCGAAATGGTCGGTAGAACTCAGCGAGTTCGACATTTCCTTCTCTCCCCGAGTAGCGATCAAGGCCCAGGCGGTAGCAGACTTCTTGGCTGACTTCTCGGTGGAAGCGGAGCCAGAGAAGAGGGGCTCAATCCAATTCCTTGGAAGATGTTTGTTGATGGAGCTTCGGGTAAAAGCTCTGTAGGGGTGGGCATCGCGATCGTCAGCCCACTGGGAACAAGAATCGAGCAAGCCGTCGAGATCCTCTTCCCCGTCACAAACAACCAGGCAGAATACGAGGCAATAGTGGCAGGCTTGCGCCTTGCCAAGGAGCTGGGGATCCGTGATGTCCGGGCTTTCACAGACTCGATGGTGGTCGCATCGCAGATTCGAGGCGAGTTCGAGGTGCGCGACACCATCTTGCAGCAGTACTTGATAAAAGTGAAAGGGCTGATGGGAGGCTTCCAATCCTTCTTCGTCGAGCATGTGCCAAGGGAGGAGAACTCGGCAGCAGATCGCCTCGCCAAGTACGGGCCGAGGGCCGGAGGAACTATCACCGAGCTGTTCCGCCCGTCCATTGAAGAGGGAGAGATGATGGAGATCGAGCAACGCCCCTCGTGGATGGATCCCTTCGTGGCATTCCTGGCCAGCGGCCAGCTCCCGGCAGACGAGGGGGATAAAAGAAGATTTCGGTATAAGGCAGCATACTACCTCCTGCAAGATGGGGAGCTGTACCGCAAGACCATCTCGGGCCCCCTGGCCAGATGTGTTTCTGAAGACCAAGTACCCCGAGTGTTGGAGGAGATCCACTCGGGAGAGTGTGGAAGTCATTCTGGGACTCGCACTTTGGAGCAGAGGGTATTGAGGCATGGTTACTTCTGGCCTACTATCCGGAAGGATGCGGAGATCTTCTCGAAGAAGTGTCAGAAGTGCCAGCTCTTCGCCCCCCTTCAGTTGCAGCCGGCCCAGCAGCTTCGATCGATCATCTCCCCATGGCCGTTCGCCATCTGGGGGATGGACTTGATCGGCCCTTTCCCTCAAGCCAGTGGACAACGAAAGTTCGTTCTCGTCATGATCGACTACTTCTCCAAGTGGATCGAGGCCAAAGCCCTGGCCAAGACCACCTCTCAAGTCGTGAAGAACTTTATCTGGGGAGAGATCGTCTGCAGATTCGGGATCCCTCTCGCCATCATCACCGATAATGGTCCCCAGTTCGCCAGCTTAGAACTGGAAGACTTTTGTAGGCAGCTAGGAACCGACCTTCGGTTCACCTCTGTACATCACCCAAGGAGCAATGGCCAAGTGGAGGCCGCCAACAAACTGATCATCAACCTACTGAAGAAGAAGGTGGAGAACCTAAGAGGTAACTGGGCGGACCAGCTCCCCTCGGTCCTGTGGGCTCTGAGGACCACTCCTAGCTCAGCCACAGGGGAAACACCGTTCAAACTCTCTCACGGGTCGGAAGCTCTCATTCCAGTAGAGTTCGAAGTCAGAAGCCCAAGGGTGGTAGCTGCGGAGGACGGAAGCGAAGAATGGCGACTAGAGAATGAAGAGGTTCAAAAGCTATCTCTCGACTACATCGAAGAACTCCGAGATTTAGCTTCGACCAGGCAAGAGGAGATCAAGCACCGGATGGCAAAACATTTTGACAAAAATGTCCGCCTCAAACAATTCCAAGCAGGTGATCTGGTCCTGAAAAAGGTGGACGCAGCAGGAAGGTCTGCGGCCGTCGGGAAGCTCAACCCGAACTGGGAAGGACCTTTCATCATCCAGGAAGCACTCCTAACAGGAGGATACCGCTTGCAGAACCAGGAAGGCGAGCTGCTAGGGAGCACCTGGAACGGCGATGACCTGAAAAGGTTTTATCCCTGAGGGGGAATGTGTATACCCCATCCTTGTAAATTCATTTCTTTGAATAAAATATGCATCTCCCTGAAACATGGGACGAGGCAGCTTCTTTCGCATCAACAAAGTTTTCATAATAAAGAAGTCAGGTAAAGTCAATCTCCACGCTAGGTTGGAAAATGAGCCTCCGACTTAACCCTCGTAAAAACTCAGAACGGATGATGGGACAGTGCCTCGGGTGTGCGTTCCCTTAAGACCAAGCCTCTGCAATGACGGCCGAGATCAGCTCCCCCCTTGCATGTTGGCCGCGGTTCCCACCGACTGCATTTCTCGTCCGACTGTAGAGATTACCAGGAAGAAGTCTGGACGCTGACCTTCCGATTCGGCGAAGGGATGATCGATTTCACTAGCTCAGGGAACCCTTGAAAAAAGGCGTCGTGTACCCTCAAGAGCTAAAAAGCTCGCAGCAAAGCATTTCATTTTCTAAATTATTGTGTTAGATCATATGAGTTATTGTGCCTAAAGTGTGCTTAACTCCCTGCTAAACTCATTGAGCAACAAGAAGCAGGTCCGATCCACATCCAGCATCCAAGTAGGATGGAGGCCTCGGGATGGTGTATCCCCTTGGATCTCCCCGACTGCCACTCCCTGCTTGACGTCATCCTACATCAACATTCGCCGCCGCAGGTTGGAAGACGAGCCTCCGACTAGACCCTTGTAAAAACTCAGAACGGATGATGGGACAGTGCCTCGGATATGCGTTCCCTTAAGACCAAGCCTCTGCAATGACGACCGAGATCAGCTCCCCCCTTGCATGTTGGTCGCGGTTCCCACCGACTGCATTTCTCGTCCGGCTGTAGAGATTACTAGGGTAAAGTCTGGAAGCCGATACTCCAACTTGAGAAGGGGAGCGCTCGATTCGACCGGCCAGAGGATGGAGACGTTCCAGCATCCAAGTAGGATGGAGACCTCGGGAGGGTGTATCCCCTTGGATCTCCCCGACCGTCATTCCCTACTTAACGTCACTCTTCGTCGACGTTCCAGCACCCAAGTAGGATGGAGGCCTCGGGAAGATATGTCCCGCCAGGCCTCCCCGACTGACGTTCCTGTACAACCCCGTATCTGTCGGGTGGGACCCTCCCCAGATAGCGCGGACCCGTGGTGTCCAATGGTCGGCTAGCATTGGCCGGGGTGCGGTTAGGATCCATATTCGTAAATAAACAAGAAAGTGGGGTGCGAGTAACGGGGTTTGGGTGTGCGTTTAGAGGATGGGCTGCGGATAGCCAATATGGGCTGCGGATAGCCAATATGGGCTGCGGATAGCCAATATGGGCTAGGGTTTTCTATATATAAAACCTAAAAAACTAAAACAAGAAAAGAGGGATTTCTCCTCTCCCACCCGATTCAGCCCCCCTCTCTCTCTCGGTTCGTGCAGGCAGCCGCAAAGCCCCCTCCCCCTTCGTCTCTCTCTCGGGCGCCAGGAAGGAGCAGCGGCAAGCCCCGACCCCCTCCCCCTTCCTCTCTCCGTCTCGCGCCAGGAAGGAGGCAGCCGGCGAGCCCCTCCCCCTTCCTCTCTCCGTTCCCAGCCAGAGGAGCCGAAGTCCCCTCCCCCTGTTCACGCAAAAGAGGCGCGACCCGCTCCCTCTTCCCGATCTCTGACCTCGTCTCCCTCTCGTTCGCGCAAGGAGGCACCGCCCCGATCTCTCTCTCCCTCGTCGGCCGGGAACAAGGGCAGAGGCCTTCGTCTCCTCCTTCCCCCTTTCCCGTCGCCGCCTAGGGCACGAGGGGCCTGGCCCCCCTCTTCCTCTCCTTTTTTCTTGTCGACGAGGAGCCGAGCTCCTCCCTCTCCCTCGCTTTGTTGCTGGAAGAAGCCGAGCCCCATCTACCTCCTCTCCCGTCGGCTAGTGCGAGGGCAGCAGAGCCTCTCCTCTCTTAGTCCCGGCCTCCGCCGACCAGGAGAAGGCCGACCCGACCCCACCTTAGGTTGGCCGTTGCAGTGTGAACAGCCATGCAGCACGAGCTTGGCCGGCCAAGTGCGAGGAAGAGTTCGTGTGGTCGTTTTGGAGCTCGGATCAGTGTGCGGAAACTAAATCCGTGGTGATCGTTCTTTACGACTCCGCCAAGGCACGCGTCAAGGGTAACGAATTTCAACCCGGGCAGGTGAAGCCTTCAATTCTCATATTTGCATGGAAGCCCCTCTCCACCAACGGGTGGGGGAAGGGAGTTCTCCGACGGGTTGACGTGCGCGTCCCCGCTATTAATTGCATTAGTGCCCGGAAGTGTGAGTACGGGTTTAGGCATTCTGTGTGAAGCCCATCCGGGTGTGTAGACCGGATTGGTGATGTTTCTGTGTGAAGCCCATCCGGGTGTGTAGACCGGATTGGTGATGTTTCTGTGTGAAGCCCATCCGGGTGTGTAGACCGGATTGGTGATGTTTCTGTGTGAAGCCCGTCCGGACGTGGGGGCCGGATTGGTGATGTTCTAGGGACCCCGGAGAAGACTCTGGGGAAGTGTTTAGTATTTGTTCGTATTTATTAAAATGCCGCCGCCCCGGGAAAGGGGTGTGGGCAATATAGCTCAGTTTGCTGCAATTGGTCGAGGTTCAGTTTGCTACCGCATGACGAGACGTTGGCGTACAGGCGTCGCAGTACCAAGCAGGGGGTTGCGGGCTTAAGCCCAAAGTTGTGCCGCCCCGAGAAGGGCTTATTCATTTATATTTGCCGGCCTGCGAGCCGAAGTATGGAGCTTATGCTCTTGTAAATTAAAATGCCTGTGATGCCCTCTTATGTAGCTTACATTTTTTATCGTAGGCGAGTGGTGCTTTCACGAACCACTCGCCCCGTGGGAACCCCGAGGTGAAATTACCGGGAAGACCTTAAGGGTCAGTTAATTAACTCTTAGAACGGCGGAGTTACGTTGTCGGCAGTCCCATTTGGGCTGCGTATAGTCAGACTATTTGTCGAGATTACGCTATCGGCGACACGGACGAGGAACGCTATAAATAGGCCCAAAAGAGCACCTTTAGGAGGGGGATTCGGTTTAGGATTTCCCTTTAGATGTTTTGGTTGGCCAAGAGAGTCTCCCCTTGGTGCTTTGTCTCAGCTTTGGCTTGGGAGGGGAAGCGCTCAACGATCTTCCGGGTTAGTGGAGGGACCTCCTCGCTGTGACTAAGGTCTTAGTCAATCTTCCTAGTTTCCGGTCTACCTTCTCTGAGGGATCAGTAAGGGCTAGCCGCCCCTCATTTCGGTGAGGGCCCCGAACTCCACAAGAGACCGAGAAATCGGTTTCAACATTTTGGTGCGGTGAGCGTGGAGTGTGGCTGGTCCAAGAAAGTCCCAAAGAGCAGGCATGGCAGGAGACAAGGATCAAGGCGAGGGGTTCAGCGAGCCACCGCAGGTGGTAACACCGAGGATGTTCGCGGACTTCAGGAGGAAGGTTCCGGGAAATGTTCTACGTGGCAATCTTCTTCTGAGTATTTTTCTACTTGAAGTGATCCCGGAAAGTGTATATACCATTTTTTCTCCCCTACGACATTCACTTTCGCACAAGCCAAGTATACGTCATAATGAAATTCTAGACGTAAGACGAAGAGATCTAGTACTAGCAACTAATGTTGTGAAGTGAATCATTGAGAGGTTTCGTGGCTCAACGTCTTTTTTTTAGTAAGAAAGAAAATGTAAAGTCTCTTCAACCGGATAAATGCTCATTTTGGAGGAGACATTGTCATCTCAGAGTTTTCTTGTGAACATCTATAAACATCGTGTTTAAAACTTTTATTTTCTTGTATCAGTTAAGTCCAGGAAGCTCTACGCCACGGTTGTTGCCAAATAGGGATGACGTAATATCATAGGGAGAGTCAATTTACTTAAATTGTCTACCACAACAAAGATTATTTCCTTCCAGTGAGATCTAGACATTGCATTTACTGATATAGTCGTGAAATGTGACCTTGAGCTTCTTCCAATAATAGAGTTGTTTGGGCAATTAAGTGGTTGTTATTCCTGAATGCCCGCCAATTCCAGTGTCATGATATAACTGTAATTAAAGTTTCTTAACTTCATCATCTCCAGTTACAAACTTTCACTTCCGCTTCAACACTCTATTAACACCCTGATATTCGAGCTTATATGTACTATCTTCTTTCCTCTTAACTAATTCTTCTATTATAAAATGCGACCCCAATAGCCTCATGTACGTTTGATTCTTTGCAATAGATAAGATGTCATAACTACTAGGGCCGCTCGTCATGCCTCAACTTCCTGGTGTTGTCTTGACAAACCATTTGCACCGTTGTTTTCACTACATTTTTCATATGCAAGTCATATCCCAGAAACTTGGTGATATATTTTTGGTGTTGTTGAGTGGTGTTTCTCCACTTCATCAAATATTTTGACCATGATGGTTTGTGCTAATATAAAAATGTGTTCCTATCAGATAATGTTAAAATGATAGTAAGTTAAATGCGCTAATCCCTAGCCCAAATATTTTATTAACCGAGCTTTTTGTCAAAGAAGAGTAAAATTGCAGACGCCACTGCTAAGCTTTTTTATTTAAGGTAAATTCTTTTCAAAAATAAGGGTAAGAACCATACAGATTGTGTTTTACTTGATCTTATGACCAGTTTTACACTTAACGTTGAAGAAAGTTATTTACATCACAAAATAGGCGGTGTTAGTACTTTTTACTTGGTTCAAGAATTGTGCGCTCAATAAGGCTTGGTCCGGCCTGCACTATGATTTTGGCTTCACAAGGCTTCCGATTTTGTTTATCCTGCCGCTCTTGCGATTTTGCCCCATTCTGTGAGCCCCGTTCTCATGAGATTCCGGGTTATGCCTAGATATTTTACCCTATCCATTGTCGAGAAGTTGATAGCGTTTTAGAAGCTTAATCCCAACTGGGAAGGCCCATATATTGTAAGCGAAGTGCTCAAGTCGGGGGGGTATCACCTCCGGGATGTGGAAGGGATGCCCCTCGACCGGGCTCGGAGTGGGGATGATTTGAAACGATTCTACCCTTAACCTTATTTTGTTATCCAATCAACATCATGCTTTCATTTGTTATGCTTTCAGTTATTGCGGTACTAAGATTGGATATGTTGGTGCTGGAGTGCCCCAGATCGATTCCGCTCCCGGGCTCTCATCTAGACGGGGGGTTCTGGTTGATCTCTGGAGAGGCTGGCAAGGTTGGATATGTTGGTGCTGGAGTGCCCCAGATCGATTCCGCTCCCGGGCTCTCATCTAGACGGGGGGTTCTGGTTGATCTCTGGAGAGGCTGGCAAGGTTGGATATGTTGGTGCTGGAGTGCCCCAGATCGATTCCGCTCCCGGGCTCTCATCTAGACGGGGGGTTCTGGTTGATCTCTGGAGAGGCTGGCAAGGTTGGATATGTTGGTGCTGGAGTGCCCCAGATCGATTCCGCTCCCGGGCTCTCATCTAGACGGGGGGTTCTGGTTGATCTCTGGAGAGGCTGGCAAGGTTGGATATGTTGGTGCTGGAGTGCCCCAGATCGATTCCGCTCCCGGGCTCTCATCTAGACGGGGGGTTCTGGTTGATCTCTGGAGAGGCTGGCAAGGTTGGATATGTTGGTGCTGGAGTGCCCCAGATCGATTCCGCTCCCGGGCTCTCATCTAGACGGGGGGTTCTGGTTGATCTCTGGAGAGGCTGGCAAGGTTGGATATGTTGGTGCTGGAGTGCCCCAGATCGATTCCGCTCCCGGGCTCTCATCTAGACGGGGGGTTCTGGTTGATCTCTGGAGAGGCTGGCAAGGTTGGATATGTTGGTGCTGGAGTGCCCCAGATCGATTCCGCTCCCGGGCTCTCATCTAGACGGGGGGTTCTGGTTGATCTCTGGAGAGGCTGGCAAGGTTGGATATGTTGGTGCTGGAGTGCCCCAGATCGATTCCGCTCCCGGGCTCTCATCTAGACGGGGGGTTCTGGTTGATCTCTGGAGAGGCTGGCAAGGTTGGATATGTTGGTGCTGGAGTGCCCCAGATCGATTCCGCTCCCGGTCTCTCATCTAGACGGGGGGTTCTGGTTGATCTCTGGAGAGGCTGGCAAGGTTGGATATGTTGGTGCTGGAGTGCCCCAGATCGATTCCGCTCCTGGGCTCTCATCTAGACGGGGGGTTCTGGTTGATCTCTGGAGAGGCTGGCAAGGTTGGATATGTTGGTGCTGGAGTGCCCCAGATCGATTCCGCTCCCGGGCTCTCATCTAGACGGGGCGTTCTGGTTGATCTCTGGAGAGGCTGGCAAGGTTGGATATGTTGGTGCTGGAGTGCCCCAGATCGATTCCGCTCCCGGGCTCTCATCTAGACGGGGGGTTCTGGTTGATCTCTGGAGAGGCTGGCAAGCTGGGTACTTTTAAAGCAGCAAGATAATAGTATATGCTAAGGCTAGTAGGGCCTAAATTACTCCGAGTGATCCCGCTGTCAGGCTCTTATCAGCTGGCAGGGCAGGAAGGCCTCGTGGAGATGAATTGTTTTTGCTTCGGGCGATCCCGCTGCCAGGCTCTCACTGGCTGGCCGGGCTGGAAGACATTCGCAGGAAAGTTGATTTTTAGAAAAGTGTCCCCGATACGGTTCCACGGACCGTGCTCTCGCTAGCCGGTAGGGTGGGTATACCTCGAGGGTCGATGGTTTGAAAAGTTATTTTAGAAAAAGTGCCCCCCGAGCAGACCCGCTGACCAGGCTCTCACCTAGCTGGCAGGGCCGTAGGCTCACTCGGTGGTGGATCCCAAAGGCTTTAGCATATAAGGAATCAGTTACGCTTGATAAATTGATAGTTTTCACTGATAATCGAAATTCTTCAAGAATAGTTTTTGAAAACATAAGCTGAAGATAATAAATCCTGCAATGGCGCAACCTCATTTGATTAGTTTTATAAACAAAATCAGATTCATTTCGAATTGTCAATGCATGATTGTTTATGTAATCATTGTAGATAATAGTGAGCATTCTATTCCTCAGCACCATCAAGCATCCTTGAGGCCCCTTCCGGAATAACGCAACATGCAACAGTAAAAAGAATTGTGCTCTAAATTGTGATTCGTGAGTTTGCTTGCTAATAGGCATTAAGTGGCATGACGTTCTGAGAGCCTGAAGGGCATAATATTTCTACCATTAAAAAGAAGGCATAATGCAGAACCAAGGTTGTTGACAACCAAAATGATCATTTTAAAAGGCAACAAAGGGAAAAGTTATCACGTCAGGACAAATATGAGTACAAAAGGGAAGGATCATCTTTTCACATGATTATATACCCCCTTTTTTTTTTCGGGTCGGCTCCCACCCTCCGGATACTTGGGGTTGGACATTTCTTTCCGAGCGTAGGACACGCTCGCAAAGAGCGGGGATTGTGTACAACCCCGTATCTGTCGGGTGGGACCCTCCCCAGATAGCGCGGACCCGTGGTGTCCAATGGTCGGCTAGCATTGGCCGGGGTGCGGTTAGGATCCATATTCGTAAATAAACAAGAAAGTGGGGTGCGAGTAACGGGGTTTGGGTGTGCGTTTAGAGGATGGGCTGCGGATAGCCAATATGGGCTGCGGATAGCCAATATGGGCTGCGGATAGCCAATATGGGCTAGGGTTTTCTATATATAAAACCTAAAAAACTAAAACAAGAAAAGAGGGATTTCTCCTCTCCCACCCGATTCAGCCCCCCTCTCTCTCTCGGTTCGTGCAGGCAGCCGCAAAGCCCCCTCCCCCTTCGTCTCTCTCTCGGGCGCCAGGAAGGAGCAGCAGCAAGCCCCGACCCCCTCCCCCTTCCTCTCTCCGTCTCGCGCCAGGAAGGAGGCAGCCGGCGAGCCCCTCCCCCTTCCTCTCTCCGTTCCCAGCCAGAGGAGCCGAAGTCCCCTCCCCCTGTTCACGCAAAAGAGGCGCGACCCACTCCCTCTTCCCGATCTCTGACCTCGTCTCCCTCTCGTTCGCGCAAGGAGGCACCGCCCCGATCTCTCTCTCCCTCGTCGGCCGGGAACAAGGGCAGAGGCCTTCGTCTCCTCCTTCCCCCTTTCCCGTCGCCGCCTAGGGCACGAGGGGCCTGGCCCCCCTCTTCCTCTCCTTTTTTCTTGTCGACGAGGAGCCGAGCTCCTCCCTCTCCCTCGCTTTGTTGCTGGAAGAAGCCGAGCCCCATCTACCTCCTCTCCCGTCGGCTAGTGCGAGGGCAGCAGAGCCTCTCCTCTCTTAGTCCCGGCCTCCGCCGACCAGGAGAAGGCCGACCCGACCCCACCTTAGGTTGGCCGTTGCAGTGTGAACAGCCATGCAGCACGAGCTTGGCCGGCCAAGTGCGAGGAAGAGTTCGTGTGGTCGTTTTGGAGCTCGGATCAGTGTGCGGAAACTAAATCCGTGGTGATCGTTCTTTACGACTCCGCCAAGGCACGCGTCAAGGGTAACGAATTTCAACCCGGGCAGGTGAAGCCTTCAATTCTCATATTTGCATGGAAGCCCCTCTCCACCAACGGGTGGGGGAAGGGAGTTCTCCGACGGGTTGACGTGCGCGTCCCCGCTATTAATTGCATTAGTGCCCGGAAGTGTGAGTACGGGTTTAGGCATTCTGTGTGAAGCCCATCCGGGTGTGTAGACCGGATTGGTGATGTTTCTGTGTGAAGCCCATCCGGGTGTGTAGACCGGATTGGTGATGTTTCTGTGTGAAGCCCATCCGGGTGTGTAGACCGGATTGGTGATGTTTCTGTGTGAAGCCCGTCCGGACGTGGGGGCCGGATTGGTGATGTTCTAGGGACCCCGGAGAAGACTCTGGGGAAGTGTTTAGTATTTGTTCGTATTTATTAAAATGCCGCCGCCCCGGGAAAGGGGTGTGGGCAATATAGCTCAGTTTGCTGCAATTGGTCGAGGTTCAGTTTGCTACCGCATGACGAGACGTTGGCGTACAGGCGTCGCAGTACCAAGCAGGGGGTTGCGGGCTTAAGCCCAAAGTTGTGCCGCCCCGAGAAGGGCTTATTCATTTATATTTGCCGGCCTGCGAGCCGAAGTATGGAGCTTATGCTCTTGTAAATTAAAATGCCTGTGATGCCCTCTTATGTAGCTTACATTTTTTATCGTAGGCGAGTGGTGCTTTCACGAACCACTCGCCCCGTGGGAACCCCGAGGTGAAATTACCGGGAAGACCTTAAGGGTCAGTTAATTAACTCTTAGAACGGCGGAGTTACGTTGTCGGCAGTCCCATTTGGGCTGCGTATAGTCAGACTATTTGTCGAGATTACGCTATCGGCGACACGGACGAGGAACGCTATAAATAGGCCCAAGAGAGCACCTTTAGGAGGGGGATTCGGTTTAGGATTTCCCTTTAGATGTTTTGGTTGGCCAAGAGAGTCTCCCCTTGGTGCTTTGTCTCAGCTTTGGCTTGGGAGGGGAAGCGCTCAACGATCTTCCGGGTTAGTGGAGGGACCTCCTCGCTGTGACTAAGGTCTTAGTCAATCTTCCTAGTTTCCGGTCTACCTTCTCTGAGGGATCAGTAAGGGCTAGCCGCCCCTCATTTCGGTGAGGGCCCCGAACTCCACAAGAGACCGAGAAATCGGTTTCAACAGTTCCCTATCTCTTTTCCCTTCAAAATTTATTGAACGAGTCTAATGAACTCTTCACCAGGTACAGAGTGAGGCCTTGAGAGCATGTGTCCTTCGGAACCCTCCAAGTACCCTCCACAACTCGACTCCACCAAGGGAAATATTGAAGAAGGCGAGTATGCATGCGCGAGTATCTCGGCGAGTATGCATGCGCGAGTATCTCAGCGAGTATACAGGTGCGAGCATGGATGTACAAGTATACAGGTGCGAGCATGAAGAAGCACTCAATCTCGTCTTGATCCTAAGAGCCTAGCGAGCACTCAAACTCGCCCCGAGCCTAGGAGCCTAAGCGACATTCAAAAAAGAAAGCAAGCACCAAAGAAACAGGCGAGCAAAAGCTTTGATTCTTCATTTATAAATAATTAAATGAATTACATAAATTTTCAGAAGCTTTACAAAAGGTCGCCGGGCGAGCAAAAAAGGGTGCCCAGGCGACTAAGCGACATTCTCGCCATCAATGTCTGCGTCTGGCTCGTCGCCACCATCGTCGCCGCCATCGTCATCAACATCATCGTCATCCTCATCCTCGGAATCGTCATCCTCAGCATCACTGGACGGCGGCGAGGATGCCCGCAGGGGGGAGGTGGACTCCTCGGCGAGCAGCGCCGGGATGATGTCCTCCACCGTCAACTCCATGGCCGCCGGCTTCAGGAGATCGTCCGCCTTCAGCTGACTCAGGATGACGGTCCCAGTAGCTCGCGCGATCTCTCGACGAACGCGTGGCATATTGTCGCCATGCATCCAGATCTGCTTGCCGACCCTAGAGGGGCCCGCCACCGCTGGCTGTTGCTCGGCGGGCCGAGTTTCCAGCTCAGCGATGCGAACTTGGGCGGCCTCCAAGGCCAGCCGAGTGTCATCCAGCTCCTTCTCCAGCTGGGACACCTTTGTCGCCATCTCCACCTCGGCGACCTACAAAAGCAAGAGAAGACACAAAGTCAGCAAGTTATTCGGCAAAGTGGCGACTATCCCGAAGGCGAGTAGCATTGAGAAGCGAGTACCTCATGCTCCTTAGCCTTGAGCCCCATGGCAATCATTTTCTTAGTACTGATCCGGATCACCTCCTCGTACTCCAGCAACCTCCTCGCCGTCATGTGCGCCAGCTCGGCGGAGCGCAGCAGAGATCGCGAGGTCTGGTGTGCCAAGTACTCGGCAGGCTCCTCCCGCAGCCTCTCAGCGTCCTCGCGACCATAGACGGCATGAAGCACGTCAAAGGCCTCGCCCTGATCCTCCCAGTCCTCTGACCAGGGGGGAAGGTTGGAGCTCAGAGATACCACATGATCGTCCTCCGACCAGGCGACTAGGCGGCGACCATAGGCGTCCTCACCACGAACACCCAAGTTGAAATTCGGGTGGGTATAGGGCTCGCCGGCCTCAGAAGGGTCCGCCTTCTTGCCAAGGTCTCGATGAGCGACCTCCTTCTTCTTCCTCGAAGGCTCGGAGGGCTCGCCCCTCTCCTTCCGCTTCTTTGAAGGCCCAGATCCTTCGCCGATGATCAAGGGCTCATCGCCTCCTGGCGACAAGTCTATGGGCGAGTAGACCCCTTCCCCGCGAGCAGAAGTCCCCGCACCTCCTTGTGTGGAAGTCGTCGCCTTCACTACCGCAGGAAGGAGCTCGCGTGGCAGGACATGGACTGCTGCAGCAAGAAGAGTAATAAGTCCAGTTAGTCGCCAAGATGAAGACGAAGAGCGAGTATTGCGAATACTCGCGCGGTGGATTACCTTCGCCTGCGAAAACCTCGGCGAGTTCATCTACTCGCCTTCTCCAGTGCACCACATCAAGGCGGCGACCTTTGAAAGCCTCGAGCAGCTTCTCGCCACCCGCGCTTAGGAAGGAAACCCCGAAGACGCTCTCCGGTGGCTGGAAGGACTTGTCAGGGACGGCTTGAAAGTCGCCAGCGATGACGACTATTCGCTCTCCCCAGCGATGATTCTTGTTGGCGGTGCCGGCCAGCGTGCAGACGTGGCTGCAGAGGAAGACGACGCCCTCGCCAGTCGCCATAAAATTGGAATACTCGCCTAAAGACCGACAGGTCGAAGGCTATTCCCTGGTCGCGCAGGTAGCAGAGGAAGCCCACGATCATCGCCACCCCATTGGGGTTGATCTGGGCAGGGACTATCCCAAAGTAACGGAGTATCTGGGAGAACTCCGTCCACAATGGTAGTCGCAAGCCCACCTCGAAGTGGCGAATAGGGATCACCCGCTCATTAGTCAAAACAGTGTTTAGTCGCTCGCTCTGGCGAGGAAGCCTCGCGACATACCCTGGCGGGAGATACTTCGCCCTGACGACCTCCAACTCTTTCTCGGTCGTGATTGCCTTCTTGAAGATGGTCGCCGCAAAATTCTTGGCGTGATTGGCACGCCGGATGGTCGCCTCGTCAGTCATCTTTTGAAAGGACGAAAAGAAAGGCGAGTATCAAAGAAGAGAAGGGAAAAGTGAGACGGAGGATACTCGCGCAAGAGTTCGGAACTCGCCAAAGCGTAATTAAGACTCACCCACCCACCCCCCCTATTTATAGTGGTCGGGTAGCTTGGCGTATCGAGCACGACGGCGCGATCAGGAATAAGGGGGTGGCGAGTATCGATTTATAATCGCCAAAAGCAACAAGCTCGCCATGCCTAAAGCGACGCGCAGACAATACTCGCTAAGGTAAAAGAAGATAGAAAAAAATCAAGAAAACCATCGCAGAAGAAGAAAGCAGAAGCAAGTAATAAAAGGCGAGTTTCTGATACTCGCCGAATAAATATTAATAAATAATTCAGCAATACAGGGATACTCGCCAAAAGGCCACATGACCTAGGAGGAAGAAAAATAAAGAAGAAGCAACATCTACGGAGGAGCTTGAAGGTTCGCCTGAGTGTCTGGCTGTTGAGGTTGTCGCCCGACCCATCCCAAGCCGCGAGCTCGCCTGAAGTGCTCGGAGGCCACAGACATCGCGTCCTCGCCCTGACGTAGCTGGTCTTCGATCCTCGCCAGCCGACCAACCGAGCCCATGCTCGCGCGCATCCCCACCAGCTCGTCGTGGTGCAGTTGTTGGCGATGTTCGAGCCTCCCAAGTCTGCGCTCGAGATCGTTGACCGACTGAAGGCGAGATTCTGTAGCGACCAGCCGAGTATCGAACTCTTCCAGTCGAGAAACCCGCGCCTCCAACTCAGCCAGGCGACGATGAGCATCGCTGCTCGCCAGACGCTCTATGCGCGACTCCACGGCAGTCAAACAGCGGTGAGCATCAATGCTCGCCAAACGCTCAACCCGCGATTCGACATCAGTCAGGCGGCGATGAGGCTCGCAGATCGCCAAGCGCTCCAGCTTGGACTCCAGCTCTAGGATGGCGCGAGTAGCCCTCTCCTGGTACTCGCGAGAAGGAAGCCCGACCGCGTCGATCAAGGCTCCTATGGGAGTATGAGCGCGAGCTGCAAAGAAGGCAAAAATGTCAGAGCTTTGACAACTGAAGGAACCAAGTGAAAGATAGTGGCGACTATCATGAATGGCGACCTAATACCTGACCGAGGACTACGAGAGCGATGGCGAGGAGAGCCCCTGCCTCGCTGAGGAGACGTGCTATGATGATGATCGCCCCGCCGAGCAGGATGGGATCCAGCCGTCTGATCCCGGCTAGGAGGCGCGTTCTCGCGACCGCGACCATCGCCTGGTCGTCCTCCTCCCCTTGGAGGAAAGAAGCCCGAGGAGCCCCCAGTCCCACCACGGCGCGAGGATTCGCCCTGATGAGTAGAAGGCGCAGTAGAAGTCGAAGGGCGCTGATCGCCCTGAGGAGTAGCAGAAGGAGGGAACGGAGGAGGTGGCAGAAGCCCGCCTACAGGCAGCTGCGAGCTACTCGCTGTCCCCACAGACTGAAGAGGCGGTGGCGGTGGAGGCGGAAGCACGATGCCCGCCAAAGGAGCACGTTGCTCGCTCATCGGCCTCCTCTCCAGCAAGGAGCTGTGAAGAACTCGCCCTGAGCGACCTCCACCTCTAGGCGAGATCATAGGCGACGATCTCAGAGGGGGTGCGGCTACAGGCTCCTCCTGCGCACTAATGGTGGAAGAATCTGCGAGCATAGAAGAAATATTCAGCAACCCGGACCAAGTCGAGGTCAGTTAAAAAAGGTGGCGAGTAGATTACTCGCACCTCGCGCAGAGGCGAGATCCTCCGGTTGATTCTGGGCCGAGGTCTCGGGCATGCTCGTTTCCTCGACAACATTTGGAGCAGGAGGATCAGCGGCCGGCGAGTCGCCCTCATTGGAGAGCCCCAGGTCGTCCAGCAGCTGCTGGTGCAGGTCGCCCACAGGAGCAGCAACTTCTTCCTCGGCGGCTTTCTTCTTCTCCTTCTTCTTCTTCTTCTGGGCGAGCCTCTTCCTCTTCCTGGAAGATGGAAGGTCGCCAGATGCGGGATCCAGGTGAGGAGGGAGCGAAGAACCCTCAAAAAGGCCGACAAGACCAGCCATGGCCGCCTTAGCCTCGGCAGCATAGTCGCGCACCATCTTGAGCGAGTTCAGAAAAGACGTGCCATCAGAGACCCCTGCCCCTCTATTTATAGAGCTCGAGCGTCAGCCAGCGAGATGCCGACTATAGATCAAATACTCGCCAGAAAGACAACTCGTCGAATAAGGGTTGGATGATTCTTTCCGAGCAACTACGTTACTCGCAAAGAGCGGGGATTGTGTACAACCCTCATTCTCCGAGGGTGGACCCCCCCCCCCCCCCCAAGGCCACGTAGGCAGAAGTCAAAGTCAAAGAGGTCAACACAGAGCCCGGCGGATCAAGGCAGAGCAGAGAAGACCTCGGCGAGTATGCAGGCAATACTCGCCAGGATGGCGGGTATGGAACAGAAGACCTGGCGATTATTAGCCCGGCGTGTGCGAGCAACACCAAATACTCGCCAGATGGGCGACTATGGCAGGATACTCGCCGAGTAACCCATAGTCGCCAGGTTGGGGGCTGGACTATAAACCCCCCCCCCCTACCCCTTGGTTTTCCTATAAATAGGACCCCAGGGGTACTTGGATTGGCACCTGGACTTGAGCTTTCGAAACCCTGCTCTTGCTTTCTAGAACCTGTCGCACTTGGTCGCTACTCCCGGTATTAGCCAAGTCGGTGCCTTCCTCGTACCTTGCTCGGCCATTCTTTGGTCTTGGAGGGGAAGTCTCTTCGGAGCTTCTGGGTACGTGGTGGGACCTCCCTGCCGCAGCACCTGGGGTCCTGTTTGTTGCTCTTCTAGCTTCTTCGTCGTTGCCAGCCAAGCCATCTCGTCGGGCTGCTGGGCGAGTAGCCTCCGGCTGCATCGGTCCGAATCTTGAGGTCAGGATTTTCCTGGCGTCAACACCGGTGACCAACTTACTCATGCAATTTTTTCTGTCCTAGTCTGCAGAAGGCTGCCACCTAAGCAGTCAAATAGGAGCAAAATTTCCGTCCGCAACTCGGACGTAGAAAAAATTTCCGTCCGCAACTCGGACGTAGAAAACGGTCTGGGACAAATGGCATACAAGAGAAATGCAATATATTGTGGGGCCCACGGTGCACAGTAAACCTGTGCACCTTGGGCCCCACTATTTCACTTATTTTGATTGGCTTCCCAGACTGTTTTTTCGTCCAGGTGGCGGACAAATATTTTTTCATCAAATTGGCACTTTCCATTAACGGTGTTGATGGGTACTCATAATAGAGCCTCATTTTTATAAGAATGCCTGGCGGAAATATTCATAAAAGGAAGCAAATATTTCCAAAGACGACGATCGTTTCCAAAAGCGGATTGTTTCCAAAATCTCTCCTCCCCCAATTCGGCAGGAAAAGTAAGACGCGTGAAACCGCCGCAAACACGACAGAGACTCCCCCTCCTATCACGGGAGGAATCCCCGCCGCCGCGCCGCGTCCCGAAAAGGGCGCGGCCAAGTCGCCCCCTTGGGGTGCGGCCAAGCCGCGCCCCGCACGGGGTGCGCCCGGGCCGCACCCCCCCTGGGTGCGCCCATGCCGCACCCCCTCGGGGTGCGGTCGCGCCACGCTCCCTGGGAATACGGCCGCGTCGCCCTCCCCTCCCCACGCGGGGTGCGGCCGCCTACCTCTCCTTCTTTCCCGACAGGGGGGCTCGCGGGAGGCCCTCACGGGCGTACTTTTCGTCAGGAGCAGCACGTCCCGATTTCTCCTTAGGGGTGCGGCTTACCGTTCCGCTATTCACCCGGAGCACTTTGCGGCATAACCAGGACGCCCCCGCAGTTCGTCGCACGCTTGGAGCACTTCAGCGCTAGCGCGCGCATCAGAACGTTTCTGAGCACAGTCAGGAAGGCTTCTCACTTTTTGTCTTTCCGGCTTCTCACTTTTTGTCTTTCAGGCTTCTCACCTTTTATCTTTCAGGCTTCTCACTTTTTGTCTTTCAGGCTTCTCACCTTTTGTCTTTCAGGCTTCTCACCTTTTGTCTTTCAGACTTCTCACTTTTCAGGAACGGCCGGTCGCCTTTTTCACCTCCAACGGAACTGCCCGAACTGCCCGAGCCGCCCAAACTGCCTGAAGGGCAAGGTGGTCATTTACGAAAAATAGCAATCTGTGTGCCCCAAATCGGAAAATATGATTTGTCCACCAAGCATTTATGGAAACTGCCAACGGCAAAATTACCGGACCGCCCCCGGCTAAAGCTATAAAAGGAGCCCTAGGGCTTCATTTGAAAGGACCTTGACTTCTGGACCCGGGAGAGCTCCTTGCAGACTTTCGCGGAATTCTCCTTCGGCGCTTGAAGATTTCCTTCGTGGACTTGAAGATCTTCATCATCCCGAAAGGCGGCCAGCCTTCTCACTTTCGTTCTCCAGCATTCCCAGAAAGAAAAGGCGACCAGCCTTCTCACTTTCGTTCTCCAGCATTCCCAGAAGGAAAAGACGACCAGCCTTCTCACTTCCGTTCTCCAGCATTCCCAGAAGGAAAAGGCGACTAGCCTTCTCACTTTTGTTCTCAGAAGGAAAAGGCGACTAGCCTTCTCACTTTGGTTCTCAGAAGGGAAAAAGACTTAGTTTTTCCGAGAGGTGGTCTGTCACCCTCGGAGTTCTCTCTCTCTCCATCATTGTAACGAGCTGCGGCCTGTCGCGCTCGAGTTCTAGCGTCCAAATTGTAACCCCCCAGAAGATAGTGAAGTTTGGTCGGCACAGCTCCGACCGCGTGGTTTTTTACCCTTTCCAGGTTTTCCACGTTAAAAAGTCTCAGCGTACTCGACAAATCTCTAATTGATTGTTTGCGCGCTTAGTTCGCTCACGAGCTAAGGTGGTTCAAGTGGACCGGTCTACCAAGAGCCCTAAGCGTTCCGCAACAGTTTGGCGCCGTCTGTGGAAAATGGATTCCCAAATTCCAAGCAAAGAATTTCTGAGCACGGTACCCCGCTTCGCCGGAGTTCACGGAACCAGCAAGAGTGGACACCTCCCCCGAGTTATCCGACGCGTGCAGTTCTTCAATTCCAGAGAACCCGGCAAAAGGAGCGCTCATCGCTGCACCCATCTGGCCCCTTTGGCCTGAATCAACTGGCAAACCGGCCCCTCCCGCAGGAGGACAGGATCCGGGCAATGACAAATATCAACAAAGGCGATCCCCTCTGTCAAAAACAATTTTGGCATACCCAATTCCGTCATGGCTGAAGCTCCCGCACTGCGAAGAGTTCCACGGGGCAGAGGACCCATACGAGCACGCTAACCACTTCTGGTAACGATGCGGACGTTCGGACTGCCCGACCAGATCAGTTGCAAGATCTTCACCAAAACCCTGCGCGGGGACGCCCTCCGCTGGTATCAAGCCCTGCCAAACGGGGTGATCCACAGCTTCACGGAGTTGTCCTAACTGTTCGTCGAATGACACGAAACGCGCTCAACAAAGATTCAAGAAGAATAGAAGCCCGACACGGACGAACCACCCCTCCTAGGGGAGGCGGGGCGGAGCAAGCAGCCAGAAAAGATCAGCATAAATTTTCACCAAGAGCGTCCCTGCGCATGGATGGACTTCACCTTGGACGCAAGCGTAGGGAGTCCCCCCTGTGAGTTGAGGAAAGCATTGATAACTCACCGCATCTCCTTCAACGTCCTATTCCTGGCAGCAATAGTCCGGCTCAAACTCCTGAGCGGGAACCTTAAGCTTAGGGCCAGCGACGCGGAGCTCCCAGATGGAACTACAGTACCAACCGTAGGAATTATCACCCTCCCCGTCCAAGTAGGAGCGCACCCAGAACCAGTCCAGTACGATGTACAGTTCGTCGTCGCCGAGGCAGACTCCCCTTACGATGCAATATTTGGGAGCCTCCTACTGGACGCCCTGGACCACGACGTTTTCATGTCTGGACGCATGGCCAGCAAAGGGGGTATTCTCAAGAACGCGATGCACGGTCTTGACACACCCACCTCCAGGCTCCCTTGGATCAACAACAACCCGTCACCGAAACCGAAGTCCGAGAAGCAGGGTGCACGGAAAGGCCACGCAACTCCTGCAATCGTCGGAAAAGCCAAACTTCAGACACTGGCAGATCCGCCGCCCTTCGATACGAGTCGCAAGAGAAAGGGACAGCAACAGCAGCCCGAGGAGGCCGAACTGCCCGCTCAGAACCAAACAGACCGCCCCCAAGAGCTGGCAAGCCAAGGCTCCCGAAACTTCACCCCGCTAAATACACCACGCGAACATATATTGTCCGTAATCTGTAATAGCAAGATCATCCACTGGCCCAAAAAGCTCTCCCTGCACAGGGGAGATCAATCTCAGTTTTGCCACTTCCACAAAGGCCGAGGACACCGAACGGAGCAATGTGCCCGACTGAAAGATGAAATCGAACGCCTTGTCCAATTAGGATACCTAGAGGCCTTCCGCAAGGAGACACAGAAGAAGGCCAACGAAGGTCAACCGCCAGGCCACGGTCGCCCACCAAGCTGAACAACCGAAAAAACTCGGGCAAGCATAACGCAAATGAAGCTCAACGCTATCTTCTCTTTCAATAAAACATGTATCAGAAACTTATCGACTCCGGAATCGCAAGATTACACTTGCGCATGTATCAGTATTCATTTTCTAATTAAATTTTACTTGCTCTAAGTCATTCTACTGCAGGTACCGCTTCGGGGCCCTGCCCCGGGGACTTTGCACCGCCGTCGATTGAAGGTTCGCCCTTCTCCTCCGCCGTCGAGTCCCGGTGTCGTAGGGGCCTGCCCTCCCTGCGTTCACCCTCGGTTTGAATACACCCGCTATTCACCGGCCAAAGCCGCGAGCACAGACTCGTGCACCAAAGCCGTGAGCACAGACTCATGCACCAAAGCCGCGAGCACAGACTCGTGCGAGAAAGCCGCAAGCACAGACTTGCGCAAACTAACTTTTTATATATTTATATATATATATATACATTTGCAAGTCGCGGGCTCCGTCTCGTGCAAAACTCATTTTGAAAACAAACAAACTATGCAGGTGCCAACAACCAGATTAACAGGATCGCACAAAGAAGTAAATACGATGAACACAATAGGAGGGTACAACCGCGTCAGCTCAACGCTGCGCACAAAGCAGACAACAATACGGGAAGCGGAAAAGCAAAAAGCAAACAAACCAACTCAGAACGACACGCAAGCAAACAATGGTATGGAAAGCAAGAAAACAGAAGACGATCAACATCAATCCTCGGCTGCGTCCGAGCACTCATCCTCCGAAAGGTCTCCCGCTCCAAGATCGGCGGTGTCACACCCGAACTTCCTCACCACCAGGCGAAGAGTCTTCTGAATACCACGCTGGAAGGCGACTTCGCGCTCATCCTCCAACAGGGGCTCGACCTCCTTCGTCATGACCTCAGCGCGTATCTCCTCCGCCATCTGGAACCGCTCCTCGACAAAAGCGAGAGAATCTCGGAATTCGGCCACTCCGGCCGCCTTGGCATCTTCAAGGCTGTGCTCGACAGACGACATCCGCTCCACCTCACTCCGCAGAAACCCCAGCTCCCCTCCATGCGGAACATCTCCCCCTGAGCTTCAGATAGCTGACGAAGTGCATCCTGGGCAAGCGCCTTGTCTCCACCGTACGCCTCCTGCAGCTTCTCAACTTCAGATTGGGAAGAAGAGAGGTCGGCCTCCAGCTGCTTGACACGGGACAAGTCGCGATCCCTCCTCCTCTGTAAAGCAGACATGTCCCTCTTCATCATGCTCAACTCCTCCTGGAGGGAGATGTAGATGTCCTTGAGGCCCACATAGCAGTCATTCCACGTGAGAGCGACATTGGTCAGAACGTTTGCCTGCAAACACAAAAGAAGCAGTCAGGAAACATAAACAACGAAAGCAAAGACGAGTCAAGACCCAAGAAAGAAAAGCTTCGCTTACCGCAGAAGTCATCGCCTGAAGAGATGAGGAAACTCGCCTCGATGGTGGAAAGGGGGGAGGCGGCGGCAAGTCTCCCTGCATGACTTGATCGGCGGTGGGGGGACGTCAGAATCTCGACCTCCGGGATGGATGGAATCGGCTCCCTCCGACAACGACTCAGGCCGACCTCGTGATCGTGGCTCCCAGGCTCCGGCAAGGTGGAGCACGAACCAGGAACTCCGTTCTTGAAGACAATCTTCCTCTTTTTCCCACGCTCCAGGGGAACCGCAGCCTCCCGCTCGGGGTCCCAAGAAAGCCCCACCGAAAGCAGTCGACTCTCCTCCACGCAGTTGTGCACGCTGAACAAAGCCTTCGACAGCCCCTCTCGGCCAGGAAAGCCGGGCATAGGAAGGAACTCGTCTTCCCGACCGGTCAGTCAGCGGCAGCGTCCAGGGAGTGACCTCCAAAGCTCAGGCAGCTCCCAACGATTCCGAACGTATCCATAAAGGGTATTCCCGTGACGATAATCTATCTTCTCGCCAAAATGAAACCAGTTTTTGTTGCTCCGAACCTCAATCCGGCCGCCCGAGTCAGTGGTAGCCTCGCACCAATCCTTGAAGAGCTCGAGTGAAAAGCGCGCATTGTGCTCTCGAAAGAACACCACCAGCCCCATGATATTCGACATCCCGGCAGGTGTAAACTGAGTAATTGGGATGCCGCAGAACCGGAATATTTCAATAGCCTCCTCCGATGGAGGGATGCGGAATCCGGACTTCAGGAAGCTCTCAGAAAGTGTCATGTAACCCGTGGGCGGATTCTGGACGCGCTCCTCCATCCCTGGAATTTTCACCTCGACATTCGGAGGCAATCCAAACCGCTTGCGCCACACCTCGATTCGCGCACCGTCAAGTGAAGAGCGTAGGCGCATCGGCCTCGACTGACCGCCCCACTTCGAACCCTGAAAGAAAAAGCAAATGCACATAAGAATGAGCGTTAAACAAAAATAACTGTATCAGAAAATCCAAAATATTGCAAGTCCGCATGTAGGGGAGCACGGACATCGGCCGCGCACGGAGGCACGCAGGCACCGGCCACGCGCAAGGACGCACGAGCGCCGGCCGCCTGCGCCCTCACCCCCCTTCGCCGCGCGCAGGAGCCCGCGCGCACCGACCGCACGCGGGCACCCGCCTGCGCGCGGGCGCGCAAGGGCAGCACCCGCCTGCGCGCGGGCGCGCAAGGGCAGCACCCACGCACGGGGCGCGCGGGAGCAGCACCCGCGCGCAAGTGCGGCACCCACGCGCGCGGGCCCGTGGGAACAGCACCCGCGCGTGCAGGCGCGTGGGAACAATACCCACGCGCGGGAGCGCGCGGGGGCAGCACCCGCGCACGGAGGCGCGCGCGCGCCGGCCGGGCGCCCCTCCGCCGGTCCCGGCCGTGCGCAAGCGCGCCCACGCACACGCCCCCCCCCCCCCCCCCCCCCCCCCCCCCCCCCCCCCCCCCCGCCGGCCGTGCGCAGCACCCGCGCGCGCGCCGCCCCTCCGCCGGCCCCGGCCGTGCGCAAGCGCACCCGGGCGCCGCCCCTTCGCCCGCTCCGGCCGCGCGCAAGGGCGCCCGGGCGCCGGTCTCCCAAGCGCCCCCTCGCCGCCCGCTCTCCCGTCCGCCGGCCCCGACTGTGCGCAAGCGCACCCGGGCGCCACCCCTTCGCCCGCTCCGGCCGCGCGCAAGGGCGCCCGGGCGCCGGTCTCCCAAGCGCCCGCTCTCTCGTCCGCCGCCGGCTGTTTTTTCCCTCCGCTCTTATTTTGAAAAAACAAAAAACAAAGACAACTTACCCCAGCCATCGTTCGGCGCGCACTGCAGAGATGACGACCAGATCCGCTGCCAACTGTTCAAAAACCCTCGCACTCCCTCCCAAGGTTTGGACTACGAAGGTTTGGGGGGTTTATGATGGGTACTCATAATAGAGCCTCATTTTTATAAGAATGCCTGGCGGAAATATTCATAAAAGGAAGCAAATATTTCCAAAGACGACGATCGTTTCCAAAAGCGGATTGTTTCCAAAATCTCTCCTCCCCCAATTCGGCAGGAAAAGTAAGACGCGCGAAACCGCCGCAAACACGACAGAGACTCCCCCTCCCATCACGGGAGGAATCCCCGCCGCCGCGCCGCGTCCCGAAAAGGGCGCGGCCAAGCCGCGCCCCGCGCGGAGTGCGGCCAAGCCGGAGCACTTTGCGGCATAACCAGGACGCCCCCGCAGTTCGTCGCACGCTTGGAGCACTTCAGCGCTAGCGCGCGCTCAGAACGTTTCTGAGCACAGTCAGGAAGCCTTCTCACTTTTTGTCTTTTCGGCTTCTCACTTTTTGTCTTTCAGGCTTCTCACTTTTTGTCTTTCAGGCTTCTCACTTTTTGTCTTTCAGGCTTCTCACCTTTTGTCTTTCAGGCTTCTCACTTTTTGTCTTTCAGGCTTCTCACTTTTCAGGAACGACCGGTCGCCTTTTTCACCTCCAACGGAACTGCCCGAACTGCCCGAGCCGCCCAAACTGCCCGAAGGATAAGGTCGTCATTTACGAAAAATGGCAATCCGTGTGCCCCAAATCGGAAAATATGATTCGTCCACCAAGCATTTATGGAAACTGTCAACGGCAAAATTACCGGACCGCCCCCGGCTAAAGCTATAAAAGGAGCCCCAGGGCTTCATTTGAAAGGACCTTGACTTCTGGACCCGGGAGAGCTCCTTGCAGACTTTCGCGGAATTCTCTTTCGGCGCTTGAAGATTTCCTTCGTGGACTTGAAGATCTTCATCATCCCGAAAGGCGGCCAGCCTTCTCACTTTCGTTCTCCAGCATTCCCAGAAAGAAAAGGCGACCAGCCTTCTCACTTTCGTTCTCCAGCATTCCCAGAAGGAAAAGACGACCAGCCTTCTCACTTCCGTTCTCCAGCATTCCCAGAAGAAAAAGGCGACTAGCCTTCTCACTTTTGTTCTCAGAAGGAAAAGGCGACTAGCCTTCTCACTTTGGTTCTCAGAAGGGAAAAAGACTTAGTTTTTCCGAGAGGTGACCTGTCACCCTCGGAGTTCTCTCTCTCTCTCCATCATTGTAACGAGCAGCGGCCTGTCGCGCTCGAGTTCTAGCGTCCAAATTATAACCCCCCAGAAGATAGTGAAGTTTGGTCGGCACAGCTCCGGCCGCGTGGTTTTTTACCCTTTCCGGGTTTTCCACGTTAAAAAGTCCCAGCGTACTCGACAAATCTCTAATTGACTGTTTGCGCGCTTAGTTCGCTCACGAGCTAAGGTGGTTCAAGTGGACCGGTCTACCAAGAGCCCTAAGCGTTCCGCAACAGGTGTTAGTAATTTTGAACCTAAGGACTAAAATCATAAAGATATTAAACTTTTTAGAGATTGAAAAATTAAAAGTAAAAAGTTGTAGGACCTAAATCATAAAGTAGATAAAATTTTGTAACTGAAATATATATTTAGCTTTTTATCAGATTGTCCCTCTCATGCATAGTGGGGGGATAATGCTTTAAGAAAACCACAGAAATCCCCTCATTGTAATCTGACTTATAAGACACCATGCAAAACGTATTCCATACTCCTACCGCCACTACAAATTCACATCAAGATTTTAAGCTTCATGGCTCTTCAGGTCTTCCCGATATTTCCTTTAGGGACGGTCGGGCCAGCGACGATGTGAGTGAATCGGAATCCATCTTCCTCACGTGAACGGTGCAACCGACGAACTTCTTCTACTACTTTTCTTCCTCTTCAGGGCAAGGATCGAGCACCCAATCAAGGACCCATCTTCAGATCGCAGAAGGTCGGCAGAAGCCGGAAGGTAATTGGATACTCAAATCTTCTATCTTCTATGTTCTTCCTTTAAGCTCTTTTCTTGGCTTGATATTAAGGTAACTAGAGGAAAGATTGAAGAAACGTGCGTTTTTGGACAATAATTTCTTGTATTAAGAACTACAGAAACATTTTCTGCTTCTCATACATAAAATCTCCACATCACTAATTTTATGATCTGTCACACCTTAAATCTTCATTTCTCTTATGTAAACTTCATGACTGGTGGCTAATTGATTTTTAAAAATATACTTTACTTTTTGAATTTAGCTTTTAACTTCAATGTTAATTTGATCATTGTGTTAGATGAATGATAGAGGATGTTTTGTTCTAGTACTCCTCACTTACAAAAAATTGGCTATTCATATACTTAGTTAAATTTCTTTTTCCTCTGGATGTGAAAGAAATTGGAGCGTTTTTGAGTAAATTGATACAAATCGAAGAAATCATTTAGAGCATCAAAGACTCAATGATCTTGTTTATGTTCGCTATAACCTTAATATGAGGGACATGTATGCAAATTTAATTTTGTTTTAACATGCTAAAGTTTTTAAATTTTATGTTCGTTGGTCTTATGCATTGTAATCTTTTGTAGGATATGTTTTAAAAAAAGAAGTTAGGATCCTCTTGATCATACAGGTATTAATATAGTAAGTGGACTTCTCGGTAGTTGAGAAAGAGCCAACTCCATAGCTTAATTATAATGATTTGGAAAGTGAAATATATGAGGAATACGCTATGTTAATTGGCAAAGAAGTTCAAGCTTGTGATCAACAAAATGATCAAATTAATAGTAAGTTCAATGTATATATATGGTTAATGTGTATATTGTTATTATTATATTTGTCTATTTGTATGTGTAAAATTGATTTATTTCAAATTTGATTTTGTAGATGATGAATGTATTGACAATATTCTTGAACATGCCGATCTTGAAGCATTTGGAGCAGAATTATTTGATAGATATGGTCTCAAGGATATGCTATGATGAATCTTGATTTCTTCAATATTTTGTTGTTATTGATTTAGCTTTTGAAACAAGTATTATACTTTGAGACATTAAGTTTTATAAAAGTGTGTTATTTCATGAATTTGTGAGTGCGCCGTTAAATTTTTGTATGAAGGTATAACATTAGATGAATTTTTGTGATTAGCATTTTGTAAGTCTATATGTTATGATATGATTAACTAGTATGGTATTGCAAAAATAAATATTCATTTTAACTTGAAACTCGAGTCGAATTAGGTATATAGTTCCGTCAGTAGTCATCACGGTTCAACCCTAGTTCAACCGGTTGAACCTTTGAACCTTTCAATCCACCGATTAGGTGTCCGGTTTTCAAAACCTTAACTTTTATTTATAATAATGAATTATTGTTGAATATTATGAAGAATAAATATACATAATATGAATTACTTTGGGAAGAAAGTAAATAAGCAAACAAATTTAATAAATTCGGTTAATATATAGTTTTAATTAGGCATGCACAAAAAATCGATCCTAACCGGTCCGGTTGGGATCGGACCGGTCCCGGACCGTTCACAGGGGGCTCGACCGGTCCCCTTTTTTCGGCAAAAACCGGTCCCGGACTAGGACCGGTAAAAGACAGGTCTTTAGGACAGGATCCGGATCGGGACCGGTCAAAGACCGGTCTCGTCGTTAACAACTCTAATTTTAGAGCTGTTGGGTAACGACTCTTTTAAAAAGTCGTTACCCACCAACAACAATTAATGTTGCCGGCCTGCTGCTGTTGCAGCCAGCCTAGGTCCTAGGCTAATTAAATTTTTTTTTTAAACTCTCTCTCTCAATCACTCTCTCACTCAATCACTCTCTCTCACATATCCTATCAGCTCCTTCTCTCTCTCACTTTTAAAAAAAAAATTATAAACCCCCCTCCTATCATCCGACCCCCTCCCTCTCTCTCTCTCTATCACTCTCTCTCACTCACTCACACTCTCTCCAAATGGCTTCCTCCTCATCCACGTCGGCGTCCTCCTTCGCGTCTGTCGTTCATGAGATAATAGAGCACTACCACAAAACGAAAGTATGAGAGAACTTTGATAAAGTGCGGATCGATGGCGAAATAAAGGCGAAGTGCAAATTTTGCGGGAAGCTAATGGCCGTTGACAATAACATGCACAACACTGGTCCGACATGTGAAATCTTTGTTGAAATTGTTGAAGTGGAAGTGAAGGAGGCTTTTGGACCTGGGCGGTCTGGGAGGAGGTCGGGCGGTCTGGCGTGACCGCACGACCTGGCGGTCTGCATATGCGGTCTGGCTTATCTAAGCCTAGCTGCGGTCTCCTGGCTTGATCGCTGGTATGGGTTCAAGGCGGCTGAAGATGGAGGTCGTGCGGCCTGTCTCTGACCGCGTGGCGGGCTGTTCGTCTTCAGGTATGCGCGGTCTGTGCGTGACCGCGTGGTGTGCTGTCCTCTTCAAGGCTGTGGCGGTCTGGTGTGACCGCACAGTTTGATCCAGGTTCTCTCCGGAATGCGGTCTGGTAGCTGACCGGGCTTTCTGGGGGTATTCGCGGACTAAGGGTCTTAGTCGCGCGGTCTCAGTTCGCGGTCTCAGGAGGAGACTGGTATGCGAGCTGATTGCTGTTCACGGTCTCAGGAGGAGATCGGCATGCGGACAGGAGTTCGCGATCTGATGGCGAACTGACTGTGTTCGCGGTCTCGTGCGAACACAGGTGGTGAATAACTTCGGGCGGTCTGGCGAGCTCTTTGTGGAGTCGCGGTCTGCTGTGAGAGTGGCGGTCTCTCATGGCGACATTGAAGCTGGCGGGTTCACCAAAAATGAAGCAGAAGTAATGTTGCTGATCGCGCAGTGTGACCGGTCAGGTCGCGCGGTCTGGGGGGGTAGTGATTCTATCTATAGGGTGGTGACCAGATCAGGTCTCACGCCTATAAATAGAAGCCACTGTTGCAGCAAACAAAAAACACACACCAAGTGTAAGCTGAGTTCGCTCTTGTTCTTGCGGTCTGTTTATTTCTGACCGGGCGGTTTCTGATTGAACTCTTATTATGCAGCTTCTGCGGATAGTGTGGGCAGCAACGATCACCTCTTCCTCTGAAAGTGTTCGGGCGGTCTGCGGCTTGGGGTTGTGGTGCTGGAGTTCGGGAGAATCAGGAGGTCGGAAGAAGGGAGCGGTCTGCGCAGCGGTCTGGTGGTGTTCTGTGGTCGGCAGAGAGTTACGGTCTTGCAACTGGCAGAGATCGCAGGGGAGGTCGCGCGGTTTGGGCGGTCTCCAGTTATCCTCAGTTTTTTGTATTTCTCTTTGGAGTTTAGTGCTGACAAAATCATGTCTCGTCAAGCATGTCTTGCCCTGTAATTGAAGTTTGCTATCAATAAAGATCGTTTGTTTGCCTAAGATTGTTTCTAGTTGTTTTGGCTAGTATCTTTAGTTGTTATTTCTGCTTGCTCTCACAAGATCCGAGAAATTTTCACATGGTATCAGAGCGAGGTTGGAGTGGATAGAGCAGTGAATAACTTAGAGTAGCCATCGCCTTTGTGAAGAAGGAACCAGAGGAAGAACAATGGAAGGTGGATTTGCAAGAGGTCTTGGGATTGAGATGCTTACATCGACTAACTTTAAGAAGTGGAAGTCGTGTATGCAGAGCTATCTTCTAGGGGAGGACCTCTGGGAGGTTGTTGGAGGAGATGAGACAGAAGAGGTGAAGGCAACAGAAGCGGGTGACAATGGTCCGGCCGTGAGGGCGTGGAGAAGGACCAATGCCAAGGCCGAGTTCACTTTGAAGCGTGCCATTTCACCTGATCTAGTTGATCACATCTTAGGGTGTGGATCAGCTGCCGAGATCTGGAGAGCCCTGGATGGGTTGTTTAACAAGAAGAATGTAGCGAGGCTACAGTTCTTAGAGAATGAGCTGGCAAGGTCGGCTCAGGGTGATCTTTCTATCTCAAATTTCTTTCTGAAGATGAAGAACCTCTGCGCTGAGATATCAGCACTGGATCCTGATGAGCCAATTTCTGAGGCGAAGCTGAAAAGGCACATCATCCGCGGCTTGCAGAAGGAATATGTGGCCTTTGTGACGTCGGTGCAGGGTTGGGCTAATCAGCCGTCTCTGATAGAGCTGGAGAATCTGCTAGCGTCGCAGGAAAGTCTGGCAAGGCAGATGGCGGGGGTGTCCGTGTCTGGGGGAGATGGCGAGGTTCTCTTCTCGGGGAAGAAGAAGAAGTGGGATGAGGAGAAGAAGACCGCTGGAGGCTATGGGCCTTCAACTTCTGGACAGCAGGAGAGGGGATATCCTCCTAAGGCTGAGGAGAAGAAGAAGAAGGAAGGTCCCAAATGCTACAAATGCGGGAAGGTTGGGCACTTCAAGAAGGACTGCAGGCTGAATACTCAGCCAGGGCATGCTGCTGAGAAGGAGGAAGCACCGGCCAGTCATATTGATGGAGGATGGGGAGGAGCCTTCTCGGCTTCTATTAGAGCCTCGGTTCCTATCAACTATCAGGAGGACTGGATCGTGGACTCGGGGTGTGGTCATCACCTCACCAGGGATGGGTCGAAGCTTTCTTCAGCGGAGCCCTACACAGGTAACAATGCTATCATTACTGCAGATAATACTGTGCATGCAGTCGAGAAGGTCGGGGTTGTTTCCTTGGGCAGTGATAGAGGGCCATTAACCATGAAGAGTGTCTATCATGTGCCCGGTATGAGGAAAAACCTCTTCTCCGTGACCAACGCTGTTGACGCTGGGTATCACGTTCTGTTCGGCCCAACAGAAGTGAAATTTCTACGTAATGTAGAGGCCGTGAAGGCCGAGGTCGTCCATGTCGGGAGGAGAGCGAAAGACTTGTTCGTTTTATCGACAAGTTCTTATGTCGACAAGATGAAGACGAATGATGGTGCCGTGATATGGCATGAGAGGTTGGGGCACGTAGGGATGGATAAGCTGAAAGCTATGACGGTGAGAGGTCTGGTCAAGGGCCTGCCAAATCTATCTTCCTACGGTGAAGGTCATGTTTGCGAGGGATGTCAGTTCGGCAAGTCTCATCGACTGCCGTTTGATAAGTCGCAGACAAGGTGTAGTGTGTCGTTGGAGTGCATCCACGGTGACTTGATGGGACCGACTGCTACCCCAAGCCTCGGAGGCAGCAGGTATATGCTGGTGTTGATCGATGATTACACCAGATATGTCTGGGTTTATTTCCTGAAGGAGAAGGCGGAGGCGTTTACCAAGTTTGTGGAGTTCAAGGAGCTCGTGGAGGGTCGGCTGAATCTGCGGATCAAGAAGCTGAGGACGGACAACGGAGGGGAGTTCACCTCTGCTGAGTTCTCCAGTTTTTGCAGGAAGGCAGGCATCCGGAGGGAGCTCACTTGTGCTCATACTCCACAACAGAACGGAGTTGCAGAGCGGAAGATCCGTCATCTGACGGAAACCTGCAAGTGTTGGCTGCATGCCAAGAGTATCCCAAAGTCCTTCTGGGCGGAGGGAATGTCTTGTGCTGCCTACGTCATCAACAGGATGCCTCTGAGCCCCATCAATATGTTGACCCCGCATGAGATGATGTTCAAGGAGAAGCCAAGCGTGGCACACCTTCGGGTGTTTGGATCCACCTGCTATGTGCACGTTCCAGATGCGCTTCGTACGAAGCTAGATGCGAAAGCAAGGAAGCTAGTCTTCGTGGGATACGATGAGCGCAAAAAGGGATGGAAGTGCATGGACCCGGAGACGCGGAGGTTTGTTGTATCTCGCGACGTCGTGTTCGATGAGGTGACATCTTACAAGGGGTCCTCTGATGTGGAGCTACCAGAAAGCAGGATGGAAATGCCAGAGAAAGCTGTGGAGGATCTTCAGGTGGAGCTACCTGTGTCACCAGGTGGTCCATCAGTTTCTAATTCTGAGACGGAGGCTTCTGGTTCAAGGAGCAGGGGGAGCGGTGCTCCTAGCACGTCTGTAAGGGGAGGTAGAGAAGAAGCAGCTGGAGACAATGCGGTTCAGGGGAATGAGCTGAGGAGGTCGAAGCGAGCGATCACCGCCCCTGATCGCTATACAGGAGGAAACGCAGTGAGCTTTGTCTCATGTTTCTTCGTTGGTCCCTTGGATGAGAGGGAGCCGTCGAGCTTTGAGAAGGCCAGAGGCGTGAGGAGTGGGATATTGCGATGCAAGAGGAGATGGAAGCTCTCGAGAAAAATGAGACCTGGTCTCTAGTGCCCAAGCCAAAAGGAACCACTCCGGTGACATGCAAGTGGGTCTACAAGCTCAAGAATAAGGCTGACGGCAGTATCGAGCGGTACAAGGCTCGCCTTGTGGCTCGGGGGTTCTCGCAACAATACGGTGAGGACTATGAGGAGACATTCAGTCCGGTGGCAAAAATGACTTCAGTTCGGTTTATCATTGCCTTGGCGGCATTCAATGGATGGAAGATTTGGCAGCTCGACGTCAAGAACGCCTTCTTGTACGACGAGATCGACAAGGATATCTTCATGGTCCAGCCGCCAGGCTTTGTGTCTGAGGATTTTCCGGAGCATGTTTGCAAGCTGAAGAAGGCCCTGTATGGGTTGAAGCAAGCGCCGAGGGCGTGGTACGGGAAGATCGCAGAATATCTCTTATTCTGTGGATTTGTTGCTTCAGACTCAGACTCAAGCTTGTTTGTCAAGAAGAGCGGGGAGCTTCAAGTCATCGTGCTGCTTTACGTCGACGACATGATCGTGACGGGGAACTCGAAGGAGGAAGTAGCTCAGCTTCGGGCCGAGCTGGCTATCAGGTTCAATATGAAGGACTTAGGTGAGCTTCACCATTTCCTTGGACTCGAGGTGCATAGGAAGGAAAGTGGAGTGCTGGTGTCCCAGGATGGATATGCGGAGCGAATCGTGGAGCGATTCGGCATGAAGGAAGGGAAGTGCATCTCTACACCTCTGGAGAAGGCTATGAAGCTTCGGAAGGATGAAGGGAGAATTATGCAAGATCCGTTGGTGTTCCGAGCTCTGGTTGAGAGCTTGATCTATCTGACGATCACGAGGCCGGATATTGCATATGCAGTAGGCAGAGTGAGTCGGTATATGGCGGAGCCACGGGTACCTCATCTGCTAGCGGCCAAGAATATTCTGAAGTATGTCAAGGCGACCTCGGACATGGGTCTCCTATACAGGAGGGATGCGGGCTTCGAAGTGCATGGATACATGGATGCTGATTACGGGGGAGATTCGGATGATCAGAAGTCGACATCTGGATTCGTCTTCATGGCGGGCCCTACAGCTATATCATGGTGCAGCAAGAAGCAGGATTCCGTATCGGTCTCCACCATAGAAGCGGAATACAAGGCTTCGGCCTTGGCAGCTCAGGAAGCCATCTGGCTTAGGAGGTTGGTGGGAGACGTCCACAAGGAGGTTCGGGAGCCAACTCTGCTACGCGGTGACAACGAGAGTGCTCTCAAACTGGTAACCAATCCAGTTTGTCACGCGAGGACCAAGCATATTGAGATCGAGCATCACTTCATATGGGAGAAGGTGCTAGAGGGATCTCTTTCGGTCGGGCATGTGCGGAGTGCGGACAATATCGCAGACATCTTCACAAAGGCGCTGGCAAAGGGGTCGTTCACACGGCTAAGGAGCCTACTGGGGCTAGTTTCAACTTCCCACTTCAAGGGGGAGTGTTGAAATTGTTGAAGTGGAAGTGAAGGAGGCTTTTGGACCTGGGCGGTCTGGGAGGAGGTCGGGCGGTCTGGCGTGACCGCACGACCTGGCGGTCTGCATCTGCGGTCTGGCTTATCTAAGCCTAGCTGCGGTCTCCTGGCTTGATCGCTGGTATGGGTTCAAGGCGACTGAAGATGGAGGTCGCGCGGCCTGTCTCTGACCGCGTAGCGGGCTGTTCGTCTTCAGGTATGCGCGGTCTGTGCGTGACCGCGTGGTGTGATGTCCTCTTCAAGGCTGTGGCGGTCTGGTGTGACCGCACAGTTTGATCCAGGTTCTCTCCGGAATGCGGTCTGGTAGCTGACCGGGCTTTCTGGGGGTATTCGCGGACTAAGGGTCTTAGTCGCGCGGTCTCAGTTCGCGGTCTCAGGAGGAGACTGGTATGCGAGCTGGTTGCTGTTCGCGGTCTCAGGAGGAGATCGGCATGCGGACAGGAGTTCGCGATCTGATGGCGAACTGACTGTGTTCGCGGTCTCGTGCGAACACAGGTGGTGAATAGCTTCGGGCTGTCTGGCGAGCTCTTTGTGGAGTCGCGGTCTGCTGTGAGAGTGGCGGTCTCTCATGGCGACATTGAAGCTGGCGGGTTCACCAAAAATGAAGCAGAAGTAATGTTGCTGATCGCGCAGTGTGACCGGTCAGGTCGCGTGGTCTGGGGGGGGGGGGGGGGCGGTGATCCTATCTCTAGGGTGGTGACCAGATCAGGTCTCACGCCTATAAATAGGAGCCACTGTTGCAGCAAACAAAAAAACACACACCAAGTGTAAGCTGAGTTCGCTCTTGTTCTTGCGGTATGTTTATTTCTGACCGGGCGGTCTCTGATTGAACTCTTATTGTGCAGCTTCTGCGGATAGTGTGGGCAGCAGCGATCACCTCTTCCTCTGAAAGTGTTCGGGCGGTCTGCGGCTTGGAGTTGTGGTGCTGGAGTTCGGGAGAATCAGGAGGTCGGAAGAAGGGAGCGGTCTGCGCAGCGGTCTGGTGGTGTTCTGTGGTCGGCAGAGAGTTGCGGTCTTGCAACTGGCAGAGATCGCAGGGGAGGTCGCGCGGTTTGGGCGGTCTCCAATTATCCTCAGTTTTTTGTATTTCTCTTTGGAGTTTTGTGCTGACGAAATCATGTCTCGTCAAGCATGTCTTGCCCTGTAATTGAAGTTTGCTATCAATAAAGATCGTTTGTTTGCCTAAGATTGTTTCTGGTTGTTTTGGCTAGTATCTCTAGTTGTTATTCCTGCTTGCTCTCACAAGATCCGAGAAATTTTCACATGGTATCAGAGCGAGGTTGGAGTGGATAGAGCAGTGAATAACTTAGAGTAGCCATCGCCTTTGTGAAGAAGGAACCAGAGGAAGAACAATGGAAGGTGGATTTGCAAGAGGTCTTGGGATTGAGATGCTTACATCGACTAACTTTAAGAAGTGGAAGTCGTGTATGCAGAGCTATCTTCTAGGGGAGGACCTCTGGGAGGTTGTTGGAGGAGATGAGACAGAAGAGGTGAAGGCAACAGAAGCGGGTGACAATGGTCCGGCCGTGAGGGCGTGGAGAAAGACCAATGCCAAGGCCGAGTTCACTTTGAAGCGTGCCTTTTCACCTGATCTAGTTGATCACATCTTAGGGTGTGGATCAGCTGCCGAGATCTGGAGAGCCCTGGATGGGTTGCTTAACAAGAAGAATGTAGCGAGGCTACAGTTCTTAGAGAATGAGCTGGCAAGGTCGGCTCAGGGTGATCTTTCTATCTCAAATTTCTTTCTGAAGATGAAGAACCTCTGCGCTGAGATATCAACACTGGATCCTGATGAGCCAATTTCTGAGGCGAAGCTGAAAAGGCACATCATCCGCGGCTTGCGGAAGGAATATGTGGCCTTTGTGACGTCGGTGCAGGGTTGGGCTAATCAGCCGTCTCTGATAGAGCTGGAGAATCTGCTAGCGTCGCAGGAAAGTCTGGCAAGGCAGATGGCGGGGGTGTCCGTGTCTGGGGGAGATGGCGAGGTTCTCTTCTCGGGGAAGAAGAAGAAGTGGGATGAGGAGAAGAAGACCGCTGGAGGCTATGGGCCTTCAACTTCTGGACAGCAGGAGAGGGGCTATCCTCCTAAGGCTGAGGAGAAGAAGAAGAAGGAAGGTCCCAAATGCTACAAATGCGGGAAGGTTGGGCACTTCAAGAAGGACTGCAGGCTGAATACTCAGCCAGGGCATGCTGCTGAGAAGGAGGAAGCACCGACCAGTCATATTGATGGAGGATGGGGAGGAGCCTTCTCGGATTCTATTAGAGCCTCGGTTCCTATCAACTATCAGAAGGACTGGATCGTGGACTCGGGGTGTGGTCATCACCTCACCGGGGATGGGTCGAAGCTTTCTTCAGCGGAGCCCTACACAGGTAACAATGCTATCATTACTGCAGATAATACTGTGCATGCAGTCGAGAAGGTCGGGGTTGTTTCCTTGGGCAGTGATAGAGGGCCATTAACCATGAAGAGTGTCTATCATGTGCCCGGTATGAGGAAAAACCTCTTCTTCGTGACCAACGTTGTTGACGCTGGGTATCACGTTCTGTTCGGCCCAACAGAAGTGAAATTTCTACGTAATGTAGAGGCCGTGAAGGACGAGGTCGTCCATGTCGGGAGGAGAGCGAAATACTTGTTCGTTTTATCGACAAGTTCTTATGTCTACAAGATGAAGACGAATGATGGTGCCGTGATATGGCATGAGAGGTTGGGGCACGTAGGGATGGATAAGCTGAAAGCTATGACGGTGAGAGTTCTGGTCAAGGGCCTGCCAAATCTATCTTCTTACGGTGAAGGTCATGTTTGCGAGGGATGTCAGTTCGGCAAGTCTTATCGACTGCCGTTTGATAAGTCGCAGACAAGGTGTAGTGTGCCGTTGGAGTGCATCCACGGTGACTTGATGGGACCAACTGCTACCCCAAGCCTCGGAGGCAGCAGGTATATGCTGATGTTGATCTATGATTACACCAGATATGTCTGGGTTTATTTCCTGAAGGAGAAGGCAGAGGCATTTGCCAAGTTTGTGGAGTTCAAGGAGCTCGTGGAGGGTCGGCTGAATCTGCGGATCAAGAAGCTGAGGACGGACAACGGAGGGGAGTTCACCTCTGCTGAGTTCTCCAGTTTTTGCAGGAAGGCAGGCATCCGGAGGGAGCTCACTTGTGCTCATACTCCACAACAGAATGGAGTTGCAGAGCGGAAGATCCGTCATCTGACGGAAACCTGCAAGTGTTGGCTGCATGCCAAGAGTATCCCAAAGTCCTTCTGGGCGGAGGGAATGTCTTGTGCTGCCTACGTCATCAACAGGATGCCTCTGAGCCCCATCAACATGTAGACCCCGCATGAGATGATGTTCAAGGAGAAGCCAAGCGTGGCACACCTTCGGGTGTTTGGATCCACGTACTATGTGCACGTTCCAGATGCGCTTCGTACGAAGCTAGATGCGAAAGCAAGGAAGCTAGTCTTCGTGGGATACGATGAGCGCAAAAAGGGATGGAAGTGCATGGACCCGGAGACGCGGAGGTTTGTTGTATCTCGCGACGTCGTGTTCGATGAGGTGACATCTTACAAGGGGTCCTCTGATGTGGAGCTACCAAAAAGCAGGATGGAAATGCCAGAGAAAGCTGTGGAGGATCTTCAGGTGGAGCTACCTGTGTCACCAGGTGGTCCATCAGTTTCTAGTTCTGAGACGGAGGCTTCTGGTTCAAGGAGCAGGGGGAGCGGTGCTCCTAGCACGTCTGTAAGGGGAGCTAGAGAAGAAGCAGATGGAGACAATGCGGTTCAGGGGAATGAGCTGAGGAGGTCGAAGCGAGCGATCACCGCCCCTGATCGCTATACAGGAGAAAACGCAGTGAGCTTTGTCTCATGTTTCTTCGCTGGTCCCTTGGATGAGAGGGAGCCGTCGAGCTTTGAGAAGGCCAGAGGCGTGAAGGAGTGGGATATTGCGATGCAAGAGGACATGGAAGCTCTCGAGAAAAATGAGACCTGGTCTCTAGTGCCCAAGCCAAAAGGCACCACTCCGGTGACATGCAAGTGGGTCTACAAGCTCAAGAAGAAGGCTGACGGCATTATCGAGCGGTACAAGGCTCGCCTTGTGGCTCGGGGGTTCTCACAGCAATACGGTGAGGACTATGAGGAGACATTCAGTCCGGTGGCAAAAATGACTTCAGTTCGGTTTATCATTTCCTTGGCGGCATTCAATGGATGGAAGATTTGGCAGCTCGACGTCAAGAACGCTTTCTTGTACGGCGAGATCGACAAGGATATCTTCATGGTCCAGCCGCCAGGCTTTATGTCTGAGGATTTTCCGGAGCATGTCTGCAAGCTGAAGAAGGCCCTGTATGGGTTGAAGCAAGCGCCGAGGGCGTGGTACGGGAAGATCGCAGAATATCTCTTATTCTGTGGATTTGTTGCTTCAGACTCAGACTCAAGCTTGTTTGTCAAGAAGAGCGGGGAGCTTCAAGTCATCGTGCTGCTTTACGTCGACGACATGATCGTGACGGGGAACTCGAAGGAGGAAGTAGCTCAGCTTCGGGCCGAGCTGGCTATCAGGTTCGAGATGAAGGACTTAGGTGAGCTTCACCATTTCCTTGGACTCGAGGTGCAGAGGAAGGAAAGTGGAGTGCTGGTGTCCCAGGCTGGATATGCGGAGCGAATCGTGGAGCGATTCGGCATGAAGGAAGGGAAGTGCATCTCTACACCTCTGGAGAAGGCTATGAAGCTTCGGAAGGATGAGGGGAGGATTATGCAAGATCTGTTGGTGTTCCGAGCTCTGGTTGGGAGCTTGATCTATCTGACGATCACGAGGCCGGATATTGCATATGCAGTAGGCAGAGTGAGTCGGTATATGGCGGAGCCACGGGTACCTCATCTGCTAGCGGCCAAGAATATTCTGAAGTATGTCAAGGCGACCTCGGACATGGGTCTCCTATACAGGAGGGATGCGGGCTTCGAAGTGCATGGATACATGGATGCTGATTACGGGGGAGATTCGGATGATCGGAAGTCGACATTGGATTCGTCTTCATGGCGGGCCCTACAGCTATATCATGGTGCAGCAAGAAGCAGGATTCCGTATCGGTCTCCACCACAGAAGCGGAATACAAGGCTTCGGCCTTGGCAGCTCAGGAAGCCATCTGGCTTAGGAGGTTGGTGGGAGACGTCCACAAGGAGGTTCGGGAGCCGACTCTGCTACGCGGTGACAACGAGAGTTCTCTCAAACTGGTAACCAATCCAGTTTGTCACGCGAGGACCAAGCATATTGAGATCGAGCATCACTTCATACGGGAGAAGGTGCTAGAGGGATCTCTTTCGGTCGGGCATGTGCGGAGTGCGGACAATGTCGCAGACATCTTCACAAAGGCGCTGGCAAAGGGGTCGTTCACACGGCTAAGGAGCCTACTGGGGCTAGTTTCAACTTCCCACTTCAAGGGGGAGTGTTGAAATTGTTGAAGTGGAAGTGAAGGAGGCTTTTGGACCTGGGCGGTCTGGGAGGAGGTCGGGCGGTCTGGCGTGACCGCACGACCTGGCGGTCTGCATCTGCGGTCTGGCTTATCTAAGCCTAGCTGCGGTCTCCTGGCTTGATCGCTGGTATGGGTTCAAGGCGGCTGAAGATGGAGGTCACGCGGCCTGTCTCTGACCGCGTGGCGGCTGTTCGTCTTCAGGTATGCGCGGTCTGTGCGTGACCGCGTGGTGTGCTGTCCTCTTCAAGGCTGTGGCGGTCTGGTGTGACGGCACAGTTTGATCCAGGTTCTCTCCGGAATGCGGTCTGGTAGATGACCGGGCTTTCTGGGGGTATTCGCGGACTAAGGGTCTTAGTCGCGCGGTCTCAGTTCGCGGTCTCAGGAGGAGACTGGTATGCGAGCTGGTTGCTGTTCGCGGTCTCAGGAGGAGATCGGCATGCGGACAGGAGTTCGCGATCTGATGGCGAACTGACTGTGTTCGCGGTCTCGTGCGAACACAGGTGGTGAATAGCTTCGGGCGGTCTGGCGAGCTCTTTGTGGAGTCGCGGTCTGCTGTGAGAGTGGCGGTCTCTCATGGCGACATTGAAGCTGGCGGGTTCACCAAAAATGAAGCAGAAGTAATGTTGCTGATCGCGCAGTGTGACCGGTCAGGTCGCGTGGTCTGGGGGGTGGTGATCCTATCTCTAGGGTGGTGACCAGATCAGGTCTCACGCCTATGAATAGGAGCCACTATTGCAGCAAACAAAAAAACACACACCAAGTGTAAGCTGAGTTCGCTCTTGTTCTTGCGGTATGTTTATTTCTGACCGGGCGGTCTCTGATTGAACTCTTATTGTGCAGCTTCTGCGGATAGTGTGGGCAGCAGCGATTACCTCTTCCTCTGAAAGTGTTCGGGCGGTCTGCGGCTTGGAGTTGTGGTGCTGGAGTTCGGGAGAATCAGGAGGTCGGAAGAAGGGAGCGGTCTGCGCAGCGGTCTGGTGGTGTTCTGTGGTCGGCAGAGAGTTGCGGTCTTGCAACTGGCAGAGATCGCAGGGGAGGTCGCGCGGTTTGGGCGGTCTCCAGTTATCCTCAGTTTTTTGTATTTCTCTTTGAAGTTTTGTGCTGACGAAATCATGTCTCGTCAAGCATGTCTTGCCCTGTAATTGAAGTTTGCTATCAATAAAGATCGTTTGTTTGCCTAAAATTGTTTCTGGTTGTTTTGGCTAGTATCTCTAGTTGTTATTCCTGCTTGCTCTCACAAGATCCAAGAAATTTTCACAATCTTGTATTTCTAAACAAACTCCGGAGTCTACCCAAGCTCAAATTTCAGCGACCGGGCACATTTGGACGTACGACCAAGCTCGACAATGAGAGCGAGAGAGACAATTAGAGAACTTCATCAAAAAGGACTCTCATTCAACCACTACGACGATGAAGAAAAAATGACGTCTTATATTCACAACGTACTCCAGCCTAAATATCACTAGGTAAGTCGTATTACAACTAAACGTGATGCTTTAACGGCTTACTTGCAATCTAAAGAATATTTAAGAAAACTTTTTTGAAACATTCGACGGTTGCGTTAACTTAACGAGCGATGTTTGGACTAGCGGTATAATTGATGAACTTTCTTATATTTGCATTACTTGTCACTGAGTAGATCCAGATAGTTGGAAACTAAATAAACGTATAATTTGTTTTGAAGAATTTGAATATCCGCACACCGGTAAAATATTTATCAGGTTATTATTAAAACTATTAGAGAATTTAAAATAAAAGAAAAAATTATAAGTCTACAACCCCGATATTCGCCAGACGAGGAAGCGCGGTGTGGGAAGGCAACAGGATGAAGTAATAAGAGAGGGAGGCCTTAGGGCCGAAGACCTCGCGAAAGGGATCTAGGGGAAATCTCTCTCGGAGGGCTCGCTGAGAGGCGAGCGAGAAGGGTAGACGAGATAAACACCCGCAGGCAATTTAAAGAAGTTTCCTGAGTTCGACGAAAGGAATACTGCGTTCGACGAACTCTCCCGAGTTCGTCGAGCCCACCTGTGGTCGTCGAGCTCGCCCCTGTTCGGCGAAATCATCAGCAGTCGACGAAATGTTCTATGCTCATTAAAGCCAAATGGACGGACTCGCAAGAGGAGTCGCGAGATCCAGACCTCGGCAGATATCTTCAAAGGACTGGGCCAAGCGAGGGCGGGCAAGTCAATACCTCGTAGGCCGCTGGCAGAAGAGACCATTTGTTCAGTAAAGAGGTGTTTGGCGAAACGTGTTCAGTGCGCGACAAAGTTAGTAGGTGATCTCGTAGGAAGGTTCGCGAGCTTAGAGCCTCAGCTTCCAGCGAGCTCAATTCGGCGCTCGACAAATGTCGAACGGAGCTTAACATTCGTCGGACGGCGCCCGACGAACAAAATATACTCTATAGCAGTGCTCGACAAATTACAGCAGGGAAGCAGCGGTCGACGAACCACCCGTCTCAGCGGACAGCGGACAATTTAACGTTCTGCATTCGTCGAGCTCGTCTGTGATCGGCGAAGTGCCCTGCGTTCGACGAAAGGTGTGTTGAGCTCGACGAAGTCAGGAGGCGATCTCGCAGGAAGGTTCGCGAGGCCGGACCTCGGCAGATATCGCCAGAATTGGCCGGCGAGGTCCTCGCAGGGCGATCGCCTAGGAGAGGCATCGCGAGCAGGACTCGCGAGAAGGTCCGCGAGAGCGTCAACAGTAATGTTCTCGCAGTTCTTTTCCCATAAGTTGATAGGGCCAAATTACCCTTTTACCCTTGGTGGTCTGCCTTTAGCCTCTCCAAACAGCGGAGTTTGGCTGTTAGCAGACCAATTTGGGGTGCGGATAGTAAAATCAGAAGGCGGGATCCTGCTATTTGCAGGCCAGATCAGGAAACCTATAAATAAGACCTCAAGGGCAACTTTGGAGGGGACTTCACTTCAGCTTCTCTCTCCTCAGGCTTTCTTTGGTTAGCATTTCCAGAGCTCTCCAAGGTGCCCGAGTCTTAGCTTTGGCTTGGGAGGGGAAGCGCTCAACGATCTTCCGGGTTAGTGGAGGGACCTCCTCGCTGTGACTAAGGTCTTAGTCATTTTTCTAATCTTCAGTCTACCTTCTCCGAGGGATCGGTAAGGGCTAGCTGCCCCTCATTTCGGTGAGGGCCCCGAGCTCCACAAGAGGCCGAGAAATCGGTTTCAACATTTTGGTGCGGTGAGCGTGGAGCGTGGCTGGTCCAAGAAAATTCCAAGGAGGGGATGACAGGAGGCAAGGATCAAGGCGAGGAGTTCAGCGAGTCACCGCAGGTGGTGACGCCGAGGATGTTCGCTGATTTCAGGAGGGAGGTGCTTGACACTTTCAGACTCACGGTCGCGGCGCTGCGAAGTGAGTTCGCGACCCCAGCACCTCAGGCGACCCCTCCCCCAGCAGCGGTTGGCGAGAATGCCCCGGGGGGAAGGGCCAGAAAGGAAGTCGCCGGAGAATCAGTGCAAGTCCTGGAGGGGCGAGTGCTGTTTGCCAGCCCGGCGAGCTCTCTGCCGGCGAGCTCTGTGCCGGCGAGCGCGACGCAGGCAAGTGCGCGCCCGGAGGATGCAGCGACAGTGGGGGTGGTTCAGGCAAGCGTCGCTCTCGCGAGCGCAGTCCCCGCGAGCCAGGGTCAGGCGAGGGAGCTCGGGAGGCGTGTGGAGCGAGAAGGGATAGCAGGAGGGGGAAGTCCCTTCTGTGAGCTGGTACTTTCCGCACCTGTCCCGGCAGGGTTCGAGGAGTGGGACAGGGTATACTACAACGGCAGGGATGACCCTGTCCAGCACCTCTAGTCTTTCGAGGACTCGGTCTCCATCAGGCCGATGTCAGATGCCTTCAAGTGTCGGCTCTTCGCCGTCACCCTCAAAGAGAAGGCCAGGGATTGGTTCCACCAACTCCCTGTTGGGTCAATCTACGCCTTTGAAGACTTGCGCCGGAGCTTCCTTTTGCGATTCTCAACTTCAAAGAAAAGGAAGAAGGACGCCAAGTCTCTCTTCAAAATGAAGCATGAGCCCAAGGAGTCGTTGGCTCGCTACGCGGACCGGTTTCAGGAGGAGGTGCTGGTCACTCAGGAGATGCCTGGGTTCGCACTCCAACTCGCTTTCACCGTCGGGCTAAGGGAGAGCTTTTTCAAAATGGCTTTGAAGAGGAAAGCCCCTGTCTCCTACGAGGGGTTGATGGAGAGGGTGGCGGAAGAAATTGAGAGTGAGGAGGCCAACCCGGAGCTTACTAAGAGGCTAGCAAAGCTCAGTGAGCCAGAGGTCAGGCAGCAGAAAGTGCGGAGAAGGGAAGATCCCAGGGCCCCGGAGGGGGAGTGGAGGCAGTGTGCCGAAGGAATGCAAGGTCAGGGAAGGGGTTACGGCCCGGGAAGGGGTAACTTCTATGGAGGTCAAGGAAGACCCCACCAGTTGAGATGGAGGCAGGGTCCGAGGCAATTGCCTCCCCCACATCAGCAAGCTATGGCGATCAGGCGGGGAAGAGGAGGAAGAGGAGGAAGGGAAGAGGCTAGAGAAGAAGCAGGGGTAGGGAGAAGGAGGAGGAATATGATGGCGGAAGGCAAAACAGGGGAGGTGACATTGCCGTATTGTGACTTCCACGATGAGGAAGGTCACGCGACGGCCACCTGCCCAGAGTTCCTGGAAACAAAAAGGGGCCGAGTGCCCGCGCCGAGACAACAACAACAGGTGAGAATCGAGGAGGTCGAGCCTCGAGGGGAGGAGGAAGAAAGGTGTGAAGACAGAGTTGATGTGGGGAGTAGAGGAGGGATCAGGGTGATCCATGGGGGGGGGGGGGGGGGGGGGTAGGGGTGGAGGCAACCCGCAAGGCTAGCCTCCATACCATCTATCGGAGGAGCGTGGCCTCAACATCCACTGCTCCACCCCCAGCGGAGAAAATTACCTTCTCCCAGAAGGACATGCCAGGACATGAAGATCCGTTCTGCGATGCGCTGGTCATCCAGACCGCCATCGAGAACTTCACCGTCTCACGGATTTTAGTCGACAACGGGAGTTCGGTCAACGTCATCTTCAAGAAGGCGTTTGACGAGATGAAGGTGGAGGCCCGGAGGGTGTTGGCCTCGGATGGTCCCCTATTTGGTTTTTCGGGAGAAAGGAAGGAGGTAGAGGGTGGAGTGGGGCTCCATGTGACTCTCGGAGGACAGTCCCGGAACTGCCGCTTCGTGATAGTGGATGCCCCGAGCAGCTACAACGCCATCTTCGGACGGCCTCTCATCAGCGCATTTCGATGTGTCCCTTCCACCTTCCACCAGTGCCTCAAGTTCAACACAAGTGGAATCCAGGTCCGGGTCCGGGGAGATCCCAAAGTTGCGAGACAGTGCTATGTGACGGCTGTCAACACCATAGCCTGGATGGGAGAAGCGGAGGAGTGGGACAAAGTGATGGAGGAAGAGGCAGAGGCCGGAGGCGAGGAGGAAGAAGAGGAGAGGATGGAGGAAGAGGAAATTCATGCCCAGGAAGGGGTCGCTGAAGGACCCAGGGCGGAGGAAGGAGGAGAAGAGGAGAAAGAAGAGGGTGCCCAGGAAGGAGGGGTGGAGGAGTTGATGATGATAGGGGAGGGAGAGACGGAGGAGAGAGCCCAAGCGCTCGCTTGCGGCGGAGAGAAGGAAAATGCTTGGGGAGAGCAATCTAGGCTGGAGGCCGTGGAGGAAGTCGTGGAGCTTGAGGTCACCACTCGGCTTGGGGTGGTGGAGAAGGTCCGGATCAGCGGAGAGCTTAGTTCGGAGGAGCAGGCTGAGATCCTAGCCTGCATGCAAAGGAATGTGGATGTCTTCGCTTGGAGCGTCGCGGAGATGCCCGGGATCGATGCGGATGTGGCTTGCCACCGCCTCAACCTCGACCCCGGCACCCGCCCCATCCGCCAAAAGAAGAGGGCCACAGCGGACAAGCTGGAGGGACCGATCCGCGAGGAGGTAAAAAAGCTCCTATAAGCAGGTTTTGTGTCGGAGATCCAGTATCCAGGATGGGTCTCCAATGTAGTTATGGTAAAGAAGGGGGGAGGTAAGTGGCGCATGTGTATCGATTTTTCACTACTTAATAAATCATGCCCGAAAGATTGCTACCCTCTGCCTAGAATCGATGCGCTGGTTGACTCAGCCATCGATTTTCCTGTAATGTCTTTCTTAGATGCTTTTTCAGGTTATCATCAAATCCGCATGCACCCCCCGGACATCAAAGATGTCTCCTTCATCACGGGGGAAAGATGCTACTGTTATAAGATGATGCCCTTCGGGCTGAAGAATACAGGTGCCACATATCAAAGGATGATGGATCGGGTCTTTCGCGAGCAGAGGGGAAGAAACTTAGAGGTCTATGCTGATGATCTCATGGTAAAAAGTCGGGACCTTGGGTCTCACCTCCGAGACCTTGAGGAGACGTTTGGGACACTGCGAAAGTATAAGATGAAACTCAATCCCTTGAAGTGTGTCTTTGGGGCTAGCCGAGGGAAATTCCTGGGTCACTTGCTCACCCCGGCGGGGGTGGAGCCTAACCCAGACAAGGTCAAGGCGATAATAGAGTTGGGGTCGCCAAGAAACCCGAAGGAGGTTCAGAGCCTCACGGGGAAGCTGGCCGGACTTAGCAGGTTCCTCTCCAAGGCGGGGGAGAAGTGTGCGCCCTTCTTCAAGGTACTGAGGGGCAATAAAAAATTCGAATGGACCCCGAAGTGTGAGGAAGCCTTTCAGGCCTTGAAAGGGCAACTCACCCAAACCCCCCTACTTCAAGGGCCGAGACTGGGAGAAGACCTATCCATGTACCTGGGAGTAGGATCTGAGGCGGTAAGTTCAGTACTTATCCGGGAGGAGGGAAGAAAGCAATTCTCTATCTACTATGTCAGCCGAGTACTGAAGAAGGCGGAGCTCCGGTACCCAATTTTGGAGAAGTTGGCTTTCGCATTGGTGGTGGCGGCTCGGAAGCTCCGGCCCTACTTTCAGGCACATTCAATCAAAGTAGTAACAGATCACCCGCTTCGCAAAGTCATGGAAGGGGTGGAACACTCGGGAAGATTGACAAATTGGCCCGTGGAGCTGAGTGAGTTCAACATTACGTTCGTCCCTAGGGCGTCAATCAAGGCCCAAGCAGTGGCAGACTTCATGGATAACTACACATCCGAAGTGGGGGAACATGAACCGCCTCCCCCAGTGGCGTGGAAGATGTTGGTGGATGGTGCGTCAGGTAGGCACTCCTATGGAGGGGGAATCATCCTGGTAAGCCCTCAAGGTACAAAGATCGAACAAGCTCTGAACATCCACTTCCCGATTACCAATAACCAAGCTGAGTACAAGGCGGTGATAGCGGGCCTCCGGCTGGCCCAGGAACTGGGGGTGCAAGATGTGGAGGTCTCGACGGACTCCATGGTGGTGGCATGCCAAGTCCGGGGAGAGTTTGAAGCGAAGGATCCGACTCTCCAGTGGTGCCTGGAGAAGGTCATGGGAGTCATCGGGCGATTTCGCACTTTCTCCATCAGACACGTGCCGAGGGAGGAGAGCACCCCCGCAGACCTCCTAGCCAAGTTCGGTCCCCGAGTAGGCGGAACGGTTTCGGAACTCTTCCGACCCACCATCGATGAAGGAGAACTGAGGGAGATAGATCAGCAGACCTCGTGGATGGATCCTTTCATCACCTTCCTATCATCAGGGAAGTTCCCTGAAGGAGACATAGACAAACGACGCTTCAGGTATAAGTCAGCTTATTATTCCTTGCATGCAGGAGGGCTATATAGGAAAACTCTCTCGGGACTCCTGGCCCGTTGTGTTTCCGAGGAGGAGGTCCCGAAAGTCCTAGAGGAAATTCACTCCGGGGAGTGTGGCAGTCATTCCGGGAGCCGAACCCTGGAGGGGAGGGTGTTGAGGCAAGGCTATTTCTGGCCCACCCTCAGCAAAGATGCGGCCTAGTTCGCAAGGAGGTGTTCAAAGTGCCAACTCTATGCTCCACTCCAACTCCTCCCAACCCAGAGACTTCGGACCATCACAGCTCCCTGGCCTTTTGCCATATGGGGGTTGGACCTAGTTGGCCCTTTCCCTCAAGCTAGCGGCCAAAGAAGGTTCTTGCTGGTCATGATCGATTATTTTTCCAAGTGGGTAGAAGTGAAGGTGCTCGCCAAGGTAACATCTCAAGTTGTAAGGAATTTTGTGTGGGGAGAGATAATTTGCAGGCACGGGCTCCCTCTGGCTATAGTGACGGACAATGAGCCACAGTTTGCTAGCGAAGAGTTTGTTAGCTTCTGCACCCAGCTTGGCATCGACCTCAGGTTCGCATCGGTTCATCACCCGAGAAGCAACGGCCAAGTGGAGGCGGCAAACAAAATAATCGTCAACCTGCTAAAGAAGAAGGTGGAGAACCTCCGTGGAAACTGGGTAGAGCAGCTACCATCCGTTCTCTGGGCCCTGAGGACTACCCCTAACACCGCCACTGGAGAGACCCCGTTCAAACTTTCTCATGGGTCCGAGGAAGTCCTTCCCATAGAGTTCGAAGTAAAGACACCCAGGGTGGTCGTCGCAGGTGAAGGGAATGAAGAGTGGCTAGTGGTCAACGACGAGGAACAAAGGCTATCCTTGGACCTGGTGGAGGAACTCCGGGACCAGGCCACCATCAGGCAGGAGGAAATCAAGCGACGAATGACCGATATTTTGACAAGCACATCCGGGTAAAGCACTTTCAGAAAGGAGATCTGGTCTTGAAAAAGGTCGACGCGGCCGGAAGAGGAGCCGTGGTAGGTAAGCTCGACCCCAATTGGGAGGGTCCATTCATTGTAAGCGAAGTGCTCAAGTCGGGGGGATGTCACCTCCGAGATGTGGAAGGGGTACCTCTCGGCCGAGCCAGAAGTGGAGATGATTTGAAGCGATTCTATCCTTGAAAGTTTTATTATGATATTAGTTGAATACTTTACTTCTTCACTTGATAGTTATAGTTGTTATGCGAAGACAGGCAAGGTGACAAGTTTTTATGCTGGAATGCCCCAGATCGATTCCGCTCCCGGGCTCTCACTAGACGGGAGGTTTTAGGTTGATCTCTGGAGAGGCTGGCAAGGTGACAAGTATTGGTGCTGGAATGCCCCAGATCGATTCCGCTCCCGGGCTCTCACTAGACGGGGGGTTTCAGGTTGATCTCTGGAGAGGCTGGCAGGGTGACAAGTTTTTATGCTGGAATGCCCCAGATCGATTCCACTCCCGGGCTCTCACTAGACGGGGGGTTTCAGGTTGATCTCTGGAGAGGCTGGCAAGGTGACAAGTATTGGTGCTGGAATGCCCCAGATCGATTCCGCTCCCGGGCTCTCACTAGACGGGGGGTTTTAGGTTGATCTCTGGAGAGGCTGGCAAGGTGACAAGTATTGGTGCTGGAATGCCCCAGATCGATTCTGCTCCCGGGCTCTCACTAGCCGGGGGGTTTCAGGATGATCTCTGGAGAGGCTGGCATGGTGATAAGTATTGGTGCTGGAATTCCCCAGATCGATTCCGCTCCCGGGCTCTCACTAGACGGGGCATTTCAGGTTGATCTCTGGAGAGGCTGGCAAGGTGACAAGTATTGGTGCTGGAATACCCCAGATCGATTCCGCTCCCGGGCTCTCACTAGACGGGGGGTTTCAGGTTGATCTCTGGAGAGGCTGGCAGGATAACAAATATCGATGCTAGAATGCACCAGGTCCATTCCGCTCCCGGGCTCTCACTAGACGGGAGATGTAAGTTGATCACTGGGAAAGTTGGCAAAGAGATGAGTCCTTCATAAGATCAGGATGATATGCCTCAGGTTGGCGAGTCTTCGGCGCTGACCCAGGCCTTCTCGCTCGGCGAGCCTGCTCGCTCGGCGAGAAGAAGGATTTCGCACGATAGTATGCGGGTGACAAGAATCAACCCTAAGCACTCCGGGGTATCCGGTACTCGGCAGAGAAGTCGTCGGCACAGGGTAGGAGGAGAGCTCTCGTCGAGAAGGAAAGTACCCTGCGAAACGTAGAAGGTGCATACCTAAAGGGTGATGATCCTAAGGCAAATGGCGAGAGGCCAGAGCAGCCAAAAATGTGCTATGTCTATCTATTCGATAACGTAAGATGCGAGAACGATCATCACGAGAATAACCTACGTAAAAATGAACATCGAGGCAAGTGAGAATGAGATATCAGCACAAAAGACAATATAGCAGAAAGGGCGAACACAATACAAGGCCAAAAACATGCATCCATGCATTTTACAGTTTAATTTACAGAAGGCGGTGATCTCGCCAGCCCAAAACAAAACAGAATAAAATCAAAAACTATTAAGCATCATGGATCGCTCGCGGACCCTTCCTCGTCATCGCTGCTCTTCACTGACGGAAGAGGGATAAAGAGCTCTGGGACGATGTCCTCCAGAATCATGTCGGCCGCGTCGGCGGCTAGGAGGCCGGCCGCCTTCATCGTCTGGAAGATGTAGCGAGCTGACTCGGTAGACTCCAAGCGGATTTCCTCGTCTCGCGCTCGCCGCTCTTCCTTCAGACGGCGGGGAGAAGGGGGAACGACGACGCGGGTGAGGTCGCAGTTTAGGGCTTTCAGCCCGGCCACCTCACCCTCCAATTCCTGAACGCGAGCGTCGGCTCTTCCGGCGACCTCGACATCCTGCAAGTAAAATAAGTTAGGGGAACGAAATGGCCGAAGGAGAGGAGGGTGGCGAGGTCTAGGTAACTCACCACACTGCCCTCTTCGGCGAGCAGCTTCTCCTTCAGCTGCGCGTTCTCGGCAAGAAGCCCCTAATAGGCCCTCGCGAGCTCCACGTTCTGAAGCTCCAGTTGTAAGCAGCGCCTCCCCGTCATATGGGCGAGCTCGGCAGAGCGCAACTGAGACCTCGCGCTCTCGAAAGCGAGAGTTCTCGCAGTCTCGTCTTTATAAGACCCTGCATCCTCGCGCCCATAGAGGACAAACGAGAGATCGAAGGCGTGGCCGCTGATGGTCTCCTTCTCCACCCAGGAAGGAAGGATGGTGGAGATGTCCACCCGGTTCGTCTCCGGTTTCCAGTTTACCAAGAGCTCGCCGGTCTCATCCCGGCGCCTCTGGCCGAGGCCGAAGTTGTAATGGTTGACGGGGATGGGCGGGACGGAGGTTCTGGAAGCCTCCTGGCAGGGCTCATCGTCCTCACCTCCCGCGGAAAGGCCGGTGAGGTCGAACTCATCGAAAGCGGCCTCGCGAGGCTCCTTCCCCTTCGAGGAGCCGAGCGAGACCCCGCTCTTCTTACTCTTTTTCTTCGGCGGAGATTTTGGGGGAATGGCATGGCTACCAGAAGCCCCCTGTCTCTTGCGAGAGGAGGGTCACCTGGTGTGACGGTGCCTCGGCAAGCCTCCGCCCCCATGGTCGCGGGAGCCAGGGTAGCGTCGGTCTTCCGATTGCTCGCGTAGGGGGATGGATGGGAAGATCCCGCTCGCCTAAAAAAGGGTTGAAACTTCAATAAGTACGAGGTTGCTGGGAAAAAAGTTGTAGTGATAGAGCGAGATCCTTACCTTCCCCAGCGAGCACGGGAAGCAGCTTGTCGAGGTTGCGGCGAAGATGAACAACCTCAAAGTTCTTCTTACAGAAGAACTGATAGAGGAGGGCGTCGTGTCCTCCGAGGGCAGTGGGCCGGTAGGTGGTCTCGCCGTGCTGGACTGGCGAGATCGGGATATTACCGAAGTTCCCCTTGACGAAGAGGAACTTCTGGGCCCAGAAGTGGGCTTTGTTGATGGTCTCGTCCTTGTAGGCGCAGAACGAAAACAGCTTCCGAAAGGCTGGAAGGCTGAACTCGATGCGCTCCTCGCGAAGGTAGCAGGCGAAGGTTGTGATCACCGCCATGGCGTTAGGGGTAAGCTGGCCCGGAACAACGCCATAGTGCTTGAGCACCTGGCGAGCAGCAAGAAGGCCAGGATTAGTTCACATAATGAGCGAGACTTGACCTGCAGAGAATAAGAAGCGAGCGAGAGCGATTATTACCTGGCGAACTTCCGGCCACAGGGAAAGACGTAAGCCGACCGCGAAATGAGCGGTGGGGATGGCCAGCTCGTCGACAAGCGGGGCGTTGATCACGTCGTTCTCGCTGGGGGGGTGACGTAGTCGGCGACCGCGCTGAAGTACTCCTCGTCTGTCAGATTGCAATGGAAGAAGCTGTGCTTGGCGAAAGCCTTAGCGATCTTTCGCCGACCCTCCGACTCATTAGCGTCGCCGCCCATTTCAATAACCTGCGAGAAAGGAAGTAGAGCGAGAACGGGAAGGAGCGAGAGCTCTGAAGCAGAGGAGGAAGAAGGGTGACAGTAAATGCGGTGGTTGACTCAGCTAGGACAACCTATTTATAGCAAAAGTAAAAGGGCGGGAAGAAGTCCAAGCGCCGGCGAGCACGGTTAGCCAAAAACATCACATCACGACCGCGGGCGAGAAAGGCCTGCGAGGTTAGTACAAGCAATATCTCTGCGAGAACAGCGCGAGCAAACATAATAGCATAAGAAGGGGGGGCGTCACGAGATACGTTCAGCGAGATCGGAGATCCCCGCGAACACAACATAGCATGAAAATGAAACGGACATATTAGCAGCGAGCGAGAACTAATAAAAAGCTAGTAATCATTATCATGCGAGATAAAACTAGTATATAAGTTGCAGACCATTGCGAGATCGTCTAAAATAAAGGCGCTCATTAACAAGTAATAATAGTTCGCGACAACGTAAGAGTTAGCGAGAATCGTGGGGCAACCATTTCCACCTACCCCCACCTCGTGACTCGGAACGCGGCGGTACCCTAGAATTATAGTAATCCTCGGCCGCGCGGCCCTCCCGGTCAATGAGGAAGGCGTAATCCCTCATCCTCGCTATATGCACCTCCGGCGTCGTGACGTTCTCATCGTGATCGCGTTGTCTCGCGGCCCAGATCCTCGCACATTCTTCCATCAATACGACATGCTTATCCTCGGTGGCTTCTCTGTCCCGTCTCGCCTGCATGTTGAGGTCCATCAGCATCCAACCATGTTTTCTCAGCAACTCTGCGGCTCGTTGTTTCATCATCTCCGGATCTCGCGGATCACCTAAGAAGTCTTCCACTTGGTCAGGAAGGGGGGACATCTCGTCGTCGCCCAACTCGGAATCGGTAGGTGGATTTTCAGAATTCTCTGCGAAGTATTACGGAAAGGTTAGATAGCGCGCTTGAGTTCGCGCAGGGCAAGGGGCCGTCAGAACGCTTACCCAGAGGGGAGCGAGAAGTCTCAGGGCGGCCCTGGAAGAGGTTACCGTAGTGGGGGTAGAGAGATTTACCCAGACCAGGAGGGTAGGCATCGCTGTTGATAGGAGGGATCTTTGGCGGCACAGGACCGCCGGTCTCCTCGCTCGACAGAAGTTGGAACCCTGGCCTATCTATAGTTTTGTCGGGAGGAGGCGGAGACGGATGCCGCGATGCCTGGCGAGCCGGGGACTCCCGGAGCGAGACTGTAAGAAGCAGAGAATGAAGGTCAGATAGTTGACAAAAGAAGAAGTCAATATGCGAGATTAAAGGCATACCCGCGGCATTCTTGCCAGCGAGATCCGTGTCCGCTGGCGGACTTTTGCGAGACCCACCAGCAGGCTCGCCAGCGTCCTCGTTCGGCAAAGCATCCTGCAAATAGGCATAAATCACGGGCAAACTTATTGACTTAAGCTAGAGGGGTAGCTCATACCTTCTCGTGGGGACGGCTATCCGGGGAGGAGTCCAGCAACACGGAGCCGTCCCCGGTTCGGCAAGCCGCCTTCGCCTTCTTGGTCTTCGGCGACTGAGCGGGAGGCGGCCGATTCATCCAGGCGGGGACCTTGGTCGTAGAAGGTATCCCGCCGGCTCTCACAGCCCTTAGGCGAGCCTCAGCTTCTTCGGAAAGCGGCATCTCCTGGCAGCTACAGTACGAGGCAAAAAGAAAGAAGAGGAAGTGGCGGCGCACGCCATTAAGGACTCGGGACGATATTTATAGCCCTCAGGGTGGGCCCTACCAAAGATTCCTGACAGAGCATTAAGGGGCTGGCGAATACTAGGGGTTGGATGTTTCTTCGCGAGCCTAAATAGCCTCGCGAAGAGCGGGGATTGTGTACAACCCCGATATTCGCCAGGCGAGGAAGCGCGGTGTGGGAAGGCAACAGGATGAAGTAATAAGAGAGGGAGGCCTTAGGGCCGAAGACCTCGCGAAAGGGATCTGGGGGAAATCTCTCTCGGAGGGCTCGCTGAGAGGCGAGCAAGAAGGGTAGGCAAGATAAACACCCGCAGGCAATTTAAAGAAGTTTCCTGAGTTCGACGAAAGGAATACTGCGTTCGACGATCTCTCCCGAGTTCGTCGAGACCACCTGTGGTCGTCGAGCTCGCCCCTGTTCGGCGAAATCATCAGCAGTCGACGAAATGTTCTATGCTCATTAAAGCCAAAGGGACGGACTCGCAAGAGGAGTCGCAAGATCCAGACCTCGGCAGATATCTTCAAAGGACTGGGCCAAGCGAGGGCGGGCAAGTCAATACCTCGCAGGCCGCTGGCAGAAGAGACCCTTTGTTCAGTAAAGAGGTGTTCGGCGAAACGTGTTCAGTGCGCGACAAAGTTAATAGGCGATCTCGCAGGAAGGCTCGCGAGCTTAGAACCTCAGCTTCCAGCGAGCTCAATTCGGCGTTCGACAAATGTCGAACGGAGCTCAGCATTCGTCGGACGGCGCCCGACGAACAAAATATACTCTATAGCAGCGCTCGACAAATTATAGCAGGGAAGCAGCGATCGACGAACCGCCCGTCTCAGCGGACAGCGGACAATTTAACGTTCTGCATTCGTCGAGCTCGTCTGTGATCGGCTAAGTGCCCTGCGTTCGACGAAAGGTGTGTTGAGCTCGACGAAGTCAGGAGGCGATCTCGCAGGAAGGTTCGCGAGACCGGACCTCGGCAGATATTGCCAGAATTGGCCGGCGAGGTCCTCGCAGGGCGATCGCCTAGGAGAGGCATCGCGAGCAGGACTCGCGAGAAGGCCCGCGAGAGCGTCAGCAGTAATGTTCTCGCAGTTCTTTGCCCATAATTTGATAGGGACAAATTACCATTTTACCCTTGGTGGTCTGCCTTTAGCCTCTCCAAACAGCGGAGTTTGGCTGTTAGCAGACCCATTTTGGGTGCGGATAGTAAAATCAGAAGGCGGGATCCTGCTATTTGCAGGCCAGATCAGGAAATCTATAAATAAGACCTCAAGGGCACCTTTGGAGGGGACTTCACTTCAGCTTCTCTCTCCTCAGGCTTTCTTTGGTTATCATTTCCAGAGCTCTCCAAGGTGCCCGAGTCTCAGCTTTGGCTTGAGAGGGGAAGCGCTCAACGATCTTCCGGGTTAGTGGAGGGACCTCCTCGCTGTGACTAAGGTCTTAGTCATTTTTCTAATCTTCAGTCTACCTTCTCCGAGGGATCGGTAAGGGCTAGCTGCCCCTCATTTCGGTGAGGGCCCCGAGCTCCACAAGAGGCCGAGAAATCGGTTTCAACAATAAGTATTTCTTTCGATAACGCTCAAATAATGGAATGACCGTCAAATATTTGTTATCAGATTTGCAACTAATGTTAGATGAAATATTTTTTCATACGTGTTGTGTATGCCACATTTTAAATTGAATTGTGCAAGATAGTTTACAATTTATGAACGACTACGTTAGTAAAATACGCACTATGTTAAAAGTTATTTATAGTTTCAAAAGAAGAAAACAAGAATTCAAAAAAATTGTTATTTCCCAAGGTAAAAAGTTTTTAGGATCATCTTATGATATGCATATACGATGGAACTCGACTTATAAAATGTTAAAGCGAGTTTTGTCACAAAAAACGTTACTAATAGAATTTTATAATAGTGTCGAAGCACATGATTTAGGCGCGTCGGACTGGGCCGTGCTCGAAGATTATGCAAATTTATTAGAAAGTTTTTATCAAGCAACAACAGTTTTATCTGGAGTTTACTAGTGCTCATTAGTTATTGAAAATATTTTATTAATTTCTGAAACGTTTAAAAATTACAAAACGAACGAAATGTGACGTCCGTTAATATTAATAATGGAGGATTTTTTTTAAAAATATTACAAAGATATGCCTCCTATATTTTCTGGCGCCGCGACTTTGAACCATTTAATAGGCGTAGACGGCGTAGAAAATTTTATAGAAGAAATTAATCGGAATTTAAATTTAGACGAATCCTATAATGCTTTTGTTAATGTTAGTGTTTCAAAATTTATTTCTAAATTTACTCACATTTATAATTATGATGATCAAATGTACGGATCGCGGTCTCGTGTAGAATTCACCCAACCTAAAACAAAAGATATTTTAAAAAATAAACTTTTAGAATTATCTTCTAAGAAAAAATAAAGATCATCGAGTACTTTAAACGAATTAGGTTTATATAGCAAAACACAATTTCAAGATTATATGACCGCAAGCGAAATTGAAAATTTTGATATTTTAAATTAGTGGAAATCTAAAACTAATGTGTATCCTATTTTGACCATAATGACCTGTGATTTACTAACAATCCAAGCTAGTACGGTAGCTTCGGAGTCTGCGTTTTTTTTTAGTGGCAGGATTCTGAACGAGCGAAGAAGTCGTTTGACTGAAGAATCTTTGGAGATTTGTATTTGCTACAAGAATCATTCGGATGCTCTGAGGAGGAGACAACATGTTTCGTCAATTGAAGATAGCGAGTTTGAAGTTGAAGACGAGCTGAATAACTTAAATCTGGGCAGCGCAAAATAAAATAGCAAAATGTATTTTTCGTTAATTGAATGTAATTTTATTTTATTTTAAATGTAATTTTCATTTCATTTTATTTTAAAATTTAAATATAATCATTGTAATGTTATTTAGTTTTTCTAAAATATATTGTAAATAATTTTGTAATTTGTAATGTTATTTAATTTTTAATAAAAATCAAATTTTATTTTGTTTTGATTTTTATATTTTTAATTTTATATTTATTTCATTTTAATAAAAATCAAATTTTATAACAAAAAAAATTAATTTACTTTATATTAATATATTTTAATATTTTTTAAATAAAAAAATTGGTCCGGGACCGGTTAGGACCAGTCCCAACCGGTCCTCCGATCCCAGTCGGTCCTCCTCCAGAGGAGGAAAACCGGTCCGAGACTGATTTGCACAGGATCAGTTCGGGACTGATCGGCCAAAAGACCGGTCTTTTAAAAGACCTGTCCCGGATCAGCCCGGCAGTCTTTTCGTTCAGAACTAGTGTTAATAGATAGAGGAGAAAACATATAATAAATCTATAATAAAAGATCCATATATTGTCATCATCGTCCATATATTGTGATTGTGCCTCTCCCCTAATATTTGAATATCTCAAGGCTTTATTTCACCTAAATATATAATATTAATCATTTAATATTAGAAATGAGAAAATTAATTATAAACTAATATTTTACCTATGCATTCATGATATGCCCTTTTTTTCTTATTTTGATTCTTTATGATTATCCATTGTAAGTTTCATTTTAAAATCATTTCTATGCTCGTCCCTCCCTCCACACGGTGATCATAATAGATCACCGTGCGAGAGCAAGTACATATGATCCGTGATTTCAACGGCGTTGATTATTTATGAAAATAGTCATAATTGTGTAATCATATTGTAGATAATCATGCGCGAAAATTCATGCGGGCGAAAATATACATCGTGATCAGGGGTTGCGCACAATAATCTAAGGTGCATTACACGCACCAACTTTTTGAGTCCTCCAGCAGAGCCACCTAAAAACTAGCCCTGTGCAAAACTATCCGAAGAACCGAGAACCGGACCGAAACCGATCCGAACCGGACGATTCGGGTCGGTTCTCACATGCCGGTTCGGTTCCGGTTCTTGAAAAAAAGAACCGGCGGTTCGGTTTGGTTCTCGGGTCCCGTTATTGGGTACCCGAGAACCGATCCGAACCGGAACCAAACCATATATTTATTTTGTAGTTGGACGGTCACGATTAGGCACTTCGGCTCACGGTCACGGTATGAAATACTCCTCATTTTATAATTTTATTATCACTTTCACTCTCATTCTCCGTGACCCCTGCCGTGCCCTAGCGCCGCTCGCCCCTCTCGCTCCCAATCCCCGTCTCCAGGCGGCGCCGCTCGCCCGTTCTCGCTCTCAATCCCCGTCGGCCGTCTCCACTCTCCAGCCCTAGCGCCGCTCGCCCTCTCCCGCTCCCCATCCCCGTCTCCAGCCGGCGTCTTCGCAGCCGCCGGCCGCTCGCCACTTCTGGACCAGGGCTAAAGGTTTGATTTCTCTCATTTCAACTCTGCATGTTTGATAAATTTAAAGAGGGCACACAGATCTCCGTAAAAACAATAAAAGAGTGTAGAGGTAGAACTTGGAAGAGGCCGTTGGTAGATTTCAAGTGCCCTTACAATCATCAAGTACACGAATTATCAGGTAAGTTTGCATTTGAGAAACTCCCGGGACAGGCTTTGCAAGAATCAATTTATATTAATTAGTTTAACTTTCATTTTTTTTGTACTTCTCAATGCTACATCTGGTAAGCTGCTTTGCAAAGGTTCAATGCTACATCTGCTTTGCAAAAAAACATTTAATTTTTGTTAGCTTATCATAAGTGATTTCTGCTCATGAAGCAATAAACATCGGGTAAGCTGCTTTTAGCAGAGTTCAGTTGATTTCTTATCAACGGGAGAAGATAAAATGTTTCTAGCTTGATCTACAGGAGGCTTCTCCAATCTTTGTTTCTAATATATTCACATCATACTGGTTTCAAAAACTGCAAATTTCAGCAAAAATTTCCGGTTCGATTTCGGTATAGGTCCATGAAATAGAATTTAAAGAACCGAAAACCGAACCGGAACCGATATTTCCGGTTCGGTTTCGGTTCTACATTTTAGAACCGTGGGTCGGTTCCGGTTCCAAAAATTTGGAACCGAACCTATACGGGTCGGTTCTTGGTTCTGAGTGGAACCGAACCGAATCGATCCGAGTTGCAGGGCTACTAAAAACTACAAAATTGTCTAGCATATTGTAGGAATTTGAATTATCCATGAACCGAAAAAGCCCCTACTTCAATAAAGAACAACATCTACAGAGATCACAGGTCCCACCACACCCGAAAATTGTTTAAAAAGCTCCCCTTCCATGAGTTCCTTACCTACCATTGGAAGTTGCGCCAACAGACAATGTCATGAATCTTGACCAATGCAGTGATCCTTCGGCATGATACGAGTGCGCATACGAGAGGGATAGGCAGACATGTATCATGCCCGATAACAGCACACAAGAGTAAAGGTTGAAAGAGAGATTCTCCAATCTTCTTACACCCTTACTTTATCACTGTTCGGGGATAAAACTTTGCTCTACGTGTTCTAATAATCGATGTTCCAGAACCTTCTCCCCGCATTGCATTGCATCCGGGCCATTCGTTCGCAAAATCTCCACATATGTTTCAATGTTAGATCCTACAAGTTACAAATCTCAATTTGATCAGCAATATGAGCAACTGTTCAGCAAAGCCACCACACTGAACAGAATTCCAAGGCGCCAGGGGCAGCAGATCTCACAGTTTCATGAAGGAAAAAAAGAAGCAGAGTCCAATAAAAAAGCTATACAAGAAGCCTGAACCATTCACATCCCACAATCCAATTTGCAAGCCAAGGAGAACCCGCAGCTAAATTTCCTAGGTGAAATTTCGAGCACGCCTTCAGCCCGAATTCGAAGAGCAGCCGTCGAGAGGAATTTGTATGTGAGGCGGCCAGGATATTCTCTCGGGCGGGCACGGAGGAGGAACAGGGTGAGCGAGGAAGGTCGGAACATCGTGGCCGGGCATCAGCACGGAAACCTCGTTGGCGTAAACGGGCATCTGCATACGCAATGGAAACTGCATCAGTATGATCAAAGACACGAAATATATGCAGCTCGGCGGCCATACACCGCATTTATCGTCAACCAAACTGATAGTAGCAGTAACTCGCAATCAAGAAACTGAATGTTCGTATAAGAATTGACGAAGCCGTCGGAAGAATGAGCTTCACACAATCGATTACGATAGTCGGAGTTCGTACTCGCGTCTGAAGTAATGTTTAGATATTCATATTTTTGCCCTAGGTCTTGTCTCTATACATAAAAGCACATCAATGATGTGATAAATCATCTTCATCGTCTTTGTCTCTCAGCCAAGTCACCCTCCTTCCCTCCCTCTATCACATCATCTCTCTCACTCACACACATTCTCATTCCATCCCTTATATTATCGAAAATACTTGGGTCCGGGTCCCGGATGGAATTCCAACATACAGTGGGGCCCATGGAGAATTGTTATACGCAGACCATACTGTGCACCGCGGGACCCATTGTATGCTGCAATTCATGTATTTCCATTGGTACCGGACGCTGTGCATGAAGCTCCCACAAAGAAACTAGAGACGACGGGATAACATGGATAATGCAAAGATACAAATACAAGTTTTAAGCAACATTTCAAAAGAATATCCACCTTATATCCAAATGCAATAATTTTCTCCCTATCTTTTAGTCCTGAGAAATTTTTATTGTGCATAAGGCAAGGGCGTCTAATTTTTCACATAAACAAGGGTGAGGACTGAGAGGCAGGATGGTATAGAAGCAAAAAAAAAACAATTATGTCAAAGAGTAAGCATCCAATGCACCTAGTGTGCGGAACCCTCAAAGAAGAATTATGGTTAATATGTATATAGGAGATGATCATGCAAGATATAAATAGAAGGAGGAATTGTTGGCAAGTTCATGGTTTAATTTGGTCGCAAATTTTTCCTTCATGTAGCGAAAGTGCTCAATTCTATGTGGCCTGTTGCTCGTAAATTCAAGGAAAAAAACTGCACTCCCCTTCTTTCAGTAGTATCCTCTCTCACAGGTAGGCCGGTGCTCTCCTTCGCTTCTCTCCTTGCTTTCCTACGGCGCTCTCCTGCGACACGCTCCTCCAGTGAACTACTTTATGTCGCAGAAAACAGTAGAAATCCACTTTCTCCTAAGCCACCAACTAGAAGCAAAGGTATTGATTTCCTCTTGCTTGCGGCTCATGAATTTCAAGGATTCTATTTGAGAAAGTAAATTTAGGGAAAGCTATGTTACCATGAGAACTAGGTTTCTAGAAGGATTTTTACTGGTTTTGATGATAGAGTTTGGTATTTTCTGTAGTTTGGTTACCATTGAGCTACTCTCTGAATGTATCTACAGTTATACCGTTATATTTTTCAAGAGGAGCGTGCGGTTAGATATCAATTATACAATATTAAATTTTATGTATTTTCTATATCTTTTCTGAATCTTTATACTGCTATACAATTTCTAAATGCTACATTGAATTGATGTCGCGGTGTTATTGATCACTGTGGATTGAACATAAAGAAACATTTGTATCCATCAATAACAATTTGCAGTATGTTCTATTGTTCATTTGTATCTCATCTAAAATTTCCATCCAATACAATGCTTGGTTCTATTTTGGGCAATTAGATTGGGGCTTCGTTTGGCGCTGCGTTTTTACTCCGGTGAGTTTGGACAAAAATGCCGCCATTATAGAATGTATGTTTGGCATGACAACGGTTACGACCACCACCAAGAAAAGAAAACTAGTTTTGAACATAAAAGTGGACAACGGGCGTTCACGAATGACCGTTCATAACCACCGCGTTCATGACCGCCACCACGAAGCCTAGATGGATGAGAGGTCCTTGCGAAGCTAGTCCAATCTTAATGATTTAAGAGAGAAAAAATGAAAGTTCATAAAATAGATGGCCATTATAACAATTATTATTGTAGCTATGATAAAGTATACAAGACAACATTCCACAATGACCTATTGAGATTGATGCCATCAGTGACATAAGAACATTTTAAAGATTGTTATATGATGGAATTGAAATAAATTGCTTCAACCGATTATGTACGAGAAAAACAATCATTTCTCGGCCTTTGTAGCATATTGATTAAAAAGGAATTGTTGAGACCAACATATTCCTGTTAAGGAATCTGTTGCATTATTTTTATATGTTTTCTAATGACCAAAAAAAATTATTTTTTCAAGGCAATATTTAAAACTGAATAAATGGTATATCAAATTACCAGTAGTTAGACAAGAGGTAAGAAATACATGATTGAACAATTTACTAAGTTTAATAAGGATTATAACATAAGTTTAACTAGTTGAACTCTCTGCTAATATGATTGTGTTGAAGCCTTATAGATACACAAATTGAAGTAACTGTTACAACAAAAGATCAAGGTAGGTACAATAAAAAAAAACTATCACAACTAATGTATTGGGAGTGTGTGGTGTAAATATGAAGCTTATCTATGATTTGCCAAGATGAGAGGGTTTGATACAGATACGGCCTTCTGGACACACGTCATGTCCCCCTCTGCTTATGTAATCCTAAGGGGCATTATCGTAATTTGTATGTCTCACTTCCCTGTATAAGGGAGTGGTAGTATCTCTAATTTTACATCTTGAAAACATTGTGAGTGTTAGAATCTCCTAGGTGAGTGAGGCTCTTAGGGGGGGACCAGCCCTCAAGAGATTCGGGTCGATCTTGCCTCGACAATTATATCTCTCGTTGTGTTCAATCATTTAATTTTTATTCTTGATAGCGTGCAACTATCAGAGTTCATCATTAGATTCAAGGGTGTTACGTAATGCACTGGAAAATTTGGATAGTTTTGAAGTCCCAAATGATACAAATCTAATACTTTGCATAACCATATACATGTAAATGTATATGATAGTACATGTGGGGTACACTAAGTATATTGCTAAAATGAAAGAGAAAGAAAAGGAGAAAGAGATATCTTATGTCCATTGGACAAAGAACATGGATTGTTCTCTTACTAGTTCTCCACTAGGGCAACAATATTTTGGTAACAAAGAAAACAATGAATGGAAAGAGGTTACATTCACAACTGCAATAACTGTATTAAAGAATGATTGCACGGTAAGTGTTAACAAAGAAAAAAGGTTGGCTTGGTTAAAGATGTAGAATAAATATTATTAAGGAAATCTATGCAATGCTTCACACTAGTGAATTCAAGTGGGATTACAATAGTCAATACGGTTAAAGTTGATGGCAAAAATATTTGGGCAAATAATGGTAAGATGACTTCTTGTTAATTTAGTTACTTTATTATAATTATTATTATTTATATAACAATATGAAAATCATAATATTGCGAATAAGCAGGCTCATGCAGTAGTTAAATAATGATGAGAGAAGGTGATAGTAAATTGGCAGATTTGGAAACAATCTGTGGTATTGATAAAGCAACTAGAGTTATTGCAAAATTGGAAAGGAAGCAGTAAATGAGATTAATTTAGACGAATTTGGTGGAAAGGAAAGCTATTCATATTAGAAACATGTTAAGTATACTACAATTGTGACGCAGGACGAATCTATAGGCGGCGAGAAATCTGCGACATAACTCTACATGCTATGCAAAGCCCGACGGATTAATCACAAATTAGATAATAAACATTAACATCCCACGCAAATAATTCTAAGCAAGGCAAGATAATTTATTAAGCGAACAAGCTTTGGTTTCCCTCCGCGGGGAGGGCCAAAGATAGAGCGCGCGGCGAATAATTCCTTCCTGCAGTTAGAGATTAATCTAGACACAAATAACTATAATAAAATGAACATTCAAGCAAGCATGTAATATTCCAAACGATAACAATGTTTTACAACCCAATACCAATACAAAAACACAACACAAATATTAGGGACTGTTGTAAATAAAGAAAATCTGAACGTTGGAGGGCTCAAAGAGGTTCCGGTGGTTGGTGGACCGGATCGGGTAAGGGGAGGGCTGATTGGGTATTGGGGAGGGCTGGATCGGGGAGGGAAGAGGCTGGATCTGGCTGGAAAAGTCCAGATCTGGACTGTTCCAAGGGGGATGGGGTGCTGGGAGGTGGTTCCACGGAGGGAGGAGTGCTGGCAGCAAACCTGGGAAGAATAGGGTGCTGGATCTGGGTGGCGCAGGGCTGGATCTGGGCTGAAACGCCCAGATCTGGACAGATTTAGAAGGGTGGGGTGCAGGGAGGTGTTTCCACGGACTGGGAGGGTGGCTGGCAGTGAAGGAAGGGAAAAAGGGGGGGCGGCGGCCTGGGATATGGGCGGCCAGAGGGGAGGGAAGTGGCTGGCAGCAGTAGGGGAAGGAGGAGGGCGGCTGGCTGGCTGCGGGCTGGCTGCAGGGAGGGCTGGCGGCCTGCTGTTGGTAGGGGGGCTGGCGGCTTGGATGGGTGGAGGGAGAGGAGAACAAAGGGAAAAAAAGATAACTTACCCAAGGAGTCGTCACCAAGGGGAACCACGGAGTCGGCACCGCGGAAGGATCACCGGAAATGAGGAAGATGAACTATCCAGATTTCAGCAATAAAATACAGCAGCCCTAATATCTATTATTTATAAGAAATGAAGATTAGGGCACCCGGAATCAACGGCTATGATTGGCCGTTGGTTTCGGGGCCAAAACTACATGAAATAATAACCGAAAAATACAAAGCTATATATGAAATCGACTCGCAACACGAATCCGAACGCATCCATGGAGTCGGATCGTCGATCCGGGCACGCCATATATGGTAAGTCGCCAAATCAGCCCCGCGTGGGCCCAAAGCTCGTCCTCGCCTATGCTCCGCATCAATCTCCCCGGCTTGAAAGAATTCATCTCCCGATGAATAGGGGTCATACTTCTCTCGCCGCATGCCAGGTAAAACTCGAAGAGGTCCGCCAGAGGTCGTCCAAGTGTCGACGCTGAAAAGTGGCCTCGCCAATCAACTCCTCCGGACTGAAAAATTTCCATCCCCGATGAGTGGAGACCGACGTACTGAAGTCGAAGTCCGAGGGCGAATCGATCAAGCTCATCTCTCAACACACTAGTAGAAGGATCCGGTGGAATCTGAGGTGCCAAAGGTGATACCGTTGGGGACAACATCCCGGGTAAATAAGGGTCAGAGGTGGGCTGAGAACGGGGCAATGAATGTGGTGGCAAGGGCTCGGGGGTAGACTGAGTGGTGGATGGTAAAAACAGTGGTAAAGGCTCGGGAGGGCCGCCAAGATGTGGGCCTGAATACTCGTGAGGTGCAAAGTATGGCGTCAGGTCCTCGACATTGAACACAGTATGGGTACCCATGCTCACGGGGATGTCCAACTCATAAGCATTCGTCCCGATGCGCCTCAGGACTAAGTAGGGACTCATTCGTCTAACGCTCAAGCTTTTAGCAAGCCTCGCACGGAGCCTCACAACGCAGATTCTCACCATCACCTGCTCGCCTTCATGAAGTACCCGCACTTGCCAATGAACATCCGCATGTGATTTACAAAATTTATTATCATTATGGATTCTTCGTCGGGCCGACTCATGACACACATGCAAACGATGAATATACAACACAACAAACTTATGCCAATGATGACAAAACGGCGTAACAGACTCATGCAAATGATGACAAAACGACTCAACAAACGCATACAAATGATGTAAATGACACATGATCGACACAACATACTCACTATGGGAATGACTAATAATCATTTGAAAATCTACCAAAGGAGGTGGCCTATCAGGAGGTTCTCTCGGAGGAGTGTAGCAAAACTCATCTCGTGTGAGACGAGTGCCCAGATGATCGAGAGAGACAACTATACTTGAATAAGAGCTCGTAAAGATCCAAGTGTCCCTTAAGGAACGTGACACATCAGGGGGCTCGCCAGGAGGTGTGTAAGAAAAGTCATTGCGAATGCGACGACTGCCTAAGTGAAAATCGTGTGCACCGACTAGAAGACGTGACTCTACAGTGTGGTGAGTGTCCCCGAAAAGAAAGCGCTCGTCTGGTTGGTCAGCAGGTGGTGCATCCCAAAACTCAGCGAGAGTGCGATGTGTCAGCAGGTGGTGCCTTAAACATTGGATGATCCTCACAATATCCATCCTCTGGGGTGGGGTCAGGGACGATAATGGAAGAGGCTTCCATAAGTCGATACTCATACATGCGAGGCTCACCTGAATCTCATCCTCATCAGGGTGTGGCGGATCATCCGGAGGCTCAACTGGGGGCTCATCACAGAACTCGTCACTTAGGGTCATGGTCCTCCAGATGAGTACCATCGTGAGGGGTAGTGTCCCCGTGAATGGATGACATGACCACTACGAGATCAACACTATGCTCTGGGCTCTCGGTCGCGATGTGACTCAGGGACATGATAATGGGAGAGCGACATAGACCTAGACTCAAGAATGGGTCTGTGGGTGCGGTGTCAAGATGTGAGTCAAGGGTAGGGGTGCTAAGCAACCCATGACATGCCAGAGGTGGTGGTGTGGGTGAGGGGCACGACACTATAGGCTCAGGAGGTCGCTCAGGCTCACACTCAGTCGGGGTCGCGGGAGACGGGTCAGAAACAAGAGATATGTCACTCACTGGGCTAAGCACCTCACTGGGGTAAGAGCAATCTTCATCAGGTATCACTTCTGCCATGTCTGACGGAACAATGGTAGGCAGGGTGGTGTCCTCGGTATGGGAGGAGCTCGTACTGCAGAGGTCAAAGTGAGGATCCAACCGACCAGCTCTTGTGGATCTCAAAGACTGTTCGTAACGAAGGGCAAGCTGATAGGTCTGCTCGAAGGACTTCGAGCTATGATAAACCACCTCAGTACGAATGTCTGATCGAAGGCCAGACCGAAATCTGCAAGAGGCCATGGCTGGGTCCTCTCGGATATCGCTCCTCACGACTAACTCATCAAAACGATCCCTGTACTCAGCGACGGACATGGATCCTTGCTGAAGGGAAAATAATTGGTCGAGCATGCGACTTAGATACGACGAAGGCAGGTACCTCAGACACAATGTACGCTTCATGTCCACCCAACTAGTGATGCGATGTAGACGATCTCGCTCGCGTGTCCTCTCAATGCTAGCCCAATATGCCTTCACCTGATCTAAAAGTCTAAGTTTCGCAAACTTGACGCGACGCTCACCGAATACCTCAAAATGATCAAGATAATACTCCATGTCCACGAGCCAATAACTGAAAAACTCGGGACTCGATGAGCCGTCAAAGGAAGGGGCAACAGTACGAAACTGACTCTCAAGATCTCTCTCACATCGACGATCCTCATAATAGTCATCTCTAAGGTAACCGAGTCTAGCCGAAGGATCAACACGATCCGCTCGCGTGCAAGGATATGAACGACGACAATAATTATACTGATCGTCTCTAGTGTAGTGGTCTCGTGTCGGTGGGTCAACACGATCTCTAAAAGTGGTGTGCTGCGATCGAGAATAATCATCGTAGTAACGTGAAGATCTCCCTGACGGGGCCCTGTGAGAGCGGGTGCTAGTGGACTCAAGACCTCCAAAGTGAAGGGAGGAATAATCGTGATACCTAGACATAATAAAAAACCTATAGACTCTACGACTGCGTATCGAAAAGTGCGCGCAACCTTGCTCTGATACCAATTGACGCAGGACGAATCTATAGGCGGCGGATAAACCGTAACCTAACCCTACATGCTATGCAAAGCCCGACAGATTAATCACAAATTAGATAATAACATTAACATCCCACACAAATAATTCTAAGCAAGGCAAGATAATTTAATAAGCGAACAAGCTTTGGTTTCCCTCCGCGTGGAGGGCCAAAGATAGAGCGCGCGACGAATAATTCCTTCCTGCAGTTAGAGATTAATCTAGGCACAAATAACTATAAAAATGAACATCCAAGCAAGCATGTAATATTTCAAACGATAACAATGTTTTACAACCTTTAACCAATACAAAGCATATCACAAATCTGGAATAAAATTAGGGCTGCAGTAATTTTACGTAGATCTGAGATTTTGGATGCGCGGTAGGGTTTTCCGGAGGGTGAGAGACTAGATCGGGCAAGGGAAGTGGTTCCACGAAATGGAGGGGCTGTTGGCTGCGGATATGGAGGGTGAGGGGCTGATTAGGGCGGCGCCGGACTGGATCTGTACAGGCGGTCCAGATCTGGACAGATTACGGTCCTGCAGTGGACAGAGAGGAGGCGAGGCTAGGGCTGAAGGTGGGGCTGTTGCTGTGAGGTAGGCGGCAGGGAGGGGTTGCTGATGGGCTGCGGGTTTGGAGAGGGCTGCTGCAGACAGCGGGCTGGCAGCGTCTGGAGGCTGCAGGACAGGGGGGGGATGGCCGGCGGTGGCTAGAAGGAGGGGGAAAACTTTATTGATGAATAGTAAATTTCATTTCTCCACAGTAGCTTTAAATAGGTATGAATTTCTTGGCAGTAGTGGTTGGAGTTGGGGTGGAGAACCGCAGCTGTTTGGGGCTGGCTGGACGTGGGCAGCAGCTGTTGGGAGGGCTGGAGGTGGGCGATGGATGGCTGGACAGCAGGTTGGGTGGGGTGGAAACGGGGAAAGTGCAAGGATACAAGGATCTTACCCGAGGAGTCGTCACCAAGGGGTTCCACGGAGTCGGCACCGCGGCGAGGATCACCGGAAATGAGGAAGAAGCTCTCCAAATTTCAGCAATAAAATACAGCAGCCCTAATATCTATTATTTATAAGAAATGAAGATTAGGGCACCCGGAATCAACGGCTATGATTGGCCGTTGGTTTCGGGGCCAAAACTAAATGAAATAATAACCGAAAAATACAAAGCTATATATGAAATCGACTCGCAACACGAATCCGAACGCATCCATGGAGTCGGATCGTCGATCCGGGCACGCCATATATGGTAAGTCGCCAAATCAGCCCCGCGTGGGCCCAAAGCTCGTCCTCGCCTATGCTCCGCATCAAATTGGTAGTCAACCTTCAAAGAAAAAAAAAACTCAACTTCATCAGATATTCTGGCGAAAGCTGTTTCATCAATTGCTAGAAGTTTCGGTAAATCCTATGAATTGGTAGAAGATATGCAATAACGTGGGACTTCTACATTAATGTGGGATGAACTGTCTAATGTTGTTGGAGCTGGAGGCATCAAGAGGCTTAAAGCTATGGATCTCCTAACCAATGATGGGTTAAAATATGTCATTTTTATTACAATTCCAAAACATATGCAGAAGATATGTGTACAACCCTCATATTTTCCGAGTCGGTGTGACCCGACGCAGATGAGGTCGTGATAGAGAGGGCGACCGTTGCGCAGCGGACCGAACCAACAGAGGTCGTCAAGACCAAAAAGAGAAGGCCGGGGGGGGGGGGGGGGGGGCAGATCTCCTTGGGCAAGTGAACCTTTGGTCCACTCGCCCGAGTGTGTGTGTGTCTGGGGGGGGGGGGGGGGGGGGGGCAAGTGGACCTCGGGTCCACTCGCCCAAGGTGGGGGGCGAGTGGACCTTGGGTCCACTCGCCCCAAGCCCGTGGGCGAGTGGACCATAGGTCCACTCGCCCGGGCAGCTCTCGCCCGGTAGGTTGAGTGGACCGCAAGGTCCACTCGCCCAGTCAGGGTGGTGGACCTCGGTCCACTCATTCGACCCCCGACAAGGGGGGGGGGGGGGGGGGGGGGGGGGGGGGGGGGGGGGGGAGTGGACGTCTCAAGCTCCACTCGCCCCTCCTCTTGTTTCGGTCGTTCGGGTTGGTTGTTGGGCTGCGGATAGTAGATTTTTGGCTATCCGCAGCCCAAGTTTTGGGAAGTCTATAAATAGACCCCCATGGGCACCTTGGGAAGGGATGTTGGTACCCCCCCTCCCTCGCGTGTGAGCAAGCATTACCCCTCCCCTCCCCCTGTCATTGAAGGTGGACGGTGAGGTGATCCTTAGTGCCCTCCAAGGTGCCCAGGCTCAGCATTGGCTTGGGAGGAGAAGTTCCATGTGAGCTTCCGGGTATGTGGTGGGACCTCCACGCTGCAGCTTAAGAGGTTTGTTTGTGGACTTAGAAGTTTTCTGAGGGCAAGGTTCTTCGGTTCTTAGTGACTGGTCAAGGGTCTCGCTTAAGTCAAGTAATGGTTAGCTGCATCCCCCTTGCGAACGTCGAAATCGGTTCTCTGGTTTCAACATTATGGTGCGGTGAGCGTGGAAGCAGCTAGTTCGGAAAGCCCTGAGTAAGCCTCATGGCTGGAAGCAATGAGCTGGGGGACTCACCCCTGCCGGCAAGTGCATGAAGGAAGGTGACTTCGAGGAGTTCAGGAAGTCAATCCAGGAAGTCTTGCGGTTTGCACTCCCCCCTCAGGGTGAATGCTCGGCATCGCCAACACCCGTGCTCGCCTCGCCATCTTTGATGGAGATAGAGCAAGCATGTCGGCAAGGGAAGGGGCCAGCCTCGGAGGAAGGCCTAAACCTCCAAGCGCGAGCGCTCTTCAACAACTCCCCTGGGGCCAGCCGCCCCGAGTGAGGGGGTAGGGAGGATGCCTCCGTCTCACCAGGAAGGAGGTGGAGTCCCTGTGCCAGATTCAACAAAAACACGGGGAGACGCAAGGAAGCTACGCAGATCGGTTCCAGAGGCAAGTCTCCCACCTCCAGGTTGACCAGGGAAGCAGGAAGGACCAGGAGAAAGAAAAGGAATGAAAAGGCAGAGAAAGTGGAGGAGGTAATAAAAGAGATGACCGAGATGCATGTGGCCGAGTAGGCGCAAGAAGGCGCGTTGTAATAGATATGTAACCTCCCCATGTTGAATAAAAAGTAGGTAGAGATATAACCTTAGGTAAAGCCTCTGGGAAGGTGTTGGGTTCCTCTGCCTCCAGGTGAAGGTAAGCACCTAGGATGTGGATGGGTACTCCGCCCCCGGTTGGCAATATCCCCGACTAGAGACCATTCTCCGGGCTCAGTCATGCCGGTAGATGGGAGACTCATCGGGTCGACTCGCCACATGTGGAGTGGCTTGGGAAGGTGTTGGGTTCCTCTGCCTCCAGGTGAAGGTAAGCACCTATGATGTGGATGGGTACTCCGCCCCCAGTTGGTAATATCCCCGACTAGAGACCATTCTCCGGGCTCAGTCATGCCGGCAGATGGGAGGCTCATCGGGTCGACTGATTGGTAATATCCCCGACTAGAGACCATTCTCTGGGCCCAGTCATGCCGGCAGATGGGAGACTCATCAGGTCGACTGATTGGTAATATCCCCGACTAGAGACCATTCTCCGGGCTCAGTCATGCCGGTAGATGGGAGACTCATCGTGTCGACTCGTCACATGTGGAGTGGCTTGGGAAGGTGTTGGGTTCCTCTGCCTCCAGGTGAAGGTAAGCACCTAGGATGTGGATGGGTACTCCGCCCCCAGTTGGTAATATCCCTAACTAGAGACCATTCTCCGGGCTCAGTCATGCTGGTAGATGGGAGACTCATCGGGTCGACTGATTGGTAATATCCCCGACTAGAGACCATTCTCCGGGCTCAGTCATGCCGGCAGATGGGAGACTCATCGGGTCGACTCGATGCTTGAGTAAGTAACTTGGAGAGATGATGAGCTCCTCCGCCTCCAGGTAAGCTAGGCCCCTAGGACGTGGATGGGTATTCTACCTCCAGTTGGTTTGAAAAGTGTCGAGTTCCTCTGCTTCCAGGTAAGCTAGGCCCCTAGGACGTGGACGGGTACCCCGCCCCCAACTGGTTTGGGAAGGAGCTGGGTTCCTCTGCCTCCAGGCAAGCTAAGCCCCTAGGACGTGGACGGATACTCCGCCCCCAATTGGTTCGGAAAGGTGTTGAATTCCTCTACCTCCAAGTAAGCTAAGCACCTAAGACGCGGATTGGATCTCTGCCTCAGTTGCTTTGATAAGATGGTGGAGTTCCTCTGCCTCTAGGTGAAGGTAAGCACCTAAGACGCGGATTGGATCTCTGCCTCAGTTGCTTTGATAAGATGGTGGAGTTCCTCTGCCTCTAGGTGAAGGTAAGCACCTAAGACGCGGATTGGATCTCTGCCTCAGTTGCTTTGATAAGATGATGGAGTTCCTCTGCCTCTAGGTAGTGGTAAGCACCTAAGACGCGGATTGGATATCTGCCTCAGTTGTTTTGATAAGACGGTCGAGTTCCTCCACCTCTAGGCGAAGGTAAGCACATAAGACGTGGATTGGATCTCTGCCTCAGTCGCCTCAATAAGATGGCTGAATCCCTCCGCCCCTCGGTGAGGGTAAGCACCTGGGACGTGGATCAGTTCTCCGCCCCCGGGTAGTTCGGGGAATTGTTAGTTCACTCCCCCTCCAGGTGAGCTCGGCTCCCTGGTAGTTGTGCAGTTTCCTCCCCCTCCATGTGAGCTCGGCTCCCTGGTAGGTGTGGAGTTCCCTCCCCCTCCAGGTGAGCTCGGCTCCCTGGTAGGTGTGGAGTTCACTCCCCCTCCAGGTGAGCTCGGCTCCCTGGTAGGTGTGGAGTTCCCCCCCCCCCCCTCCAGGTGAGCTCGACTCCCTGGTATGTGTGGAGTTCCCCCCCCCCCCCCCCTCCGGGTGAGCTCGACTCCCTGGTAGGTGTGGAGTTCCCTCCCCCTCCGGGTGAGCTCGGCTCCCTGGTAGGTGTGGAGTTCCCTCCCCCTCCAGGTGAGCTCGGCTCCCTGGTAGGTGTGGAGTTCCCTCCCCCTCCAGGTGAGCTCGGCTCCCTGGTAGGTGTGGAGTCCCCCCCCCTACAGGTGAGCTCGGCTCCCTGGTAGGTGTGGAGTTCCCTCCCACTCCAGGTGAGCTCGGCTCCCTGGCAGGTGTGGGGTTTTCGCCTCCCACCTCAAGTCGAGCTCAGCTCGACTAGAGGTGTTGAGTTTTTCTCCACCTCAGGTCAAGTTCAATTCGACCTAAGGTGTTGAGCTTTCTCCACCTTCAGTTGAGCTCGGCTCATAGGAGGGTTGTTAAGTGGAGAAAAGTTTGCCTTCCACCTCAGGTCGAGCTCGACTCGACTAGAGGTGTTGAGTTTTTCTCCACCTCAGGTCAAGTTCAATTCGACCTAAGGTGTTGAGCTTTCTCCACCTCCAGTTGAGCTCGGCTCATAGGAGGGTTGTTAAGTGGAGAAAGGTTTGCCTTCCACCTCAGGTCGAGCTCGGCTCGACTAGAGGTGTTGAATTTTTCTCCACCTCAGGTCAAGTTCAATTCGACCTAAGGTGTTGAGCTTTCTCCACCTCCAGTTGAGCTCGGCTCATAGGAGGGTTGTTAAGTGGAGAAAGGTTTGCCTTCCACCTCAGGTCGAGCTCAGCTCGACTAAGGGTGTTGAGTTTTTCTCCACCTCAGGTCAAGTTCAATTCGACCTAAGGTGTTGAGCTTTCTCTACCTCCAGTTGAGCTCGGCTCATAGGAGGGTTGTTAAGTGGAGAAAGGTTTGCCTTCCACCTCAGGTCGAGCTTGGCTCGACTAAGGGTGTTGAGTTTTTCTCCACCTCAGGTCAAGTTTAATTCGACCTAAGGTGTTGAGCTTTCTCCACCTCCAGTTGAGCTCGGCTCATAGGAGGGTTGTTAAGTGGAGAAAGGTTTGCTTTCCGCCCCAACGTTAGGTTCAGTTGAAAAACTCGGCAGGAGTATCCCGTTGGCAGGGCCCATCGTGGATTCCCCTAAGGTCCCACCTACTCGTTAAATAGGTGGGTTGGACTTTCTTTCCGAGCTTAAGGCAAGCTCGAAAAGAGCAGGGATTGTGTACAACCCTCATATTTTCCGAGTCGGTGTGACCCGGCGCAGATGAGGTCGTGATAGAGAGGGCGACCGTTGCGCAGCGGACTGAACCAACAGAGGTCGTCAAGACCAAAAAGAGAAGGCCCGGGGGGGGGGGGGCAGATCTCCTTGGGCAAGTGAACCTTTGGTCCACTCGCCCGAGTGTGTGTGTGTGTGTGTGTGGGGGGGGGGGGGGGGGGGGGGGGGGCGAGTGGACCTCGGGTCCACTCGCCCGGGCAGCTGGGCGAGTGGACCAAGGGTCCACTCGCCCGGTAGGTTGAATGGACCGCAAGGTCCACTCGCCCAGTCAGGGTGGTGGACCTCGGTCCACTCATTCGACCCCCGGCAAGGTGGGGAGTGGACGTCTCAAGCTCCACTCGCCCCTCCTCTTGTTTCGGTCGTTCGGGTTGGTTGTTGAGCTGCGGATAGTAGATTTTTGGCTATCCGCAGCCCAATTTTTGGGAAGTCTATAAATAGACCCCCATGGGCACCTTGAGAAGGGATGTTGTACCCCCCCTCCCTCACGTGTGAGCAAGCACTACCCCTCCCTCCCCCTGTCATTGAAGGTGGACGGTGAGGTGATCCTTAGTGCCCTCCAAGGTGCCCAGGCTCAGCATTGGCTTGGGAGGGGAAGTTCCATGTGAGCTTCCGGGTATGTGGTGGGACCTCCACGCTGCAGCTTAAGAGGTTTGTTTGTGGACTTAGAAGTTTTCTGAGGGCAAGGTTCTTCGGTTCTTAGTGACTGGTCAAGGGTCTCGCTAGGGTCAAGTAAGGGTTAGCTGCATCCCCCTTACGAACGTCGAAACCGGTTTTCTGGTTTCAACAATATGCTTGTTAATGCACTCTGTAATCTAAGTTGTTTGAAGATTATTTCTGTTTATGTCTCAAACATTGAGCTTTGGTTTGTTTAAAGAAGATTGAATGTGAACTTGTTTTACAAATAGTCCTCACTGTGGTAAGCAGTTGTATGCCATTTAATTTCTTAATTATATGAATCTGTTGCGCAAGTGAACATTTTCTTATAGCAATTTGTTACGGATGCGGACGATGGTACAGAGCTCGAAGGGGAGTTGACAGCGTGGTGTGTTTACTCCAGGAGGAAGGGGTCCACGACGGAGACACCGACGTGATTGATAATGCCCCAGGCGGGTTGTTTTATCTTTTATTTAAGTTGTATTACGGATTTCTTGCTTATTTACCCTTTTGCCCGAGGAGGGGTTCTAATACCGCAACCCTCTTGTAGTTTGTATCTTTGCATCATTTGGAATGAAAAGTTTTGGAGCCTAGGGCTGGCCAAGAGTCCCTCTAGAATTCCTCTCTTCCTTCCTCTTAATCTTCTCGGATTGGAGCGGTGAAACCCTAAGGGGTAACATAATCATATTTCTTTTACACTAGTTTGATGGAAAGTCTTATATTCTGTTGATGATTTTTTCCTTAATATCACTTTACTTCCTATCTTTGACTTTTTATGATGTCTTACTTCAAAATCATGAACACTTAGCCTTGAATAATCATGAAATAATGATCATATGTGTTGAAGCCAGGAAAATCCCGACTCCAAAATTCGGATCAATGCAGCCGGAGGCTACTTGCCTAGCAGTCCAACGAGAAAGCTTGGCCGACAACGACGAAAAACTAGGAGAGTAACAACGACAATAAGACCCCAGGTGCTGCGGCAGGGAGGTCCCACCACGTACCCAGAAGCTCAAAGGAGTCTTCTCCTCCACAACCAACGAATGACCGAGCTTGGTACTAAGAAGGCACTGGCTATGGAGGATTCTCGCCTATAAGGAGGGCGAAGATCTGATTTTTGACAAGTGCCCTTCCTGGTACCCCTGGGGGTCTATTTATAGACAAATCTTGAGGGAGGGGGTGCAAGCGACTGTCCCTGGCACCCTTTGAGATGGTTGAACAAAGGCTTAAGCGAGCGAGTAGGCAAGGATCTCGTCGCAGGTTGGCGAGTTGGTTGATGAAAGTCGCCTATATGCGAGTATGTCCAGGCTTGTTACCTTCTCGCTCGTCTGTCTGGATAACTTCGGGGTGTACTCCTTCTCGACTGTTGGGGGCGAGCAAGGCCCTACTCGCACCCTGGGGTTACATAATCCCGATACGTTGTCTGATATCTTCGTGTTGACCATTGACTCTGACTTCTGCCTACGTGACTTTGAATGAACCCACCCTCAGAGAATAGGGGTTGTACAATATGCATTTTGATCGGACGGTCACCATCAAATTTAGTTGATTGTTGCATGGCTGCAAACCATTTTTGATTCTAAAAATTCTCGTTCTGACTATAATTTCCTCAGGTTAGCTCGGATTTTGTACTGTTTTGATTCTGTGGTGATAAAGTCATCAAATTATATATGTAGATGTGTGTATGATTGTGTAGATTGGAGATTTTGTTTGTGTAGATGTGTGTGTGTTTTGTGTATATGTGTAATTATGGTTGTGTGTAGATGTGTATTTTGTGTGGATTTGTTGTTTGTGTAGATGTACGTTGTGTGTATGTGGTTGTTGTTGTGTGTGTATGTGTTTGTTTATGTGTATGTGGTTGTGGTTGTGGTTGTGTATGTTATGTGGTTGTGTATGTTAAGTGGTTGTATGGTTGTGTATGTATGTGATGGTTGTGTATGTGTGTGTGGTTGTGTGTAGATGTGTATTTATAATGCTTGTTGTGTGGATTTGTTGTTTGTGTAGATGTATGTTGTGTGTATGTGGTTGCTGTTGTGCGTGTGTGTTGTGTGTATGTGTTTGTTGTGTGTATGTGTATGTGGTTGTGTATGTGTTTGTTGTTGTGTGTATGTGTTTGATGTGTGTGTGTATGTGATTGTGGTTGTATATGTATGTGGTTGTGGTTGTATATGTATGTGCGTATGTTGTGTGTTATGTGTGTATGTGGTTGTTGTTGTGTCTTGTATGTGTTGTTTGTATATGTATGTGTGTAGTTATGTATTTATTTTGTGTTTCATAGATGGATACTCTTATCGAGTTTCATAAGAAAAGAAGAATGGACATCACGAGAAAGAGAGCTGTGGTAGCCGCTTTATCTGTTGTCGCTGTTATTTTGATGAAAAATTGCAAAAACAGTTGTCCAAGCATTAGGACACAACACGATACTCCCCGATTGACGCTTTTAAATAGGATATATAACGGGACAGATATCAACTGTTATAACCAATTGCGTGTGAACAAGGGCGCTTTCCGTAGCTTGTGTACGGTATTAGTGGATGGGGTTTTTTTGAGTGAGACTCAAAATGTATCAGTGAAGGAATCAGTAGGGTTGTTCTTACATGTCCTAGTACATAACATCAAATTTCGGATTGTAGATGGTACGTACCTACGTTCCACCGATATCATAAGCCGTCATTTCAGCCTTGTGTTAACGACAATCATGAAGATGAGTTCGGCGTATATCAAACGTCCTGAAACATCACAAGCACATAGGTGGAGATACTTTAAAGATTGTGTTGGTGCTATTGATGGCACACACATTGACGTCATTGTACCACTAAGTGACCAAGGAAGATATCGCAACAAAAAATAAGTTATTACCACCAATGTCCTCGGAGTATGTGATGCTGATATGAAATTCATATATATTTTACCTGGTTGGGAGGGTTCTTCATCAGATTCAAGGGAGCTTCGTAATGCATTGGAGAGGGAGGATTGCTTTGAAGTACCCGTAGGTAAGATTATCCCTAATCGTACACTATCTTGACAACAAGAGTATTTCCCTATATATAACATATAATTTAAAATTGTAGGTGTTGAAGCCGAGCGGTCTCATCTCGGCGGTCTCATGTCCGCAAACTCCGCGGTCTCAAACTCCATCGAGCAACGGGCTGGTATCCGCGGTCTCGGCGGTCTCCGATCTGCGGTCTCCCACTTCCCCTCAGATATGCCAGTCCGCTTCTGGTGAAGTTCAGCGGTCTCCAGCTCCATCAAACGACGATCTGTTAACCGCAGTCACTGCGGTCTCCCAGCAGCAGACCGCCACTTCTCCTCAGATGTGCCAGTTCGCTTCTGGTAAAGTTCAGCGGTCTCCAGCCCCATCAAACGACGATCTGTTAACCGCGGTCACTGCGGTCTCCCAGCAGCAGACCGCCACTTCTCCTCAGATGTGCCAGTTAGCTTCTTGTGAAGAGAAGCAGTTTGGTAGCCTCGGTCTCCCCCTTACGGGGGAGTGTTCGCCAGCGCGGTCTTGCGGTCTTGCGGTCAGCTAGCTCACTGCCTTCAAGATGATTGTCTATTGGCGGTCTCCTCAATCACACGACCTACCTCCTGTTGTGTGACCGCCAATCTCCTCTCCAGACCGCTGAGGTCGCTGCGGTCTGGTTCTTCTTGACCGCCTGACCGCGCAGCTTTCTCTGTATATTGTATTTGTATTTAGTCTCACATCGTGTATTTGTATTTTCCTCTTTCCCTCCTAGTCTATATAAAGGAGGCAATATTCATGTAATTCTCAGATTTTTTGGAAATAAAAAATACTATTATTTCAATTTTTCACAGTAAGTAAGTATTATCTTGTCGACGCGGGTTATATAAATGGCCCAGGATATCTAGCTCCTTATCGGTCGACACGTTATCATCTTCAGGAATGGGCAACTCAAGGAAACAATCCTACTACCTATAAGGAGTTATTTAATCTTCGACATTCCAAGAAAAGAAACGTCATCGAAAGAACCTTCGGATTACTAAAAAAGATGGGCAATCTTACGTCAACCATCTTTTTTTAATATCAAGCAACAAGTATGTCATTCAAAGAAGAACATAGTTTTCTTGTTATGCATTATCAAAAAATTTAATTGTGCTTTATTATTACACAGGTTCAAATTATTAATGCTTGTTGCATTCTCCACAATTTCTTGGTAGACAGGAGGCTACTAAATGATGTCAGATTATTGGCGGAAGCTGATGCAGAAATATTAACACAAAATAGTAGCGGGGATAGTTTTGAGTATGCAGATACGGTTGAACCCATTCAAGCGACAAATGAATGGACAACATTCAGAGATAACTTAACTTTAACGATGTTTAATGAGTATCAAGATCGAATGACAAATATGCTTACAATATAGTATTTGCTATCATTTTGTGTAGTTGTCATTTTTGTGTTGCTAACATTTTGTATCGCTATCATTTTGTGTTGCTAACATTTTGTATCGCTATCATTTTGTGTTGCTATCATTTTGTATCGCTAGCATTTTTGTATCACTATCAATCTATATCATGTGCATTTTGTATCGTTATCTTTCTGTATATATAAAATTTTCATGATATTAAATTTTACAGTGCTGCTATGGAAAAGAATAAAACTCAAGCTTCAAAAGAGAAGGAAAAGTCATACATTCATTGAACCAATGAAATGAATTATGCTCTATTTGCTTCTCTTTTAGAGCAACTACATCTTGGTAACAAGGGTTCAAACGGGTGGAAAGGAGTAGATTCACCGCTGCTATCACAAGTCTGTGGGATGAGTGCCGAGTCCGTGTTAGCAAAGAAAAAATATCGGCGAGAATGAAAAGGTGGAATAAATACTACCAGGAAATTTCGACAATGCTAGATACAAGTGGATTTTGGTGTTATTTGGAACGACATGTGGTACAAGTTGACAGTGAGCAAGTCTGGACCGATTATATAAAGGTACTGAATTTTCTTGTGTATTTATCACTACTTTGTGGGATGTTGTACAAATTTGATGTCCACCAATTAATTTTATTAATGCAGGCACATCCATCCCTGAAGTATTACAAAGATAAAGTAATCGTCAATTGGGGTGATTTGGCCACCCTTTGTGGGACTGACAGAGCAAACGGTGCTAATGCGTCAACGGGATTGGAATCTACCTATGATTTTGACGTGGAAGGGATTCCTGAAGAGGATATTGCAGCAGAGCCAAGTGGTCAAAATAAAAAGAAACCCAAAAAACATTCAGTTATTGATATGATTGCAGAAGCTGTCATTCATATTGCGAATAACATGGATAATCCAATTGAAATTTCCCCAGTCGGAGCACCTTCGAGTTCCAGGATTGAAACAGTGTATCAGGCATTATCTGTTATGACAGATCTCTCAGAGGATGATCTTATAAAAGCCATAGATTTACTCAGCGTTGACGCGACAAAGTGTGAGGTCTTCTTGGTCTTGCCAGAGATTGCTAGGAGAAGATGGTTGCACATTCATATAGGCGATTAGTTTGGAGCTTATATGTTTTATTTTGAATGTATTGGATTACTATGACATGCACATTTTGAAGTCGTAAAAGTTTGTATGTCTTAACTAAGTTTGATATGGTCGGCTACTAGCTATTTCATTTTTGTGATATTCGTTTGTATCAAGCATTATCTATCTTAACTAAGTTTGATATGGTCGTAGAATTTTGTATGTCTTGCAATGAGTTTTTAATAAAGTGAGTATTGTATGTCGTTTACATATTCATTGTGATATTTTTGTCAATTCCAGTCTCTGAATTTCATCCTGCAACCGAACAGAAATATTGAAATATTCAATTCCTGTGACTGAAAACCTTCCTGCAAACGAACACAAGAATTGGTTTTGACCCAATTCCAAAACCTCTGCGCCGTAGGTTTTCGGTCAAAACCAATTCCTGTTAATCAAAACCTACGAAATGAACGGACCCTTAGGGTTCACACTGTATAAATAACCCTTTTAAGAGAGGAATACAAAATTAATTCGTTCTCCAAATCTAACAACTTGTGCGAAGTAGGTGAGATTTAGTATGTTGAAAATCCTTCTCATGTATTAATAAGGAAAATAACTAGGTATGCAACAATAAAGATTTTGGATTCATATTTCAAAAAATCTCAACAAAAATAATGGTAATGGCACTCAATCAAACCAACGCGCTTGATAAAGATAGTGATCGTGACCCATTAAGAGTAACACCTGCAAACATGGTCTTACTAGGTGCAACAAAACCCTAAGCCCCCGTTCATTTTGTCGGAATTGGGAGAAAGGAATTGAAATCGAGCTTTCTTCCTTTATTATAGGCATTGAGTTGGATCACACCATTTAAGGTGAAAAACCCAAATTCCTTTCCACAAAAGAAGGGCTCAACATCGGTGTCCAGAAGTAGAATCATCTTCGATGGAGCGGATAAGATGGAGATCGGAGTCGACGGCAAGAACTTCAAGGTCTGCAAAGGGGATGGAGCGGTGTCGGCGGAGCCGTTAAATGTGGAAGGAAGAAGGTGGAGATAAATTGCTCGGAGGTAGAAGATAATGCACAAGACCAAATGGAAACTCGTCGTGCATTATCAAATAACAAAAACCCCTCTTAGCATGAATCACACATCGGTGAGTCCCAGGCCTTGATTGGTCCAGGAATCGGACCAGAAAATTTCGCACATCCAACATTATGGAATGTAGAGATGGCCAGGCCATCACCATAAAAGCTATGTCTTTGAAGTGAGCTCATTCATTTCATTCCAAGCTTTGTAGAGAGTTGGGAGCTCACAATGTCCTCCATAGAAAGAAATAAAGAAAGAAGAAGAGGTTGATGATGATGATGATGATGATGATAGACTATAAAGTGGAATTAATCTATTCTAGAGTGAAAGCAATGCAGATAATAAGTTAAGCAGAGTCAATGGTTGGTGGTCTTATCACAGAAAGAATGTAGTTAAATCAAGCACTTGCATCAGTAGCTTCAAGATCTTGCTGAAAACATTTGCACACATCTCTTACTCGCCCAGATTAGTGTTTTCTGAAGAATATTGAAAGCTTCCAGGATTCTAGCTATAGATCGGCAGAATTATGAAGAAAGAAATAGAAGTGTAATGCTTTGAAGAGGATGATAATTCTAAAACAGTTTTTTCTTACCTTTGGAGAGGGGCACTCGAGCTTACCGGCAGTGCCGCGGTTATGGGACTGGATATCGATGGCGTCCCTCCGCCGACGAGGACCGTCGCCTTCTCCGCCGCGACCATCAGTGAAGGAAGCAAAGAACGAGGACTGGGGGCGGAGAAAACGCTCGAAGATGGCCATGACGAGGAACATGGAGATGAGAATGGCGGTCGCGACGAAACCGAAGGAGACGGCGTTCACCGAGCTGTCGAAGTGCCTCCACCTCTCCGGCTCCCCCCTCTCCACATTCAGCGGAGCAATGGCCGGACCCCCGCCGGTCTCCCCCATTACACCCCACCCCTACGCCTGCCGGCCACCGTCGTCGATTTCCTTCACCGCGTGTCCGAAACTCCGGGCGATGAGTTCTCACTTGTCGGTGTCTGAGATGCAGAAATCTAGCTTTTTCTCAGTCGTGCTCCGTCCCCTTTCTCGGGGTCAGTCCCGGACCTTTTCTTTTCGGGGAAGGCGAGTGTGACAGGAACCCATGTGCGCTGTGAAGCAGACAGAGGAGCACAGAGAGGGAGAGGGAGAGAGAGATAGAGATAGATAGATAGTGAGATAGAGATAGAGAGAGAGAGAGCGCGCGCCCTGGTTTTGCTTCGGGAGATGAGCTTGCCGAAGATGATGGTGCGGTTATCATGTCCCTGAGGTGCATTGGCTCCTTATGTGATGCACAGCAAGTGCAGGTGGAAAAGTATGATTCCGTACACTGAAGAAAAATAAAATTATTTTTAGCAACGCATTAATTAATTAACTTATTATCACTCTTAAATTGACTATTAGTACTCAAAAAATAATTTTTTAGAGTTTTTTCGAAGCACACATTATATTGACTCTCTTAGAAAAAATTGATTAACTATAGATTATTATTAAAGTTTTTATTCCTAAAGTATTTGAAAATCACCTTTCAATTTTTATTCACACATACACTAGCCGTTGCGCATGAGTCTCATTGCAAATTTGTCAGCATGGGTAGAACTATTTACCGGTATACCCGTGTTTGGCCCAACGAGGAGTTCGCATCGCCAAAGAGGAGGCAGCTTGCACCTACTTGGCCCGTGAAGAACTTGATCGGAAACTTAAAGTAAAGCATTGACCATTGGTTGCAGCGCGGAGGTCCCATCACACACTCAGAAGATCTTTGAGCGCTTTCACTCCCAAGTCAAAGATGAAGCTAAGCATCTTGGAGAACCTTGAAAACTATTCAGAGCAGGAAGAAACAAAAAAAAATTGTCTCTCCAAAGGTGCCCTTCAGGTTCCATTCATAGTTTTCTCAACTATGTCTCTAATAACATAAATTCGTCTTTTAGTTTTGCTAAGTGCACCCAAAAAATGGTCTGCCAACAGCCAAGCTTCGCTGTCATGATGAGCTATTGGTAGACACTTGAATAAATGTGAATAAAATATTGCATCAAAGATCTTGGGGTCTGGCGAAGCCGGTACTCGCCTCATCCCTGGCGATCTACCTAGGCGAGTGCGAGCGTGCTCCCGAGTTGCTCCACGCAGAGCGTCGAGCCCGCTCGCTTCGCCGTTGCTAAGCGCACCCCGAAGCGTCGAGCCCCACTAGCCTCGCCCTCTCATCCCGCTCCTCACAAGGAGAGGAGCCTTGCTCGCCTCGCCCTCGCGATCCGCTCGTCGCGGGGCGGCGAGCCCTCGCTCGCTTCGCTTATGCCCGAGTCTCAATTTACCTCTCGACGAACATGGGATTGTACAACCCGGGCATATGCTCGAGTTCAAATTTCGGCGAAAAATATAGAATGTTTGGATGAATTATAAAACTTCAAAATTCAATTTCAAATCACATTTTACAACTCAACATTAGACCTAATGAAAATGATCAATCATCGAAGCTTATTGCCCGGTCGTAGACTTTGAAAGTTTTCTAATGTCACAGTGCCTACAATTTGTCTAGATTTGACAAAAAAAATTATAGAGAACAAAGCTTTTGTTCAACCCCTAATTTAGTAAAAAAAAATCAGCATGACAGAATCACGCTGCGTGATCAATTTTTTCACAGTACCGACTCATGAGAACGTTACTCATAATGTATCATTTTAAATTTTAATTTGAGGCCTAGCTAAATTAAAATCCTAATTTCCCTGCTGTTTGTCGCAATTATTATATCTATATATATAATACGAGCATCTTCGCACGGGCTACGCCCGTGCTCGATGCTCTTCGCTTCGACAGTACCCTAGCAGCGACGGTATCTCCGTCCAAACTCGCCCGCTCTAGGACGCTCGGCCAACTGACAGTGCATGGGTAGCCCCGGTGCCCCGCGCGGCAGTACCCCCGCCTCGACAGAGTTTCGGCGCGACGGCGTTCCGCGTTCCCGCCGCTCGCGAACCACGGTGCTCTCCCCCGTCTCGATTTTGTCTTGCGCACCGGGGTTCGCGAGCGGTGGGAGCGCCGTCGTGCCGAAACTCTGTCGAGGCGGGGGTACTGCCGCGCGGGGCACCGGGGCTACCCATGCATTGTCAGTTGGCCGAGCGTCCTAGAGCGGGCGAGTTTGGGCGGAGATACCGTCGCTGCTAGGGTACTGTCGAAGCGAAGAGCATCGAGCACGGGCGTAGCCCGTGCGAAGATGCTCGTATAACAGATAGAATAATAAAAAATTCTCATAATTAAGAACCACATCAGTTCTCTGCATGATGTCTCCCTCTAATTTTGAATACATAATCATTATGTGTAATGGATGCATAATGCATACAACGGGAGGGCTCGCAATCTCTAGCGCTTACAGGAGAAAGCGTCGAGAGGACGAACGGCGACAGGAGGGGGCTGCTCGAAGTTGAAAATATTGAAAATTTTCAACTTATATACAAAACTTATATTATAGTTTTGCCGTGGATTATACAAACTTATATTATAGTTTTGCCGTGGAGGATAGCTGCAAAAATAATCCATCCCAAGTTATCTAGTGGAATTTTTTAGCCTAAATATATCAGGTGAAGTGGTGTTTGTTCTTGAAGACGGCATTGTAATAGGCGCCTAAAATAATGAAACCCGCAAAATAATGAAATCTGCATCCAAAATGTTCCTTGATTTGAAAGAGTCCCCAAGGGGTAGGAATCAATTCATTCAAATAGGTGTTACCAACAGGGTGAGAAAGTTATTCGACTTGATTGAACGACACATAGTAAAGCTTGCGATGCTCGATGTCATTGATGCCAAAAAGTTGGTGCATATAACAGATGTATTAGACATGTTAAAAACACTGATCTATAAAAAACAACACTATCAAAAATTGCAGTATTACAAAACTATACTATAAAGAGGTAAAAAATTGCTTTAATACAAAAATTGTACTAAAAAAACTGCACTGGGTAGGAGGAGTATTTCGTGGGAGGGTACGTGGATGAAAATCGGGTTACTCTAAGTAGCAGAGATAGTAGCCTTGCATGGGCTTTGCCTGCAGCCGACTGCTCTCTTGCGGGTTACGCCCACATGTAGATCTGAAACCGGAACATAATATAAAAATATTTAAGAAGAGACATGCCAAACATATCAAAAAAAATTAATGAGAATGATGAGGCACGATGCAGATTTGAACCTGGAACAGGGAGCTTCATACAACAATTTAAGCAACATTTCCCTATTACAGTAATTCACTTTAATTACTGATATGCATTCACCATTTTCACAATTTGTTCTTAGATGGTTGGATTATGAAGAACATAGTCCTAAAGTACCAGCATTGTAAAATTTAGGCCTAAAGTGTGCATCAATCAGTTGATGATTTATGCTCATAAATAGGATTGATGCATTTCCATGCTCTATTTCCCTAAGTTTGAAACATCACACTGCACTCCTCGATCATGCATAGAAAAGGAAAATTGAGAAAAAGAAAAGAAATATGTGAGAGGTCGAAGATGGAACATGGTCGTGCGGTTCGAAAGCAATCATCTTAACAACTTCTTTTGTTGATTATATAACCGAGTCAAAAAAAACTGTGCAATGTATAAACTCAACACGCTTCACATATTTCACATCTGGTTTGAAACAAACAAACAATCACCCAGTCGCAGAAAAACAACGGGTAAGATATCAATGCCGGTAAACAGGGCATGCATGTTGCCAATAAATACAGAAAAATCAAACAAAAAATCAATGGGAAAGAGATAATGCAGGTGATTGTACCCAAAAGCAAAACAAATTTCAATAATAAAAGAAGTCACCTTCAGGAAATCCAGGGGATCGGGGCCTAAACTTCATGTGAAGGCAGTCGAAGCACGGCACGCTTATTTTGCAGCAAGTTTCATTTCATTTCCTGAGTAAGGCATGCTTGAACATGAGTTCAGGTTTCAAATCTAATAAAGTAAAATAAAAAAATAATGTCATTCTAATCCACCGCGGTCATCTTGCAGTCTCAAGATATATCTACAAAATTGTATGGATGCATGCATGGGAAACTGTAGAAATGAATGAGAAAACAGTAGGAAACAATACCTGTGGACTTCTTCAGTTGAAGGAAAGTGGATATATGGAATTCTTCAGCTGCAAGAAACATTTGTGTGTGCTGCATTTCGTCGACTTTGTTGAAGCTTAAGAACTCTTGCCCTTCTTGCTGCTCGTTGTGCATCTAATAATCTGGTTCTAATGGAATCGGTAGTAGGTAAATGGCCGAAGATGGAGTGCGCAACATTATGAAGATTACCGGGCATAGACGATACTTGGATATTAGTATTACGCCGTGCTCGACTGTAAAGATATCTTCTCCTTGCATTTCTATGTTCACGTTGTTGTATTGTTAAAGTACGTGTTCGTGAACCACGGTGGTTTATACCTGGGGCAGCAGAAACAATGTCTTCACCCGAGATTGCTTGCCCTTCCGAAGTAGTTGGAGGCGGCACCATCTGTGAGAGCATAATGATTTTAATCGCGTTACTTTTCCTCACTGGTATTGATATTAAAATGAAAATTGAGACCTTTTTAATTAGAGCATACAATGAATGTTGATTCTCATCATAAAAAGAATGACCTTTATTAGTTGGAGGATTGTTGATTCTCATCATCGAATCCAACTCGAGGAGAAGTGTTAAATATGTTAAAATCATGAATAAGCACATTTCATTTCCAAAGCAGACAAAGGGGAAGAAGGATCTCAAAGCATTAATAAGCTAAAAATGTAGGCATATAATTAGTGACGGTAGATATAATATGAATATGAATTGAAGTTAACTGCATTTCATTTGAAGAATTGAAATAAATGTCATTATTAAAGTAGTACAAATAGAATGCGGGAAATGGAATAGGTCGGAAGATTGAAGTTTTACATATGAAAGTAAGCACATGAACAAAACGCATTAAACACATAAATATGGGAACTATTTAGATGAAATAAAAATGAGAACGTAGCAAAGGAGGCAACCAACCTTGATGTATCCAAAACTCTTACTCAGAACTGATTAAATTATAACTTTTGCTCAGCCTCTATGAAGATGAAATTAAATCGAACCCTGATTGCAGGAAGCGTGTCCCCCACTACAATGATAAATGCTTCGTTAAATTTTATTTCGTTTTCTAATATAAATTTCGAGAAATTCATCTGTAAAGTATAGAAAGATGAAAGTGCAATGAGAGCACGTACCATTGATTCCATGTCTGTTAAGTTGTTCATATAGATTTGAGAGGTCGGACAGCTTTGGTATGAGGGATCTTTTAGAGCAAATATATGCACGGTAGACAAACATCTGGTGCTTGAGGTCTGCTACAACATATAAAATCACTATCAGCAGAACATACAGGAAAAAATTACAGTACAGCATAAATTTTGAGCGAGGCATTGGTTGTAATATTGAGCAAGGGATTGATTGTAATGGTGCCTAGCTAGCTGATTTGAAATCCATGAAATGGCTTTGAAAGCTAGCGCAACAAATAAATATTTTAATAGACAAGAAAATGAACAGAACAAAAGTGTGAGTGTAAAAAAAATAAAAGTGTGGAGCAGAGACTGAACCTCGAGTGCGATTTAGGAAATAAGTAATGTAAAGGCAACATGCTTTGTGGAAGGCCCAAGACAGTAACTGAGGACGCAATATTCCAATCTGGGCATATTTTTTTTTGCACCCGTTGAAGTTACTTCCCCTGATGATTTGTTGTCGAAAGTAAACGTTGATGTCTAAGTCTGGTGATGGGACTGCGTAGTAAATTCAATATTTTAATGTATGAGCATATTAGCGTTACGTAAGTATAACCGGGAAACAATTGAGTAAGAGAATATGGAGAGCACCTGCGAGTTGACCTTGGAAAGGAGGTCTTTGAAGACAACATTTTTTGTATAAGTGCCAGGATGTCCAGCGAGGGTACCCTTTTTCACCAGAATCTTTGTATTCGATGCAGTGACTCCTCTTGATAAAGCAACATAAAGTTGGTCATGGGTGAAAACATGAGATGGCAAGTAAATGCCAACGTGCTTGATTGTTTGTCCTTGAGATTTGTTGATGGTTAGAGCAAAGCTTAAACGGACTGGAAATTGTTTGCGAGTTAGCTCAAAAGGCATTTTTAAATCTTTAGCACTTTTGAGCGGTATACGGGGAATGAATACTGGTTTGCCTTTATGTTGTCCTGTAAGTATTTCTGCTTCAATAACATTTCTTGTAAATTGACGGCAGAGCAGTCTCGAACCATTGCAAAGACCGATTCTAGGATTTAAATTCCGCAGAAGCATAATGGGGGTTCCTTTTTTCAAAGATAGCCTATGCGGTGGAAGATTGCCCGGTGATATGCTATTTAGAAACTCTTGCGGGTATAAGTTATATCTGTCATCATCAACAGAATCAAAAGAATAATACGTGACCTCGTCCCCGGGGAACATGTGGAGGCATTTTTCATTTAGTTGACCGACATCTTCATTTAAGGGTGTTAACAAAGCTTTGTCTTCCAAGTAATCAGAGTCGTTCATGTGGAGTGTAATATCAGTAAATATGATGCTGATTAGTACATTGATTGAATGTTCACCCTCCCATGGAATAATCATTGAATCGGGAATACGAATCATATCATCCTCGAACGTAGGCTCATCGCCATCTCCAACCAATGGCGGACCCAGAACGATTTCTCAGTGTGGGCGTTCATTAAGATAACGAAAAATTATTTTTTGGCAATTCATCAAACTGGTCTATTCCCAATTTCATTTAGGCAATTCATCAAACAGGTGATATGCAAATATGTAATTGTAGTATGAAGATGGGTAGGATAAATCCAGGAAGAATGAGGCATGAGCTTTAGAACAAAATCAAAAGAAAAAAATGATATGTTGGAAATGGTTCAATTTTTGCAGGAAGGAGGAATGAGCGTTAAACAAAAAATAAATAGAAAATCCTTTCCAGGAAAAAGAAATAAGTGCTAAACCAAATTAAAATGAAAAATAAATAGAAAAAAATCATAATATTCTTCAAGAAACAGAGAGATACCTGCGTTTTGCCTCTCCAGACTCCACATGGACCACATCACAACAGTTTGTCTCTCCAAGTCACAACAGTTCGTCTCTGTCGACAGATATTGCAGATGTGAGCTCGCCGGTCATGCAGCCTAAAATCGGAAGGGAGAAAGCTCGAGTGGAGTCGCAGGAGAAAATGAGGAAACGCCCCAGGCGAGAGTTCGCGGAAGGGAGAAAGCTTGCTCGGGCTTTTAGGTTTTAACGTCTCTTTAATTTAAGTGTTTTTTTTTCATTTAGAAGTATTAGCCACAGTTTAAACTGTGGCTAATACTGTAAATAGTATTTGCCACGGTTATAAACCGTGGCTAATACTACCTCCAAAAAAAAAATTTTATTTCAGTGTGGGCGGCCGCCCGCCCTCGGCCTATGGTAGGTCCGCCCATGTCTCCAACGCGAAGTAAAAACTCGGAAAAATTCTGATCAGATAAAGCACGCATATTTTCAGTTAATGAAAGCAATTTTACAGCTGACCACAAAGGTGATTCAACTATGCTCGCATTAATAATTTCTGATTTTGTCCCATTAATTACGACAGGCGGAACTTGTCGAAAATCCCCTCCCATGATTACAACTTTACCGCCAAAAGGTCGGTTTACACAGAACATCACGCAACGATCGGTCAACAGCTTCAAATACATGTTTATGTGACATCGGTGCCTCATCCCACAAAATAGCAGAGCATTGTTGCAAAAGCTGTTGTATATCAGATTGCTTGCCAAATTTACAGAATGAGCCAGCTTCAAGAGGAATTGGAATTTTGAATTTTAAATGGGCAGTTCCCCCGCCTGGAAGAAGTGTCGCAGCAATTCCCGATGATGCTGTCGCAAGCACAATATGACCATTTTGACGCAAATGCGCAAGCATAGATTTGTACAAAAATGTTTTGCCAGTGCCAGCAGGCCCATCTATAAAGAAAATACCACTCTGTCGCCGCGTGATTGTTTCAACAATAGTACAAAAGGCATAACTTTGGCTGGGATTCAAAGATGAAACAGAGTTCAGATTCGTATATGAGATAGGTATTGAGAGCTCATCTTCAACTAAGCCAGAGAAGTTGGGCATATCTGCAAAGATGGCAGACATTTGAGGGATATCAAATTGTGTGATGCTTTTGTTATGTTGTTGTAGAGTGTAATCAAGCTCGTGAAGAAGCTTGTTCATGACATATAATTCGCTGATAGAAGCATTGGCAACAAAATCTTCAGTCATTGCAGTGTAATTGTCATTCCACAATTGTCTAACATCTGTAGGGTTGCAGTATAACAGAATTGTAGTAAACAAAGTCCGAAGTGCTGCAGGCATCTGAAATTCTCTGGCTTCGCGCATGCAGTAATGTAAACTGTTGTCTCGTTCCAGTAGGCCATAGTGTTCAGCAGCTTCTTTAAATGTTGAATGGAAAGTTGAACCAACTGTCAGAAGATGATCAAAAGATTTTGGGCCTCGAATATGATTTAGAAGCAGGCGCAAATAAAATCGTTCGCCCTCGGAAGGATGTACAGAGTAAATTCGTCCAATAACTTTTTGCCGGCGCCTTCGCCTGTGCCAAGTTCTAGAAGTCAAATTCCATGTATAGTGTTTAGGGAAATCGCTGTACAAATAATTGCGCGCTTCTTCCTCACTGTTGCAAATAGTGAAAAATTCGGTTAACATTGTCCTGGAATTCCGCTCATTCGCAAGAACATTGTTTACTAAGTCAGCGGTGCAAAACTGAACTTGGTGTTTATCAGGCAAGTGTATCTGCAAACGGATAACCGAAGGATATGTTTGGTACATAGTATATTTAAATATCTTCCAAAATGCTTCCTGTGGACATATCCACCGCCCATTTACGTACTCAGATACTTCATTCTGATCTTGAAGAGGCTGAACTTGGAACGCAATGGCATCAGGGCCTTTGTGAATGTATTTATATAAATATTTTATACTTTGAATAATGCTGCAAATCTCGACATTAACATGACAGTCATACTTCAACAGAAGCCATGGGTTATAAGGAACAACCCACCTATTGTCAATAACAAAATCTTGGGCACGTTGCAGCGTAAATGATCTTCCATTATCACGGCGTCGATAAATCGGGTAGGAGTCTGCTCCCTGCAACGTATGCTCAGAAAATTTCTTTGGGTAACCTTTTTTGCAGTCGTCGTGCTTCATGCAAGGGGCATGAGGGTTTACGTGTGCACACGGGCCATGAATCATATGACGCACAACAGCGTTGTATAATTCGGGTTCATGTTCGACCTGAGGAAGCTCAGCTCTAACAATCTTATCATATTCATCGGGAGTATTCATTTTATCATGCGCGTCGAAAATAATTAGCATATGAACATGCGGTAAACCTCTTTTTTGGAACTCGATTACGTGGACATGGCTAATTGTTCTACCAAGAACATGTTTATGGAAAATATCATGCTTTAATTTCGCATATTTAGCGTGGAATATTCGAGCGACTAAATCAGGACGATCCTGAGAGGTCTGTCCTGGATAAAGTGCCTCAGTGATTTCCGGCCAAGAAGAGTTGCACGTCATTGTTAAAAATATATCTGGTCTGCCATAACGCTGGACAACCGCCATTGCATCCTGATAACGTTGGTACATGTTGCGAGGGCTTCCGATAAAAGATGATGGTAATATGACACGATGACCAACATTGGCTGCAAGAGAATGATATATTGTGAGAGGCTACATCAGTATGAGATCATATAATAAAAATCCTATATGGATCTACAGGGAACACACCTCTACTATTTTCTCCAGCATTAAGGCAGTCCTAAAAGCCGCTGTACAGTTCAGCACGGATATTTTTCTGGTTTTTTTTAATCCAACGCAGTTTTTGAGTTTCAATCTTAATATAATTGTCAACTACGTACTGTTGCAGCAAACGACAACCGTGCAGTGGCAAGGATAAATCCGGTTGGCGATCCTGCGAGAGAACAAATATAAAATAAAATATGAGTTGAGTGCAAGAAACAGAACATGCGCAATGTAATATTTATCTACAAACCTGAAGTATGTATGAGTAATAGTCACAACAGCTAACACGACGATTATTGAGTCCTTTATACTCAGCCAACCAACCATATGTCCCATATGGGTGGAGTAACAGATATTGAAGTGGATCATAGTAACCCGTAAATTCTGGAACAGTAACTAATTCACCTTCAACCGTTTCGACAATTATATTGCGTTCATTGGATTCAAGATATTCTTCAGCGCCAACAATAATAGCCGCAACCTGTGATGCAATTGGTAATATATATTGTTGCTGAGTAGCAGATCTTTCCCTAATTACTAATCTGCATTTGTTAAAATCGTGCCGTTGTGCCAGCTGGCGGAACATTAACACAAAAGGATTACATGCGTTCAAAATTGTTGTTATTTTTTCAACCAGGGCACGGAGCAGCTCTGTGCTTTCTTGTAGGCGGTGATCTATCTCATGTTCCGTATCATATATATATAACTGTAGGCATCTAGGTCTTGCGTGAGGAGCAGGCAAAAGAGAACCAATTCGATGATATATTGCTCCATGAGCTCGAAATGTGTAAATGGTGTGTTGATCAGTTGCTAATGCCCTATCCAACTTAACACCCATAGAAGTAAAAGAGAATACATGATTATATGAGCGAATATATCTCCTAAAATTGCGGCATTCATCAGAATTACCGACGAACAGAGCGTAGAGTTCATTTGGAGCAGATATAGCTGGAATCTGTACACTTCCATTGTTGCATCAAATAATCTAGCACGCAACTATAACAAAAATGAGGTTGTTGTAGTTCTAGGTAAACAATTTGGCGAATTGAGTCTGATACACGGGCAATGTTATGGTTTGTGGGACGACGATTTCTATAAAGGATCTCATCATCAGAACTTTCGTCGTCTGTGCTTTGATGTTGCTGGATAGCATTTGGTGAGTGTCCTATGTAGATGAAAATAAGCATAAGAATAAAAAAACAACAACCTGACATATTTCTATGCAGTGGTTTACTAAGAACAGACCTTGCACGCGTATGTGAGGAACCACACATTGTTGTGGCAGCTCCACTGCATTTTCTTGCGTGGTTGAGGTTATCGCAAATGCAGGATTCGATTGTAATAAGTTTGAGGCAGCGGGAGTGGTTGTGGGGAAAGGGTAAGGTGTGGATGAATCTCCAATTTCAGGTGTTCTCAAAGCACGAAAGGACGCTGTGGATGGCAGCGTTGTCAGCGTATACCTGTGCACAATACTATTTTCGCCATATCTCACTGTGGAAGAACACTAAGGCTAAGACGGTGTGCTATCCAGTACTAACTGTATAAGATATACTAACTGTATAAGGCACGACAAAAGAATTTCATACTCAGCGCATGTCATGGTGGAGTGCCTGAGTTCATTGTCCGATGCCGACGCAGGTGCAGTAGTCTGGTGTTCGGGCGCAGCAGCGGGCTGCACTCCTGAGTTGCATTTTTGTAATTGTTGAGCTTGCTGCACAATGTCATTTTCGGCAAACATAACTGCAGAAGAATACAGAGGTGAAGATTGTAGCAATGAGATGTTATTTTGTAATTGCTGACATTGCTGCACATTACAATTTTCTGCAAATCTAATACTAATTGTGTAAGATAGGACACAAAAGAATTGCGCACCCACCACTTGTCATGTTTGAGTGTCCAGGTTCATTGATGAATGCTGACGCTGGTGAAGTTGTTTGGTGTTCAGGCGCAGGAGCGGAATGTACCACTGAGTTGTTATCTTGGAGTTGTTGACTTTGCTGTGGTAGCGGTGCGCGACGCCTTCGAGCAGAATTACGCCAAATTTCTCTTTGTTGCGCTTGTTGCGCTTCAGTCATCTGAGCTCGCCTGGCTCTTTTGCGGTCCCGATTATAAGTTCGCTGTGCTGCACGCTGCTCTTCTTGTAACACTGAGTTGTTATCTTGGAGTTGTTGACTTTGCTGTGGTAATCGTGCGCGAAGCCTTCGAGCATAATTGCGACAAATTTCTCTTTGTTGCGCTTCAGTCATCTGAGCTCGCCTGGCTCTTTGGCGGTCCTGATTATAAGTTCGCTGCGCTGCACGCTGCTCTTCTGTTATGTGCGCTCTTCTTTGTTGTGCACGTTGCCGGGTAGAAGACCGATGAGCAGCACGCTGCGTTTCCGACGCATGCATGTTTCTTTTTGATGTAAAAGTTTGACTATATGTACGTTGTGCTGCGCGCTACTTGTCTGTCATAGATGTTCCTCTAGTTCTTTTTCGAGGACGAAGATGAGATCGAACAGGGTCACGCAATTGTTCAACGACAGGCTCAACTTGCATTTTAAATACAGTGAACTAAACAAAATAATAAAATGGAAATATTAGATGCTTGAATGAATAGGTAGTCACCATTTTAATGTAATATAAAAAATAGAGTGCATCAGAATCAAAATCTGTAGCAAAATATGTAGCTTAATCAATTGCCTTCAGAATTTCAAGTAAAATAAGGATTATATTCATTGTGCGAAAGGTAATCAAAATAAATCACCCCAAAACTTGAATCAAATAATGGGTTGATCACAAAGTAGGGTCCGTAGCTTATGCATAAAAAATTATCCCTAAAGCAAAGTTAATCCAATAGAAGAAATATTCAACTGAGAAGTTATAAAATATTCACCAAAGCAAAACACTGATTATGAACAATCATCATATAGTATCCTTAAGTGGCATTTCAATGGCATTTCAACAAACACATGTCGTGCAGTATCAACAAAAATGAAACAAAAATGAACAAAGAGAGTTTGAGAGAGAGAGAGAGAGAGGAAGGGAGGGAGGCAGAGAGACAGGAAGAGGAAAAATGAATGACAAACAAAAATGAAACGAATTGCAGACAAAGAGGAGAGGTCCTTGCCGGTAAAGAGGAGCAACGCCGGCGGGGGAGGGGCACCGGAGCCGAAGCTTTCGACGAAGAAGTCAAGCTTCGTGTGTGATTTCAACGGCGAAGGGGCTTAACAACTACAAATTAACTCATCGCATGAAATTTATAACTGAAGATGTGAAAAATGTAAATGGAGTTTTTTAAATGCAAGGCACAGTGCATGAGATTTTTGTAAGTTAAACCCATGGTTCTGTAGAATGACCAAGATCTTCAAAATTTGGAGAGGTCCATTTAAAAAACAAATTGCAAATATTCTCTGGAGCATGACAAATCTAAAAAATAGACAATGGTGTAAATTATAAAAAAAACATGTCCATCTTTGTAATTAATCAAAGTAAGAGTAAAAAATGGAGAGGTCCATTTAAACAACCAGTAGAGTATTTTCTAAACCACAGTTAGAAAATTGAAAACACCTGCATATAGAAGAGTAAAAACGAACTATATTGGCCCAACAAAGCATCACTTGGAAAATAAACCGAATTCAAAAAACGAAATCCAAGAGGATATCGAAAAAGGAAATCCAAAACGCCCTAAATGCATGCTTGATATACATGTATAGTAACAGAGCAGGAAACCTGTAGCAAAGCAATTATAATATATATGAGCGCCCATTATCATATCATTCATGGAGATTCAACATTTTGGAATCAAAAGTATTGCATCTTTGGATGAGACTCCACACAACTATAAATGTTGCAAAGTTATGTGCTACAAAATTAAACATGAAATATGTAGTGTTGGGTATGGTACCTGCATAATTTTTTCCAGTAATTCTAGAATTAAGCAATAGAAAAAAAAATTATATAAATAAAATACCAAATGGATGAGACTCCTGCCAATACACAGTCAAAGAAGAGATTGAATCGCTGTGTATCAATAAAAGCTAGTTACGGTTGTAGCCGAGAACGACAATAAGCTGAACATATCTATTAGTAATTGGGAAACCATAGTGTTATGTGCATGCCCGAAATACTAAGATAGCAGCAATTATCTTCTCCTGCTTGAATCTCGACTCTTTCAGCAACTTGATTTGTTCGATTTGGACTACATCGAGTTTCTGATTTAGAAGTCTACTTTTTGAGACTTGAATGAGCTAATCATGAGCATTCACATTCTATCTGATGTTGGTTACAAATATCCATAGGGGGAGTGTTCACAAATTTGCATTGCAGTGGTAAACTAATTCAAATTAGAAAAAAAGAATCCTCACGATGAAGGTGTTTACAATGCAGGCTGAAATTTACAATTGATGGGAAAGGAGTTTAAAATGCAGACGGTTGGATACAATTTATACCTCAAGTTTCTTAAGTTATCGGGGACATGCTCAAGCATTTGCAGAATCCATTTACGAATCCTCTGTCATGCTAACACACGTCAATAGCACTTGCAGAATCCATTTATGAATTCACTCCAAGCGATGTCGTCCGCCTTGCTTGCCTTAGAGTGGATGCGTCTGCTCTCTCCTGTGCCGATTTTGTCGTGCGCTCGTGGGTTCGCACAATAGGAATGCTAATCTTCCGCTCAACCCTTCAAACTTTCCCAAATGTAATAAAGCTACTTAAAATGTTTGAACAGATAATAAAAAAGGTCTATTTTTAAATGAAGTTTTCACTAAGCACAAATAATTAGCTTCAACATGGACTAAAGACAGCAGGAAAAACATTCATTAGGTAGATTATCTTAAGAAATTGAGCCTTTGGGGCATATAATCGATCACCTTATGAGCACAACAACAATAAATTTTCCCAATGAAGCTAGAACCCACGGTTGTGAAGGAAACAGGTCGTGGTTGCCATGGGCAAAGATGGTAATTGTAAAGCATATGAACCTAAAGCATATGAACCCTAGACATGTAAGCTATTTTTTCCCATCTTCGCTGAACCTAAAGGGAATTTCAGGTGTGAAGGAGTACCAGCAAAAGTGCAATACCTGGAGGAAATGGGAACGTGAGCTAGTGTTGAAGGCATCGACGATGGCTTTGGACGGAGAGGTGGAACTGCGATGGAGAGGGATTAGCATAAAATCCAAAGAAATACGACAGAGAACGAAAAGGAAATCAAAATAAATTGACGCTTACCAGTGATGAGTTTGGACGAAGAGGAACGAAAAATTCGTTGGAGGCACCGGCGATGGCTTTGGACGGATAGGTCGAACTGCGATGGAGAGGGATTAGCGGTGATGCGATGGCTTTGGAGGGACAGGTCGAACTGCGATGGCTTTGGACGGACAGGTCGAACTGCTTTGTAGAAGGAGCGGGGATCTTCGATTGAGAAATTGGCGATAGAGAAGGAACCGGAGAACGAAAATAAAATCGACAGAAAATCGTACGTACCGCCGAGGGCTGTCGACGGAGAGGAAGAACGAAGTGGTCGGAGCCGAACAAAGTAGAGCGGTGGTAGAAATCAAAGCGGTGACGGATACGAACGAATTGGAGAAGCCACGTGATTTTAACACCGCGGAATTGCGACGGACAGGGACGGACAGGAGGTTACTGTAGCATGGCATAAATATGTTAGATTGTATAGATATTTATGTATATATATATCAATGATTATTATTTGACCTAAATAAATACGAGATTTTTTTGCCGGACCCACACAATTCCGCTCAAAATTTTCCCAAAATTTAAAGAATTCTCATGTGAGAAAAGTAAAAGTAAAAATTACTATAGAATCATAGCTTGCTTTAACTTTGGACGTCTTTTTTCCCCATGAAAGCGACTCAACCGTCTCAATTCGAAACTGCCGTCCCGCCGGCACGTGCGACGTGACCTGTCGCGTAGCATCCCGCACATGCGGTCTCTTCGCCGCAGCAACACAGACTAACGCCGTTTGACCTGCGAGCGCTCCTGCCCATCGTTCGATTTAACTTTCGACGATCGCGAGGCGCCGGCGGGCCCGCCTGCGTCCGCACGAGCCGACACCGAGCGCTGCTTCTCGGCTTTGACTCAGGCGTGCTTATAGAAGGTCTCCTCCATCTGCCCGGGCCCGCCCGGGCAGCACAAACATTTCATATTCGCCTGGCTTCGAGAATGGACGGCTGTGATGGAAGCCGTATGTTAATGTCACCTAATATTGAATTAAATTTTATTCACCCCCTCACTAAACTATTATTTTCATTTTCTATTAAGCATTCCTAGTAATTCTCTTGCCTCTATAATTTGTGTTTTAATATCATAATGATATATTTCGATGTCTCATATAATGTATATGTATGGTATCAATTCCGCTCAATCAAATGTAAAATGTTAAGCATTTTACACAATGAGTGCAAAACTCTACACACGCACACGTGCGGACACACACACACGCGCGCACGCACACACATATATATATATAGGTTTAATTACTGGGTTCACATAATTACATGTTGCACCCCTCTATCTTTCAAAATTACATTTATCTTCCCCCTCTAAGTTTTTTCAGTTTACAAAAATGTCTATTAAGTTAGAAATATGAATGTAAAATGATAAACTCAACCAAATTATTTTATGATATTCAATTTTATCATTTGTAATGTCTCTACAATTTCCTTTAGAAATATATGTGAAAAATGATCAAATATGCCAAATTATCTCATGATATTCTAATTTTACCATTTTAATAGCTTTACATTAAAAAGGGTGCGTTACGTTTTATCATAAGTAATGAATCTAGAATCATTATAAAAGTATAAAATTGAAATATCATATAATAAATTGACCGAGGCTTCGTTTGACGCGGCTTATTTGCTCCGGCGAGTTTGGCCAAAAACGCTATGTTAAACGCAAGCAAGTTTTGACTATATGCAGACAAAAAAATTATTCATGCATGCCAAATTTCATATTTACAGACCGTATTCAAAAATTAAATTAATATTTTCTTAAAGAAATCACCAAACAAAATATAACCTTCGTAAAAGTCAAATAACTACAATTTTGCATTCAAATACTAAAAAATAAAAAGTGATTATATTAGCACTTAAAATTATGTTTGTGGCATGATGGAAACACCATTCACAGCATTTTGATTCTATGTATCACAAAATACTATAATTATTTACAGCATTTTGATCAAAATGATTATAGGCCAGATTTTTTTTAAAATAAAATGATTATAGAATATGTTTGTGGCGATAGTTTTTTAAAAATAAAATGATTATAGACCACAATTTTTTTAAAATGATTGTCACAATTTTAAAATAAAAAGAGATTTAAAAACAACTCATTTTAATCATATAGAATCAAAATGGTTACTAGAATCAAAATGATTATAGGCCACAGTTTTTTTAAAATAAAATGAGATTTATATTAGCAGCTTAATACTATAATCATTTTGATTCTATATATCACAAAAAATATGTTTGTGGCCACCCCTTTCAAGACTTCAATCAATAAAAGATGTATAAAATCACAAAAACACCGGGCTTTATTTATGCACAAAACACTATCATTTAATTAAATTGATATGCATAACACGATTTACAACATTTTGAATAAACAGAGCCTTTTCGAAAATAGAAAAATAAGTTATTGAGGAAGAGATAGGAGCTTGCCGGCCGGAGAAGGGAAGGAGGTGGTCGGCCGGAGAGGATCACCGATCGGACTCGCCAGAGGAGGGAGGGGAGATCAGAGAGGAAGCTCGATCTCATCCGACGGCTGCAGGTTGAAAAGGAAAAATGATACCATTTTTTAAAAAACTGTGGCTTGCATATAGCCAAAATCGGTCTGCATTTAACATCGCTTTTTTTAAAAATTGTGACTTGCATATAGTCAAATTGGCCTGCGTTTAACATCGCTCTTATCATAGAATTTATGTTTGGGAAGACAGGTTATGACCACTATAAGGAAAATAAACTAGTTTTGAGCATAAAATGCATGATTTTTTTTAGGTGAGGTCGTGCATAAACGAACGATAGTTCTTGACCACAGCATTCACGACCGCCACCGCCACGCCAAATGAAGCCTCAGTTTATCATTTTCCATCCATATTTCTGCCAGAAGTGACATTTTTGTAAACGGGAAAACATAGAGAGGTAAATGTAATTTCGAAAAATGTAATTCCTTTTGACCCTTCACAATGACATTCTCTGATGTCTATTTTATATTCCTTAAGAACCCTTTTGCATTATAAAATCTTTGTTCCTCACAACAATTTTATCTATTTATTATGTGAGGGTAACTCTCCCTATTTTATAATTTACTATTTTCTTATTACAGATTATAGTTATCCTCTTTATTAGCCAATTTCATCTCATAATTAAATCCTAAACCCTAAACCCAAAAGGCGCGTGTTCTGCGTATATTACCTAAACTATGTGATTCACAATTGTTCTGCCCGGTGCCGCGCCTTCGACAGCCGCGACGAAGGCCTGCGGCGCCTTCGGCCGCCGCGAAGGCGGCCTGCGGCCGCCCCGACGGCGGCCTTCGGCCGCTTCCGCACAGGCAACGCCAAGCAGTAGAGGCTTCGCCCGTGCTCGCTGCGCCTCGACGGCCTTCGGCGGTCGTGACGGCGGCCTGCGGCCGCCCCGACCGGAGCCCACCACGTCTCAACGGTCCGCAAAGCCCGCCCGGAGCCCACCCCCCACTGAGACCCTACTGCCAATCGCTGAGAGCCTGAGACCCAACCACGTCTCAGCGGTCCAGTCCCAACCGCTGGGACGAAGTCCAGCCCCAACCGCTGAGACCCAACCGCTGACACGCGGTTGGGGTTGGACTTCGTCGCAGCGGTTTCAAGATGACGCCGTCTCAGCCCAACCGCTGAGACGAAGTCCAGCCCCTGTTGCGGAAGAAAAACCAATTAGGTTATTATTTCATACTTCCTTTACAACTATTACAACATATATACACACCAAAGTATCTAACCGCACACCAACAATAACTAACCGCACACTATACAACTATTAAAGTCCCAACACTCCTCCTCAAGGTGGGCGGAAGATGTTGACTAAGCCCATCTTGTCACAATTCCTTATCATATCATTTGCGCTGAGCCCCTTCGTCAAACAGTCAGCAGCCTGATCTTTGGTAGTGACATAGCTGAGCTCCAAGAGTCCACTATCCATTTTTTCCTTTATAAAAAATCTAACAAGCTCAATATGCTTGGTCCTGTCATGGTGAACTGGATTGTTGGCCATGCTGATTGCGGCTTGGCTGTCACACCACAATTTCATTCTGTCTCCTTGGTCCAATTTTAGCTCCATCAGCATCCCTTTCAACCAGAGGAGTTCAGCAACCCCTAGAGCCATAGCTCTATACTCTGCTTCCGCTGTTGATCGTGCTACAACTGACTGTTTTTTTTACTTCTCCACGAGATCAGGTTGCCTCCCATAAACACACAATAACCTGAGGTAGATCTCCTATCGTCGGCACAGCTCGCCCAATCTGAATCGCAGTATCCGTCAATCTTCACGTGCCCATTCCGTCTAAAGAGAAGCCCTTTTCCTGGAGCAGACTTCAAGTACCGAAGTATCCGGTACACGACATCCATATGACCCTTCCTGGGATCGTGCATATAACGACTCACCACGCTCACTGCAAAGGAGATGTCCGGACGGGTGTGGCTTAGATAAATCAATCGCCCAACAAGTCTTTGATATCTTTCCCGATCAACTGGTTCTCCTGCTTCAGCGCTCACCTTCTTTCTTGTGTCGATTGGCGTTGCCGCTGGCTTACATCCCAGCATCCCTGTCTCAGTGAGGAGATACAGGGCATACTTTCGTTGAGACAGAACGATGCCTTTTTCCCCATAGGCGATCTCAATTCCAAGGAAATACTTAAGCAGGCCTAAGTCCTTCACCTCAAATGTCTTCCCCAAATCACGCTTAAGACGCGTAATTTCCTCCTCGTCATCCCCTGTGACGATCATGTCATCCACAAACACAGCAAGAATGGTGACGTGATGTTTTGCATTATGTCTAAAAAACATCGTGTGGTCGGCGTTGGTTTGTTGGTACCCTATCCCAACCACGGTCTTCCTAAAGCGGTCAAACCACGCACGAGGGGACTGCTTCAGTCCATACAACGCCTTTTTCAACTTACACACTTTTCCTTGCGTCATGGTCGTACCAAATCTCGGTGGGACCTCCATGTATACTTCCTCCGCCAAGTCTCCATGAAGGAAAGCGTTTTCACATCCAGTTGATGTAACTTCCACCGACCATTTGCCGCTAAGCTGATCAGAGTTCTAACAGTACTCATCTTTGCCACTGGTGCGAATGTCTCATCATAGTCGATGTCGTACGTTTGGTTGTACCCTTTCGCAATCAATCGAGCCTTGTAACGCTCAAATTTTCCCTCCAGGTTCTGCTTCATAGTGAAGATCCACTTGCATCCAACAACCCTCTTCCCTTCCGGAAGCTGTGCTAGTTCCCACGTCTTATTCTTCTCCAGAGCCCGCATCTCCTCCTTCATTGCAGCTTGCCAGTTGTGGTCGGCTTTAACTACCTGCCAATTGTTAGGTACAATAATACTATCCAATGATGCAATGAATGCTCCGTGAGAAGAAGAGATAGCGTCATAGGAGACATATGAAGCAAGATCCCAACCATACCGATCAGGAGGATTACCCGCATTGCTGCGAGTGCTCCTTCTGATGGAAGTAGTCGGGAAAGAGGTAGGAATAGACTCACAGGGAGGTGGCAGAGGTTCAACTGGGGGTGCATCCGGGATTGAGACGGGCATAGACGAGGGACTAGGCACTGTCGCTGTGGATGCAGGTACTGGAACATGGATACGTTTTTCTCTCCTCTGATATGTGATAGGCTCCCTTGAATCTGTAGGTGTAACATCCCATTTCTACTAGACCCCCTAACTCCAATTTAGGTTGAGACAAGTGGTGAGTGTGGTGGGTTTGAGCTAGATTGCAGCCTTAGGACACATAGGGTTAGGTGAACTCACATGTGGTCTACTATAAGGCTCAAGTCAACCTAGGTCAAACTAGCTCAACATGAACTCGCACTTGCAAATTGACTCCTCCAATAAATGATAAGCACTCCAGGGAATGCCATAGACCCAAAAGCCCCATCATGGGGTCACCAATTGACCCAATTTGACCAAAGTCAAACTTAGGTCAACATAGGTCAAATCCTCCCCAATAAGTTCAATTGAACCCCAAAGCATGAAATTGGCTTCACCCCTAGTCTTAGGACATCATGAGGGACCTAATTGACTCAAAAGCCCCATCATGGAGTCTTCAATGTGGCCAAATTGCCCAAAAGTCAACTTTTCCCCAATTTTGGTCAAAATCACACCTTTGGGTCAAATTGGCTCTCCTAGGCCCTCACCTTGACTCAACCAACCTTGGGTGGTGTCACTGGACTCAATGTCAACACATTGGACCAGTCAACACACCCAATTGACCAAGTCAACCCAAAAGTCAACATATGGTCAATTTTGCCTAAATTGGGCTTATACGGGATTAATCCAAATTCCAATGGATTAAGGCCCTCATCCAAGCCCATTCTGAAGCCCATAAGCACAATGACCACCCTTGCCCTCTGAATCCAACATGCAAACACATGCATGGGGGCAAAAATGGGTTTTCCCCCTTCCTCCATTAAGGACAAGAAGGTTTTGAGGAGAGCTTGCCATGTGGCCCTCCTCACCTCTGCCCAAAACCCCCACTGAGCTCCTCCATAACTCCTCAGCCGATTTTGGGCTGAAATGGTGCCACTTGGTGGCTGGGAGGAGCATCCAAGGAGGAGGCCGAAATCACCAAGTCCAAAACCAGGTGACCAGCTCATTTCAGCCCAAACGAACCCTTCCATCAGCTTCAGAGGGTCGAGAGGAGTGGAGCTAGCCCTTTACAGTGAGACAAACGGTGGAGAATCGGGATTTCTTGGAGGATCGCCGGAGCTCGCCGCCGCCGTGTCGCACCGCCTCAATACGCGCCACCAAGCTCGTTTAGGGTACGATTTCTCCCCCCTCTCCCTCTGTGCTAGCATCTAGATCCATCTAGGAGAGAAATCGGGCTCAATTGAGCCCGATCCCATGTGAGCTTGAGGGAGGAATTCCGAGCTCTTTTTCTTGCTCGAGATCGCCGGAGACGGGCTCTCCGGCGGCCGTGCCGCCGACAATCGATGGCCACCACCTCAACGGAGGTGGTGGAGGCGGTGGCCGGCGGTGGTGGGCCGTGGATGGCCGGGAAATGGCCGGGGAAGTCGGCCCAGGCGGGATCAATCTCGGCCGTTGGCTGTCCGGGACGATGAAGGGATGCCGCACGATTTGCGCCAGGATTCGTGCATGAAATGATTTATATATGTATATAGTTTTAAATCCGATTTAATGTGATATTTGTCACACTTTATATCATAGCCTTGTTTAATTGTTTTGAGGCCCTTAGAGGCCTTATTTTGAAAAATGACCAGAGACAAGTTTTGTAGATATGGATGTCTACTTTCAGTAGAAATTTAGATCAAGTCATTTGGACCATTGTAGGGCCCACAGTAGTCATTCTTGTGAGGTTGGTCAGAACTTAAAAATGCAATGGTTTGCATGCAAAAATTGAAGGCCCTAGACGCCATATTTGCAAAAAAGGGCAGAGATGACTTTTGTAGCACTAGGAGTCTACTTTCATTTGCCACTTTAATCAACTGAATTGGTGCACTGTGGACACCTGGGCACTCTTTTTCTTAGGACTGCTCCTTGTGTAGGGCAGAAATTAAAAAGGCTATAACTTTTAATTGGCTTAACCAAATTACTTGAATTTTCTACCATGCATGCAGGCTATGAAGACACACCTAAGGTTTTAATTTGAAATTTTTTGGATGTGTATCCTGTGAGATATTTCATTTATTAGTAAAAGTAAATTTTTGGTATTTAAGGAGTTGTATAACTCCAAACACCCCCTAATTTGGGGGGTGAGCTCTTCATGCATATCTAAATCACTGGTTAAAATATCATCTCATGTGCATGATTATTTTTCTCTGAACTTCAAAATGAAGTTAGGGTCTTAAGAGGAAAATTTGGGGTGCTAGTAGTCAATTTGGGCTTTGAGCCTTTGATGGAATTGAAGGTGGGAATCACCTTGTATGCCTCTGAAACCTTGGGGTTAGTGTATGTCATATGGTTATACATGATTGACATAAGTCTCTTGAATTTTTGGAAGCTATTACCCTAAAGTTTTTAATTTAATGAAAAGTGTCACATTTGTAGTTTTAATGATACTTTTGAGATTAAAATGACTAGCAATAATCTCCTTTCTAGGCATAATCTTTTATGATATTAAATACCCTTTGAAACAATCTCATGGGGTTTGGTTGAAAAATTCATGTGGTTGGGTTGAAAATTTAGGGTAACTTCTTTACAATTTTGAATTGCTCTCCAAGGGAAACTTAATAAATTAGTAAGGAATTTATTTATGGAGAATGATGATTTTTCTGGAATGTGTAGCTTTATGATGAGTCACATTAGTAGAAATAATCTCATGTGACCTAGAAGAAAAACTTAGCTTAGTGCTTTTTCAAGATCTGAAATATCTTCCTTGCATAACTTGTTGGATTGTTGAGTAGTATGATAAGTACTCCCTGAATTATTATGAAACTTGAAATTGGTTGATTCTTGATAAATATTGTAGCCCTTTAGGTTACCTTTCCAATGCCACCGATTTCATGCCATTTGAATAAGTATAGCACCTTCTAGGCCACTTCTAGTGAGACATGTAAAAATGTGTAGTTTGTGCATTTAGTGTTATGGACTCATGCAAATGCTTTGGAGAATTGACCATCCATAGATATGAGATCAACCATCTCTAGTTGAGAACCCAACTCATAAGTAGGAGTAGAATTCCCTAAGCTTCAAGTTGAGGCTTGGGACTTAAGGATTTAAGGGAAAATTGGGGTGCACTTAGCCAAAAATGAGAAAAAGGTGATTTTGGCTCATTTGTCCCACTAGATGCCATTGAAGTTATGGGTATGAGTTAGTGATGATGGAATACCTCACCTTCTGAAGTTTTAGAATTTATTGAAGTATTAGCATTGCACTTGTAGTGTAAATCCTTATACGCACACCAAATGTAACAAATATAATTAATGGTAAACACTCCTTGGAATAATATGAAACTTAGGTATTGTTGTTTTTAGGCCGATAGCTTACTTCGTTGATTTATTCAGATTTTGTGGAGACATGAAAGTGATGGTTGTGGGGTAAAATCCTATTGGCACACCACTTGTTTTAAATGAATAATATGGACATGTATTAATTGGAAAGTCTTATGAACATGTTTGGATTTTGATTATTCCTCATGTTTGTCCCCTATGAATTTTTGATAATAATTAGGAGTCATTTGGAAGCAATCTGATCAGGGTTCCACCTTAGGAATCTAAGTTAGGTGTATGTCGTGGTCTGCGGATAGTAAAAACTCATTGTGATGGATATGTCAATATAATCATAAGGAAATTGGGAGGTTTGGATTACAACAAGAGATGAGTTTAGACCACTTGGAGGACTAAGAATTATTAGAGTTGAGTCCACAAGTTTGATTGCATAGGAGCGGGGTGAAACATAAGGCGTAAGTTATAAAGGGGTAAGGAGAGGGAGGAAGGCTAGGTCAGGGTAGTTACCAAAATACTAAGTATCTCGAGGAAGGGAACTTTGGGGTGTCATCCCATCGTAGTTCCTAGTACCGTAGCGAGCCCCTTATAGGGTAATCCTCGGGAAGCCCAAGATTAACTGTAAGCTGTAGGAATAAGATGTTACAAGAATAAATTAATAACACACTCACCCACACCCCGCGGTTACGGGAGCCTAGTCGGTTTGGTGCTGCGAGCAGTAAGTTCTGTATTTGTAAGAATGGATTGATACGTCAGGTGAGCATGTGTCTCAGTAATTGGTTATTAATGACGGGCGGGTTAGCCCGGGGAGCTTATGGCTCGGAAGGTTATTAATGGCGGGCAGGTTAGCCCCGGGAGCTTATGGCTCGGAGATAGATTATAGAACATGTTGCATGTGCATCGAAGGTGGCGGGTCTTCTATATTGGACGGACGTTCACACCGACGTCAATACGTTGACTCGGCAAGTGTGATATATACACTTAGCCTAGAAAGTCTGGCGGTCCAGTCAGCAAGAGTACGCAGACGCTCCACGGTTTGTGTTGAGGCGTACGATAGGTCTAGGTTAGGTAGTGTGAATACCAACCTAGAGGTGGGCGAGGCCCAACCCACTGCTTCCGTTTGCCACTATGGGAGTATCCTGGGAGTCTAGCTAGCTCCAAAAAGGGGGAACTAAAGGTCTATGCGCATAGAGTCGTAGTGTGTGAGTTGCACTTGTATGATCATAGCATAACAACATACCTTGCATTTCATAGCATGAACTTTGCATCTCAACCCCTACCCCTATCGTATAAATTGGTATGAGACTTTTTATACGATAGGCCCTGCTAAACGACCCCTTGGTCTATAGGTTTGTATGGGCATTCCTATAAATCAATGGTTACTTTTACATTTACTTTACTTGCGTAGCTTACTTCCTATACTGCTGCAATATTACCTTACTGCACTTATTAATGTATAATCATACTGTTAGTATAGAAATTATATGGATATACTCTTGTTAGCATAGATAATTTGTCACCTTCTTTTGATTACTCCACTTTGATGTCCTCCGCTTCTTCCTCCCCGCACGGTGCCTAGGAGTCGCGGGGGGAGGCGGGGACAAAATCGTCTTAGTCTTTATGACTAACGGTCGGTGGTGACCGTAGGTAACCGAGGAGCTGGAGCCCAGCTGGCAGGGGAGACAGGACCTGAGGAGCAGATGCCGTGCATCATTACCGCTACTGGGCAGGTGTTGATGAGAGTTGTTTTCTTGTAGCTTCCGCATAGATGTATATAGTGAGAGAGAGAACTGTACTGCTTTTATTCATTCGGACTTGTACTGGGCTTAAGCCCTTTTTACTCTTTCTTTTCTTGTACTCATTGATGGACAGTTTCATTTGGATATTTATACATATGCAGATGCGTGTGATTGTGGACTTATGTGCTAGTTTTACTTCTTATCTCTTGTTGGCCTAGTCGATCGTGCTTGCCGGCAGGATCGGCGTCTTGCGGAGATGGCTAACTTGTGTGCTAGCATCACCGTAAGGCGGCGGTTCTGGGCATAAGATCCGGGAACTCTCCTGGTGCGGGAGAGGGGTCTTACAAATGGTATCCGAGCATAAACGATCCAACGAGAAAGAAGTCCACAACAACTTGGATACCCCCGCTCGAGTTAGTTTGAGGACAAACTAGCAGCGGAAGCAGTGGTGTGCCCATGTGTAAAAATCACACAATTTAGTCCATTTTTCCAATGAGTTAGGCCAACCCAATTAAGGACAACACTTTAGTTTTGACTTAACAAGACGTTTTCATAGCGTATCTTAGTCTTAAATCGATCCCAAGTATAGGTTTGGTTAGGACAGGGGGATTCCCGACATGATTAGAGGAAGGAGTTTAGTATGAGTGTAGGTGTTTGAGGCTTATACTCTGATGCTTACCGCGCACTTATCAAATGATTTTACCCCCTTAACCAAACTAATTGAACTATCTCGAAGGATTTGGTGCCTGTGACCTACTTTTGGAGTAATAAGAGACTCTTGCGCGTAAATTATCCTACCAATTACACTTCCCGTTTATTTTACGGTGAAGCGGTCACTAAGAGACAAGTATTAGAGGTCGAATAAGAATAAAAAAAAAAGGCCCATTCTTGGTTAGGTCACACAGTGACCTTAGGAAGGATTCGTGAATGGTAACTTTAAGGACCTTGAAGGCGTATCATATCAATAAGTCTCAAGGTAGAACTCCAAGACAAGGTTGTATGCCCTAAGAATTGTGTGCTTATATAGGGTAAATGCACTATAGTGATATCGAAGGAATTTAGCCCAAAATATATGGGGGCTCATCCCTTTTGTTTATTGGGCCAACTTAGTACTGACTTGAGTTTCCCCTAGACCTCATTTAGAAGACGAATCTCAACTTATAGACTTTGAGGTTTTGTAGGTGTAGACAAGTAAATAAGAAGGTAGCAAAATAACCATTGGGGATATGCATAGAGGTTGTCAAGTTATACGTGTATGTATGACCTCTGAAATCAAGGAAGTCAGTACGAGACTTTAGGGTATGGATTGGATAGAAATAGAACCTGGTTGTAGGCTCTCGTGATCTTAAGAAATGAATAAATAACCCAATGAGATGGATGATATCATAGATTCACCTCCTCAAGCCTGAGACGATGATCTATAATAGAATCGGGACGAATAGAAAGTTGACTGGTTTTTAGTCAAGTTATTAGAAACATAAAGTTGTCAAGTTAGCTGCTTAGAACAACTTATCACGTCATGAAGCTTGTGGATTGGAATTAGATTCCTGCGTGATAGATCTATAATTGGAGATTCTTGAATTTCTGGGCATTCGAAGATAATATACATACACATATTGAAAAATCAAGCCCTTGTTGTTTTCGAACAATTTTATCGTAACCAGTATTCATATGCCTTGGGAGCTAGTGACACCTAACTGGAGATCGTTGAAATTATACCTATGGAATTAAGTAAATATGAGAGTACTTACGACCCTTAGATTCATGGCTTGATGAGCCTGGGAATTGAAAGACAATGTCAGTATAATCCCCAAGAATGTTGTATGTTTGGAAAGTAATATGTGATATTGGGAAATACAACACCTCATTAAAATCATAACTTTAGAGGTTGGATTATGGGTTATTCATAACAATGATGATCTCTCGTGATAGTACTAAGTTATGAAAAATTTATTGGAAACAATCGTTGAATAAAGGACATACCCCTTCACAAAGTGCAATGTGAGATTACAATTTGAGGATTTTTTTTTTGGGATGTTGAAATATCTTGAACTTCTTAAGATTTTGGTGGATTTTATGGTTTCCCGTTTCTGATACTCCCTTCGCAACGTAGAATTTGAACGCATAATTTGAGAAATTCATACCATGAATTATTACTGAGTTGTTATGGAATACATTTGAAGAATGGATAGATTGGGATATGGATGATAAGATGAAATAACAATTATCAGATAATCTTGTGATAACCTTGAGACCTCTCATTTTCATGAGCTGGGAACCCCGTGGACCCGAACTTAGATTTCGAGGACGAAATTATTCTTTTGTTTATTGGGAATTGTAACATCCCATTTCCTACTAGACCCCCTAACTCCAATTTAGGTTGAGACAAGTGGTGAGTGTGGTGGGTTTGAGCTAGATTGCAGCCTTAGGACACATAGGGTTAGGTGAACTCACATGTGGTCTACTATAAGGCTCAAGTCAACCTAGGTCAAACTAGCTCAACATGAACTCACACTTGCAAATTGACTCCTCCAATAAATGATAAGCACTCCAGGGAATGCCATAGACCCAAAAGCCCCATTATGGGGTCACCAATTGACCCAATTTGACCAAAGTCAAACTTAGGTCAACATAGGTCAAATCCTCCCCAATAAGTTCAATTGAACCCCAAAGCATGAAATTGGCTTCACCCCTAGTCTTAGGACATCATGAGGGACCTAATTGACTCAAAAGCCCCATCATGGAGTCTTCAATGTGGCCAAATTGCCCAAAAGTCAACTTTTCCCCAATTTTGGTCAAAATCACACCTTTGGGTCAAATTGGCTCTCCTAGGCCCTCACCTTACTCAACCAACCATGGGTGGTGTCACTGGACTCAATGTCAACACATTGGACCAGTCAACACACCCAATTGACCAAGTCAACCCAAAAGTCAACATAGGGTCAATTTTGCCTAAATTGGGCTTATATGGGATTAATCCAAATTCCAATGGATTAAGGCCCTCATCCAAGCCCATTCTGAAGCCCATAAGCACAATGACCACCCTTGCCCTCTGAATCCAACATGCAAACACATGCATGGGGGCAAAAATGGGGTTTCCCCCTTCCTCCATTAAGGACAAGAAGGTTTTGAGGAGAGCTTGCCATGTGGCCCTCCTCACCTCTGCCCAAAACCCCCACTGAGCTCCTCCATAACTCCTCAGCCGATTTTGGGCTGAAATGGTGCCACTTGGTGGCTGGGAGGAGCATCCAAGGAGGAGGCCGAAATCACCAAGTCCAAAACCAGGTGACCAGCTCATTTCAGCCCAAACGAACCCTTCCATCAGCTTCAGAGGGTCGAGAGGAGTGGAGCTAGCCCTTTACAGTGAGACAAACGGTGGAGAATCGGGATTTCTTGGAGGATCGCCGGAGCTCACCGCCGCCGTGTCGCACCGCCTCAATACGCGCCACCAAGCTCGTTTAGGGTACGATTTCTCCCCCCTCTCCCTCTGTGCTAGCATCTAGATCCATCTAGGAGAGAAATCAGGCTCAATTGAGCCCGATCCCATGTGAGCTTGAGGGAGGAATTCCGAGCTCTTTTTCTTGCTCGAGATCGCCGGAGACGGGCTCTCCGGCGGCCGTGCCGCCGACAATTGATGGCCACCACCTCAACGGAGGTGGTGGAGGCGGTGGCCGGCGGTGGTGGGCCGTGGATGGCCGGGAAATGGCCGGGGAAGTCGGCCCAGGCGGGATCAATCTCGGCCGTTGGCTGTCGGGGACGATGAAGGGATGCCGCACGATTTGCGCCAGGATTCGTGCATGAAATGATTTATATATGTATATAGTTTTAAATCCGATTTAATGTGATATTTGTCACACTTTATATCATAGCCTTGTTTAATTGTTTTGAGGCCCTTAGAGGCCTTATTTTGAAAAACGACCAGAGACAAGTTTTGTAGATATGGATGTCTACTTTCAGTAGAAATTTAGATCAAGTCATTTGGACCATTGTAGGGCCCACAGTAGTCATTCTTGTGAGGTTGGTCAGAACTTAAAAATGCAATGGTTTGCATGCAAAAATTGAAGGCCCTAGACGCCATATTTGCAAAAATGGGCAGAGATGACTTTTGTAGCACTAGGAGTCTACTTTCATTTGCCACTTTAATCAACTGAATTGGTGCACTGTGGACATCTGGACACTCTTTTTCTTAGGACTGCTCCTTGTGTAGGGCAGAAATTAAAAAGGCTATAACTTTTAATTGGCTTAACCAAATCACTTGAATTTTCTACCATGCATGCAGGGTATGAAGACACACCTAAGGTTTTAATTTGAAAATTTTTGGATGTGTATCCTGTGAGATATTTCATTTATTAGTAAAAGTAAATTTTTGGTATTTAAGGAGTTGTATAACTCCAAACACCCCCTAATTTGGGGGGTGAGCTCTTCATGCATATCTAAATCACTGGTTAAAATATCATCTCATGTGCATGATTATTTTTCTCTGAACTTCAAAATGAAGTTAGGGTCTTAAGAGGAAAATTTGGGGTGCTAGTAGTCAATTTGGGCTTTGAGCCTTTGATGGAATTGAAGGTGGGAATCACCTTGTATGCCTCTGAAACCTTGGGGTTAGTGTATGTCATATGGTTATACATGATTGACATAAGTCTCTTGAATTTTTGGAAGCTATTACCCTAAAGTTTTTAATTTAATGAAAAGTGTCACATTTGTAGTTTTAATGATACTTTTGAGATTAAAATGACTAGCAATAATCTCCTTTCTAGGCATAATCTTTTATGATATTAAATACCCTTTGAAACAATCTCATGGGGTTTGGTTGAAAAATTCATGTGGTTGGGTTGAAAATTTAGGGTAACTTCTTTACAATTTTGAATTGCTCTCCAAGGGAAACTTAATAAATTAGTAAGGAATTTATTTATGGAGAATGATGATTTTTCTGGAATGTGTAGCTTTATGATGAGTCACATCAGTAGAAATAATCTCATGTGACCTAGAAGAAAAACTTAGCTTAGTGCTTTTTCAAGATCTGAAATATCTTCCTTGCATAACTTGTTGGATTGTTGAGTAGTATGATAAGTACTCCCTGAATTATTATGAAACTTGAAATTGGTTGATTCTTGATAAATATTGTAGCCCTTTAGGTTACCTTTCCAATGCCACCGATTTCATGCCATTTGAATAAGTATAGCACCTTCTAGGCCACTTCTAGTGAGACATGTAAAAATGTGTAGTTTGTGCATTTAGTGTTATGGACTCATGCAAATGCTTTGGAGAATTGACCATCCATAGATATGAGATCAACCATCTCTAGTTGAGAACCCAACTCATAAGTAGGAGTAGAATTCCCTAAGCTTCAAGTTGAGGCTTGGGACTTAAGGATTTAAGGGAAAATTGGGGTGCACTTAGCCAAAAATGAGAAAAAGGTGATTTTGGCTCATTTGTCCCACTAGATGCCATTGAAGTTATGGGTATGAGTTAGTGATGATGGAATACCTCACCTTCTGAAGTTTTAGAATTTATTGAAGTATTAGCATTGCACTTGTAGTGTAAATCCTTATACGCACACCAAATGTAACAAATATAATTAATGGTAAACACTCCTTGGAATAATATGAAACTTAGGTATTGTTGTTTTTAGGCCGATAGCTTACTTCGTTGATTTATTCAGATTTTGTGGAGACATGAAAGTGATGGTTGTGGGGTAAAATCCTATTGGCACACCACTTGTTTTAAATGAATAATATGGACATGTATTAATTGGAAAGTCTTATGAACATGTTTGGATTTTGATTATTCCTCATGTTTGTCCCCTATGAATTTTTGATAATAATTAGGAGTCATTTGGAAGCAATCTGATCAGGGTTCCACCTTAGGAATCTAAGTTAGGTGTATGTCGTGGTCTGCGGATAGTAAAAACTCATTGTGATGGATATGTCAATATAATCATAAGGAAATTGGGAGGTTTGGATTACAACAAGAGATGAGTTTAGACCACTTGGAGGACTAAGAATTATTAGAGTTGAGTCCACAAGTTTGATTGCATAGGAGCGGGGTGAAACATAAGGCGTAAGTTATAAAGGGGTAAGGAGAGGGAGGAAGGCTAGGTCAGGGTAGTTACCAAAATACTAAGTATCTCGAGGAAGGGAACTTTGGGGTGTCATCCCATCGTAGTTCCTAGTACCGTAGCGAGCCCCTTATAGGGTAATCCTCGGGAAGCCCAAGATTAACTGTAAGCTGTAGGAATAAGATGTTACAAGAATAAATTAATAACACACTCACCCACACCCCGCGGTTACGGGAGCCTAGTCGGTTTGGTGCTGCGAGCAGTAAGTTCTGTATTTGTAAGAATGGATTGATACGTCAGGTGAGCATGTGTCTCAGTAATTGGTTATTAATGACGGGCGGGTTAGCCCGGGGAGCTTATGGCTCGGAAGGTTATTAATGGCGGGCAGGTTAGCCCCGGGAGCTTATGGCTCGGAGATAGATTATAGAACATGTTGCATGTGCATCGAAGGTGGCGGGTCTTCTATATTGGACGGACGTTCACACCGACGTCAATACGTTGACTCGGCAAGTGTGATATATACACTTAGCCTAGAAAGTCTGGCGGTCCAGTCAGCAAGAGTACGCAGACGCTCCACGGTTTGTGTTGAGGCGTACGATAGGTCTAGGTTAGGTAGTGTGAATACCAACCTAGAGGTGGGCGAGGCCCAACCCACTGCTTCCGTTTGCCACTATGGGAGTATCCTGGGAGTCTAGCTAGCTCCAAAAAGGGGGAACTAAAGGTCTATGCGCATAGAGTCGTAGTGTGTGAGTTGCACTTGTATGATCATAGCATAACAACATACCTTGCATTTCATAGCATGAACTTTGCATCTCAACCCCTACCCCTATCGTATAAATTGGTATGAGACTTTTTATACGATAGGCCCTGCTAAACGACCCCTTGGTCTATAGGTTTGTATGGGCATTCCTATAAATCAATGGTTACTTTTACATTTACTTTACTTGCGTAGCTTACTTCCTATACTGCTGCAATATTACCTTACTGCACTTATTAATGTATAATCATACTGTTAGTATAGAAATTATATGGATATACTCTTGTTAGCATAGATAATTTGTCACCTTCTTTTGATTACTCCACTTTGATGTCCTCCGCTTCTTCCTCCCCGCACGGTGCCTAGGAGTCGCGGGGGGAGGCGGGGACAAAATCGTCTTAGTCTTTATGACTAACGGTCGGTGGTGACCGTAGGTAACCGAGGAGCTGGAGCCCAGCTGGCAGGGGAGACAGGACCTGAGGAGCAGATGCCGTGCATCACTACCTCTACTGGGCAGGTGTTGATGAGAGTTGTTTTCTTGTAGCTTCCGCATAGATGTATATAGTGAGAGAGAGAACTGTACTGCTTTTATTCATTCGGACTTGTACTTGGCTTAAGCCCTTTTTACTCTTTCTTTTCTTGTACTCATTGATGGACAGTTTCATTTGGATATTTATACATATGCAGATGCGTGTGATTGTGGACTTATGTGCTAGTTTTACTTCTTATCTCTTGTTGGCCTAGTCGATCGTGCTTGCCGGCAGGATCGGCGTCTTGCGGAGATGGCTAACTTGTGTGCTAGCATCACCGTAAGGCGGCGGTTCTGGGCATAAGATCCGGGAACTCTCCTGGTGCGGGAGAGGGGTCTTACAGTAGGTATCACATTTCTCACCTCCTCATGTTCTTGATTCGTCTCTCGTTCCATGGGCGTTCCACAAACTTGACTTAAATCTGTCACCAGACTCTCTCATTCTCGATCACCATCTCTAAAATTGGACCTTTCAGGTATGGGTATGGTCTCATCCTGAGGGTAGTACCGTTCGTGTTCTCGAAAGTGGACATCCATGCTCACGAAGCACCATTTTTTAACTGGACTCCAACATACGTATCCCTTCTGGGTACCAGAATACCCCACAAAGATACATTTAATCGCCCTGACATCGAGTTTCCCCACGCTTGTTCTGTTATCCTTCACAAAGCAGACACACCCAAAGACCTTTAGTGGGAGCATACCTCCGTTATGCCCTTGCAGCTCCTGACACGGGGATCTCCACCCTAAGGTCTTTGATGGCATTCTATTAATTAATTATGACGCTGTTAACACCGCATACCCCCACAGGTTTTGGGGAACCTTCATGTGTAGCATCATGCTCCTTGCCACTTCCATCAGATGTCTGTTCTTCCTCTCAGCGACACCATTCTGTTCGGGAGTGTATGCACAAGTAGTCTGGTGTAGTATCCCGTGAGATGACAAGTACTCATCAAGGGTCTTGTTGATATATTCGGTCCCATTATCTGACCTAAGTACCTTGAGTATTGCACCGTATTGAGTTTGGACATGCTTGTGAAAGTTCTGGAAGCAAGTCGAGACCTCGTTCTTAGCTTTCATCAAGTAAACCCACGTGACACGCGAAGCACAGTCAATGAAGGTCACAAAATATCTATAACCATTAGAAAAATTAACAGCACACGACCCCCAAACATCTGAGTGCACAGTATCAAAAACAGAAGAGCTTCTGTGACCAGAGCTAACATAAGAGTTTCTTGTGAGCTTGCCTAAGTCGCAAGCGTCACATACAAGTTTACTTTTACATATTTTTTCAATTAGAGAAGGAAACAACCGTGCTAAAACACCAAAAGATGAATGGCCTAAACGTTGATGGTGGAGCAGTAATGTCTCCTCTACATTTGTCTCTAGGTTCCCTTTCTTTGTCTCCTCCGTCACAGATAGAAGAACAACGTCCAATCCCTGTTGATCCAGGTACCACAACCCATCACGCCAGGTCCCAGTCCCAAGTATCCGCCTCGTCTCTTTCTCCTGGAATGTCACCTTGGGAATGTCAAATGAAACAGTACATTTTAGTTGGAGTATAACAGAGCTAATAGACAAGAGGCTGACAGGAAATGAGGGAGCATGCAAGACATTAGATAGTTTTACCGAACCTGTGCAATCGACCGTACCCTTACCGACCACTGGCTGAAAAGTCCCGTCCGCTGTCTGGATGCCATTTGGAGATGCAAGGTGTATGTAGGAGGTGAACTTCCCCGAGTCTGCAGTCACGTGTCGGGATGCACCAGAGTCAACAATCCACTCTGACGTTTCGGAAGGATGAGCATACATGGCATGAGATGTTCCCTCAGTAGCTTCCCCAGTTTGCCTCCTCTTGAGACCCTCCATTTTGTTCATCAGATTCATAAGTGTCTGCTCCTCCTCAGTATAGATGACTCCAGTATTCTCTTCTCCTCCACATACTCCAAGGTTAGCCTAATAGCTACCTCTACCTCCTCTACCCCGACCACGTACATGAGTGCTCCCACGACCACCACCCCATCCTCTCTCCCTGGGTGGCTTAGAGCAGGCATATCTCAAATGACCTGTTTCCCCGCAGTTAAAGCACTGTCGGGTGTCCCCTGACGACCTCGGGGTGTGGGTACTGACAGTCACAAGAGCCGACTTTACATCAACGAACCTCCCAGTCCCTTCTTGAAGTTTGATGTGAGTCTCCTCCTGGATCATTGCTGATATAGCCTCGGTGAGAGGCGGTATCCCTGAACTTGAGAGAAGTAGACCTCTTCTCTGGTAAAACTTCTCATCAAACCCCTTGAGAAGTTTCATCGTTCGTTCTTCCATGATGATCTTGGAGGCTCGACATTCCGGGTCCTTGCAACTCATTCCCCCAGACGCATGATCATAGTCCATCCATAGGCGATCTAACTCGGAGGCATATTCCTGCACAGTCTTCTCTCCTTGTACCGTGTCATCAATCTCCCCTTTCATCTGAAAAACCCGTAGAGAATTACCTACTCCATCAAACGTGCTCTTCAGCTTGTCACAGACTTCCTTGACAGTCTCCAGTCCGTCAACAGTGGCAGCAATGGTTGGGACCATCGAATGAAGAAGCCACATGAAAACCACCATGTGGGTAGATTCCCACTCATCTCCTGCAGTCGAGTCATTCGACTTCTTCAGTTCCCCCATCAGAAACCCCCCAACCTTCTGTGCCGTGAGGGTTTTTTGAATCCGACGAGACCAGCTCAGGTGAGTGGCCGGTCCCTCTAGCTTTAGGTCAACTGGAGGAAGATCCAACTTCACAGCACGCGGGGCAGACCCCATGGACCCAACTAGCTTCAGTAGGGTGGCCACCTCGGAGGCATCCAGTTTGTTTAGGATGTCTTCCATCTGTATGGGAACCGAACTGCACGGCTTCGCTGAAACTTAATACGACCTATCGCCGAAATCGTCGATTGCACGGCTTCAATTCGTCGAGAGCTCCTTCTGATTCGTCGAGAGATCTTTCTGATTCGTCGAGAGCTCCTTGCCTTAGCTGGTTCGTCGATATCAATTCGTGGATACTGATTCGTCGATACTTGCTTCCTTCCCCGTCGTCGTGGATGATACTGGTTCGTCGATATCCGCTTCCTTCCCCGTCGTCGACGATGCCCCAGGATCAGCGATACTCCAGCGAGCCAGACGGGTCCTTCCCCGTCGTCGACGATGCCCCACGATCAACGATACTCCAGCGAGGTCTTCGCTTCCTTCCCTGTCGTCGACAATACTCCTTTCGCGAGATCCCCGGGAGGTCTGCAACCGACGATGATCCAGCGAGATCGACAGGTTCCACGATCGATGATGATCGTCAAGGACTGCTCCACCGATGATGCTCCCAGGCTTCTACGCGGAATCCGTCACAGCCGCCCCCTGGCTCTGATACCATGTTGCAGAAGAAAAACCAATTAGGTTATTATTTCATACTTCCTTTACAACTATTACAACATATATATACACCAAAGTATCTAACCGCACACCAACAATAACTAACCGCACACTATACAAATATTAAAGTCCCAACAGCCCCAACCGCTGGGACCCAACCGCGTTTCAACGGTTGGACTGGCAGGCTGGGGTGCGGATAGGCTTCGTCGGTTGAACTGGAAGGCTGGGGTGCGGATAGGCTTTGTCTCAACCGACTGCACCCACAACATATACATATGAGCACTCAAAATGACCGTACAAAATTTTTAATTACTATTTTATAATTTTTTTTTTCAAAAAAAAAAAAAAAAAAAAATATATTTTAACAAAAAAATCATTTAAAAGTAAATTTTAGTAGGCTATCATAGTAGGTTTAGGAGGTCTAGTAAAAACTTTTGGATTTTATGAATTTTCATAATTATTTTTATTATTGGAATATAATATTATTATACAAATAACCCTTATATTTTATAAATTTTCATTTTTTTCATCATATATGTTAAGTCATTGGAGTAAAAGAATGAAATTGTATTTGGCAAATTTGCATGTTGCACCAAAGGCAACTTCTTGCATTTAGTAGTTAAAGATATGCTGTTACTTATGGCATGTGACTCAAACATCACGTGGGTAATATTTATATTCTTAGAACTCATAATGTAATAACAATAATAAATGTGTAAGGTTAATAATATTTAGGGCTATAGAAATAAGACTTGTATGTTGTGAAATTGAGCTGCGTAGAATAGATAATTTATCGTCCTTTCTGTAATTCTCCTCCAAAGTCTTATAGCTTTCTTCTTTCCCTTTTTTCCGTGTTCTTTCATGCGTAGCTATCGCCGCCTAACAATCTTTGTTGTTATTAAGGCTCCGTTTGACACAGCAATGGAGATCATGAATGCGGTGGTTATATATAAACCGTCGTTCATGAAACCTAACGAGCTTCATCCACCTTTATGTTCAGAAGTAGACTTCTTTCTTTGTGACAATCATAACCCTTGTATTATCAAACATTCTATGATGTAGTGTTTTTGTCCAAACTCACAGAAGTAGAAACACCACGGCAAACAGAGCCTAAGTCTTCGTATTCTTTTTTCATCGTTCCCTCTAAATAGACTCAAAAGATCACCTGCCTAGATCGTAGAACGTATAATTTTGTCTCTAGTCATGGTTTACTAATAAATACCCTCAATTAAGCTATACTAAGAAGAGAGAAAGAGAGAGGGGAGAGTAATTGCAGCTGTAAACTCAATAGAGAAAAAGGAAGTGAATTATAGATTACGAGTGTTATTTCACAAAAGTATCATTTTGGGCCGAAATGCGATCACAGTGAGTCATCCAGTTGTGATCGGGCGTTAAACAACAAACCCACCCCCTCGCTATCCGGATTGATTTACATAGCGATCGAAGATCATGAATTCAGATCCTCTACTCAGATCCAAAGTTCAATAAAATAAAAGTTCCAATCATCTTCATAAATTTCAACATCAGACAACAAGAATATAAGAAATATCTACATCAAATACATAAAACTTGTTTGAGTGGTTTAACGGCAATAAAAAAAAAGAAGCAGAAACTTGTCAAAGCTTGATGATTATTTAAAATATATTTTGGGCTTCGTATAAGGAAACTGTAATGTTTCATATAAGATGGTTGCATAATATTAAAGTTAGCTTATTTCAAAAATTAATTGTACATAAAATTAATTTTAATTTAATGAAACTGTTGGATATACAACAAGCTTACAATGTTACAGGGAAGAATGGACCGGAAAAATGAATAAAAATCATAAATATTCAGCGGCACAAAAAATGCCTGGAATCTCACATTTGACTTTCATTTCTCTGTTAAACTCCACATCTGCTCAACAAGTAATCTCCGGTGCATAGAAATAAATGTGTTCCCAAATCCATTTCCACTGCAGGCTGATTCTCAAAGCACCCAATTTTGATCTGCAGAAACAGAAAAAGAATATGTTAGAATGTTTTAAGGATTACACACTTCTTTTCTTTTCTACCCACGTAATATGGTATGAGAGCCTCCTCTCATGACCTAACATCCGGCTACCGTTTCCGCGTCTCGCCGACTCCCACGAACGAACCCAGGGGCCGATCCCGCGACTGCTCCTACCCTCGCACCCTCTAGAGAAACCTCTCCCGTCGACTTGGACTGCTCGTGAACCTGCACAGTCGGACAGTTCCGACTGTGCACGTATGACTCCGATCCCCTATTTCTTCATGAATGACATCTCTTTGGTTCCCCTCTGCATTCTTTCTTACTCTCGCCTTTGATCTAATGACATTTTTTCCTTGACAGTACAGATCTAGGGTTTTGCCTAGGCCAAAAAACCCTTTGATCTTCTTTTTCTTTCTCCCTTCCCACAAGCTCATTTCTATTGAGGCTATGTCTGATGTTGAAGAATCACACCCAACTCCACCGTCAATCCCTCCTCGTGTATCCCCTCCCACCGGCTTAACCCGAGGGAATCATGAACAGAATATTCAGACCACCCCTCAAATTACTACCATCCGTTTAATTATCTCTCACGATTGGTTACTCTCGCACTGAAAGGTCGACGATTGTTTAGATATGTCAGTGAGACTACTTATGCGCCATCGCCGAATTCTCTAGGTTGGCTTTAATGGGAAGCGAAGAATTCCTTGGTGATGTCCTGGTTCATTAATTGAATGCAAGAGACTATAACCCACAACTACTTCTTTCTCGACACAGTTGTAGACATCTGAAAGTGCGCTGGTCTGTTTGGCATGGCGCTGGCGGTCGTGAACGCGGTGGTTGTTGGGGATAACGCGGAATCCATCCCCCAAGCGCAACCAAATTGATACAGGGTGACACAAGAACCGCACAAAAGTCCTGAACCACGTGCACCGCATATATAAAAATAAATAACTGCAATATTTAATATACGAAGAAGTATACCAACGCCCGTTACAGAAAACGTCGCTGAGAAGCCGTACTTGCTCGATCCGCGGGAGAGAGAACAATCTTGACTGCAATCTGTTAGCACAGCGGACGCACAAGGTTCGTAAAAGAACGAACCTTCGTCGTCGTTAGACGACCCACCACCACCGGAGAAGCACCCCACCGAGACTTGGCCTTGCCGCGCCTATGCAGCCCGCCATCGTGTCTCCTCCAACCATAAACTCGTCATTCCCGCTCCAGCCCGCAGTAACCTTGCCGCACTGGTTGCAGCCCGCCACAGCCTTGCCGCACTCATTGCAGCCCGTCGCCGCCTTGCCGCACTTGTTGCAGCCCGTCGACGCCTCGCCGTACCAGCATCCGCCGGCTTACTCTAGCCGACGTGCTCCGGTGTTCGCCGGCACCGGCCGCGGCCCTCGGTCGCCCTTGGCCTCGGGATCAAGAGGAGTCAGAGTTCTCTTCACGAGTTGTTCTGGCGGATCTCTCCTCAGTTCACAGGTATGAGCTGCCACCTTCTCTTTTTATAATATTCTCACGTGGAGCTCCTTCATGCCTGCCATCTTATTATAAAAGTAATCAAAACCAAAGCAGCCATCTTTGATTAATTTATTTTCCTTGCCATTCACGTGGGGTTGGGTAAGTGTCAGGTGAGATTTGAAATTTCAAACCAATCCAACAATCACCACCTTGGATTGAATTTCAAATACCACATCCTGCACAAAAGCATTAATCTGCACGAAGCACCGCCTCAACCTCGAGTCGTCAGCCGGCTTAATCCAGACGACTCCATCTCTGCTTTGGTTCTCCTACGGGATGTCGACGCACTCGGATCGCAAAAGCTGACTCGCCGAAACTGAGTCACAGAAGGGCGATCCACAACCCCACATCGACCATCCGCCATGTCACTCGCAGAAATCATGGGTACACCACCTCGCATCGTGGTCCCCATCAGCCGGTATAGACTACCGCGCTGCACAGCTCTTCTGAGCACGGTACACCCTCACTTCATCGCCAGGACTCCACCCAGGCTACCCAACTGTAGCCACTTAAGTCCAATACGCTAAACGACGTCGAATCCCTACGCATCTTGGGCACTATATGCACCCTCTCAAATTTGCGCACCACCGCATAATGCATCCTCATGTTACTCATCCATGTCCTTGTGACCTCGTACATCGAGTCGTCACCTTCAGAGAACAAAACATCGATGCATTAGAGTAATTGTGTTGTGACACACCGGGATCTAACATCCAGCTGTCAGAGTCGCTCTGACTTTCAGTGATGGCGAGGACATCATCACTCTGCACCCTGACCCAGCGTCACTCAGTCCGCACCCAGGCCTCGAGGTCTTTTTGCACGCTGCGAACTCGCTCTCCTGTGTGACCGCACTGTCTGCAATGGTAATATACCATACCCTCCTTCAGCCTAGATCGAGATCGTGCTCTCTCAATCCCTTGCCGAACTGCCTCACCTTACCCTTCGCTATTGCCAAGATGTGACCGCCCCCAGGAGTAGGGCCTTTTGACATCAGTCTGGATAGCACCACGATCGTGACCTCCTCTAGTTCCATTGTGTCCTCCTACAAGAGCTTTGTCACCAAGGATGATAAGTCTTTGTGAACGAGGTAAGTGAAAGAGTCTTCACGTCTTCCTCTGTATCTGTGCCAACTGCCTTTAATTGACACAAAAAACCTCTGAACTCATTTTGGTGTTCCCACAGATTGTCTCCTCCCTGTAACATATCGACAGACATCATAACCCTCTCATGGACGTGCACTCTCCATAGGTCAAACTCGCCACTGCCGTTGAACTTCTTCACTGAAAAACTGTCCAGATTCCCGTTCTTCCCTGTCATGGTTGTTCTCTGGCATGACTAGGAGACCTGATTACTTCAAAGGTCGGATTTGAAAGGATGGGGAGCGGACCTAGTTGTCACCCACCGCAGTAAAAAATTTCCCGAATGTCCAATCAGCCGTATACAAAACCCGGCTCTGATATCACTTATTGGGGATAACACGGATTCCATCCCCCAGACGCAACCAAATTGATACAGGGTGACACAAGAAACGCACAAAAGTCCTGAACCACGTGCACCGCATATATAAAAATATATAACTGCAATATTCAATATACGAAGAAGTATACCAACGCATGTTACAGAAAACACCGTGGAGAAGTCGGACTTGCTCGATTCGCGGGAGAGAACAATCTTGACTGCAATCTGCTAGCACATCGGGCGCACAAGGTCGTAACAGAACGAACCTTCGTCGTCGTTAGACGACCCACCTCCACCAGAGAAGCACCCCACCGAGACTTGGCCTTGCCGCGCCTATGCAGCCCGCCATCATGTCTCCTCCAACCATAAACTCGTCATTCCCGCTCCAGCCCGCAGCAACCTTGCCGCACTCGTTGGAGCCCGTTATAGCCTTGCCGCACTCATTGCAGCCCACTGCCGCCTTGCAGCACTTGTTGCAGCCCGTCGACGCCTCGCCGTACCAGCATCCGCCGGCTTACTCTAGCCGACGTGCTGCGGTGTTCGCCGGCACCGGCCGCGGCCCTCGGTCGCCCTTGGCCTCGAGATCAAGAGGAGTCAGAGTTCTCTTCACCAGTTGTTCTGGCGGATCTCTCCACAGTTCACAGGTATGAGCTGCCACCTTCTCTTTTTATAATATTCTCACGTGGAGCTCCTTCATGCCTGCCATCTTATTATAATCAAAAGTTTTCAAACTTTTGAAAGTAATCAAAACCAAAGCAACCATCTTTGATTAATTTATTTTCCTTGCCATTCACGTGGGGTTGGGTGGGTGTCGATGAGATTTGAAATTTCAAATCAATCCAACAGTGGAACCTCACCTAAGGAACTTCATCCACTTTTATGTTCAAAACTAGACTTTTTTTCTTGGCGGCGATCATAACCGTTGTCTTATCAAACATATATTCTATGATGGTGGCGTTTTTGTCCAAACTCACCGGAGCAAAAATGCTGCGCCAAACGGAGCCTAAGTGGTTTCTTGCTACATCTTGAGATTACAGTAGAGCATATCGTGAAACAATAACATACAGAGAATTTTCTATCATTTAAATCGACTGCGCTATTCTAAGGGTCCATTTGGCACAATGTTTTTAATCCTGTGAGTTTGGACAAATACCATCGCCATAAAATGTGTTGGATAAGACCAATTATGACCGTCATCGGGAGGAAAATATTTTTGAACATATAAAAGGGGATGAAGTTCCTTATGTGTGGTCGGGCGCTCAAGAATAATAATTTATAATCATCGCGTTCACGACCGCCACCGCCGTGCCAAACGAACCCTACTCACGGAAGGGCAATGCGACACAAAATGTCCAGCTTCGTCGCAAAATTAGTCTTGATACAGCTGTACGGCCAGTACCAGGAGTATGATCATTTTGATCCATTGATCATGGTATGCAACCTAGATGCGCTTCTTGTTCGGACTCGGGAGGAACACAAGCGGGTGTTTGAGTTTCTAGATGGTCTTCACAAAAAATTTGAGCAAATTGTTATTCACATCCTTGGTCGACCACAACTGCCTACCCTGTCAGAAGAATTTGGCATCGTCCAACAGGAGTTTGACCGACGACATGCATGACACTTTGATATTGTTCCTGTTGGCTCTCACCATGGATCTGGTCCTCGCATTCCACGGGACGCCAGACCCAAGCCACCCGACAAAGATCACCTGGTTTGTGATTACCATGGAAAGCCAAGACACACTCGTGATACATGCTTTAAACTTCATGGATTCCCACAGCTAAAAGGTGGTCCGACTTCATGGGGTGCCCGCGACAATGGTAGTGGTAGATCACAGAGAAGGATTACTCCTCGATCTGCAAATTTCATTGACTCTAGAGCCAGTGATCACATAACAGTCTCATCTTCAGATTTTGTATCCTACCCCCCCCCCCCCCCCCCCCCCCCCCCCATTTCAGGAAGAGACAAAGTCAACATTGCTAATGTCTCCCTCTCCTCCGTTGTGGGAAAGGGATCCATTCCTTGTTACTTACTCTTTCCTCCGTTCTCCATGTACCTAGCTTTACTCACAATTTATTGTCCATTAGCCACATTACAAACTCCATGAATTACTTGGTGACTTTCTTTTGGTCTCATTGTATTTTTTCAGGACCTGAAAACGGGGACGGTGATTGGCTCTGGTAGCTTGTGCAATCGTCTATATGTGTTTGATTCATCCAGCACTGTTTCACCACCGCATACCTTACACTCGTCTGAGACATCTACTGCTTATTCCTAGCACAGTCACCTAAAATATTCTTCGCTTTCTATTATCAAACATTTAGTTCATTCTATTTCGTCTTTGTTGCTTAAAACTTTTGTTTGTGAAGTGTGTGAACTGGCGAAATGCCGTAGTATTTCTTTTACTCATGTCTCTTTATCTAGTTCTATGCATTTTCATATTATTCATACTGATGAATGTGTAAAGTCTTCTCTCTTACTGGATGCCATGGTTTGTTACTTTTATCGATTGCTATTCTCGCACTACGTGAGTTTATTTGATGAAATAAAAAATGAAGTATTTCCTATTTTCACAAAAACTTCATAAGATGGTAGCAAACCAGTTTGGTGCCTCCATAAAGGTTTTACATAGTGATAATGAGAGTGAGTATGTTGATTCCTCCTTCAAAGACTATCTTGGGAATCATGACATCATCCACCAAACGTCATGTGTGTACTCTCCTGCTCAAAATGGTAGTTGCGGAGCAGAAGAACCGCCATCTCTTAGAAGTTACTCGGTGCCTGCTCCTCACTGTACATATGTCCAAGAAGTACTGGGGCGATGCAGTTCTCACAGTTGCTCATTTGATTAACAGTATGCCTACAACTGTTTTAGGAAATAAATCTCCTCTACTCTCAAGTCTCAACATCTCTATCACCTTTCTTCCACCCTAGATCTTCGGGTGTCTTTGCTTTGTCCATATCCATTCTATTCACTGCTCCAAGCTTGATTCTTGCGCATCAGGTATTCTCCTACCCCAAAAGGGTACAAGTGTTTCTATCCTCCTACACCAAAAACCTTTATTACTATGGATATCACCTTACGGGAATCCCATCCTTACTATAGAACTTCACTTCAGAGGGAGTCTCTATTAGATAATGAAGTGAGTTCCCTTACTCTTCCCTTGCCTACTCCTCTAACTATAAGCCTCATAGTCCTCCCCCTGATACCTATGGTCCAACAGAGACTAGTTACCCGCTACCGAAACAATTGCAAGTTTATACTCAAAGGACAAACACACAAGCACAACCTACGACTACTGTGCCATCACCGGAACTTCCTATAAAATCTGTAGAACATTATATGGCTCAAAAAAAGGTACTAGAACTTGTACCCAACACCCTATATTTAATTATGTTTCATATGACTCCTTCACCTCTTCTAGTAAAGCATTTGCATCCTACCTAGCCTAGTTTTTTATTCCCTCATTTTGGCAGGATGCATTTGGTCATCATGAATGGAAATATGCGATGATTGAGGAGATGACAACTCTGGAGAAAAACTCAACTTGAGACCTTGTTTCACTTCCTACGGAAAAGAAGACGAATGAGTGTAAATGGCAGTACTCTGTTAAGCAGAACTCACATGGTATTGTGGAAAGACACAAAACCAGACTTGTTGCCAGAGGGTACACACAAACTCCTAGAATTGACTACCAAGAAAGCTTTGCGCCAGTTGCCATGATGAACTCAATTAAAGTCCTTCTATCCTATGTTGTTTGTAAAGGGTGGTGATGCAACCTGAGTCGCATTGTATTTTTCTGTTATTTCCCGCATTTTTATTAGTGTCGTGCACGTCTTCGCGCATGTCGTTTATTTAATTTTTCGCGCATGTATCTTTTGTTTTGCGCATGTTACTCGCGCATGTTTGTTCGGCTTATTGGTGTGACCGACCAATAGGATCATGAATGAAAAGGTCCGTCAAATTAGGCTAAGTGGTAGTTAGGGCAAGCTTTGAAAATCATAAAAAATAATAATAAATATTTTGATTATAAATCATAATTCCCTAATTTAATTTCTGAATTTAAGTCCTTATGGGAAATAATTAAACTAGAAGGAACCATTTAATGAAGCCAACCAGATCATATCTTTTTTGAAACCCCTCCTCTTTTATTTAGTAATAGTTTATTAGATAAATAACTTTCCCCATCCGGCCCATTGCTGTCTAATTTAGTTTGAATATTAGCAGCCGACCTTTGCACTTACTGATGGGGATCGGCCGCATGTTCGTGATCAGAGGAGATCGGGCCACCACTCGGCGGTACCCGTTTTTGCTGATTTGTCGGAGATGCATTGATCGAATCGGCGATTCGAGACCGCGAGCGCGCCCAGAGCGTCATTTTTCATTTAATATGTATTTTTGATATTTTCTTAGTTGTATTTATTATTTTAGGACACCGGGCGTAACGGACGATCATAGCCGTTCACGTCGGGTGCTCAACCACCCCCCTCTTGTTATAAATAGGGGCGGATGTTCTCATTTTCATTTTCATTGTGTATTTTGTGAGCGAATCCAGAATTCACGGTCATTCGTGGTGCGACGCCGCGAGCCTGGGGTGCGACGCCTCGGCGAATTCAGTTATCTTTTTATTTTCTGTTCAATACACGTTTATCCCATTGTTTCCATTCCTCTCCCCACGATCCCATTCATAGGAAGGAGAAAACCGCCAGTTGCTCCCTTGTACACCTTTGTCTTCCTCGCAAAGTTCCTGTTCACTACCTTCTTCATCGGCACGACATCTCAAAATCCATGTTCATCGTCTTTGTCCACGCCTATCCCTGCAGCAGAGCCGGTCTTAACAACCTTCTCGATCGGCTTCCTCTACCACGACTCACTCCCGTCCATCTTCCCCTCTCGATTCCAGAAGGAAACGACGACTCCTCCCCCTCGACGGAAGTCGCTCGCCTCTTTATTCATCGTCATTCTCCAGTTGCACAGAGCCGCTAACCGCCCTTGTTCCTCTTCGCACAACGCACCCGTGTCGCCGCCATTGAGGGTCGGCGAGAGCACTCCACTTCCCAAAGCAGGGAAACCTCACCAACTCCACCTGATATTCTCTTTGAGGAAGAACGGGTTTGCCCTCCCACCACAGGATGTGAGTGCTGGGAATCAGCCACCACGAGAGGCCGCTGCACTTAGAGAGCCCGCCCTCTCCACTATACATATTAGCTCACTATTGAGTATAGGCTTTTCCCACACTTCACCCGATAGCGCACCGAGCCACATTACGATCGGGTGCCGAGAGCTTAGTAGTGATCTCGTGGTAGCCACCTCACCCCTATTGGGGAACACGACCCCTTATGATGGTTTACTTTTGGAGGTCCATCCCCCTGTTGACAGATTCTTTGGCAACCCCCCGGCTGAGCCTCCAGTTGAGCCATCTCGTCCTTGTGAGGATGAGATTTAGGTGACTGACACACTTATGAGTATTGAGATGTTGCGATCTCTCCCATTATCACCCCTGATATTGTTAGTGCTCCAGAGAGAGGATCTTGAGTGTTACACCCAGTATGTAGGGTTCTCCTTAGGAACACTTAATTATAATTCATATGCTTTGAGAGTTTGTCATCTGGTCACTTGCACTCGTGATGAGTTTTGGGTCGTACCACCTGCTGACCCGCCAGATGAGTTCTTTCTTGTGAAGGACACTCACCACGCACTAGAGTCGCATCCTATTAGTGATGCCTACGATTTTCACTTAGGTGATCGTCGCATTCACGATGATTTTTCATATGTCCCTCCTGGTGAGCCCCCTGATGCGTCGCATTCCCTTAGCAAACATATCGCATTTGCTATGCCTCACTTGCATCATCGTTTATCTGAGGACACTGCCGATATTTTTGGGACTTATGTTGGTACTCGTCGCATTTGTGATGAATTTTATTACACCCCTCCCAGAGAACCCCCGGATGAGTCACATGTCGATCCACCCCTCATTTGGGATATATCCATCTTTAGTAGGACACTCAAGTTTGAGGGTGCACTCACTGGCCCGCTGATCTTATGTCTTACTACCCGCACTTGTAGAGACAGTTCACACACTACATTGACACATCTTATTTCTGATGTCTCTGCGGTTCACTGGAGTGATCGTTGTGCCCGTGACGAATTTTTCTATGTCCCACCATCTGAGCCTCTTGATCATGTACCCCTTTTAGGAGTTTCTTATAGTACCCAAAACCCCCGGTTTATTGAGTTGGTCGTGTTAGTAGTTCGTCTTTTACATTTGTTGCTTGTTCATTTACATTTAGTGCATGGTTCATTGTTGTTGCATGACTCCCACACGTTGTTTGTTTTGCATCATTCGCATGAAATGCATAAACTAATCCGGAAGAAAAAAATTAGCAATATTGAATTATATATGGTATGGGCAAATATGCACAAATGTGAGTAACATTTTCGGGTGTGCGAGCATATCATGGTCGGACTTTGCAAGGAGGGGCTCCCAAAAGGAGTCGCTATTAAACTACAACTTAAGCGAATGAGTCCTTATAGAGTTATAAAGAAAATTGGGACAAATGCCTACGAGATCGATTTCCCCGCAGATATGGGTATTCATCCCGTATTTAATATGAAAGTTTTGACACATTACTTTGAGCCTCTCGAGCATAGAGACCCATACCTTGAGCCTCTTCTGCCACCCTCCCAGTTACAGCTTGCCACTTCCCATGTTCACCTTTGACGAGCACCCGCGGACTTGCCCGCACCACCCATGATTCCAACAGTTTTTCTGGATCCACCAGCACGAGAGGTGAGAGTTGAGAGCATTATTGATACTATGGCCCACGAGTGTATCACTACTACAGTCGGTCGGTCTTGCCGTTACTTGGTGCACTGGAGTGGACGCCCCACCTTTGTTGATACTCGGATACCGGCGATGGAGCTTGATAGACTTACCCCCGATCTTCGACTACAGCTCAGTCATCTTCATTTCTCGGAGATGAATGTTTTTCAGTCGGGGGGAATTGATGGGGATCGGCCGCATGTTCGTGATCGAAGGAGATCGGGCCACCATTCGGCGGTACCCGTTTTTGCTGATTTGCCGGAGATGCATTGATCGAATCGGCGATCCGAGACCGCGAGCGCGTCTGGAGCGTCGTTTTTCATTTAATATGTATTTTTAATATTTTCTTGGAGTTGTATTTATTATTTTAGAACACCGGGCGTAACGGACGATCATAGCCGAGACGTCGCACCGCCCCCTCTCGTTATAAATAGAGGTGGATGTTCTCATTTTCATTTTCATTGTGCATTTTGTGAGCGAATCCAGAATTCACGGTCATTCGTGGTGCGACGCCGCGAGCCTGGGGTGCGACGCCTCGACGAATTCAGTTATCTTTTTATTATTTTGTTCAATACACGTTTATCCCATTGTTACCATTCCTCTCCCCACGATCCCATTCATAGGAAGGAGAAAACCGCCAGTTGCTGCACTGTACACCTTCGTCTTCCTCGCCAAGTCCCTATTCACTACCTTCTTTATCGGCACGACCTCTCAAAATCCCTGTTCATCGTCTTTGTCCACGCTTATCCCTGCAGCAGAGCCGGTCTTAACAACCTTCTCGACCGGCTTCCCCTTCCACGACTCACTCTCGTCCATCTTCCCCTCTCGATCCCAGAAGGAAACGACAACTCCTCCCCCCCGACGGAAGCCGCTCGCCTTCTGTTCATCGTCATTCTCGAGTTGCACAGAGCCGCTAACCACCCTTGTTCCTCTTCGCACAACGTCGCTAAGCCGCAAACCACTCCTGCTCCTCCACGCAACTTCTCCATTCGCAAGCTTCCTCCCGCACCCACTCGTCCTGGCTGAACGAACAAGCATCCCTAACCGCTTCTTGCATCCCACGCCACCGTCGTCACACACCAGAGCAGGCGTCCGCTCGATTCCTGTTCGAAGTCGTAACTCCTTAGACGACTTCAGCACCCAGCGCCCCTTACCCCACATTCCGATCCTCCACCAGTAAATAACCCAACCCCACCTCCACCTTCTGTTACAGCGAAACTCACGTAAACACCACTTGCCCGAGCACCCTTCCTCCCCTCAGTCCAGCAAACCCTCCATCAGCATTTCCTCATCCACACCTCATTTTCGTGAAGAAAATCTGCTCCTTTCCCGATTTTAGCAACCAATGTCACTTCCGGACGCTGAACCAACCCAATTTCACCCGCCCGCTACTGGATCCTTCTTGCTTTGTAAGGCATAATTGTATTGTGTTCATTTATTTTCTATGTCAAATATTGGATGACATGTATTTGTTTGGGTATTGAGATTGTTAGTGTTGTTCAATTTCTTCGAATTCTATAAGTCTTATTTTGTGCAAATTGTAGTGGACAGCACCTTGTGAAACTCGAACGTGATCTTGCTACCTTACTTGAAAAGTAATTCACATTGTGTGCACGTGCTAACTAATATAATTTAATTTTGTCTATTTCCGGATTATTATAAAGTGTGCATGCATCATTTAGGATCGGTTTGATCGCATTCATTCCACACGTCCACGTAAATTTGCATTAGCGTGTCGGCACCGCCACTTTCACAAACACTGTCTTTTCTACCCATGTATGCTGCTCTCCTATACATGAGAGAGGGCTCCTTATTTTTCAGAATAATACAATTCTATTTCGGAACAGAATATTTAAAAACTAAAAAAACAAATGCTAAGGACAGTGGAAACTAAATGCAATCTTTGAAAGTAACTCAAAACAAGCGAATATGGCAAAGAATGATAGCTTCAACCCTCAATGGGCAGACGTTCCAGATTATTTTAAAGACAGATTTTCTATAGGGAGACCAGGGGATGATTTATGTTAGGGACCGGCATTATTCCGACACACGGAACACGCAATTTCTTCCCATACAGACATTTTTCTTGTTACCATACTAGCACTTCTCTCTGTCATGCTAACTTATTTTGTTCAAATGCGAACTCTTTTTATGCTATGATGATCATGTAGGAATCAGAACAGTACCCACGCCTAAATCAGTATCCGGGATCCAGATAAATTTTTAAAACATGATAGGTAAAAGTTTCAGACTATTTCAAACATGTGTGATTACACTACCTGGAAAGAGGACTGAACCAATGGCGATTACTCATCTATGCATATGATCAATAAATGATTTCTAGTCATAGTAAACAGGCTAGATGCAATACTTATAATAGTTTCAATACTTGTGTTAATAGATGTTCGTACAATAATGATTCTAAAATGGCAGATAAAAACATTTAAACAGTAAAAAATCAGTTTATCAAAGACAAAATATTGATCATTTCTCTATGATAAATTAATTCAAGATCCCCACAGTATGGATGGGAGCAAATTGTTGGGTTCGGGTCCTCTCCTAAGTGTACAAAACCCGCGGCATACCGAGAGATCCGTAATGGAATGAAGTGAGACGTGGTGAAAATTAGGCGTAATCGGGCAATCCAGTAATCAACGGTTCGGATCCTTTGTTCATATATTAGACTATATCTATCTATCTAACGATTACTTGGAGGATCAACCCGGGACTCGACGAAGCCCCCTGAAATAGGAGAAGCTGCACCTGAACTCCTCCCAGCCGCTTGTATCCAAGCCTACCTCTCTTTTTCTCTCTCGTCAAGGCAGGAGCTCCTCTCCTGCGAGCATTGGGCGGCGGCGTCTCAGCCTAAGCAGGCCGCAGCACAGGAGCCATGGTGTAGCCGCCAATTTTCTTGACTTCAAAGGGCTGTAGGCAGCCGGGTCTGGTGGTGCGGGCCAAAGAGGACTTTTACCGGCAGTGGGCGGAGGAGCGACAACTGTTGGAAACCTTGAGGCCATGAGAGTCCTTGTGAGTTTTGATGGCGGTCATTGCTACAAGGGTAAAGATGTCGAGGACTCATTATATGGGGGATGATTTGGGAGGTGTTATTGAGGCCGTGGTTGTATAGCAGTGTTGCAGTGCGTGAGTACAGAGGAATGGCCGCGTGAACGGAGACCAATTGGGACGGAGCCTGGGAGGCATAGGCGGAGCTTGGTGACCGTCGTTTGGGCTTAGGAGAGCAAGGATTGTTGAAGCGCCGGCGGTGCAACCGTGGTAGTGGTGGTGCAAGGTGCAAAGTGCGCATCTTTGTGTAAAGAAAGGTGGTGGACAACAACATACTTTGACTCAGGCGAGTACAGTGATCCACATCTACGACTAGCGGCGTTTAGCGCAGGGAGGTATCTTAGTCTCCGGTAGAGATTGATGGCGAGACATCTTAGCCTCAGATGGGGCAACCTACTGATGGGTTGAAAACTGATCGAAGTATGCCAGTAATGCCATGTGTCGACGTAGACAGGACAACTTCACACAATATTGAAAGATCTTTGGAGTACTGCATGTTGCTCGGAGAACTAGTTTGGAGCGAGTCCTCGAACTTAGTCATCTTTCTCAGGATACTTATACCTTTCTTTTGTCTTTATATTTGTGTTAGCTATAAGATCCAACTGTGGATCGCGGGGACAAAATCATAGTATGTGTATTTGATGAATATCATTTAATGAAGGCTTTCCGAGTTAGACTCGGATCATCCAATGGTTTTTACCCTACTTTGGGGGTTTTCTACGCATACAATTTTTTTCGTAAGTGTGATTGGTTTGTTTGTCGCGCTTTTTACTGGTGGTTGTTACAAGTAGTTCAGCTCGTATCCTCACGTCCACTCATGACTAAAAATGATTTTCCCAACACAAATGAAAGTTGAGAGTGATGGTGTTGATGACCAAATGAAAGTTGAGAGTGATGTAGAAATATTTAAAAACCTAAACTTAGTTAGAATGGCGTTTTTCTATACTTTAAAATGGACACTTCATTTAAAAAATAAAGGAAATTGACTGCAAAAACCATTAAAACGATTGATAAAAAAATGTAAAATGAATAAAAGGATAAACCGCACAGACCGTTCCCTTTCCAGCCTGAAACTCCGTTCTAAGCTTGGCATGATCCCGGGAGGACAAATACGTACATAAAGCTTCAGTAAACTTGTTATTTCCTGCAACGGACACAAAGTAAGAAAGCATCAGAAGAGAGAATAACATACAACCGTCTGAAGAGTAAAAAATATAAGGGGAAAGAAATGAAATCACCTGAGAATAGTTTGTCAATGGTTTCATACACAAACACAAGGCTAGGCCTTGCAATGGTTATGGCAAATGAAAAGCCTGAAACCCCCTTGATCTCCTCACGGCAAACAATAACCTGACCATAAAAAAAATGCCACTGAGAGAATTGTAAAGATAAATACTAGGTTAAGTCAAATATGAGAAGAAAACAATGAGGGAAATGAATGAAATCAACTCATCGAGATACTTTAGAACACTTACAGCATCCCGTGAAATCATACTATGTTTAAGTAAAGGTGAACCAAGTGACTCCCTAATGGATTTTTCCTGGAAATGTGGGTTGAGAGAAGGATATTGAATTTTACTTAAAAGTATAAAAAAAACTTAAAACTTCTAACAAAACCATACCTGTGACTTCACAATTCTATCTAAAGCTAGTTTGTCATTGTCTAATGACTCATAGAAAACTTCGACCAAATCAGTGGGTTCCAGTCCAGCTTTTTTTCGTAGTTTCTGGATTCTGTTAATTACCTGAATGAAATTTTAGACAAATTAGCTGCATCTATTTAAATATACTAACTACAAATATTTACTAAGCATAAGAGGATAAAAGTGTAGAAAATTGACAAAATAAAACATTTAAATTACAAGCCCCTTTTTATCACTAGCCCAGCTATGCACATGTTGTAAAAGGAAAAAAGTAGATAAATAATTTCAAGTAAGCACCTCCTCGGAATAATTACAGCCAAAGATGATATCCCAAACTCAGACAATATTTCAGACTAAAAACAAGTAAAATTCACCCTTGCTTGAAATTACCTCACGTGCAATTCCAGCTTCAAATAAGGATTCATCAGGTCGAAGATCCAATATAACAAGGACATCACCTAAAAGAGTCCAACAATTAGCAAGCCTAAATGACATCTAATATGCTCTAAAGATGAGTATAAAGAATTCCAATTACCATCCCCAGCAGCATCCATTTCTGTTTTACTAATGTTGTCAGGTCTCTGAAATTCACGTAAAACCTGAAACATGCGTGACATCGTAATTATTCTAGGTGCAAATAAATAAATAAATAAAAGAAATGATAATTATTGATAACAAATTGTTTTTTCTTTCTGCAGGTAAAAAGACAAATTTAAGAAGAATCAAAAGGGAATGAATACACAAATTGTTAGATACAATGGTTGAAGAGGGAAGGGATGAGAAGAAGGAGAAAGAAGAAGAGAGATGAATCTAGCCCTTAGGGCTCCTGCAAAATAGTTCTTACTTCTTGATCTCCCAAATGAAAGACAAGTCTAGACTTATATAGTGCCTAGTTACAATATATGCGAGAGCAAACGATAAATAACCAACAGCTCGAGATACATGTGTGATAAAAGAATATAACGATGACAGGTGCTCTATGCCCGCGCACAGTACTGGAGAACGTTCATCATCGAATTGGGATCCATGTCCGCGCCGCCTTGGTCTCGACATCGACATATGCGTTGTATCCTTGTGTCCTCATCCCTGACCCTCTTCCATCTTCGTAACGGTGCTTCCCTCTTGATAATTCGTCTTGTCCTTAAGGCCGAAGTAACGTTCTAAACCCACGACAGCCGGGATGGTGGACAGGCGGCCAAGTAGTTCGGCGTGATGTCGTCCCGCAGGTGGGCGGCAAAGTTCACAGTAGCTGGCTGCGAAGTGAGGGTCACTGCCGCTCCTTTATTTTTCCTCCCAGTTTTTACGAGAGCCGACTCCCGTCCCGCAAAAGATCGCTCCCAGGCGGAAAGCAGCCGATCGGCGCCCTTTGCTCCGGAAGCCTCAAATCTTCTCTGAATTCATCCATTTTTCTTCCTAGAGAGAGGTAAGATCTTCCTCTCAACTCCTTTTGAATTTTATATGGATTCCTAGCCTCGTTTTTCCTAGGATGAAAACCCTAGATGTGCCTAAACACTATATATTTTTATTTCCTTGCTCCTCTTGAGTTTCATAAGTGAGTTCAAGCATGTTTTAGGTTTTTCTTTGAGTTTCATGCAAGGAACCCGAAACCCTAGTTGGGTAGAGGATGGTTACACTCCTAATTGCAGTTCTCTAGTGTCTCTAAAGTATTATTTAGGTTGATATATTGATGTCCTACGAAATTAGGGAATGTCTCCATGTTATGCCAGCGAACAAATGTTGGGGATTGTGATGAATTTCCCTTGCTTAATTCGTGCCAATTTCTTATGTATGAAGTTAGGACAGCAAACCCTAACTTAAGTAGCCTTCCAATTACCTTGTAGGGAAGGGGATTAGTGGTGTATAGCGCTGAATTAGGGCAAGACAACAATAATATGGCTTGTATATACGTGTATGTGGTATAAAAAGGGGCAAACTTTCATGTTAACTTGAAGGCCAATTTTAGTACCCATGATGTTTATGCAATTATGATTATTACATTAGGATTAGCTAATTATGTAAATGTATTTAGGACATGGACTCTCAAGGTGGAAAAAGGGAAGTGAACAACGCAAGGAAAAAAGGGAAAGAGAAAGTAGGGGTGAGTTCTTATTTTCTGTATTGTTTTTATTTGCTTACTTTCATATGACTTGTATTATACTCTTAGGATAGAAACCTTCAGATGAGATACAAGTAATTCGCAAATAAGACCATTAACGATAAAAGAATGACAATTTTGCAAAGTAAAAGAAGCAAGGTAAAAGATCAATTAATCCTCCAATAAAGTATAGGATTAGAAATCATATCAACTTAATGGGTTATATGAAGAGTTAACCCAATCCGGGAGATGGGGAGAATATTCTTCCAATATGAATATGAATATAAGTATGATTCGTGCGAGTCAAGGGCACGAATAGCAATATGAATGTGCGAGTCAAGGGCACGTGTTAAATATTGCAACATGTACGTGTGAGACAAGGACACGTAATAAATTCATAAAGAATTAATTTACGCTTTATATGGCCCATAATTGAAAAGTCAAGTAATATCATTTATGTATGATATAGGATACACAAGCTAGGGATATGAAATAACGAGAATAAGAGGGTTAATTAAGTACAAGTTTAAATACAAGAAAGGCTACAAGATAAGGATTCCATCATAAGTAAAAGAAAGTACAAGTAAGAATTCACATAGTCCTTTGACTAATTAGAAAATAAAAACTAAACAGGTCAAGGAAGAGGCGGTTCCATCCACTAGTAGTCAGCATCGACCGTGCTCTCCTCGTCAAGAGAAGAGGTACCGTCTTTGGGTTGAAGTCTCCACAGCAGTGTTTGGAGTTCTGGACGAGCATAGGGCGAGGTGCAAGGATCCAGAGTGTCCGCATGAGGAGTTTCAATTTTACTTTATGTAGTGTTTTTATTATGACATGAGTCTGTAGTATGCGTCAGTTATGTATATATGTATAGTTTATGGTAAGCCTCATTTTGGTGTATGTATAGGGCTACCAGTATGCTTATGTTTCTTGTACCAGATCTGATATGAAATGAAATGAGATCTTTTGTCATGCACCTTTCTTTTTGTACTCTATTACAACATACTTTTACACTGAATGTTTCTTACCTTGCAACTCTGATGAAGTATATACAAATTGTAGCGGTAGCCAATAAGGGGGTCATTACAATTAATTGGTATCAGAGGAGGTTTGAATCTTCGGCGTAATTTGAGTACTTAAAGGAACTCTAAGATGACAAAGAAGACCTCATCATAACATTTAAAGTATCTTTCAAACCCTGAACTTAAATTACTTATTTTCAGGAGCCTTCCCGAACCTACCTAAGTAGAAGACAACGAGAAGAACTTGAAAGAGAACAAGCTTTTATGGCGGAAGAAAGTTATGGCTTACCAAATCCTCCTTTAGTGGAAGTGATGCAAGCATTGGCAGAAGCCATCAGAATGGGAAATACCCCAGCAGCTACAGTTGATATGCATCTAAAACATTTCTTAGAGATGAGACCGCCAATCTTTCGAGGTGGTCTAACACCGATGGAAACTGAAGATTGGATCAAGAAAATGGAACTAACTTTTGAAGCAATGAAATGTCCAACTGAACGAAGAATTGATCTAGTAGTCTATCTACTAGAAGGAGAGGCGAAGAGGTGGTGGAATAGTTTGAAACAAGGGAAATTTGTTGGCCGTCTAAATGCTGATCTTCCCTGGGACGAAGACTGTTTTGTGCCGCCATCGGAGAAGCAAATGCTTCAAGAGAAATTCCTTCCCTTAATGCAAGAAAATCGTTCTGTAATTCAATATGAAACCGAGTTTACCCAGTTGGCGTATTATGCGGGTGATCTGCTTACAAAGGAACGAGATCGTTGCTTTCGATTTCAGTTAGGGTTACGGGAGGAAGTACGGGTCCATTTGATTTCGCAAAGGATTCAAAATTATAATGAATTAGTGGAGACAACGAAATTAATTGAAATGGATGTGGAAAGTTCAAATAGAAGAAGTGAAGGTCAGCAGAAAAGATTTCCAGAAGGACAGAGTAAGACCTTTTCAGGGAAAGGTGGTTAGGTGGAGGTTCCAACTGGAAGAGGCAGAAAAAAGGCCCTCCCATGCAAAGTCCAACAGCAAGTAGTACGGGGAGTTTCAATAATCCCTTATGTCCAAAATGTGGGAAAGCCCACTCAGGAGAATGTTTGAAGGGCTCTGGGATTTGCTTTAAGTGTCATCGTCCAGGACATCTAAAGCATGAATGTCCGTTGTGGAAAGTAGCAGCGGGGAAGAACTCAGAAGGAGGTTCAGGTCAAACGTCAACACTACATTACCTTGATACTCCTACTGTCGCCGCCGATAAAGGAAAAGGTATTGAATCAGTTGCATCTGGATCTATAATGGAGCCACGAGAGGAAAGACAGGTTCAGCCTCGAGTCTTCAACCTGAACCAACAAGAGGCGAAATCACATGATACAGTGATTACAGGCATGGTTTATGCTGATAATCACCTTTTGAAAGCACTATTCGACACAGGAGCTAGCCACTCCTTTTTAGCTGCAGCGGCAGTGAAGCACTTAAATGTGCAACCGTATCAAGCGAATAATGAATTAAAAGTCATGATGCCCAACAATACCAAAATGTATACCCAGCTTCGATGTAAAGTTTGGTTGGTGCTGAGTGATAAAACAGTCGAAGCAGATTTTGCAGTCCTACCTTTATCTGAATTAGATATAATTTTGGGGATGGATTGGTTAACAAAATATGAAGCCATTATTAACTGTAAAAAGAAGGAAATCACTCTCAAATTAATCGACCAAACCCATTGTGTTTTTAAAGGGATGAATGAAGTTGCTAAAGTTTTAATCTCCTCGATGAACGCAATGAAGAAAATAAGAAAAGGTTGTGAGGCAATTTTAGTTATACAAGGAAATTGTACAACAACTTATGAACCGAAGACAGTTTTAGTGGTATGTGATTTTCTTGACGTGTTTCCAGAAGAACTGCCCGGAGTGCCCCCTACACGAGAAGTTGAATTTACTGTTAATCTTATTGAAGGAGCTGCACCAGTAGCAAAGGCTCCGTATCGTATGGCTCCTAAGGAATTGGCGAGTTAAACATACAATTGCAAGAGCTGTTAGATAAAAAATTTATTCGACCAAGTACATCACCGTGGGGAGCCCCTGTGTTATTCGTGAAAAAGAAGGATGGTTCATTACGATTATGTGTGGATTATCGTGAATTGAACAAGCTCACAATTAGAAATAAATATCCACTACCCCGTATTGACGATTTATTCGATCAATTAGTAAATGCAAAGGTCTTTTCTAAAATTGACCTCAGGTCTGGATATCACCAATTGAAGGTCAAAGAAGAGGATGTTTATAAAATAGCTTTTAGTACAAGGTATGGGCATTTTGAATTCATAGTAATGCCCTTTGGTTTGACTAATGCCCCAACGATATTTATGGATTTGATGAATCGAGTATTTAATGTATTCTTGGATAAATTTGTTATTGTGTTTATCGATAACATTCTTATCTATTCAAAGGATAAGCAGGAGCATGCAGAACACTTGGCAATAGTGTTGCAACTCTTGAAGCAGCATACTTTATTTGCAAAATTTTCGAAATGCGAATTTTGGTTAAATAAGGTCTCTTTCTTGGGACATGTGATTACGGAACATGGGTAGTCAGTGAATCCGACAAAGGTAGAGACAATTATGAATTGTCCGAAACCAACTAGTGTAACAGAAATTCAAAGTTTTCTTGGGTTGGCGGGCTACTACAGGAAGTTTGTAAAAGACTTTTCGAAGATTGCCTTACCGCTTACGAAGTTAACTCGGAAGAATGTGCCATTCTGTTGGACTGAATTAAAAGAAAGGTTGACAACAACACCAGTGTTAGTAATACCGTATGGTATTGAAGGGTTCCAAATATTTAGTGACGCATCACTGAAAGGCCTTGGATGTGTTTTAATGCAGAATGGAAAAGTAATAGCTTACGCTTCAAGACAATTAAAAGATGCTGAACGCAATTATCCAACTCATGATCTAGAATTACCAGGGGTTGTTTTTGCGTTAAAAATTTGGCGACATTACTTGGAGCTCAATGCGAATTTTTTACGGATCATAAGAGTTTAAAATACATTTTCTTCCAGAAAGAAATAAACATGCGACAAAGAAGATGGTTAGAATTGATAAAAGACTATGATGTAGATATCAAATACCATCCAGATAAGGCTAATGTAGTCGCGAAAGCCCTAAGGAGAAAGAGTATTGCAATGATGACAGTGCAACTAACTGAACAGAAACCTTTACTTCAAGAACTGCAAAAAGTTAGAAATTCTTACGTTTATCACCACGTCCCATACTCAAGGTCAACTTTATCAAATGTTAGTTGAACATCCAATTAACGAAAGAGTAAGGAAGGTAATTCAGCAGGACCCTGTATTTGTGAAATTTCTTGAAAAGGTAACACGTGGCCAATCGACAACATTCGTGGAGGAAGATGGATTGTTATTTATGAATGGGAGATTATGTGTTCCTAATGTCAATACGCTTCGAGAAGAGATCCTTTATGAATCACATAATACCACTTATTCAATCCATCCGGGACGAACAAAAATGTATCACGACTTGTAACAAGAATTTTGGTGGCCAGGAATGAAAACTGATGTGATCAAATATATTGCCAAATGCCACACTTGTCAACTTGTAAAAGCAGAACATCAGAAGCTTGGTGGATACTTACAATCCTTACCTATCCCTGAATGGAAGTGGGATGATATAACTATGGATTTCATTATGGGTTTACCGAGAAGTAAACCTGGAAACAATGGCATATGGGTGATTGTTGACCGACTAACAAAAATTGCACATTTTATCCCTATGAAGAAAGATGGGTCAGTTGAAAGGTTAGTCGACCAATATATTAATGTTATTGTGAAAAATCATGGAATTCTTAGATCGATAATCTCGGACAGAGATGGACGTTTTATATCAGATACATGGAAATTGGTTCAAAAAAGATTGGGAACCAGGTTGTTATATAGTATTGTTTTTCACCCTCAGACTGATGGTCAATTAAAGCGAACCATTCAATTATTAGAAGACCTTTTAAGGATGGTCGTTCTAGACCTCAAGGGTTCATGGGAGAAATATTTATCCTTGGTTAAATTTCCTTATAATAATAGTTATCAGTCCAGTATACAAATGACACCGTTTGAAGCTTTGTATGGGCAGAGGTGTCGCACACCTCTGAGCTGGGCTGAAGATGGTGAAAACAAAGTATTTGAGAAGAAGAAAGTACATAAAATGGATGATAAAATAGCAATCGTCCGAGGAAAATTGAAGATAGCCCAAGACAGACAACAAAAGTATTACAACGCCAGACACAGAAGAGTAGAGTTCAATGTGGGAGACATGGTATGTCTTAAGATAAAGCCCTTTAAAGGTACTTCACGACTTCGGAAGATCGGAAAGCTTAGTCCAAGATATGTAGGACCATTTTTAATCACTGAAAGAATTGGAGAGGTAGCATATCGCTTGCATTATCTGATCCTCTGCAAACTCTTGATGATGTATTTCACGTATCTGCCTTACGCAAGTATGTAGCCTCAAATCTTCTCTGAATTCATCCATTTTTCTTCCTAGAGAGAGGTAAGATCTTCCTCTCAACTCCTTTTGAATTTTATATGGATTCCTAGCCTCGTTTTTCCTAGGATGAAAACCCTAGATGTGCCTAAACACTATATATTTCTATTTCTTTGCTCCTCTTGAGTTTCATAAGTGAGTTCAAGCATGTTTTAGGTTTTTCTTTGAGTTTCATGCAAGGAACCCGAAACCCTAGTTGGGTAGAGGATGGTTACACTCCTAATTGCAGTTCTCTAGTGTCTCTAAAGTATTATTTAGGTTGATATATTGATGTCCTACGAAATTAGGGAATGTCTCCATGTTATGGCAGCGAACAAATGTTGGGGATTGATGCCAAATCTCTGATTAGGGTTACCTTATGGGTTATGATGAATTTCCCTTGCTTAATTCGTGCCAATTTCTTATGTATGATGTTAGGACATCAAACCCTAACTTAAGTAGCCTTCCAATTACATTGTAGGGAAGGGATTAGTGGTGTATAGCACTGAATTAGGGCAAGACAACAATAATATGGCTTGTATACACGTGTATGTGGTATAAAAAGGGGCAAACTTTCATGTTAACTTGAAGGCCAGTTTTAGTACCCATGATGTTTATGCAATTATGATTATTACAATAGGATTAGCTAATTATGTAAATGTATTTAGGACATGGACTCTCAAGGTGGAAAGAAGGGAAGTGAACAACGCAAGGAAAAAAGGGAAAGAGAAAGTAGGGGTGAGTTCTTATTTTCTGTAATGTTTTTATTTGCTTACTTTCATATGACTTGTATTATATGCTTAGGATAGAAACCTTCAGACGAGATACAAGTAATTCGCAAATAAGACCATTAAAGGTAAACGAACGACAATTCCGCAAAGTAAAAGAAGCAAGGTAAAAGATCAATTAATCCTCCAAGAAAGTATAGGATTAGAAATCATATCAACTTAATGGGCTATATGAAGAGTTAACCCAATCCGGGAGATGGGGAGAATATTCTTCCAATATGAATATGAATATAAGTATGCTTCGTGCGAGTCAAAGGCACGAATAGCAATATGAACGTGCGAGTCAAGGGCACGTGTGAAATATTGCAACATGTACGTGTGAGACAAGGACACGTAATAAATTCATAAAGAATTAATTTACGCTTTATATGGCCCATAACTGAAAAGTCAAGTAATATCATTTAATTATGATATAGGATACACAAGCTAAGGATATGAAATAACGAGAATAAGAGGGTTAATTAAGTACAAGTATAAATACAAGAAATGCTACAAGATAAAGATTCCATCATAAGTAAAAGAAAGTACAAGTAAGAATTCACATAGTCTTTTGATTAATTAGAAATTAAAAACTAAACAGGTCAATGAAGAGGCGGTTCCAGGCACCAGTAGTCAACGTCGACCGTGTTCTCCTCGTCAGGAGAAGAGGTACCGTCTTTGGGTTGAAGTCTCCACAGAAGTGTTTGGAGTTCTGGACGAGCATAGGGCGAGGTGCAAGGATACAGAGTGTCCGCATGAGGAGTTTCAATTTTACTTTATGTAGTGTATTTATTATGACATGAGTCTGTAGTATGCGTTAGTTATGTATATATGTACAGTTTATGGTAAGCCCCATTTTGGTGTATGCATAGGGCTACCAGTATGCTTGTGTATCTTGTACCAGATCTGATATGAAATGAAATGGGATCTTTTGTCATGCATCTTTCTTTTTGTACTCTATTACAACATACTTTTACACTGAATGTTTCTTACCTTGCAACTCCGATGAAGTATATGCAAATTGTAGCGGTAGCCAATAAGGGGTCCGTTACATCGCCAGTCGCAGAGCACAGAAGTTCGAAATGATGTAGCCGCGCGTGGGACCACGTGATAGCGGGGAATCATCGTCCTCAAGGGCTTCAAAACCCCCTAGGGTGATCTCGAGGTCTTCCTCACCAATGGTGACACGATGCTCCTTCAAAGAATAGTCATGAGTCAGAGAGTAGGGTTGCTTTTAATGAAAACATAGGCCGTTAGTGCAAAGATCGTGATACTCGTGGTTATTCATCCGGGGGGTGAGCAGCGGCCAGGACAGCCGAGGCGGTTGGCAGAGCCACGGGGGAGCCGCGGTATGCACCTGGGGTGGCGTCCGGAAGGGTGCAGAAGGGTAAGAAACCCGACAGGGCATCGAACTCCCCGAAGGCTGGCCGGTGTCGATGGAGTGGACATTGAAGTCCGCTTATACCAAGCGGGGAGGTCCATGGCCTCTGCAATAGAGGGCGAGTGATGTGTGTGCATGCGGGCACGAATATGCGGGAGGAGCCCATACATGAAGAAGCAGAGATAGTGATCAGGGGGAAAGTCGGGCACATGCGTGGCGAAAGCGATGAATTCGTCGATGTAGTCGTCGAGGGGCCCCGTTTGACGAACACAACAAAGGTGTTCCATCGTGGAACCCGAGTAACGAACATCGTATCGACGAATGAGATCCTGCTGGAGAGCGGACCAAGACAGGGTCGGTGTGGGCTGACAAAGCCAACACACCCAATGGAGGGCGGAGCCCTCCATGCCAATCAGAGTTGTACTGACTTTGTGCGGATCCGAGATCAACTGAATATAAAAAAACTGCTCGGCTCGGGCAATCCATCCCATAAGATCGGTGTCGTTGAAGAACGGAACGTCGAAGGACCGGAGGACCGGAGGACCGAAGGAGTAACGGTGGTCGGTAGAGGTGGCTCCTTGTAAGAGTCCGGGGTGCCTCGAGAAGGGACGGGGAATCCGCGTTGGAGGTTGAAGACGTGCATGGGAGGACGGCCATGATGACATAAGGTTTCGCGTCCATCAATAACATGGGGGCTTAGAGCGAGGCAATGACGTCGTCGTGACCGTCAAGGGAACGAAGGATGGACGAATCCACCGGAGGAGGCATCGGTGCGTCAGAATGTGTCGAGGGGGCATACACACGGGCAAGGCTCGGCTGGAAGTAACCCATAGGAGGACGCCAACAATGGAAACGGCGTGGCAAAAATGCCGCGTGACCATGAAGTCATGGGTTCGAGTCCTGGAAGCAGCCTCTTGCAAAAATGCAGGGTAAGGTTTGCCTACATTTAACCCTTGTGGTGGGACCCTTCCCCGGACCCTCGCTACGCGGGGATGCTTCGTGCACCGGCTGCCCTTTTTTATGCTAGTTTTATGTATTAAAAAAAACCATGCATTCACCGTGTGTTCAATTAGATCAGAAAGAATAAAATAGAAGAGCTTATATTCATTTGATAGTCTTATTCCCAGACCACGACCACCCAAGTTTTTCTCTTTAATATAAAATATAGATATAACTCAAACCTTAATTTCATTGAATTTTAAACTGTGCCCAGAAAATGTAGCTTCTCCAGAGCTTTCAAAAGCTAAAATATCAGCTTGCTTCAATGCCTTCACCTCCTTTGCAACAGCTCCCATAGCCTTTCCCAGCTTTACACCTAAGGCACTGGATATACAGAAACAAAAAAAAAAGAAAAAGCAAATTTAACATGATTATGAAAGTTTGTGCCTTATATAACAAACAAGAGATATTAAACTGAACCTGTAGTCTGGCTCCGCCCTCAAAGATGTGTATTTTAATGGATCATTGCAAGGACGAATTGTTTTCACATTAAGCTCCTCAAGTACATACTTTATAGGTAGGAAATTGTTAGCAACAACTCAAATCCCTATAAAATCTTTATATAATAAAACAGTTTAAATACCAGCACAAAAAGAATGAATAATTTGTATTCTGATGCCAAGAGAAAATATCAGATTAAAGCTTATCTAAGGAAATAATTATGATTTAATCACTTGAGGCAGACAATTGCAAAACAAGAAAATAAATTTTGAAGCTATTTTCAAGTCCGGAAGAAAGCATTGTCAAAATATCTGTTTAATGATATAATCCAAAATAATTTCCAATAATGAACCTGTGCAAGTAATTAATTACCGCAGCTCATGAATAATCAAAATTTATGAGGATACATATATTTCTCAGAAAGAAGAATCGGATAAATTGGTGAGTAAACCCAAACAAATATTTTTAAAAGCGTTCCTAAAAGAAATAGGTAGTAAACACAGTATAAGGATATTTGGAAGAAATTTTAATACTCTCTATAGATACAACAGAAGAAAATATTAGAAGCCTAAGACTTCAATTTTTTCTACATTTGAAGAGTAATTTTATTGCTTAAATTCTTTCTGAAGATACAAGTTGAGCTCATATCTTTCTGTAATAGTCCTGCAAAGTGAGCTGCCTTCATCGTCTTTGATTTTGGACGTAGTTCTAATTGGTGAGATATTTGAAATAAAGAAAGTAATACGCAATTTTAGTAAGGGTGATATTAGCATTATCAATATATACTATCTCTAACAAGGTGATATTAGCATTAGCAAAGCAAGTGCAACCATTTGTGACACCATTGTTATACTTATAAGTGTTCCATCAACCTTTCTTCGTGATTTCCATCAGATCAACAAAGCCTAAACCTAAAATCTATCACATTCCTACAAAACCCTTGCCTTGCCTTCTCACACTGCAAGAACAAGGCAGGAAGAACTCATGCCCTATTTTCTCATGCCGCAAGAAGAACACAATGCTCTAGATTACAGTCCCTGTTGTAGGGACTTCAAAGGTACCGCATTCCCGGCCACTGGCATTCCAAAGGTACCTAGTTTCCTCGACTTCTCTCTCTGTTGCTCCATTTCTTACTTGGCTAATCCTCCTTGCAAGTCCTCTGCCGCCGACTCAAAAGCCTTGAGCTCAACAGGCTGCCACCAGATGGAAGCCCAGTCGCGTGACCAAAGGCATCCACGCTTAATCTCGGCCTCTCTGTTCGTTACTCTTTTTACTTCACTTTGGAACGCCACCTATAAATGGTTGCTTCCCACAACATGCTCAATGAAATGCTTATGAAGATATAGTTGGATAATAACCTCTAATTGTTTTTCTTCATAGTATGAATAATATTTCAAGGTTGCACTATAATGAAATATCAAATTTTTCTGCCATCAAAAGTAGCAGCTTCTCTAGACGTTCAGCAATTTCAATAGGTTGATTCAAATGAAATTCATCACCAAATTTGTGGGGAGGTACATTTGTGTTAGGGTACCGTGTGTGCGGGTCAGTGTGGCCCGTAGGGGCATCCAGTTCCCTAGCACTAGTTATAACATAAAAAGACATCTATGTGTGATAGGTTTAAGTATTAGATTATTAAGAGAAATGATGGTATAAAAACTAGAGTTGGCGTCGTTAAAATTAAGCAAGTTCCTTGGGAGAGTTATGCGATAAGAGGATATCATGAAGACTTAAATAAATTAATAAAACTGCAATTAGCCCAACAAAATTGTATGGATTTGAGTATTACGTAGTCAGAAAGTATGGATTTGAATGACTATATCAATGGAATAGTGAGTGATATTCATCAAAGAAAAGATATTAAAACATAAATTTATATATTTTGGACAGGTATAACCAATGTTAGAAAATGCAACAAACACATGAGTAGATAGTGTTGATGTAGAGGGATTAGATAATAAAAGGGGTTGACCCAAGAAAACATGGATGAAGGCTGGTAGGGATGACTAATTAATTCATGCTTAATGAGATCAAAGAACACTGATGATTCATAAAACAAACTGCAAAAAGTGGGGTAAGACTACCTTCATCTCTGCAACTCACAGGCAGGCATGAAGGTGCATAAACAAACTGCAAAAAGTAGGGATAAGACTGCCTTCATCTCTGCAACCCACAGGCAGGGATGAAGGTGCATGCGGGATTTTTCCTTTGGCTGTGGACGGGACATGTACAAGGGGAATTAGGATTGCTGTAATTGAGAAATTAGAGGTGGTTATGGGTGGTCATGAGTGGGGAGAGGAAGTTACTAGTGGTTATAAGTGGTCATGAGTGGGGAGAGGCAGTTACTAGTGGTTATAAGTGGACGAAAGGTAGTTATTGGGCAGTTATGAGTGGGAAGGTAGTTATGGGTAGTGGGAAGACAATTACCTTGGCTTCGGCACCAAGTATCCTCGGAATCAGCACCAAGGATCCTCGGAATCGGCACCGTGGGACGACCGCGAGAGCCTGAAATTTCTGTCCAAAATATGTTATCCCCATCATTATACATTGGGATTTTGGCAAATAGCATGATCTTCTTGACTGCTTCCTGATTAGTTCTTGCAGAGGATTTATTTTGCTTGATTTCACTTCTTCATTCTCACATCTTCTTCTTTCTTCCATTCTATGCCTATTTCACTTCTTCATTCTGACAACGACCAAGTTAACACAACACAATTACATTGTTTATAACATAGTATCCGTGCTAAATCATACATCCCAGGAGCCCAGAGGCCAAACCTTTATCTTCCACTTGTCCCATTCTACTGTCCAAGCAAGTTGAAAGACCGTGAATCCATTGTATCACAACCATCGAATCACCTTGCAATCCACTGCCACAATCATCTTCCTTGCTAGCGGTGGAATGATTTCCTTGACTTGTCCACGCAACAATGGATCTGAGGACATCTAACATATATTCATCACGTGCCCCTGGAATAAGGAGTTCTAGCTTCTCTCTCCCCTGTGTGTCTACCATGAAGGCTCGTAGGGGTCACAGGCTCACCTGCTTAATGTCCTTCGGTCATGTGACTACAAAGATGGCTCTCGAGATAGCATTATTCAGATGGTGATGGGGTTTTGGCTTTGAGAGGTTTGGAAAACTAGGAACATCTCGTGTTTGAGGATATTTCAACTCCCGTCGTGCTTTTCACAAAGGGCTGATGGAAACGGAAGAGCTTTTTGAGGCTAAGGGCAGCAACTTTGAGGTTGTGTTGGCTTATCATTCTCACAGGGGTTCCCGGGGGCGACTTCTCTGTCGTGCCACTCTTAAACATTTTGGTTGGGAACCTCCACAGGATGACTAGGCAAAGCTTAACTTTGATGGTGTTGTGAAGAGAAATTCTGGTTGGGCGGATGCTGGATGGGTCGTTTGGGATCATCATGGCTTTGTCCTCGTAGCAGAGGGTATTCGTTTCGGTGCATGTCTGTTCCATGAAGCTCGGTTGTTAGGAACAGACGACACCGAAACATATACCCTCTGTTACGAGGACAAAGCAACGATGATCCCGGATGACCCATCCAACACCCGTCCAACCAGCTCTTCACAATACCATCAAAGTTATGCTTTGCTTAGTCTTCCAGTGGAGGTTTCCAAACAAAATGTTTAAGAGTGGGCCAACGGAGAAGTCACCCCCAAGAACCCCAGTCAGGATGATAAGCCAACACAACCTCAAAGTTGCCGCCTTTAGCTTCAAAAAGCTCTTCCTCCATCAGCCCTTTGGGACAAGCAAGCGTGAGGGAAGTCAAAATATCTTCAAACACGAGATATTCCTGGTTTTTCAAGCTCTTGAAGCCAGGACCCCATCACCATCTGAATAAAGATACCTTGAGAGCCATCTTTGTAGTCGCATGACCGAAGGACATTAAGCAGACGAGCCAATAACTCCCACGAGCCTTCATGGTAGACAAACGGGAGAGAGTGAAGCTAGAACCCCTTATTCCAGGGGCACATGATGAATATATTCTCGATGTCCTCAACTCCATTGCTGCGCCATGGACAAGTCAAGGAGATCATCATTCCACTGCTATCAAGGAAGGTACAATAAGAAAGATGATGGAGGCACAACTTCCAGATAAAGTATCTGATCTGGGAAGGAAAAGAAACCCGTGAAATCCAAGAAAAATACCAAGGAGTCCGAGCCTGTGCAGAATAGAGTGTCATATGTCAAACGAGGTTGAACAACCTGAGACCTAGTCTCACCCCATCTGAGATGGTGATGAAAATGCCACATGGAGAGGGGAATAGATAAAATATGCAACTCAAGATCATCTTCGCACCAATCCCGGATCACCATCCACTCCAAATCCTCACTCAGGCTAATGAGATTGGCCACTTTAGATATCGACTCTTGAATGCATGTAACATATTAAAATTGCACTTTACAAAGTTTACCTTTCAATCAAATTGCACTACTATAAAATTTACCTTTCAGTCTTCAATATATCTTTTTATGACCTAATAGTCATAAGATCCTGATTCACAAACGGTACATGAAGGAACTTTTATGAACAAAATATATTTAAAAGGGTGTAGCCTGACTGCCTTAGTGGGAACACAAATTATTCCATCCTTGTAACGGCCCCACATCATATTATGACTATTAGGTCATAATATGATGTTAATGAATGAATACATGCTCAATAATAGGTCATAGTAGCGTACTTCTGTTTATAATTAGCATATACTACATATGAAGATGATTTAGGAGGATCCTATCAATGAAAATTATAAAATTGAAAAATAATGGAAATCTGTTAGCAACTCTTTATAACCATATATGACAACTCATGATACGAACTGAAAACTGAGATTGCACTAAGATTATAAAATAGGATACAAACTTGGGGGGACAATCTCCCTCCACACTATTGAAGGTTGGTTCCCCAAAGAGCCCCTCTCTAAAGAATGAAGAAAAAATTACAAAGATGCCAAGATTCCCTAAGACTCAACATTAAACTCATATAGAAAAGAAGAAACCAGCACACAAACGATTACCAAAATGCCACTAAGAAGGAAAATGCATAAAAAGCAAGCGCATGGGCGTATTAATACATCTCTCATAAAAATCAACCTTGCTGTAAATTAGAGTTTATTAAAAAAGTGCGACGAAATATTCTAGTTAGGTGAAACAGAAACAACGAAACATGGGCAACAAGAGTCCTTGGACGTTTAATGCCAATTGCTTGCATTTTCTAGATCTTCAATGATTTTTGCAATGTGGAAAACCTAGATGATGATCAGTGGATGTAATAGGGGTGAAATGCTAGTGATGGAAGTGACGAGGGACCATCATGGAACATCAATGACATGGAGAGCTGGTGGACAACATGAAGTAGAAACCTCGAGAAGGTGTCCATGATGGTAATGTTAGCTGAATGGAAGGAAATTGATGAGGCGTGGTTTGAATTGAATTTGGGAAATAAAAAATTGGGGATTGCCAACTTTTGACTGGATTGGTATGGGCATTGACTGGGGCCTTATGCGGTTTCAGGTCATTTGTCAAGGGATGGGAATGTGCTTGGGGCGGGCTAAAGCTGGTAGATTGTAGGAATGTATGTCAAGGGTTGAAATGACGACAAGAGGCATCCAGAGAAGATGGCGAAACGTATTCTGGACGGTTCGAGAGAAGGCCTCAGTGGCGTGCTGAAGCGGGACAGAGATGTCGATCTTATGGTCGGGAGGCAACAAGGACAAGACAATTCAAAAAGTACCAGTGCAACAGGCAATGGCAAGGTCTTGAATGGGTGAAAGTATTATGTAGGTTGGGCACTAGAGTGGGGAAAATCATTAGGGGTGGACCGGGTGGTGGGGAATGTCAAGCTCTATGATGCATGTTGGTGAAGAGGCCGTCACGATGGAAAATGAGCAAGAGAGGACGATGAGGCTGTGGAAGGGGCTCTGGTGATGTGGGAGCCTATGTAGCACGGAGATGGGATATGCTACGAAACATATATGAGAAACGTGATTTTTAAAATACCAAGAAAACGGGATGCATTTTTTAAAAATTTTAATTATTCAAATAAAAATATTAATTAATATGAAGACAAGACAACTAACAAACTAAGTGTACATATCTTGAACTATAAAGAAAAAAAAAATTATAAGACTACAACATAGACGATAAGTATGAAATCCAAGACTTCAAATTGATATTATATATCATTCGTATTTCATATAATGCTATAAAAAATGTTAAAAAGGCTTAGCGAGACAAGGACTACAGAGACCAATACACCACATGTTGACATAATTACATCAATTGAAGCTATGAAAGAAGGCTGAATTGAAATTATATGCTTAGAAATTAAAAAACTTGTCATGAAATTATATGTACTTTGTTTAAAAAACCATGAAACCATGAACATAAGACAGTAAAAAAAACTAACATAAGAAAAAACTTGCAGTGAAATTATAAAAGCTATGAAATTATGAACAGAAGACAGTGAAACTATGAGCATAAGAAACTACATGCACTTTGTTTAAGAAACTATATGCACTTTGTCTAAAAAAACTATGAACTTGCAGGAAATAAAAAAAAGTATGAAACTATGAACATAAGACAATAAAAAAATTTGCAGTGCAATTACCAGAGGGGCACAATTGAAACATACCGATTCCGGCTAGGAGCAAGCAGGAGTCATTGGCAATGAAGAGGAGAAGTAGTTGAGGAGAAGGAGGCGTCGAAGATGCGGCTAGGAGCAAACAAGAATCATTGGCTTCAAAGAGGAGGAATCATCGAAAAGCATGAGGCATCGAGGATGCGGCAACCTATGAAGCACGGATACTTACAACGGCCATACGTATCGTATCCGAAACGTTTCGGAGTCGGGAAACTCTTGGAAATTCTAGGAAACTTCTTTTAAATTTAGATATAAAATTCTTCGGATATGAAAACTTTCCGATATTGTCGGGCACGCCCAAGTATGCTCGAAAATGCACAAAAATTATGTGTTTTGCAATGGTGATATGGAGAAAGATATGTGAAAGAAAAGTGTACAATGATAAGTTGTGGGATTCAATTAATTACATACATTTATTCATGGCTCTTGTTTAGGATATGTTGTGACACGTAAACCCTGTTTTAATTTATTATACGATGATATGATATAATAAAGAAAAAAATGAATAAGATGTGAAAGTTGAATACAAGTCCTTTTATCCTTTTATGTCTTATTGTTGTTTACCCGCGTAAGGGTACTTCTGTCCGTGCACTTTGTTCTTATCCCTTACTCTATTTATATGAGTATGAGGTTGATTTATTATTATGATTATTATTATTCTCTTCAACTTGGTATCAGAGCGGAAAAAAAGACCTAATCCCGTTCCCTCTCCTTCGCTTGGCGCCTCCGTCCCTCTGTCGCCCGCTGTTTCTCTTTCCTCTGCGTTGTCTTCTCCGATGATGGTGAGTCGCGGTTCCGTTGACGACGGAGGTGCACGCTGAAGGAGCCGGCCGCTCCTCCTCATGATGCGTGTTTCTCTCCACCGTCTTCTCCTTTTTCTCCGCTCCCGTAGATCTAGTGTCGGTTAATCCTGTCGACGGCTATGAAGCACCGATACTTCCTTGAGTGTCACGTACCCGTACCGGATACGCATCCGATACCGGTACGTAACCGATACTCACGGATACACCTCTTATTCTAGTATGTTGATATACTTGGATTTGGTAGACTGTTCTGCATATTGTAATAAGAGTATATTTTTCTGAAGTAAACAAAAAACTTTTGCGTGTCTTTTAGAAAAGAAAAAATTGTGACTCAGAAATATAACTTGCGATGCTTGTTTATTATAGTAACAAAATGTACTTTAGATTTAGGTATCTTTTTTCGTTAAAACTATAAAGAATTTGATTTAAATTTTATTATTTTGTTTTTTTACTATATATTTTAAGGATTAGATGTTTTAAATTTGTACTGTTTCTATTTGTTCAACATGAATTTTTCTATGTTTAATATTTTGCTAATTTGTCTCTAGACGAACCAGAAGTTAAAGATGTGTTAATCTCCAATAATGGGGAAGAAATTGAAGACAATGACTAATAAACATCCTTAAATTTGATTCAAATGATTATGAATATTTTTTGTTCGAGAGCTTCATATTATATTACATTATCTATGAATTTGTACTTCAATTGATGATTTATGTAATTATGCTTGTTGTTTTATTATTTTGAGGACTTTTAATTACATTTGTGAGAGTATACATATATATTTATTATATTTAATACAACGTATCCCGCCGCACCCGTATCCTTATTTTTTAAATTTTATCGTACAGCCGTACCGGATACGTATCGTACCCGGTACTCGTACCCATACCGGTGCTTCCTAGGTCGACGACTTCTCCTGATCTTGTCGACGGCTTCTTCTGATCCTGTCGACGGCTTCTCCAGTGTCGTTCTTTGTGGCTTCTCCTGATCCAGTGTCGTTCTTCGTGTCGTTCTTTCCCTGATGACGGCTGCTGCGCTCGATCCAGTCTGCGTTTGTCTCTTCCAGATCCTGTCTGCCGCTACGCTTGTCTGACTCGTCGAATGCCTCCAGCAGCAATTCGTCGAGAGATGAATCGTCGAGTGCTCCAGTAAATTCGTCGAATGCTTCCAGTAGATTCGTCAAATGCCTCCATCCGTGATTCGTCGAGAGCTCCAAATCTTCGTCGAGTGCTTCTCCAGCAGCTCTTTGTCGTGAGCTCTTCTCCAGCAGCTCTTCTCCAGCAGCTCTTCTTCGGGAGCTTCAGCTCCAGCAGATTCGTCGAGAGCTCCTGCTCTTCGTCGAGTGCTTTTCTCCTGCTATTTTTTCTAAGTGTTCGTCCTGTTGTGCCTCATGGACGATCTGTCTGCCACCGTTGATTCTCCATCACCAAGTTTGGTGACACGCCGGATGAGCGACCCTCAGCGCCGTGGTCGGGGCCCAGGTCAGGGGGGTGGTGGTGGGTGGGGGGGGGGGGGGGGGGGTGGATACCGACAGACTGGATCTCGTCCTCACGATGTTGCTTCTCCACTGAGGTGCATGACGACCATCAGGGTCAGTTCCCAGGACATTTCACCATGTCAAAATTGGACGCTCTCCGCCGTCTTCTGCACTCCCAGTACCTCTACTTCCTTTGTTACTGCTGCTATGCCCAGTGCCAATGTCGCTGTCACTCTGTCTGAGTGGATTATTGACTCCGGATCCATCGATCACATGTCCGGCTCCTCTTCAGGTTTTTCTTTTTACACCCCCATGTCAGGTAAGGACAAGGTTATTACTGCTAATGGCATCTTGTCCCCCATTGCAAGGAAAGGAACCATTTCTTGTTCCTCCTCTTTGTCTCTTCCGGTCTTACATATCCCTTCTTTTCCTCGAAATCTTCTGTCTATTAGCAATCTTACTCGTTCACATAACTGCTCGGTAACCTTCTTTCCTGATTCTTGTGTATTTCAGGAACTGGGTACGAAGCGGACCATTGGCAGTGGTAGGAACCGTGGCGGGTTGTACTATCTGGATGCTTCCCGGACGTCTCTTGCTCTCTCCTCTTCTGCTGCTACAGCTGCTGATGCTCGACGCTGTCACGCTGGCACTTGCGTCTTGGGCATCCCTCTCCTGCTTATCTCTCAAAAATGTTTCCTGCTTTATCGCATCTTGTTAAAACCTTAAAATGTGATGTTTGTGATATGTCCAAACATGTTCGACATTCATTGTCCCATGTTTCTTCTCCTAGTACTACCCCTTTTGCTATTATACATTCCGATGTTTGGGGATCTTCCCCTATTGTTTCTTTAAATGGCTATCGTTGGTTTGTTGCCTTTATAGATTGTTTTTCTCGCACTACTTGGGTTTACCTTTTAAAGAAAAAAAATGAAGTGTTTCATGTCTTTCATACCTTCCATAAGATGGTGCAAACCCAGTTCGATGCTACTATTCGTGTTCTACGTAGTGATAATGGGGGGGAATACGATGATCGTGGAGCGTTTAGATCGCATCTCACGAGTCATGGAATTATCCACCAAGCTAATTGTGTATACACCTCCACCCAAAATGGTGTGGCTGAACGGAAAAACCGGCATCTCCTTGATGTTGCCCGGTGCCTTCTCCACACCATGCATCTCCCAAAATCATATTGGGGTGATGTTATCCTAACTGCCACTCATCTTATCAATCGCCTTCCCTCACAGGTCCTAGATTTTTCTACCCCTCTCACACGTCTCTCTACGACTTTTATTGTTCACATTGCTCATCTTCCACCCGCGTGTTCGGGTGTGTTTGTTTTGCTCACGTCCATCGGCCTCAGTGTGACAAGCTGGACCCTCAGGCTCTACGTTGTGTCTTCCTTGGTTATTCTGCCACCACTAAGGGATATCGGTGCTAACACCCCCCTTCCAGACGTGTTTTTTGTACCATGGATGTGACGTTCCGTGAGGAGGAATCTTACTATGTGGGCTCGCCTCCCTTCGCTCGTCAGGGGGAGAATGAGGTCATTGAATCAGTGTCTCTCCCTCTGATTCCTTCTACGCCTACCATTCCTTCTACACCTACCACTCCTCCTCCAGCTACCTCTTCTACACCACCTTCACCTACATTTCCCACGTCACCTATACCTACGTCGTTTTCCCCGACATACCAACACCTGCCCCTCATCTCTCCTCTTCCTCATATATATCGTCGTCGGCAAACGAGTGAACAGTCCTCCGTGGTTCCGTCGCTGCCAGTGTCGTCTTTGGACTCAGATTCTGATGCTGGCCTGCATGTTCCCCTTGTTGTGCTAAGAGGTAAGGCTGTGTGTACCGACCATCCCATCTCTAATCATGTTGCTTATGGTCATCTTTCCCACCTTCATCAGGGGTTTATACCCTCCTTGTCCATGATTACTATTCCTAAGACGTGGCAGGAGACAGTTGGCATTCTGGCATGGGGTCAGGCAATGGAGTAGGAAATGTACGCCTTGGATAAAAATCACACATGGGATGTCTCCTCTCTTCCTCCTGAAAAGAAAGTCAGTGGCTCTAGGTGGGTGTTCTCTGTTAAGCAAAATCAGGATGGCAAAGTTGAGCGGTATAAAGCCGGACTGGTGGCTCGCGGTTACACTTAGACTCAGGGAGTTGACTACCAGGAGACCTTTTCCCCTGTTGCGAAGATGGACACTGTTCGTGTTATTCTATCTTGTGCGGCAAGCTTGGGCTGGGATCTACATCAACAGGACGTCAAAAATGCCTTCCTGCATGGTGACCTCGATGAAGAGGTTTACATGACCTTCCCCCCCAGGATTTGTGAAGAGGGGCAAGAAATCCTTGTCGGTCGCCTACCGATACGGGTTGAAGCAGTCCCCCAGAGCTTGGTTTGGTAGGTTCCACAAGGTCATGATCAAGTTTGGATACCAACAGGGACATTCTGATCATACCCTGTTCGTTAGGAAGAATGAGGGGAAGATAGTCGTTCTTATTGTTTATGTGGATGACATCGTTATCACCGGGGATGATTCAGATGAAATCTCGAAGCTGAAAGCCCTTATGTCTGCAGAATAAACTAAGAGTCAGGTCAGACTATCTAGAATCTAGGCATACCGTGTTCTTCGTTACATAAAGAAGGCTCCGGGTCGGGGTCTGATGTTTTCAAATAACAATCATTTAAAGATTGATGTCTTTACTGATGCGGATTGGGCCGGAAGCCGTGATGACAGAAAATCTACAACAGACTATTGCACTTTCGTTGGTTGAAATTTAGTCACATGGCGTAGCAAGAAACAAAATGTGGTGGTCAGATCTAGTGCTGAAGCTGAGTATCGGTCAATGTCTCAAGGCCTCTGCGAAGGATTATGGTTGCGCACCCTATTGAAAGACCTGGACCTTCAGATTGATACTCCTATCTCTCTGTTCTGTGATAACAAGGTCGTCATCCGTATTGCTCATAATCCGGTCCAGCATGACAGAACAAAGCATGTCGAGGTTGACCGTCATTTCATCAAAGACCACCTTGAAAAAGGAAATTCAGTCACCCCCTTTGTTCACTCCAGAGATTAGTTGGCCGATGTCTTCACCAAGAGCTTGGGGAGTGATGTCTTTACTGATGATATCTATAGACTTGAAATGACAGACATCTATCGTTCGACTTGAGGGGGAGAGTTGAATACAAGTCCATTTATCCTTTTATGTCTTATTGTTGTTTACCCGCGTAAGGGTATTTCTGTCCGCGCACTTTGTTCTTATCCCTTACTCTATTTACGTGAGTATGGAGTTGGTTTATTATTATGATTATTATTATTCTCTTCATCTGTGAATGTCACACATGTCTTCATATTAATTTATACTTATATCTAAATAATTAAATCTTTCAAAAACGTATTCCGTATCCTAGGTCTTTTGATCATCATGTCTCTCGTATACGTATCGTATTGCGTATCCAGTCCCCGTGCAATGTAGGCGGAAGCAATAGATTCAGTTTTGAGTAAAAATGAGGCGTGAGTTCGACTGTCCGTCTTTCTGCTATTCATTTGATGCGAAACACTTAGGGCCTTTTTTATTTTTTAATTGAATTTTAAATTGGGAACGTTTTGAAAACTCGTTTCCCAGCGTTTCCCGTCCCCGATACGCGTTCGGGTTGATACGTTAGGCCATTTTAAGTATTCGTACAACACGGGTGGGAACTAAGACCTGTCTAGAAGAATAGGGGTTGTAATCGTGGCTAGCGGCACGGCTAGATGAATAAACAATGAAGTTAAGGTTTAAAGGTGGTACTGGCTGTGGTGTGAGCAGTGGGATAGGAACCGAAGCACGTTTTGACATCAATCATCAATGGAAACTCGGAGCTCCTAACAAATTGCATGGACATCCTTTTACAAAAGAGAGGCTTCAAGAAGGGTGTAATCTTCCTAGGGGGTTTGCCTATGGAGACAGAGGGAGTGGGAGGAGCTGGGTCCTGATAGCCGTGAGAATAGTAGGCAGCGAGCGGCATGTTGGACTAACATACACAATCTGAAAATGAAAATTGCACAAAATTATAAAACATGATGCAAACTCTTGATGTTAGTTCTCCAAAAGAATCCATCGCCAAAAGAATCCATCTCCAAAAGAATCCATCTCCAAAAAATGAGAGAAACTACATAGACTCAAATATTCCCGAAGACTCACCATTTGGAATACATCAAAGGCTTGTAAAGTTGTATACATCAGAGTTCAGCTATTAAACAAAAAAGAGAGAAAATGCACGACAAAAATATATATCAACTTCTGTTACAGGAAAAATGAAGAAAATTATGGTTTTTTTGTGGTAGCGGGAATCCCACGCCCCGATTAGGCTAAACGCTGAAGCATCTACACATTTGGCCGCACCCCAGTCCGTTTTTTTCCAACCGCACATGGGATAAATTTGAAAATTACCAGCAGATTTCAATCGTCGGCACAGGACGGCGTCCGAGGATATGGGGTGGTAGCTTCTATCACCCAAAACATGCCTGACCACAGTGCCTCATTATAACTAAACAACTGACCTTTTAGAACATCAAAGACTATACAATATAGATAATGACCGACATCACATAAAAAGGAGACAAATTTCGCAGCAAATAAAGATAATTTCTGCAACCGAAAATGATTATAATGTTTAGAAGAGCATTTCACAAACCTCTCTAAGTTTGACAGTAATGTCTTCAAGAAATCCATCATCAGGGTGAACAACAACCATCTCTCTTAAGATAAAGAAAAAGTGAAATAAGAAAATAAGAAAAGCTAAGAAAAAATATTAGGAAATTTGTAATCATGCCTTAGCGGTGTTTTTAGAGGTTTGTTGTTCCTCTCACGGATGTTTCTGGCAAGATCAATAATGATCATCATCCTTGTAACACTTTGTTCAATGCGCTCGTCCCTCTACAAAGTTATCAGTATTGTTCTATTAGAATTAGAAAATCAAATATAACAGACGAGCACTAGCCACGAGATTTCCGTGTTTAGTACCTCTCCACTGGCAGAAGGGAAACCGCAGTAATGAATGCTGTCCTCCAATCCACTGGAAGCCTTCCTCAAGTTTTGGAAAAGAGTTTCAGTGAAGAAAGGTGTAAATGGGGACATTGCCATGCATGTTGTCAAAAGAACCTGCAAAAGAAATTGAATCTAGTTAAGCTGATGGAATGTTCAGCATATGTATTGCCTTTGATCTCGAAAGGGCATCATAAGGTCAAACCCTTGCAAAGAGTTTAACTAAGAATTCCAGCAAGCAAGTTTACAAAATCAACAATGTGTTTAACATATTGAGAAACATGAATAAAATTAATCAACAACAGTAGCAAGAATGTGTAAGGTAGGCACGTGAAATGGGAAATTGGTTATAGCACAAAACTAGCTTAGAAAGCTCAAATTTTGCATCAGACAAGGTCCAAAGTAATAGGGGGTCGTGACACATGTGTCTCCACGGATTGGGCTAGGAAATGACGATCAGAGTCATTCATCACATGCTGATTGATGACTTCTAATTTTAGTTATTTCTATATATATATCTATACTATATATACAAAGATGTATGAAAACTCTTTTGGTGTAACATTGAGGCCCATCAGGCAAATTTGAACCCTCCGATCAAGATCTAAACGATCATATCCATTCGCTGGTGGTCTGCAAATAGCCTGTCAGTTTTGCGCCGGTTGGCTATTCGCAGACCACCGAAGTCTGCGAATAGCCAAACAGTTTTGCGACGGTTGGCTATTCGCAGACCACCCGCGTAGAGTTTTTGTGTAATTTTTGAAAAATTATAATAAAATATTAAAAAACTGAAATAATTTTAAAAAATTTAAATATAAAAAAATAAATTAAACAAAAATTTAAAATAAGCCCGTCGTTCGGGGGTGTGCGAAGCAAGCTGGTCAGGATTGGGCGAAGAACGTCGCGGGTCGGGTACACTCGTGCGGGGCAAGGGGGCCTCCCGTGCACTGTCACTCGGGTGCGTGCGAAGCCCGCCGGGGGCGGGTAAGGTACTGTCGCGCTAGGCACGGGGGCCCCCCGTGCACTGTCACTCGTATATATATATATTGTGTATTTTATTTTAGACAAGTTGGTATACCTTATGATCAAGAGCCGTGTGCTATAAATAAGGATAGAATGCACTATTAATAGGGATCAAAAGCTAGAGAGAAAAAATTTATCTTTTGGTCACCCGGTGCAAAAGCCAGAACCTAGGTGCGAAGAATAGGTTCCCCTCCCCTGACAACCCTTTGATGGCCCCCTCCTCTCCACCCGAGCCAACCACCATCACCTCTCACACCACCTAGCAGGTCACCACTCCTTGGCTGGACCACCTTCACACCACTTCACCAGCAAGGCAGCAATCCTCCACAACTACCCATTAACCTCAGAACTACCCCCACTATCATATAATTACCCCAATCTCCACTAACTATAACTATCTAAACTCACCTCTACTACCAATAACTCCTCATAACCACCCCTACCTTCCGATAACTCCCCCAACTCTCTCCATATAACCACCCCCACTTTCCCATAACTCTCCAACTCTCTCTATCCTCAAAATTCACAGAATAAACTCCCTCTTTCCCCAGCCAAGGGGTTCCTACAGTCCAAAAGCCCTCAACCGTTCTACAGCCCTCCCCTTCTTCCCAGGGCTTCTCCCAGCCCAACCGAGCCCCTGCTGTGCTACTCAGGAACAAACCAGCAGTTCAACAAACCCTCCCCACAGCCCAAATATTCTCCTACACCTTGCATAGTGCCTCCCCAGCTCCATGGATTCCCCCAGAACCAGCCGAAGACTCTCCTAGCTTCTCAATTACCAACCAACAAGACACCACCACCCTCCCAAGCCTTCTGCCTCCATCCAGAACTCTGTCGATCCCCGTCCAGTGCCCACGTGTATTCATTATCCACCCCAACTTCCCCCACAACAGCCTCTCCAACTCCACCATAACCTCTGACCTTCTCCACATCCCAAATGCAGTTCACCACGTCCTTCCCGGACACTCATTTCGCATAGACGGCATTGTTGATACCACCACCGGATGTCCAAAGTTACATCCTCCATGCTTCCCCTTCCCAAAGCTATCGATCCGCTGTAAGTTCAATTTGAGGGTTTTAAATTTTGTTGTTTTTATTTCTTATGGATATTCCCTGCTAACACTTATACCATGCAGATCTTGATTCATTTAGGCATTTTGTTAATTCATACAATTTAACGTGCACGCTCATAGTTTGTTCCCTTGCTTAAAAATTGCACTTTGTGGTTGAGTCTATTTGTAAGCTTCTTTTATTGCAAGCTTACTCGTTAGTTATCTTTCATATTCAATTTAAGCATACATGTAGTGGTTCTACATCCCACTAGACCATACCATACATCACAAAGTGGATTATGTATCACATAAGCATAGACAATTTGAAGATCAAAACTACTTTGAATCCAATTCCAAGTCTGGCATTAACATCTTAGAGTACTGATTCATGTCATCATCTGCATGTTCAGGTGCAAGTGTGTGGTGCTTGTATATGTATAACAAAGACCTTGAGGGAGAAGATTTTCTAGGTTCTTGCAACTGACCTCCTAAATGCTTAGCACAAACTTTGAATAGCGTAAGTTTAAAAGCCAACCATGTATCACATAAACAAAAAACACTTGCTCCTTAAAAACTACTTTGAACCTGATGCCAAGTCTGCTATGAATGGCGTAGAATAATGACTAGGATCATCTTGTGCATGTCTGGAGAACATGAATGTGTGCAGTGCTTGGGTAGGTATGCATAAGGCTTAAGAAGTTTAGTCGGTTATAATAGTTGTAATTGGCCTATTAGACCTGCAAACTAAGATGTTTGGTACCGGACTACCAGTACACTATCTAATGTTATCCAAACAAATAATAATAATAATAAAATAAAAAGCAAGACACAAAATCACATATTTATGATTCATGCCAGTATAATGACAAGCTAAACTTGTTGACTTTTCATTCTGGAGTGGATATAAAAAGTCACCGAATTTCATTTCCAAGCTATACCAAGGTGGATAAAGAAAACAAAATTGTGTTCAAGGATGCTAAAATATTTTATGTAGATTTGAGAAAATCCAGTGAAAAAAGTTCAGCATTTGCAAGAACTATGAGAGATTTAAAAATTGAGTTAGACAAAAAAATACTGCGAAGTATATAAATATGGACCATAGAATAAACTTAATCGTGAAGGAAACATGACAATAAACATTTATTTATCATATTCAAATTAAATGTGCTACTAGAATGTATGGTAGTTGAAGTTTAAGACATTCTGCATCCATTAAATATTCTCTCATTTCATTTTTCCTTCATTAAGAAATATAATCCAGGGAATTATTACACAAAAAAACAAATGAGAAAGATCTACTGCCAAAAATAATTAATTCACTGGTAGGTACAAAGACAGAATGTCATACATGGTAAAGAGTTGACAGTGATATCCTGCAGTCCTCTTCCCCTGTACGACCCTTCAATCTCTTACGGTTGAATCTGACATATATATTTGTAAGATTGTCGATAAACTTCAAAAGATATGGTACCACCTGACGGACAACAGAATAAAAGCTGAGTGTCAAGGAAAATAAAGGTTAAAAGGAAGAACGTAGAAGAGCTTTCATATTGAAAAAATATGACACCGTGTCAAGTCGATAAGCATCCATTTCACGGCGAACAAAATGAGCCAAACTTTCTGTAGCGGAATTGATCCACTGGTCAAGCACATTTGAGGACTTCTGAAGAACCGAACGATCCATTGGTGTAAAGGGAGTAAAACCTTCCACCTCAAGTCTCTTTGCATTTTGGACAAGAAATCTATATGCATTATACCATGGAAGGAAGACGTCTTTCACCTAAACCAAAGTTGGAAATTTAAATAAGTTAACAAAATCGACAGTTTGAATAAAAAGAAAACATAAAACAGAGAGCATCACAGAATTAGAATTCATAATTTTCTACAATAGACTACAGAACACTCACAACAGCATAAACACCTTCTTTTTTGAAACTTAATGATTCTGCACGGACAACAGGAGAATTCATGAGGTATAACCGCAATGCATCCTGCACAAAAAATATATAGGGTGTTATGAATTTCTTAAGGGGATGCACACAAAGCTCATGCCACCCAATACCAATAAGAATTGTGAAAACAACTGGGTATCAAATATTCCATCAGAGAGGAAAGAAAAGCAGGTCTAGCCTGTCAAGAAACAATCACGATACCTCTACAACATGACTTCAGACCCAAGATACCTACATTATATAATAAAGAAATTAGCGAGATGAACAGTGTCGCGGGTGTGATCGTCGCTCACTTTTGCGGATTTCCGAAAATATCCCTCGCTAAAATTACAATTTTACCCCTGATCAAGAGGAAAATTTTCCACTTTTAATCAAGCCCGCATGTGCAAGCGGGCAGCCCTCAATTCAAATTCCGCCCGCAACCCAGATAAAATACTGCATGTGTTGCAGTCCGCCCACGAGGTGGCCTTTGGAGCCCGCCCGCACAGGCAGAACCCGTAACCTGTCAACAACTTCGAAATCCTTCGGAGCGTGACTCTTTTATACTCTAGAATTCCTGTTGTAACCACGATGTGGTACTAAATAGCATGTTTTTTATATATAGATACATGTATATATAGGTGGACCGCTAATACATAAATAAATCTTATTAACCGTTTATAACACACACATATGTATATGTATATATATATAAATATATAAATATTTATATATATATAAATATATAAATATTTATATATATATAAATATTTAGAACACATAAATAAAGATTAAAACATAGAAGTTTATATAAAACAAAATTATTAAAATAGAAATACAATTTTATATAAAATATATAATAGTATACATTATGAATATAAAATTAAATTAGAAAATTAAAATTTAATTATATATAAAATGAAATTAAGTAGTATGTTAAAACATACAAATATCTAATTAAATTAAACCTAAAAGGAAAATAAAAATTAAATTGAAACGAGCATACGAGTGACAGTGCACGGGGGGACCCCGTGAGGCCGCGACAGTGCCACGACGCGACGATACTCCCGCCACTCGCAGCCCCCCGAGGGAAGTTGTCGTGGGACTGTATTCGTGCGCTCGGGGGGCTGCGAGCGGCAGGAGTGTTGTCGCGTCGCGGCATTGTCGCGAACCCTCAAGCGCACGAATGCAGTCCCACGACACAAATGCCCTCGGGGGGCTGCGAGCGCCAGGAGTGTCGTCGCGTCGTGGCACTGTCACGGCTGGGGTCCTATCCCAACCTCACGGGGGGCCCCATGCATTATCACTCGTGTAACATAATGCCTTTTTGGAGCAACTATTTATGAGAAATTGAGCTTGACAGTAACAAGGATTAGGGAGTAATTCTTTACTTATGAGAATTAGCAAACAAACACTAATGAGTTTGGAAATTGCATTATGTTTGTGAAGTTGCCATGTCTTAGAGATTAATGTGAAACTGAGGCAGCAGACAAAGAGGTGAGAATACAGTCACATTTGGACCTTTCGAGAGAGCGTTTCGATCCCAAAACCCCATTATTGGGGTGTGAGAGTTCGTGCCCACCTGACCACACATAAGTGATATTTGAAAGAGCAGTGCGGTTGTCAATGGAACAGAAAATATAGGAAAAAATTTGGTAGCTACATTCACGAACGTCATTTCTCCGAGCAGGTGCTTTGGCCCAAATGCCACTACAGGTGGTGTGTACTGTCAACGGTCGTAAATGCCTGACCCAAAAAATGATGTTCCAAAGGAAACTTCACTGTCACCGTTCTAGTTCCCACCATAGTTTCACATTGCTACCACTCAAACGTCACTGCTCAAATGCCATAACTCTCCCAAATATAGATGGAAGGGATGACGTTTTGGCCGAAAAATTCTTTTTAGAGAAATGATGTTCGCAACCGCAACTACTCAACACTACCTATGTTTCCCAACTATTACGTTCACAACCGCCACCATTCTCATAAACAGAGCCTTAGGTCTTATTTGGTGAAGTCAGACAGCAGAGCGCATGGAACCAATTGCATTTTGCCACAACCGTTCTGATCCGCCCAAAATCTACAATAGTTCGGGGGAGTGTTGATGGCGTGCCTAATGTCCGCATTCTGCAAAAAACGTGCAACTATAAATTCATAAGACAATTATTCTCTTAGTAAACATTAAAATAGTAGTTCAAGGAAAATCCTTTGAATAGTACTAGCCATAGTAAGCAAAGTATTTGGGGATCGGGGGGAGGGGCATTTAGGCAGAGATTCAGGATGTGTGATTAATTAGTTTGACTCCTAAAATAATAGAGTAAAAACTATTGAAAGTAGTACCCGAAGAGAGGGGACGACAACCACGGAGAGTCCAAGCAATCGAGCCCTTGCCGAACACTTTTAGGTTTACCATTTCATATCTCTCGACATAGAGAGGAGAATAATATATATGAAAAGGAGTCATCAGATAATTAAGTGATATGGTCACCTCCTGGCGTCAGTTCACGTGCTCACCCTCAAGCTACAACAGGGAAGGAGTCGTGATGCAGGCATTGCCAAGATTCTTCCTTATACATTTAATCTTGATCTCAGTTAAATCCTGGGTAAAAAATATCAGCAAGTTGATTATCAGTTGTGACTACTGACTTCTTGTTTTCATTCAATAAAAAGTTGTTTGATCCAAACCAACTCACAAGTTGTTTGATCCAAACCAACTCACAAGTGGTATGAACCACAACTCTGTATTCGGATTTAAAATTAGATCTAGGAAAGGTATGTTGCTTTTTAATTTTCCATGACACCATGTTCCCTCCAATCAATACGCAATAGCCAGTAGTGGATCTGCAGTCATAAGGCGATCCAACCAAATCAACATAAAAATAACCTTATATTCTCATATGATTGCTATTCTTTATACAATAACCCAAACATTGGAAGTGCCCTTCAGGTATGTAAGAGTGCAGATAGCCAGATACACTCTTCATGTGAAGAACCCTTGGCGTAGAAATAAATAGACTCACAATCCCACGGGAAAAGATATATCTGGTCAAGTCATACTGAGAATTTTATACAACTTCACCCTTCATATGTTTCACATTGGGATCTATAGGATTTTCCACAGAATTACACCCGAGCATTCCTGCCTCTTTCAGTAAATCTATGGTGTATTAATGTTGTAGTAGGCATATCCTGTCTTTGTATCTAGCCACTTCTATACCCAAGAAGTACGTTAGTTGGCCTAAATCGTGGGTCTAAAATTGTTTGCATAGGTAAATTTTCAACTTGGCAATCCCACAATTATCATTGCCAGATATGGTAATGTTATCCACATACAATATATAATAATAATGCTCACATGTTGAGTATGAGTATAAAACATAAAGTGGTCAACCATGCACATGGTGAAACAAAAACCTTCCAAAGCAAAGGAGAACTCAAACCACGCCCCTTGGAAATTGCTTCAAGCCATATGACAATTTCTTCAATTTGCACACAAGACTACACTCCCCTTGAGCAATAAATCTCGGTAGTTGCACCATACAAACATCCTAAGCTAGAGCACCATTGAGATTTGAGAACACATTAGAGATATCAAAATGAGATAAACTCCATCCATACATGATAGCTAAGGCAATAAGAATTCAGATAGAAGTCATCTTTGCAACAAGGGAGAATGTATCTCCATACTCAATGTCATAAGTTTGACAAATCCTTTGACCACTAAACGAGCTTTATACCGAGCAATAAACTCATCTGGATTGGTTTTGATAGCATATATCCATTTATACCCAACAATAGATTTCCTTTTAGGGAGGGGAACAAGATCCGAGGTCCCATTGACCTCCAAAGCATGCACATTATCAATCAAAGTAGCTTTCCACTCAAAGTGTTTTAATGCCTCTCCCATATTTTTTGGAATAGTATATGAAGAAATTTTGGAAAGAAACACAGAAAAATTTGCAGATGTGGAAGCATAAGGGACATAATTGGAAATAGAGTATTTGGAGCAGGTTCTCTTACCTTTTCTCTAAGCAATAGGAAAATCCAGATGGGAATCAGGTCCGTAGTCCGAGGAGGCTTGATGTAAGTTATCTAAGTTTGTAAGAGAGTTGGTAGAAATGGAATCAAATATATCCTTTGGACATTTGGTGCAAGTTTTGCTAAAGGGCGTCACAAAGGTGAAGGGAAAGTACCACCATTCACATGATGATTGGGGTCATGCAGGATAGTAATGCCAGTAGCAAGTTTAGTAGGAGGTTCCACAAGGGGATCAATGGACACACAAACTTCCTCCGTAGAAATGACAACAAGAGAACATATAGTAGGGGTATGAAGAATAGGGATACTCTCTTCGTCCAAGTCACTCATATTAGACAACCTCTTATAGGAATAGGTGGTCTCAAAAATGCCACATCTTTGCACACAAAAGTACGCATGAGAATACGACTATAACATTTATATCCCTTCCGACTTTTAGAATACCCTTGGAACAGGAATTTAATATATTTAGGATTAAGTTTCCCCCTCCTAAGCCTAATTGTGAACAAAACATACACCTCCAAATTTTTTGGGAGGAATTGAAAAGAGTTCCCTACCCGGGGATAGAGTATAGAAGGGAGTATCATTCTCTAAAATAATAGGAAGAAGACAAATGATAAGATAACAGGTAGAAAGAACAACATCATCCCAAAAGGTTTTTGGAACATTCATATGAAGCATCATAGCTCTAACAACTTCAAGGAGATGACGGTTCTTGCGTTATGCAACACCATTCTGTTGAGGAGTATGAGCACAAGTAATATGAAGTAAAATACCATTAGCAATAACAAAATTTTGGAGTTGCATGGATGTTTTGTACTCAGGAGCATTATCACTATGAACAAGATCAAACATTTCCCGAGCACGTTTATTAACCTAAGGAGCACAAGACGCTTTTTTATGCTTCCCTAAATCAGAAGACTCATACTTAATTATAGAATCACAATTAAACTTAGGGTAGAACTATTGAGGGCGAGGGAGGGAAAGATGACCCAATTGACAATGAAGTTGAAATAAGGTGACCAAAAGCAAGTTGTGAGCAAAAATTTTGTCAGTGTTTGGATAGTAGAGGGCATCAGAATCAGTCCCCGAACCAAAAATCCTCCTCGTTCGCTGAGCCTGCACAACACAAGAAGAGGGAGAAAAGGTTATAGTACAGAAAGATTTTAGTCAACTAACTAAAGATTTCACAGGAATTTAAGGACATGCATATCAAAGGTTAAAGTGAGTGTTGAAGGGAAACATCGCTGACACCAGTAACAATGGATGATCCATCAGCTAAAGTCACAATGGATAACGCTTTTAAAGGAGAATTTTAGAAAATATAACTGCATTCTCTATCATTGTTCAAGGCTCCCTAGTCAATGACCCAAGTGCGAGGAGCGGTGGATAGAAAAGTAGATGAAGTACCTGTCTGAGGACAAGAAGCATCACATGATGAAACTGGGTTAGGTAAAGAGCTTCCCTAGGACTGTAAGAATTTAAGGTAATCTTCTCTGGAAATCACTACTCCTTGAGTAGGATTGGTAGATGGGATAACATCTATCTGATACGCAAAGGCAACATGAGCACCCTTCTCAAAAGGCTTCCCATGGAGATTCCGACATTTTTCTATGTATGGTCTTCCCCTCCATAATGATAACAAATTCTTCTACAACCTCTACCACCTTAGTTTTCCCTCCCTTTATCACATCCAACGCCTCCTCGTCCATGACTCAACATGGCAAAAATATCAGGGTTAAAAATATCCCCAACAAAGGAATTTGCACATGTATCATCTCCCATATCTCTAATAACCCGAGAATAAACCTCATCCAAGGATTTTTGATATGACATCACTGAACTCCGACCTTAAATGGTCCAGAGGGGTCATCAAAACTAATGATTCTCTCGACTCTAACATAGCCATCACATCTTTAGTCATAGAAAGTAGTGAGTTTAATTTTTCATTAAGTCGAGAGTAATCATCAAAGAACGTAGAAATAAAGTGATTTCACATGACATGCACACTCCACGCTTGGAAACTTCATAGATGCAACTAGAATTGTTATTTCCACAGTAGAGCATTTCAAGATAACTCCATAATTGCTTAACAGTCGTGCAGTTAGACACATGAATCTCCATGTTATCCCACATCAGGTTCCCCAAATTAGCATCACACATGTGCCACTCCACGCTCCCGGTGGGAGTTTCAAAAGGAGGGTTTGAGGTGAGGAGATCTACATTACTTCTACTTTTCAAACCCATCATCACCACATTCTTCCATAACAGGTAGCTTTCCTTCCCCTGTAGCTTTTGATTAGTTAGTTGGGTAAGCACCACATTAGTAATGCTTGAAAACCACAGTACGATTGGATCCTTCTGTATTCTGATTAACACTCAGGATGACAGAGGAAAATAGTCGCCACATAAGCCACACAAATAGCCTCAAGGAAGGTCTGAACAAATACAAGGTAGTCCTGACGAAATCACAGAGAAACACTGCAGGAATATGAAACCTCCACATGCAGAAAGTGCTGGAACCCACAAAATAACCCAACTGGAAGACAAGAATGAAAGCAGAAGCCAGTCGCAAAGGATGAAAGAAGGCGTCGATCACACGGGTGTCGATCACGGACGGAGAAACCGGACGCAAGAGTGGCCATGCAAGAAGCTGGTGTAAGCGTCGATCACATTGGAACATGGCAACAACACCGCAAGTCAACCAGGGAAGTGGGCTCTCATGATCTCTCGCTGGAAGGATAAACAAGCGGCGATCATACAAGCAGGCATAGATAAAAAGGAGATGGGTTGATGATCATAGACGCAATACCGTCAACCAAGGAAGCGGGATTTCCTGATCTATCGCTCTGATACCATGAAAGTAGTACCTAGAGAGAGGAGATGACGACCATAGGAAGCCCAAGCAGTTGAGCCCTTGCCGAACCTTTTTAGGTTTTCCACGTCATATCTTTCAACAGAGAGAGTAGAGTAATATATATGAAATTGAGTTTCTCATATAATTAAATGATATGGTCACCTCTTTGTGACATGTTCCCGTGACCTCTCACAACCATATGTTTTGAGCCCACGTAAGGGGTGACGACATGTGACCATGGATGACGAGTATCTTTTTTTTTGGATTGTAGCTTTACATTTCCGCATTGTTATCTTTTAGTGCATTTCTAATTACTCACACAACATGTAGCCTGGTGAGGGGCATTTTGTAATTTTGTGGTACTTCTTCCTCTCACTATATATATGTGAGGAGAGTGGGCTTAGATGGTATGAAGAATGAAACCCTAATTCCTCTCCTCTTAGATTCTCCTTTCTCCATCTCCCTCTCATCTTCTTAAGTTAGATCTAGGGTTGAGCAAGACGCCCTTCTTCCTTTTCTCCTCGGTGTCGAGCTCGGCTCCTATTATATCCCTCATTATTAAGAAGGCTAGGCCAAGGAAGGGTCGAAACGATCCTCTTCGAGGCTTCTCCCTCTCTGGACTGCAAACCCGCTCTCAATCGAAGGACCGTAACAAATTGGTATCAGAGCCTCCTTTCTCCTCCGACCGTTGCATCCTAATCAATTTATCGTGTGAATCAGAACATTGGCAAACTGAGAAATCGTCATTGTCGATTTCCCCTTCCAGCAGTGCCCATCCCTGCGGGCAAACCTTGGACGACACCCATCAGTTGCATCATTCTCATGTTGCGTCCTAAACACCTCTCGTCTTCGTGGACGACACCAAGCGATTGACCCTAGCAATCTCGAGCGACCCAATTCTTCCTACGACGACTCCAACAATACATACCGACAATCGTGAGCGTCCCTCGACAGCCCACAACAACTTCAGCAGGCCGATGACTCTAGCACCTATAGACTCCACCCCGGCAAGGACAACCCAGCGACCGATCGGCCGAAGACCCTAGCAGCGCCCAACTGCTATACTCCAGCGGCTGTTGCTCCTCTTGCCAGTCGACCAGCCAACACCTACCCCTGAAGAGCCTTCCATCCATCCCACAGTGCTGCTCTGCTGCTCCTACGGCCTCCAGAGTGCCTTGCACTCCGAATCGAATGTCCCAACCCTCTACAACCACTTATACTTCGGGCAACCACCAAGCGGGTTCTGCGACCATGGAGGCGAGTATCCTTACTCTCACACAGATTATGGAGGCCATGCAAAAGCTGATAGTCGTTCAAGCTCAAAACAAACCCCATTCACCTTTGTGGCTGCCTACATCGATGCCTTGCATCTGCCTTGCCCCCACCAACCATCACACCACCCCGCAGCGAGTTCCAATCTGGGCAAGCCGTCGTTCATCATGCCCTCCTATTCCCAAGTGCCTCAGTCCACGGGAGGAAGTGTTCTGTGTTACGTGAAGTTGTATTTTTCCCTATTTGACGGCATAAGCGATCCCCTGGCCCGACTCACGTGTTGTGAGCATTTCTTTGCCAACCAGTTTACGCCACTAGATGATTGGATAGGGTTGGCTTCCTTCCACCTCTTGGGCTCGACACAGTTATGGTATGACCAACTGGCGCAGGAGATACCTAATTTAAATTGGACGACCTTCAAGCATTCATGCAATATGCGCTTCGGCCTACCCCTCCGTAGCAATCCCTTGGGTGACCTTGTCAATCTCAAGCAATCAAAGCCAATCGATGGTCAATGGAGAGTTTTAAGATGTTACTTGCACATGCCACTTCTATATTGCCAGAACATCAAGTAACTATCGTCACTGCCAGCATGCATGATCGGCTACGCCTCGATGCCGAATTCCAAACCCCGCAGGACCTCAACACAGTCTGAGCTTAGCTCGTATATGTGAGAAACGTCTCCTCAGGGACAACCCATATGGCAAACGCCATGGCGAGAACGAGGCCAGTCTGTGAGGACACCCCCATTCTCATCCTCGTAGTCTTTCAACACCATTCAAGAGTAAGGAATTAAGTGACAACCCAACCATCATGTGCTTATCACGAGCAGAGATAGCAGAACAACGTGCACAAGCGTTTTGTTTCAACTGCGACGACTCATATTCTGCTGGACACGGGTGCAAGTGTCTTTTTTTGTTAGAGGTGGACGATCTCTTGGACCTCAAGCTTGAGGACAAGCTTGATCTGTATGGGGGAGGTGATGTTATGGGTCCACGTAGGGGGTGACGACGCGTGACCATAGACGACGTGCATCTTCATTTTGGATTGTATCTTTACTTTTCCATATTGTTATCTTGCGCATTTCTATTTACTCACACATAATGTAGCTTGGGTGAGGGGCATTTTATAATTTTGTATGAAGAATGAAACCCTAATTCTTCTCCTTTTAGTTTCTCCTCTCTTTCTCTCCCTCTCATCTTCTCAAGTTAGAGCTAGGGTTGAGTAAAGCTCCACTCTTCCTCTTCTCCTCGCGGTCGAGTTCAACTCCTGTTGTATCCATCATCATTGGGAAGGCAAGGTTAAGGGCAGAGACGATCCTCTCCAAGACTTCTCCCTCTCCGGACCGCAAAAAGTTGTCAATGGAAGGTAACACCATATTACAAACATACATGTGGAAAAATGTTTTTGCCAAAATACATGTTTGCTCATTTAACATCAACATATACGTGTATGTACACAGCCTAAAAAAATTAAGAGATTGAAAAGTTGATAACATGAGAGCAAAGATGTATCAAACATAATTTTTAATATGTTATTTTCTTAGTCTAAACAGTGAACGGTGATGGCATTATCAATTTACAATATGAAATTGATAATTGCATCAGACAAGTATAGTGGATTTAAATTTGTAAGTATTAAAATTGTTTACCTCAAATATGTTCATATAATGCCAAAAAACTTGAAATGAGTATTTTTCATACGTTTTGATGATAATAGACATAAATGTAATTCAGCAGTTTAAAATACTTAAAAGTCCTATAAAGCAAGATTTTCTTGGTTTAATACTCACTGCACCATAGTCGTTAATGACTTCCATAGGTGAGGGATAGTTCCGTAGACTTTTGCTCATCTTTTTCCCATCCTTAGCAAGCACAAGACCACTGCAGATGAGATTTCTAAATGCCGGTTTTCCAAACAGAGCAGTTGAAATCACCATAAGAGTATAAAACCTGAACGTATAATCAAATTTGACGCATAAGTTTCTCGCAACGAAAGTCTATGAATAAACCTTACTGCATAAAAAAACTCGCACAGATGTCATGAAAAGTGTAAGTTTTCAGGATAATCATCATTGCAACAAGATATACTAGAACAAAGAATAATATTTAAACATGAAAACTGATTCAGAAATACAAAAAATCAGTAATCAATATGAAAAACAGATTCTGGAAATGAAGCAGAAACAAGCAGACATCAATATGAAAACTGATTCTGAAAATAAACAACGGATTGTAGATAGAGGACAGAAGGTAGAAATATTAAATATGGAAGCATTCCCAAACTAAAAGGACCAAGAAAAAGGTTTGAAGAAAAAAACTAGCACCTATAACAAGCAGACATCAATAAGTAGCAATATGTATCCATGCAACATAAGGACTCGAGTGTGGTGGTGAGAATCTGCGTTGAGAGGCTCCCTCGGGGGCCTGCTAAAAATTTGAGCATCAGGCGAATGGGTCCCAACACAATCATGAGCAGTATCGGAGCAAATGCCTACGAGCTTGATATCCCTAAGAGTATGAATATTCATCCCGTATCTAATATTGAGAACCCGACGCCATGCTATGCGCCTCTCGAGTATGTGGACCCGTATTGTGGAGACCTCCCGGAACCTACTTGTTTTGTTCTCTCCGTCGTGTATCGTTTGCATGCTAAATATAAGAGAGCTAATTTTCTACACCTCACTTAGGATTGCTTGTTAGTCGCAGCCAATGTATCCTACCCTCATTAGATGGTGTTTAGGTTCATTGCATTCGTTGCATGATTACTTGCATTACATTTAGGGTAAGGGCATCATCTATCCGCCACCTATAGACTCGTCCTGCGCCAATGTTTAATCTATAGATGAATCATTAGTCCAAACTCCAGAGGCAATGGTTATAATTAAACAATACAAGAAGATAAGATAGCAGCAATTACATAATTTATTTCGTAAAAGACACAGAATAAAGAAAATGGAGACTTTGCATTATATATGAACAATAAATCTGGATGAGGGACCAACCATCCACGAGTTTGATCAATGCCCTCAGCAACAAAATGACCAGGGAAGTTATTCTCAAAAAGCTCAACATTCTCAAATGGGTAGTGAATATAAGCATAAGGCATACACCCACTCTCAAACCAGCAGTCAAATACCTGCATCAATATTAATTTCAATCCAATGAAAAATAACTAATACGTGGAATAATTTGTAAAGCACTATTTGACTGATTCAGGCAAAAATATAGTAAATCGTGTGATATTTCCATCATTATGACAATCTCAAGCTTTAAGGAAACGGTAAAATTATTATTCTGCAATCATCTTAATCAGCCATTAGAATATCACAACTAGCTACCTATATCTTCATCATTTTTCATGATAGCATTGAGGATAAATGTGTGCTAAAAGCGCAATGAAGTGATATATGCTCCTTAAAATGATGAACATACGCTAAATATAAGAATATGCACAAATACTTATTGTTCATACAAAAGCTCCTTTTAGAAGATAGATGTTACTTGCTAGATACTGTACTGTGCACCACATTTCTTTCACCACAACTAATGCAGAAGCATAGTAGGATATATTACACAAGTCTTATATATTTTTCTTTATATTGACTAAATGTTATTTGCATGGACTTCTGTTTACTTTGACGAATATTTTATTAGTAATGTGTAGAGTCATGTACTCGGATATAGTTATTGGACAACATCCATATAAACAAGTTATTTGTCATATTGAGCTTGAGTTACCCTAAATCATTTCTCTTGGCAAACCGTACTTAAAAATTTCTTCATTTTGCCCATTTTTAATATTTTGAATTTTGTTGACCAATACATCATTTAAACTCCACAACACCTACCTTAACTTGTCACATCACTGTAACATCAACACCATTCCTCCACGAATGACAACAATTTAAAACCACCCCAACCAATTTAAATGCATGGATTAATGTTACAGCCACATCCTAGAGCAAGACTTAACAGAACAAATGCAGAACTTGAAGTAATGCGTAAGCACAGAATTGAATGAGGAACACACAAATCTATCCAGTTTTTATTTCAGATTTTGTTTTACTTGTACTTTCTGTTCTTTTTTAAATTCAATTTCTGATTCTGTTTTATTTCAGTTTCTGGCTGAGTCAGAGTGAATAATCTTTAAGGGTGAAGTCTGGAACTATTCAAGCCGTAAGGCCGGTTTTATTAGGGCATGCATGAAAATTGAATTGGGTTTGCTTTTTATTTTTCCTGTGCTCTCGCAGCCTGCCATTTAGCCAATTTACCCACACTGCAGGCAGCCGATTTTCATCTAAGAATTGAGTATTGAATTCGGCTGGAGAGGCAGTCTTCACCAATCGCTGCAGTAAATCGCCCAAATTCCTCCTTTTTTCTTCTCTCCCACTGAGCACCCTCTAGAGTGCCTAAATTAAGGCACAAAGCGTTCAACATTGGTAATCATCATGAAATACGAAGAACGAGAGAAATTCAAATCGCAATTCTTCTTCATCAATCATCACAGTGTGAGTAGACCTCAATCAACAGTTTAAGAATTTGGTATCACACAATAGGGGATTCTATCGATCAATTATGGAAAATGATGAAACTGATGAAAAAAATGGTTGATCAAGCCAAAATAGATGCAGAGACCCAAGCAACATTTACCGCTCTTTAGAACATATGAAGAGAAGGAAATTCCGCTCGAGTGAACTGAAATATGTTAAAAAAAAAATGTTCTTTAGTAATAAAAAACCCTCATACTACAAGTGAATTGGATTGGTTACCTTTCATCCTCTAGAAATAGAACAATTTTGGTTAGTGTTGAAGCTGAAAGTTACTCTTACCAGAACAGCAAGAAAAGAGAAGAAGGAAATTGGAAAATGTGGGAGAACTCTTATGTATGAAAAGTAAAAGGTTACCAGTTAGTTGGAGGTCTTGACACTAAACCCAAGAGTGCACAAGAACTTCCTCTCTAAAACAAGAAAAAGATCTAGCTAGACTGTAAGGGCAGGAGAAAATGCTCCAACAGGTTCCCTAGATGGGTATTTAAGGTGTCAGGTAGAAGCGCTCATCGGGCAGCTGGTATCGCGGACGGACTGACGAGGCCCACAAAGTTCTCTATAAAGGAAAAGTTCCAAGCCATGTTCTGGAGGTCCATGGGTGTTGTGGGACAAGAAATAACTTCAAAACTTATTGCAACATGTTATTTGATTCTCCGCTGCGTAGCAATCCACTAGTCGAGTTGATATCATTATACCAAACCAATTCGGAGAATTTTCAAAATAAACAGCAAGTCTTGCCATGATATCATGTCGAGGTTGCAAGAAAAACTTCGATTGAATGTGGAATTTCAAAATCCACAGTCTGATTACAATTATAAGTCTTGCATGAAAATGTGCTGGAAGACTCCAATTGTTAAACAAAAGGGAATGGCAACCCACTCGAGATAATCCTAATCCAGGCATGCTCCTCAAACCACTGGAAGGTAATAACCGATCTCCACTGGTTACACAACCAGAAGTTATCAAGTGGTTATCCGAAGCAAAGATGATTGATCACAGAGTTAAAAGCTTATGTTTTAATTGTGATGAGGCTAATACATCAGGACATTGTTGTAAAAATACATTTTTTGGTTAGAAGTTTAGGTGAAGGATCTTGAGGACGAATTATAACTTAAATTTCTCTACATGCGGTCATCAGATTCCAGAATTCATAAATTATGCAATCAATGGCCATAATATCTTAATTGTTCAGTATTACTTTTTGATGGATTCATGAAATATGCATACCTTCATTTGTGCAATGACTACAAAAAAACTAGGTTTGAATATCAGATTAAAATCGAGAATGCAAACACTGGCCAATGGGAACATGCTGTCGATTTTAGGTGTATGCTAAAAAAAATTCAAGGCAACGATGATCCCGATTTTACCGATTTGAATGTGATACTTTGGATGGGTATGATATTGTGCTTAGTGTCAACTAGTTCCGCACGTTGCCCACTAGTCTGAAAATTTACGGCTTTGACAATGATTTTTGGCAAATTTTTGAAGATAAGGAGGGGTTGCTACTACCTCATCTACATGATCACCACATTATTCATTTGATGTAAAGTTGGAACTTTTTCCGGTCTTTTTTTATAGCTACCGAAAACAAAACCCTTATGATGTTATTTCTAGCAACAAGGGAGAAATTATCAAAAAAAATCCACTCCATAAGCCTATAAGCCTTTAGCCACAAGTCTTGCTTTATCACGGCCAACATGTCCATCAGGAAGAAATATGACAACAAAGACTTGTGGACAGCCAACAATGTCACCACCTGGGAGTGTGGGAACAAGATTTAAAGTGTTACGAGAAAGAAGAGCAAACATTTGTTCATCCATAATCTGCTACCAAATAGGATCTTCAAAGCTTCTTGGTAAGATGTAGGAACTATAGTAGCCAATAAGAATACTGTGAACCTGCTACATAGTCAAAAGAATATCGAATACAAGATCTAAAGTGTTTCCTAAAAGCAATAAAAAGGTTGCAATCCAAAGCTATTAGTGGAGTGGAACCTTCATAGGAAAAAGATGTTGGCCTTAGAGTTGAAGAGAGAGCTACATTAGTAGGAGGAAGTAGAAGAGTAGGTGGACGTGAAAGCTCTCAGAAGACTTGAAGAGAGAAGATTGAGGAAGTGGTGGCGGTAGTGGTGGAGACGGTGGTGGTGGTGGTGGAAAATGTAGAATAAAGTCCGGAGGAAGAAAATGAATAATGGGTATAAAGATCATGGATTCAGAGAGAAGGGGGTCAGAGGATGGGGTAGGGACGATATCCAAGAGGAGATTGTCTCTCGGAAAATACGATTGGTTCCAAAAAGTAACATCATTAGAAACATAATGACGCCCGTAGATGGGATCAACACACATATACCCTTTAAAAGTTGGAGAGTATCCCAAAAAACTACAGTTAACAACACGAGCAGACAACGTGTCACAACCTCGGGAAGGAATACAGACAAAAGTGATACATCCAACAATGCAAGGAGTGAGGAGAAAAGGAGAGAAATCTAGATGGAGTATGGATAAATAAGATTTACTTAGAGAACAGAAGATGGTCTCTGATTGATCAGATAAGAACGACATGCTCCCAGTATGACCAAGAGTCATTCATTTGACATATTAAAGTGAGGATGACGATTCTTCTGCTCGACTACAGCATTTTGTTGAAATGTATGAGCACAATTAATTTGATGAATGATGTATGACTGCTATAAAAAGAGGAGAATAACTGACTCATGTATTCTTTGCATTATCGGATTGCAAATTTTTTAAAGAAGTTCCAAATTGAATTTTAACTTCATGATAGAAAGGGCAGCCCGGTGCACAAAGCATCCCCGCGTAGCGAGGGTCTGGGGAAGGGTCCCACCACAAGGGTGAAATGTAGGCAAACCTTACCCTGCATTTTTGCAAGAGGCTGCTTCCAGGACTCGAACCCGTGACATCAAGGTCACACTGCAACACGTCAACCGGTGCGCCAAGGCTCCCCTTCATGATAGAAAGATTGGAAAAAATTGAAGCGTTCAGATCTATCTTTCCTGAGGCACACCCAAGTGCATCAAGAGAAATCGTCAGTGAAGGTGACAAAATAAAAATTTCTATTATTTATGGACTCAGTTGGATTAGGACTCTAGATATCTGTATGTACCAAGTCAAAGAAACAATACTTCATTTCTCAATTTTAGTAGGAAAAGAAGTACAATGATGTGTGTCATACTGGCAGGCTACACATTCTAATATAGATGTAGAGGAAAAAATAGTAATAATTGATGAAGAAGACAGGCAGGAGGATGATCAAGACATTGATGCCACCGAAGAACGAAAACCTTAGCAGCGGAGTTAGATGGAGAATGAATGTCATCAAGCAATATAGTCCTCTCATTTCATTGTCAGTAGTGATCATGTTCTTCAAGTGAAGGTCCTGAAAATAACAATGAGAAGAAAATAATAAGCCACAACAGTTTAGATTTTTGTTATGGCGCTACGGGAGAGGAGATCACAAGGAAAATTAAGGACATAAAGGTTCTCCCGGACATGAAAAGATGTGATAACATCCCCTGTCCCACAAGCTGAAGCTACGGAGGAATCAACAACCACAACAAGGGGAAGACAACTATGTCTGTCAAGACAAGTGTAAGTGTAGGCAATCGTGTCTCCAGTCTTATGACTGGTTGCTCCAGATTCAATGATCACTTGCCTATAATAGCAACACAAGTGGTACTTGAGACAGATGAAGCAGATGTGACAACATTGGCAGAACCTTCAGAGGCTGAAATAAGGGCCTCGATATTTGCTTAAGATATCCAACTACCGGTGTTAGATTGGGAGGTAGTAGGAAAAGAGGATTCTGGCATAACATCAATAGATGCTGCTATTTGAACATATTTCGAACAATCACACATAATTTTAGCAAAGAAATATAGTAGGGAGAGAACTAGAGTGAGCTAGTCTAGCGAGAACTGAAACTTCCGACTTCTTCAAGATTGGGAAGAACCAGAGTGAGTCTGGATGAAAGCTCAGACGTGTGAGAATGTTGTTTGGAGACCTCACACGAGCTAAACCACGCGACTTCAGACGCAAGAGCCTCTCATTTCGATAGTCGATCAACAAAATTTCGCAAGAGTTCTGTAAGAGGGAATGCGAGCTCGATCCGTAGAATCACGCAGGAGTTGGAAGGTTCTGTGAGATCAACTCATGTCCACTCTCAGAACAGAGCACACGGGAGTGAAGGGCGCACGATAGTGATTTAGCAAGACCATGGCAAGTGTGTGTGAGAGAAAGAGATCGCGTGAACTCGGGTGCGCGAGAGTCGTCTCACCTGAGAGAACGGTTTAGCGAGATCACCAACCGACTATCATAGGCACGTGCGAGGGTGACGTGGTGTGAGTTGTTTAGCGGTCTCAGCTGGGTATCGAGAGAGGAGATGGGATGGGAGGGCTAATTGACATTCGGGGGGCAATAGAGCGCAAGAGCTGGCGAGGGACGAGAGAGTGCGAGAATTGATGCAGAGCGTGATGTTTCGTGGTAAGGTGTCATGGGCTCCTTAGAGAAGGAAGATTTCTGCCTGTGATACCTTGTTTGAAGCTTAAATGTAAAAAAATTGTATTATACATTGAAACTCCCCTCTAAATATAAAGGGGTTCCAACAATCTTCATTAGGAGATATAGGACTAAAGATGAGCAAAACTATAATGGGCTTTAACACTTACTAAAGTAATGTTTTCATTGCATAAAATCTACACATTTGCACTTCCTCCGCTAGGTATTTAAGTGCATCAAGTACCCAAAATACAGAATTTACTGTACTGAAGGTGCTTGTACTAGAAAAACAACAAAACCAAAATAAGTATTCAAATTTATTGTGCCTAGAAACATGTTTCTTAAAAACTGATAAGAAAATGCATATTGTGGGAGAGAAGCAAAGATTATTAATTAGAGTAAAGAGACTCTCTCCTTTATATAGGAGAGAGATACAAGGCAAAATAATAAAGCATAATTTCAACACTCCCCCTCAAGTTGGGCGTGTGATATCTTGCATGCCCAACTTGCACATAATTTTTTCAAACACGTTCTGACTCAACACCTTGGTGAGAGCATCCACTAACTGTTGATCTGAAGGGACAAAAGGTGTGCTCACAACTCCTCTTTCTATATTCTCTTTGATGAAGTGGCGATCAACCTCCACATGCTTTGTGCGGTCAAGTTGGAGAGGATTGTGAGCAATGCCAATGGCGGCTTTGCTATCACAGTAAAGTCTCACGGAATTGTTTTCCATGCCAAGATATTTCAGAAGAGATTTAATCCACAGTCCATCGCAAATCCCATGAGCCATGGATCTGAATTCTTCAGCACTCGACCTGGCAACCACATGTTTTTTACTCCTCCACGTTACCAAATTACCACCAACTAAAGAACAATAACCATAGGTGGACCTCCTGTCGTCAACCGAACCGGCCCAATCAACATCAGTATAGACTTCAACGGTCAACACTTTGCCCGGGGAGAATAGGATACCCTTTCCAGGAGAGGGCTTGAGATACCAAAGGATTCGATGAGCAGCTTCTAAGTGACGGGTTCTTGGTGAGTGCATGAACTGACTAATAACACCAACGACATATGAAATATCTGGACGAGTATGAGATAGATAGATAAGACGACATGCCAGTCGTTGAAACCCAGTGATATCATCTACCACTTCCCCATCATCTCTACCCAATCTGTGGTTAACTTCAATTGCGGTGTCAGCAGGTCTACACCCACTCATCCCACGTGATTGGAGCAAGTCAAGGATGTACTTTCTCTGAGATATGAATATGCCATTTTTTGATCGAACGACCTCAATTCCCAGGAAATATCTGAGATTTCCCAAGTCTTTTACTTAAAACTCCTTTGCCAGTCTTTGTTTCAGAATTTGAATTTCTTCAGTATCATCGCCCGTGATAATGATATCATCCACATAAACAATAAGAGCAGTGAGTCTCCCAAGTTTGTGCCTTACAAATAAAGTATGATCGACATTGCTCTGGGAGTTTAGGCCATATAAAATGCGACCATAGCTCTATGAAATCTCCCAAACCAGGCTTGAGGAGACTGTTTTAAGCCATATAAGGCTTTCTTCAACCTGCATACCTTTCCCCCAGATCCGACAAGGGTAAGACCAGGCGGTAACGACAAGTAGACCTTTTCTTCTAAGTCCCCATGAAGAAAGACATTTTTCACATCTAACTGGGTCAAAGTCCACCCTTTGCAGGCAGCACACGAGAGCAAAACTCTTATAGAATTCATCTTCGCCACAGGGGCAAAGGTTTCTTGATAGTCAATCCCCATGGTCTGAGTATAGCCCCTAGCCACCAGGAGAGCCTTGTATCGCTCAACAACACCTTGAGAATTCATTTTGATGGAGAACACCCACTTACACCCTACCACCATCTTGTCGGGAAGCAACGAGACCAAGTCCCATGTGCAATTCTTCTCCAGGGCCAACATCTCAAGCATAGCATCTTGCCACTTTCGGTGAGCGATAGCATCCTGCCAAGTTGAGGGAATAGAAATGAAGGAGAAAGAGGCAATAAAGAGTTTATGTGAAGTGGAAAATGAGTTATAGGACACAAAGTGGGACATCGGGTGTTGGGTAGAGATACAGTTACCTTGAGTTCCCAAAGAAATATCAGATGTTGGAGCGGGTAGCCTGAGAGATGTCGATGTACCTTGACCCCTTTTCCGCCGAGTATACACCTGAAAAGGAAGAGCGGTCACAGGAGTAGGAGCAGGAGTAGGCAAGGATGTAGATATAGCAGGCATAGGCACAGGAGGAGGAAGATATGAAGGAGGAATAGGTAGGGGAAGAGAGCTCACTTCCATTGGGTAAGACTCCCCCTGAAGTGAGGGCTCGTAGAAGGACTCAGACTCCCGAAACGTGACGTCCATAGTAACAATATCTTTCGGGAAGCTGGATGGAAACATTTATATCCTTTTTGGGAAGGCGAATACTCAATAAAGATACACTTGAGGGCACGAGGGTCAAGTTTGGATGTGGGGTGAACATGGACAAAACACACACACCCAAAAATCCGAGGAAGGAGATGTGTGGGAGAGACTGAAAGAGCCTCAAGAGGGGATTTGTGACCAAGGACACGAGTCAGCAAATGATTAATAAGATATGCCGCAGTAAGAACAGCATCCCCCCAAAAATGCTTCGGGAGGTGCATCTTCAGGAGGAGGTATCGAGCAACCTCTAGAAGATGGTGATTCTTGCGCTCGGCGACCCATTCTGAGCTGGGGTGTAGACACAAGATGTATGATGTATAATGCCCTGATCACTAAGATAACGCTCAAAGGAAGAGTCAACGTACTCACGACCATTATCACTGCGCAAAACTTCCATAGCAGCATTAAATTGAGTGGCCACCATCTTATGAAAACGTTGAAATAAGGGAAAGACATCATTCTTGTTTTTCATTAAGTAGACCCACGTACAATGAGAAAAACAATCGATAAACGTAACAAACCAGTGGAAACCCGAAATAGAGGCAACAGGGCAAGGACCCCAAGCATCAATATGAACCACAGCAAAAGGAGAAGAACTAGGAGTAGACACATGATTAAGAGACGCGCGATGATGTTTACCAAGAGCTCACACATCACATTTAAAAGTATTCAAAGATACATTTGGCATATTCGGAAATAAAAGATGCATAGTAGATAGAGAAGGATGGCCCAGGCGGCAGTGCCAAGAGTCCACAGAGATCTGCGCAGCAGAAAGAGCCTTCGGAGAAGAGGCAGAGCTGGAGGGGTCAAACAGGTAGAGGCCATCCCGCAGTCTACCAGAGCCAATCACCGTCCCCATGTTCAGGTCCTGAAAGACACAGGAGGAGAGAAAAAAGGTTACAGAGCAATTCATGGAATTAGTAAGGTGACTAATAGAAAGCAGGTTGCGGGTAAACTTAGGAACATGAAACACCGAAGAGAGGGTGAGGGAGGAGCAAGGAATGGACCCTTTCCCGACAATGGGAGACAAGGAACCATCATCAATGCTCACTTTTTCCCTACCAGACAAAGGGATATAGGATACAAAACCTGTAGCAGAGCCATTCATGTGGTCTGTGGCGCCAGAATCAATGATCCACTGGGTGGGAGAGCAAGCGGAAGCAGAGTGAGCACCTGGAGTCCCTTGGTGGGCATATGAAGAGCTAGCAGACTCAGATGAGTGGTCAAGCATGAAGTGGCGGAAGACTTGAATCTCCTCAGCAGAAAGGGCAGAAGGAACCGCAGGGACATCGGATCCTTCATAAGAAGCAGGATCATCAACAACATCAGAGAGATGAGCCGAGCGAGACGGAGTAGACCGACCCAGAGTGCGACCAAAGCCACGGCCACCGCGAGGAGCCGGACCACCGCGAGGAGAAAAGAAATGAAGCTTGAAGCAAGTGTCCCGAGTATGACGTGCTTTCCCGCAATAATCGCACGTCAAATGGTCCTTGTCCATAGATTTAGACCTAGTGTCCCGGATAGAGCGACCACCGGGATTGAACCGAGAGGCAAAGGCAGAGCCCTCAACAACAGTGTCTGGTAGACGAATCTGTCGGCGATCATATTCTTGTTGAACCAAACTATATACCTTAGCTAAGGAAGGCAGGAGAGAACGACCAAGAATCTGAACACTGATGGGATCGAGGTCACAGTGGAGACCATGAAGAAACTCAAAGATCCGATTGTGTTCCTCCCGGGCACGGACCAGCACTTCATCCTCAGGGGAGACAAGAGTAAGCGCGTCGAAGTGGTCATACTCCTGGTAAAGTTGGGTAAACATCAGGTAATAGACAGCGGGTGGTCGATCCCCTTGGTGCAAGAAGAAGATCCGTCGCCGCAATTGGAAAATCTGAGCGGCATTCCAACGACAAGAGTAGGTAATCTCGATTCGTTTTCAAATGGCGGCAGCAGTATCCAGAAATAGATAGTTGCGGGCAATAGACTCCTGCATAGAGTGGGTCAGCCAAGACATCACCAAGGAGTTCTCGAATTCCCATTGGGGCCAATCCGGAGAGGTAGTAGTAGGAGCCCTAGTAGTGTCGTTGATGTAGCCAAATAGACGGCGGCTCTTGAGGGCCATAGTAACGGAACGAGCCCAGGGGAGATAATTAGTGTCATCCAACTTAATGGTAGTAATCTGAGGAGTCCCGTGATCGTGGTTGGCACAAAGAGATCCAGTAGAAGGCAGATGATCATGAGGGGCACTCCCACCGGAGGAGACATCCGGAGTCTCACCACTTCTTGGCATAGCAAGCGAGGAAAAAAAAACTCTGAACGCCTAGAGACGAAGAATCTCACTCATAGAAAGAGGAGATGCGTCGGAGGGACAATACGCAATAAGAGGAAGATACATTCCCACAAGAAAGGAGAAAGTACGCCAGAAGAGCAATCACAGACTCAAGCCTTCATAGATCTGGCGCCAAGAAAGGCTCAAACAGCCATGCGAAGAGGACTGCGCCGACGGGTGCTGGAGGAAGGCGACGGGACTAGAGACCGGAGCCGAAACTGGCCGACTAGTTCTGGCCAACTTGAGGAAGACGCTGGAGAAGCTGAATTTGGAGAAGTTGGACGCGCTGGCGCAGACGGGACAACGCAGATAGCTGATACTAAAGAACGCCGACACTGGATACGGGAGAACGCCGACGCTGACCGGAGAACACAGACGAGAGACGCTGGAGTTGCTGGACGCCGGCGGGAGAACGCGGGAGGCGCTGAACACGGAAGACGACGCGGAGACGGAGACGAACGGGAGATTAGTTCACGCCCTGCTTTGATACCATGTTGGAGAGAAGCAAAGATTATTAATTAGAGTAAAGAGGCTCTCTCCATTATATAGGAGAGAGATACAAGGCAAAATAATAAAGCAAAATAATAAAGCATAATTCCAACACATATGTTGCACAATTCATAGCATATACTCCTGTTGAAAAGGCTATTGTAAGTAAGAACCCAACACAAAATAGTTTTCATAAGATCCAACTTCAAAGATTATGAACTGAGATATAGCAGATAAATCATCAACGGGGAATCAAACTGTCTAGAAAATGCACATAGCTTTAAACCACCTCACTTTATTTACAATAAGATTTAATATAATTAGTCATAAACATGGAGCGCAAAGCCACAATTCATTATTAATTCAAAGAATTTACTATGAATATAAAAAAAAGTGCAATATAAAAATACATGACACTGACTCAAAAACCTCACATCATCAACACGTCGAAGGACGCCAAACTCAGGACCTCGGCCAGAAGGAATAGTAATATGGTCAATATGGTGGCGATGCAAATCAGTAACCTGTGCAGCAAAAAAGGACATATTAAGTTATATACTATTTTTGTTACATAATCAACCACCAAAAATATGGAACTCAATTGAGGATAATGCATATTTCTTTAGAAAGCTAAATGGAAAAAAAAAAGGAAAATTGATAGGAAGGAGCTACACACAAGGAAATATAGTCCAAAGGAAAGAATAATGAAGACTTGAGATTAAGCAAGCATTTTCAAAAATAATGGACGGAAGTCGCAAGAAGTTGCAACAAAATCACCTTGATACCAGACAAGGTTTCAAGTTTAGCAATGGAATCTATGACAACTTTTTCAACACCATCGTCACTAATCCAAATAGGAAGAGGAGTGCCCCAAAAACGACTCCTGCTGACAGCCCAATCACGTGCATTCTCAAGCCAATTGTGGAATCTTTTATCCTGTGATAATGTAATAGCTATAAATATCCTTTGGAATTAGAGAAAAAAGATGTGCTGATGATAATAACACAGACAATTAAAATAAATGAAAACTTAAGTTAGCCAATGCATAATATAGCAACCTACTGGCATTCTATGAGAGTGATTTAAATTTGGCTTAAGAAATGGACATTGTTACAGCTGATGACATAATTAGCAGAATTTTCACATGCACCATGATAATGAAGTTTGATAATTACATCATGGTCTATCAGACTTCTTAGAAGTCAAAGTGATGCAGCACGAGTCTACAGGTGGCAGAAACCCTAACCCTAGATACAATGCAAGTGATCACACGATGAATGCATACCTACGACGACCCTAACATGACATGCAAGCATACATGCAATCCAATTAAATGTCAGTGCAAGTGCTAATGCAATTAAACAGTCCGATTTAACTGGCAATAAGCAATTAATTAAAATAAATACAGTCCGAGCATATTCGTTCACAGCAAATTCAATTGGAAGAGCAAATTTTAATTAACAAACAATTGAGGCGCAAAGATTCTAAATGTGCACCAAATAGATCCTGCAAATCAATTGATCTCACAGAAATAAAAGCATATGATATTATATCCCACCAAATATAGTAAGAGTACACAATAGTAGAAAAATAAACACCAAACTATGACTCGCATATGTAGGCGGCGGCAAAGCATGGTGATGGCGGCGATTGGAGGGCTGCAGGGAGAGAATCGGGTTGCTAGAATGGTCGGAGTTGGGATGTACTGCTGGCTGTTTGGGTTGAAATGAGGGCTTTGGTAGAGGGGCTTGTGTGTGGGTAATGGGAAGGGATGTGGTCTGAGTGGGCTAAACTTGGGGAATAAAGTGGTGGGGAAATGAAGACTTTTGGTGGATGTAAGTGTGTGTGTGAGGGGGGGGGGGGGGGGCAAGGATACATCTCCTGGAAAAAGGGGGTCCACGAGAATTAATCTCCCGTATAGGAGAAGAGGGGAGCACTCAGTGGAGAATTATGAGAGGAAATTAGAGGGTTTGCAGGATTTCAAGGGAGAGGAAATAGGCTTTGCCAGCTGGAATTCCTACAGGAATGGAAACAGAGATTTCCTTTTGCTGGGAAGGTTACGATGCTTACAGGAATCGCTGAAGGAGGAGATTAGGGCAAGGGGGAAGAGTTTACGGTGGGTGAGTAGTAGAGGAGAGGGACGGGTTTACCTTCGAGTCGCACCAAGGAGGAGGTTTCCGGCGTCGCACCGAGAAGAATCCTTGCGGAACCCACCAGAGGAGGACCGACGGTTTCAGCTTTTCTGAACCAAAACATCGATGCCCAAAACTGCCGCCTACAACATGTATATATAGCATATAACCAAAATAGGGCACCCCAATCGGACGGCTCATATCGTCCGAGCCGATAGGGTGTCAAATACAACTCAAAATAAATAAAAATATACATGAAAAAGATTCGGACTAACCATCCGGATGCATCCATGGACTCGGATCGTCCGAACGGGTAGCAAATCACAACGATCTCCATCGCAAAGGACCCAACAAACAAACAAGAATATTTGGTGTAAAACGAACTCAATCTCATAGCTACAATATGAACAGTTCAGGCTGCAGGAGTTTGGAGTTGAGTCTCCATGACAACAAGCTCACACATAGCATGCACTAAGAGGGTGTTTGCTGATGAATGCAAACAAGCACGTGACAATGCAAATGAAACTACGGGCCGACTGACTAAAGATGTGAACGAATCAGATGAACAAACAATCATAATATAAACCCTATCCCTAATGTCAATGAAAATGATTCAATCTTGAGCGAATGTTTTTACGATCATTCAATTAAATAGATTAATGCAGGGGCGAATACAACAGATACATATTGAATTTATAAAGTACAATGAATTAGCACAAAATATGACTAGGAATAAGGATAAACTCATAAAATGTGAGAAATGAAACTACATTGAGAACTCACCAAGTAACAAGATCCGATGCGGGAGGATGCTGGAGGTAGGCTAGGTCGTGGGATGCTAATAACATGCGGCGACAAAGCATTGGAGGGTCCCCGGAGACGGTGGAGGCTGTTGGAAGGGAAGAGAGACGACTGTAGAGCCTTCGGAGGCTGTATGAGACTGCTGGAAAGGATGGAGGGTGGTTGAGGGCCTCAAATAAGTAGGAGGCTGCTAGAAGCACAGGGAGAAGTGCAAGAGGAGGCGTCGGCGAGTCTCCCTGTGTTGGAAAAGTTAGATTTTGTTGGGGAAGAGGGAATCGACGACGATTGGTGACAGGGAAGGCAGAAGCGATACAGGGAAGGACACGTTGGGCTTCAAAATGGGAAGGAGATGGCGAAGGTTCCCAAGGTTGGCAGAGGCGTTGGGTCTTCTGGTGGGGGAAGAAACGAGTAGCAAAAGATGGATTTCTTTACCTCTATAGACTGACACGTTCATTTTTTTTAGCATACCCTCGGTACCTCCACTAGTCGGTAGTTACTAGGATAAAAGGTAGACCAATCTGATGGCTTAGATCGCACGATTGGACTATTTGGCCTAATACCTATGCTACTGTTACGGGCTCCATGTCCAGTCCCAGTCGTTCACGAAGCCTGGCCATAAGGATTTTGACTTGCATCTATGGGGGCATCGTAATGTGAGCTAGAAGAATATGAAACTGTTCCAGATATGCATCCACAAACTTTGTTTGTCATAATGTCATGAGTGAACCGAGGGGGTTGCTGCTGGTGGGAGGACCAAATCGCATGTTGCAGAGCTGTTTAAAGGCCTCCCACGTCAGCCCTGGCTAATTGACGTGCAAACGAGCGAACCAAAGCTGAGTTGAGTCAAGAAGGTGGAAGTATGCCAGGTTAATCCATTCCACTGCCGGTGCTTGTTGGTAGCTGAAAATTGCTCGCACCTGGTTAGCCAACCTAATGGCTCTGTCTTCCCATCGTAGGTTTGGAATTTCAGCTTGTTTGCAAGCCGATCTTGAGATTGAACGAATGGTGTGCAGACATTTCCTTTTTCCAAATGACCTCTAATGAAGTGTCTGTCAAGTTCAACATGCTTTGTTCAATCATGTTGGGCAGGATTGTGAGCAATGTTAATAGTTACTTCGTTGTCGCAATAGAGTCAAATGAGTCTTCTATCTTTTAAATCAAGATCATGCATTACAGACTGAAGTCATAAGCCTTCACATATCCCCTGTGACATCACCCAGAGTTCAGCTTTTGCGCTTGATCTAGCTAGCACATTTTGTTTCTTACTTCGCCAAGTCACGATATTTCCTCTAACAAAGGTAAAATATGCAGTGGTGGATTTCTTGTCGTCTTGACTACTAGCCCAATTTGCATCTATGTAAACGTTTACATCCATCTGTTTATTTTGAGTAAAGAGAGTTCCTCGACCAGGAGACTTCTTTCGGTATCTCAATACCAGCACAGATGCATCCTAATGCCACAATCTCGGTGAGTGCATGTACTGACTTAATATCCCAATTGCATATGAGATATCAGGCCGAGTGTGAGTGACATAGATCAACCTTCCAATTAATCTCTGATAGCTTGAGGAGTCGACTTTTTCGCCATCCGTGTCTACATCAAATTTGCAGTTGACTTCAATAGGAGTATCAGTTGGTGCACAACCGAGCATCCTAGTTTATTTTGAGAGATCAAGGAAATATTTCCTCTGGGAAATAAGAATTCCACGATCAGATCTAGCAACTTCAATTCCTAAGAAATATTTGAGCTTCCTTAGGTACTTGACCTCGAATTCTTGGCATGGACATTTTTAAGCCACGTATTTCTTCTGGGTCATTTCCGGTGATAACAATGTCATCGACATAGACAATAAGGATCGAATCTTTCTATCATTTAACGAAGAGAGTGTGATCGGAATGCCCTTGGTTGTACCCTAAGAGAATCATGACTTTGTGAAACCTCCCGAACTATGCTCACGGGAATTGTTTTAGACCATGGAGCAATATTTTGAGATGACAAACAGCTCCATTTGTCCCATGTTTTAGGATTCCTAATGGGAACTTCATGTAAACTACTTCTTAGAGATCACCATGCAAGAATGTATTTTTGACATCTAGCAGTTGCAACCCCTAACCAAGGCACGCAACACAGGACAAAACAATTTTGATAGTATCCATCATTGCCACCAGCGCAAATGTTTCATGATAGTCAATCTACAGGAGTTTAAGTATATCATTGAGTGAGCAGTAGCACCATATATCTTTCTAACACCCCTTTCGAGTTTTTTTTTAACAGAGAAGACTCACTTAGACCCAACTGTTTTCTTCCCAGATGAAAGAGGAGAGTTCTCATGTTGTTCTTTCCAATGCAAGCATCTCCTCTTCCATTGGTGTGCTCCATGCACGTATTAGCAATTGCTTCCTGCTAATTTTTAGGAATATTAACAAAAGCAAGGGAGGAAATGAACCCTTGATTGTGCTGAAGTTAGATGATGACATGAGAAATAATTGGCAATAAGATTTAGTGTAGAGGTAGTCTTACCTTTAAGATGGATAAGGGGAAAATGAAGGTCTTTATCAGAATTTGGTGTTGAAGCTGGTATTAAGAGTGACAAAATTGCTAAGGGTTATACAATCTCAGCACCAACAGTCTGCTATTGATAACTTGATGCAAAGGAGGAATGTGAAGGGACATAAGCAGTAGAGACCGATGAAGGGACATAAGGAGCGAAAACAGGAGTGAGAATGGAAGGAGCTTCAACACCATTTTCCACCTCCCCCAAAGAAGAGCTAAAGAAAGGTTCCCCTTCACAAAAGGTAATATCCATGGTACAAAAAAATGGCAAGAGGAAGGATGATAACACCGATATCCTTTTGTAGTAGAGGAATAGCCAACAAAGACACATTTTTGAGAGTGTTCCGCGAGCTTATCATGATGAGGGAGATGAATGTGAACAAAGCAAACACGCTCAAAGACCCGAGGTGGGAGATGGGAGGTGTGGACAACCCACTTAATGAATAAATAAGAGATATGCGAGGCGTATTGTAGGTAGGCGTGCAAAAAAAGCCTGAGCCTGGTTGCCCGGCCCGGGTCTGAGCCCGGTTAGGCCCGGGTCTGGTTAGGCCCGGTCCAGGCCCGGCCCAGGCCAGGCCTAAGGGGGCTCACCAGGCCCCCTTATTTGACCAGAGCCCGGCCTGGTGCCCAGCCCGGGCCGGGCCCAGGCCTGCTCGGGCACCAGCCTTTTGCCTGGTGCCCATTGGGCGCAATAAGCTGGGCGCTGCCCAACTAGAATGCTGGGCAGAACCCAGCATTTAATGTTGGGAAGCGCTATTTGTTGTCCAGCATTAAATGTTGGGCTGCCACGCCCAGCATTAAATGTGCTGGGCGTGGCCGCCCAGCCTAATTGGCTGCCAAAAGGCAGCTTTTTGCTGCCTTTTGGCAGCCATTAATTTATAAATAATATAAATTTTTTTTTATATAATATATATATTTTATATAATACAAATTTTTGAATATTTAAGTGTTTTGGGGGCCTGCTTGGGCCCGGTCTTGTAGGCTCAGGCAGGCCCCCTTATTTCGGCGAGGCCCGGGCCCGGTCTGGGCCCGGTTTGGCAGAGGGCCGGCCTGAGCCTGGCATATATAAAGCCCGGGCCCTGCAGGCCCGGGTCTGGCCTGGGCCCGCAGGGCCTTTTTGCACACCTAATTGTAAGGCACTGAAGGGTAGTTGATTAATGAGGTACACGACAATGAGAACAACTTCACCCCCAATGGGATTTAGGTAATTGCATCGTACTAAGTAAGCGGCAGGCAACATCCAAGAGATATCAATTCTTGCGCTCAGCAACACCATTTTGATTAGACGTATGGACACATGTAGTCTCATGAAGTATCCAATTAGCAGTGAGATATGAGCCAAAAATAATGTGATCATCATATTTGCCCCCATTGTCGATACGAAGGACCCGAATAGCTTCCCCAAATTTGTTAATAACCATTTGATGGAAACATTTAAAAAACTAAAAACCATCATTTTTCGTTTGTAGCAAGTACACCTACGTGGAATGAGAGAAACAATCAATAAAAACTACAAACCAACGATGACTAGATAAAAAGAGCCGAGTGAAGGTCCCCAAACATCAATATGAATAATATCAAAGGGCAATATGCTTGGAGATGAGATATTAGTAGGACCGTGTCAAACATGTTTAGATAAGTTACAATCATCACAAATAAAAGTTTTCAACAACGTAGAAAACATAAGAAACATTTTGAGAAGATAAACAGGAGAGGATGTCCGAGACAGTGATGCCAATGTCGAACATCCAAATGGGAAGGAGTAAGAGCGATTGAGATGGCCAAGGGAGCTTGTGGATCCAAGACGTATAGTCCTCCACAGTTCCTATACACCGCTTTGTTGTCCGGTCCTGAAAAAGCAGCCATCGGGAAGGTATGTTATAGAGCAATTTAAGTAGGTAGTTAGACGACTAATGGAGAGCACGTTTCGAGGAAATGATGGAACATGTAACAGAGGAGACAGGGAGAGAAGAGGAGCATGATATTGTCCTTTTGCCCGCAATGGAGGAGGACCCATTTGCAGTGATCAGTTTATCGCGACCAGAGTTAAAACTTGAGGACGATCCTGTCATGTAATCCGTCGCACCAAAGTTATTAATCCAATCACATGAAGAAGTCGAGGCAGAGATGGCTTTTGGTGTCCCGGAGGTTGTGTATGCGACAGTAGGGCATCACATTGGGTGCGGAGGACACACTTCAAAGCATCATACTCCTCATTGGAGAAACCACTGGAGGGGATGTGGCAGGCCCTATCTTCAGGTCCTTTGGAGACATGGGCAAGGTTCCCGGAAAGCTTGCGACCACTATCAGTTCCACGTCTACGATCACCAAGACTTTTCCGTGAGGGAGCGAGATGGGGGTGAAGGCGTAAACAAAAATCATGGGAATGACCCAACTTCCCATAGTAGTCACATAGGCGGGAAGGTGGTCCGAGGGAAGGCAGGCCTCGACCATGTTGGCAGGAGTAGAACGATCATGCACCCGATCAGAGGAAAGGCCCCGTCGACGATTCTCATCTCCTAAGACCATGTTGAATGCTTCCCGAAGAGAGGGAAAAGGTAAACGGTTCAAAACATGTGCACGGACAGTATTGAAGTCCATGTTGAGCCCCACCAGAAAAACATGAAATCGATAGTGATTCTCCTTGATCTTTAGTTCACGGGTCTCAATTGTACAGGTAGGTGTAAAGTTCTCAAAGTAATCCAATTGTTGATAAAGACGTATGAACTCAAAGAAGTAAGCGGTAACACTGAACGAGCCTTGTTTGAGTTCTAGAACACGGGGAATGAGCTAATATGCTTGAGTGGACCTGCCAATTTGAGAGTAATTCTCCCATGCCCGAGTCCATATCTCAAGAACTGAGTTTAGAAGCATGTAACTCCGATAAACCAAGGAAGACATGGGGTGAAGCAACCATGAGACCACGAGAATTTTGTGTCCTACTTTCGCCAAGTAGGATCGCTAGAAGGAGGCTTGACAATAGTCCCATCAATGTAACCATACAATTGATGGCTTTGGATGGCATGTAGAGCTGCCCGTGACCATTATAGGTAATTTGTACCATCCAACGACACATTAGTAATACAAAAGGAACTAGAGGAACCATGTGTCTGTATATACTCATTGTCGGGTTGTGCCAGAACACTTGACGTTGTTGGAACACTCGAGTCCGAGGAACCAGCCAATCAAGTCTCAAGTGAAGGTCATAGAATCGTCAGTGACAGCTGCAGGCAAAGCTTGTAGGAACCAGGAACCAGGAAGCAGGTCGAAGGTCTCAGATTGGGCCACCGGGCAGGAAACAGTTGCGGCTCGCGCAGGGAGGACTCAAGGGAAGCAGTTGCGGCTCGTGCAGGGAGGACTCAAGGGAAGCAGTCATTGCTCGCGCAGAAAGGACTCAAGGGAAGCTAGGCTTGCAAAAATGCGGGATCAGGACACACTGGAGAGCAGGAGTGGAAAATCTTACTGGAATGCGGGACTTGCTGTAATGCAAGAGGAGCAGAGCACGCGGAACACAGAGCTTGCAGACGCCGAACTTGCAGAAAGAGGAACGCGGTTGCAGAACTTGCTGGAATGGGAACTCGTCGAACGAAAAGCTCGCAGGATCGCCGAACGCAGAGCTCGCAGGAAACACGGTGATACCCGAGGGGGCGGCAATAGGGAAGAGGGATTTCGGTAACTGAGAAACTCCAAGGAAGGGTTCCTTGGCCAGCCCAAGGCTCCAAATTTTTATTTCCAAATCAAAGTTCCAAGATAAAAGAAAATACAATAATGTGGGTTTGATATAACCCCACATAATGTCAAACGCGTAAATAACAGAAAATGCAAATACTAAGATAACAAGTATGGCTAGTCACGCCATCATCCCGCCACTGAGGCACCCGCAATCTCGCCATCTGACTACTTCCTTCTTGAGTACACCCGCCATGACGTCCAAGCTCTCTCATGTTCTGCTCCGTCCTCCTCCGTAACAACACCTCAATCTGGAAAATTTGTCTTGTCCTCAAGGCAAAACTTCGAAAATTGAGCGTGAAAGTCGTCCTGGTCCACCCACGCGGCATCAAATTAAGGTCGTTGTTGCTAAACCACCATAACCTGCTCCCGACTGCGACCATCCATCGTGAAGGTCTTGAGGTCCAAGATCAAACCGGGCAAGTAAACCATAGAGCCGTCGGAGATCATATTCGATGGAAGCATCTCCTCAACGGAGTGATCACCCACCACGCGCTTGAACTGAGAGACGTGAAAATCTGGGTGGATCCGACTAGAGGCGGGGAGGCAAAGGCGGTAGGCCACCTCACCGATGTAAACAATCAACTCAAAAGGGTCGTAGAACAGGGCGTAAAGCTTCAGGTGGTCCCGGTGAGCCACTGAAGATTGGCGATATGGTCGTAGCTTAATGAAGACCGAATCCCCCACTTGAAACTGGACATGTCAACGACGCTTGTTGGCGTGGAGGAGCAGCTTATGCAGGGCCTTGAGGAGGTGGGCCTTCAATATCCTGAGAGTTTCATCCCGTTCCATGATATGGGTGCACACGGCCCCGACGTGACACTCCCTGGGGAGGTGTTGAACAATAGTGGGTGAAGGTCGGTCGTAGACAGCTTGGAATGAGGTCATGCCGGCGGAATGGTGGAAGGAGGTGTTGTAAGACAATTTCGCTCATCCAAGCCACTTGCTCCAATCCCATGATCGGTTGGATGTAAAGCACCGTAAGTAAGGCTTCATTTGGTTTAGCGGTTGCGGTTGTAAAGGGAGCTGTTGTAATGGGAGGTTTGTAAATGGAGCTGGTGGAAACTGGATGCTGGAAACGGAAATCTGTTTGAATATTCTGTGTTTGCAGAGCTGTTCAGAACAGAGAACCATTTGGCAAAACAGCGGTGGCGTTTTATAAATAATTTTTATTATAATTTTTTTTAAAAAAAATTATATAAAAATATATAAATTTTGTTTTATATAAAAATATATAAATTCTGATTTATAAAAATATATAAATTTTGTTTTATATAAAAATATATAAATTGTGATTTATAAAAATATATAAATTTTGTTTTATATATATATATATCTATACATATATATATATATATATATTATTCTAATATATATATTATAATATAAAAGTAATTTTTTTTGTAATTTTATTTACTATTCAACTATAGGCAGAAATTTTATTTGTAATTTTTTTTTTCTCCGCCTCGCTCCGCCTCTCTCCGCCTGCCCGGGCTCGAATTTTAGAGTTGCCGCCGGCGGCGGAGCCGCCGCCGGCCTGACCGGAGCCCACCGGCGGGGTCACCGGACTCCGGCGAACCAGCCGGGGGTAGTCCGGCTGGGCTCCGGCAGGGCCACCGCCGGCGGTGGCCCTGCCGGAGCTCAGCCGGACTACACCCGGCGGGTTCGCCGGAGTCCAGCGACCCCGCCGGTGGGCTCCGGTCAGGCCGGAGGCGGCTCCGCCGCCGGCGGCAACCCAAAAAAAAAAGCTATGAACTGGAGCGGCGATTCCTGCACGGGGCACGGGGCACGGGAGGAAAACGCTATGAACTGGAGCTCCCGGGCGCCGTTTAGAAAGGCCAGAAATTCTTCACGCGCTAAACGCCGGCGATTGGAAAGGGAGGCGGCAAAACAAACGAGAATTTGGCCGGCGGTTGCGTTTCCGGAAAACGCGCCGGACAAAAACGCTGCACCAAATGCAGCCAGTCTCCATACAGCGATTCAGGATCTCAGATTGGTCGTTTGTCTGAGGGTGATAGGTCAAACTCATCCGCAATTGTGTGCCTTGGAGCTTGAATAACTCCTACCAAAAGGCGCTCATGAAGACCAGATCCCAATCGCTAACAATCGAACGCGGAAACCTATGGAGTCGCACAACTCTGGTGATGAAGGCGTCCGCCACCATTGGTGCCGAGAACAAATGTCGCAAGGACATGAAATGGCCATACTTGACAGGCAGTCCACCACCATAAGTATGCAGTCATGCCGGGGGGAGCATGATGAAATCCATGGCTACGTCGTCCCAAATCATCTCGGAGATGGGTAGGGTTGTAGAAGACCCCCCCCCCCCCCCCAGAAAGGTAGCCTCATACTTCGAATGTTGGCAAATCAAGCAGGCGGTGACATAGTCCTCCACGCAGCGCATCATGCCTTTCCAATAGAGTGCTGCTGCAAGACGGCGATAAGTGCGGAAGACTCCAGCATGACCAGATATCAGTATAGTATGGTACTCGACATGGCCAGATATCAGTATAGAATGGTCAAATATCAGTATAGTATGGTACTCGGTGAGGAGGCGGAGAATGCTAGCCGACGTCGGGGGCAGGACCAAGCGGCTCCGGTGCAATAGTCATCCCCCGACCAAGGTAGGAGGGCGCGCGGAGGCATCCACCCGCAAGTGGTCAATGATGGCCCGTAGAGGTGGGTCGGGTTCTACCTCGCTATGTAATGTGGATGCTTCTTGCCAGACCGGAAGGGATAAGGCAGACAGCTCGGAAGAGCCGGAATGGCGAGAAAGCGCGCACGCCGCTAACTTGGTCTTGCCCGAGCGGAACTCGGTCGTGAAGTCATAGCCCAAAAGCTTCGCAATCCAAACTTGTTGTGACGGAGTGGTCATCTTCTGGCTGAGGAGATACTGCAGGCTGTGATGATTCGTGTGGACGACAAAGTGTCTCCCCAATAGGTAGGACCTCCAGTGGTGTACAACCAACACGAGCGCCATCAATTCATTCACATATGCAGAGCAGGAACAGACGATCGCAGAGAATGACCGGCTGAAGTATGTTATGGGGTGGCCGGCCTGCATGAGAACCGCACCTACGCCGGTTCCCGAGGCATCGCACTCCACCGTGAACGGCTTTGAGAAGTCTGGCATGGCTAGGACTGAAGCTGTCACCAGGGCCTGTTGAAGAGCCGCAAAGGCGGCGGCCGCCTCCGGTGGACAATGGAAGGTGGGCCCGGCTGACTTGCGGAGTAGGCGCCTAAGAGGCAAGGCCAACTTGCCGTAGTAGTGGATGAATCACCGATAATAGTCGGTGAGACCAAGGAACCCCCATATCTGTCGAACCATAGTAGGTGCAGGCCACTGTAAAACCGTCGTGATCTTGTCGGTGTCCATGGCTACCCCTTGTGTTGGCATGACATGGCCCAGGTAGGAGATTTGGTGTTGCCCAAATGCACATTTCTTCCTATTGGCAACGAGACAATGTCGCCGCAATGTCTCCAAGGTAGACGCCAAGTGGCATAGATGATCCTGCCACGCCAGAATGTAAACAAGTATGTCATCAAAGAATACAAGGCCATACTGAAGCACCGGTTCAAGGATGCCATTCACGGTAGCTCAAAAGGTAGCGGGAGCATTAGTTAGGCCGAATGACATAACTAAGAACTCAAAGTGGCCGTCATGTGTGAGGAAGGCTGTTTTCGTGGAGTACTCGGCCCGCACCCGGATCGATCTTAGAAAAATAGGTGGCTCTGCCTAACTCTTCCAAGAGCTCCTGAATGACGGGAATCAGATATTTGTCTGCCATGGTAGTCCACACAAAAACGTCAGCTACCATCCTTCTTCCGCACGAGCCAGGCCTGGCTCGAGAAATGGCTCGCGTTGGGGCGTATCAAGCCAGCGGTAAGCATGTTAGAGACTAGCTGCAGGATCTCATCCTTTTGAACATGTCTGTAGCGGTAAGGGTGAAACGAAATGGCACGGGCTCTGTCCTGTAGCGGAATGCGATGGTCGGTTAGCCGTGACGGAGGAAGTCCCAACATGGTCTCGAACACGGAAGCGAGGGTCCGCAGGAGGTCGGAGATCTCAGGGAACAACATAGCTGGGCCGAATGGAGGGTTGTCTGTCACCACAGTACAGATCTGCCAAGTAGTGCTCGGAAGTCGACTGAATGAGTGTGATGGGCTGCTCGAGAAGAGACGGCGACTCGCTGAAGGGAGGCATTGCCGAAGAGTGTGAAGGGGTGGTTGACCCACTGAAAAGTCATGCGCATAGTAGCCAAATTATGGTTGATGTCGCCCGGGGTTTGCAACCATGAGATGTCAAGAATCACATCCACCCCACCCATGGGAAAAAGATACAAATTCGTGGTAACGCTGCAATCCCCCAACTAAAACGAAAGGTTGCGACAAATTCTGCCTGACAGAGATCGACGACCGTCCCCAAGTAAACAAGATAACCCATTGTCGGGTAAGGAGCCAACTACAAGCGAGTCAATGAGTCAACTGAGATGAAGTTGTGGTTGACACCACTGTCAATCATCACCACCACTGGAGTGCCACGGAGAATCCCCTGGAACTTCATAGTTAGGGGTCGGACAGGCCCCCGAAGGAGAAATGCGAGAGGTCCATCCGATGGAAGGCGGTCGTCGCTTGTTCGGTCGTGGTGGGCTCCTCCAACACGGCAGCACCAGGGCATCAAAGTTCTCCATTGTGATTTTGTCCTCATCTTAACACATGAGAACCTGCAATTCCTTAAGTGGGCAGTCATGCGTTGGAGAATACGATTGCTTGCAACGAAAACATAAGCCCTTGTGGCACAAATCATTGTATTCGTGTGAGGAGAGTCGATTAGTAGTCGGGGGCTGGGGTGGCCACGAAAAGGGTGGCGGTTTGGCTGATAGGGTTGGCGGAACGGCCGAACCTCCGGCCGAAGACCGTGGAAGGGCCGAGGAAGTCAACACGGCGCGGGATGAAAAATTGGGGCCGGCCGGAGGAGCACGTGGCCGGTAGGTGGGCCGGATGGAAAAGTCCGCTTCCACTAAGTGGGCGACCTCCATAACATCGAAGACGTCGCGGGGGTGATGAGTGCGGAGGCGGGAGCGGATGTGAGGTTCGAGGCCCTGGGGGAAAAACCCATGTAATGATCGGAATGAAGGCCGGGAACGTGGATGGCGAGTTCAATGAAGTCGTCGATATAGTAGTCCACCGAGGAAGATTGGCAGAGAGTACACAAACTTTCAACGGTGTTGTTGGAGTAGCGGTGGTTGTATCACTTGACGAATGCCAACTAGAGATCCGTCCACGAAAGGGTGTAACGGGGGAGTTGTGGAGCCATCGAACCCAATGCAATGCCGACCCTTCCATCGCAAGGAGCATCAAGGCAACCTTCTAAACTTCCGGGGTGCTATGGATGTTGAAAAACTGTTCGGCCATAGTGATCCATCTGAGGGGATCTGTCCCGTTGAAATGGGGCACTTCGAGCGCGCGTGGGGGGAGGGGGCGTGCGAGGCAGCACACGTGACCATGGGAGCGACGGGTGGCGGAGAGACCGGACGACCTACGACGAAGGAGGGATCATCCGAGGGCGAGAGAGGCATGGTGTGGCTGGTGCCGTGAGGGTCGCGGTCGTCCATGCGATGGAGGAGCGTTTGCATGGAGGCTTGCAAGGAGGCGATCGCAGAAAAATGATCGTTCATGCGGCGCTCCAAAGCTTCGAGGCGTTGATTGATCATGTTGCGGGTGGTAGGTAATCGAGCAGGCGGCGCCAGCGGTGGGAAAAACCTAGACGAGGGTAAGGAAAGACACAGATGGAGGAGATCCGGCGGCAGGCCGCATGCAGGAGTTGCGGAAGGCGGGCGACGCACTGGGAGACGAACGCAGTATGGTCGTGTGAACAGCGAGCGGGCGAAGCAGGAGGCACATAGGCGGAACCGGCGGCTGGGGAGCATCGGGCAGCGGAGGGGGTCAGACCAAATTGATACACGTGGGGGGCGGCGGTTAGGAAGAGGGATTTCGGTAACTGAGAAACTCCAAGGAAGGGTTCCTTGTCCATCCATAAGCTCCAAATTTCTATTTCCAAATCAAAGTTCCAAGATAAAATAAAATACAATAATGTGGAGTTGATATACCCCCACATAATGGCACACACGTAAATAACAGAAAATGCAAATACTAAAATAACAAGCATGGCTAATCACGCCATCATCCCGCCATCGGGGCACCCGCGGTCTCAGCATCCAACTTCTTCCTTCTCGAGTACACACGCCATGACGTTGAAGCTCCCTATTGTTCCACTCCGTCCTCCTCTGTAACACACGGGCTCGCAGGGAACAAGACCAGGTCGTCAGTCTTGCAGAAGACTTGCTCGCGGAAACAAGAGACGAGCGGGAAGCCTCGTTCGCAGAAAGACACGCTTGCAAAAATTTTGTCGAAAAACATGCAGTAAATAACAAATCGGGAATACGTGGCAGGAGGCAATTTCGGCAGAAGGAAGAATTTCGCATGAAAATAAAGGAGCAGCAAAATTAATCGATTGTGCTCTAATACCAAGTTGAGAATACAAAATATCTTTTATACATTCCAAATCTAAAATAAAGAGATACAACAGCACTCTATATATACACAAGAGGGGGAGTCCTAATGCACTACAAGAAGTGTGGGAGAAAACTAAAGGAGAAGAAGAGTAAAAGCAATATGGGCCTCTAGAGTGGGCCTTTTACATGGGTATTTACTTCAATTAATCTTTCCCTGCATATATCGACTACTCGTGGGCTTTTTCATACCAATAAGGTCTATCACATCAATCATAAGCAAGCAGGACTCAATGACTTAAAAAGAATTATTACAATATTAAGCAAGAATCGCATGCCAACATAAAAAAACAAGAATGGCTGAAGTAAACATGACAGGGAGCAAAAACCTTGACATGGCCAGGAACCCAGTATGTTTGTTTGTTACACTTAAGCAATTGCTCTTTGATCTTTTCAACGGCAACGAACCTACAGATGATTTCAAGATGTCATTAAAATCACAACTGTAAAATAGCATCAATTCCGTTAACTAATGATTCACACGCGCAATAACAATAATTGTGTGCGCAAATTTGAGGCTATTCTTATTCATAAAAAGAAAGAGAATTTGAAAAGAACTAAAGATGATTAAATAGATATGATTCGCATAAAGAAGCATGCATCAAGGATATCACCCCCTCATCACCACCACCACGCATAACAATAATGCAACTGTACATTATAAAAGTATTTTCAAAAAAAATTCAGCAAGGTGGTCTCAAAACAATAGCTGTGTGCAAATTTGATGCTATTCTTCTTCGTAAAAAGAATGGGATTTTGAAAAGAAATTAAGAAGATCAAATAGATATGATTCCATAAAAAAGGAGGCATCAAGAATATCACCCCTTGCCATCCACTTTTCTTATCAAGTGAAGTACAGCCAATGTAAACGTAAAACAGATCAAACTTCCACGGTATCTATACTATTAAATAAAGAAACATGAGAGATCTACAGTAACCGATATCCGGCCGTTGCCAATATTTTTGGATTTCCTAAATTGCCCTCGCGATTCTGTTAAAATTACGATTTTACCACCTTTTGGCGGTGAAAAAATTGGCACTGCAGGCTTAACCCAGCCCCCTCACAACTCAGACAGCTTTAATTCGGCGATCAGTCGGGCCCGCGGGCAGGTCGAAGTCCAGTAACAACTCAACAAGTTGTCGACTAGTGAATTATTTTATACACCTACAATCTTATCTAAATTGGCGATGTGGGATTAATTGTGTTTTTTGCAAAAGCACACCCCAGTTCATGTTCGATATCGGGAGAGAGCATGAGCCCGGGCAGACCAGCAAGCAAGGAGAACACTCGCCCAAGCGGGCCAGTGAGTCTGCGCAAACCCAAAAACAAGTAAGCATTCAACATGAGTTGCGCCCGTACGATTTTATACACCTAAATTGTCCGTCGTATTGGCAATGTGGGATTAAAATCCCCTTTATTTGTAGGCGGGAACTGGGAAGGAATATTTTTTGTTGTTTGGTTTTTATATAATACAAATATTAGTTAATTATTTGAGAGAGGCCCGGATCTAAATGGAGAGAGAGAAAGAATTAGGGGCGTAATTACTTAGGCACATTGATTTATTAAATCGTTATAAAAAATATAACTATATAATAGTTTATATATACGTGCTTAATAGTAAATAAAATTACTTAAGGTACATAAGTACATTGATATATTAAATCATTGTGTACAGACGCAGAATAAAAAAAATCTCCGTAAACTAAAGTTAATAAATAAAAATAAAAATTGAATGAAACATAGTAAAATAATATATACGAAATTAAAAAACTATTTCTATGTATGAGAAAACTTTACTACAACTGAAAATATTCACACATGCAGTCTGACATTGCGTATTTAAAACATTTGCGATGGTAGTGAACGAGGTTATTTGAAAGGGTTGCAATTGAAGTGTTTATGTGTGCGGAGTGAGTGAGAAATATTTTATTGTGGAGTTTTTTGTCAAAACCAATGCTTGATGAGTCGTTGGGTAACGAGAAAGTACAATCTATTTGAATACGAGTGATAGTGCATGGGCCCCCGTGCCCTGCGCGACAGTACCTCGGGCACGACGGTACCCCCTCCTATGCTCACCTTCTCTCGGGCGCACGTGCTTCGCACGACGACACTCTTGCCGCTCGCAGTCCCCCGAGCGCAGGTGAACAACAACTAACGTAATGCACTCGGAGGGACTGCGAGCGGCGGGAGTTCCATCGTGTGAAGCTCATGCACCCGAGAGAAGGTGAGCACGGGCGGGGTACCGTCATGGTCAGGGTACTGTCGCGCGGGGCACGGTGGAGCCCTGCGCACAGTCACTCGTAATAAAAAATGCCCCCAAGATTTCTGACCTACAAACCATGTTAAGTCTTTATAAATTGGCTAAACCAACAGTCAACCCAAAACATTAGCCCATGACTGAGTTTTCGTCAACATCGTGTTCCCCCAACTTTCACCAACTCCTCCTAGAGACGAGATTTAAGAAACCAGGCATGGTTTATTGTTCATTTTATTCCTTTCAAAACTCCTCACTGGACTGAGAGAGCCCCAAAAGGTGAACCCTCTTTACCTCGGTGCACTTCCTTTCCAACTTTAACTAATACCTCAACGACAAATCAGTGAGCCATAGCTACGAGATGTACTTTTCCTTCTAGTATCCTTTCTCATCACATATCAATACATGTTGTATGTCAACCCTCGATGTCGCCTTAAATTCTTCACACCTTTCGGTGGTAGCAGACCACTGAGATATTGGGTACTCCTGACTCTATCGTGACTAAAACTTCTCGTCGTATTTATGCAAGCTTACAAATGAATGTTAGGTTCATTGTCGGTTAAAGTTTGAAATATCGGATATTGAATCTCATTTTCTTACGCAAATGACTGTAGTTATAGGCTCTAGCGGTCTAACTGTTAGGCAAATTTGCAAAATCATGGGAGCCTACATTGGACGCGAGAAAATCTACTTGATACCAGTGTGCGCTTACCATGGTGCTTACAAGATAGCTTAAATTAAAAAAATCTAAGAAACGATGTTCATAAATCACAATTATATACTTTATTTCTAAGACTTGACGAGCTCCTTTAATGTTCTCTCCAAGCTCTTCACAGAGCTCCATCAGCTTCATTGAAGGAATCGTGATCCTGCAAGGAAATCGTCGAACCTACAATTTCAGGAGAAATCGTAAGTATTCTTTTGCTTATTTTTCTTTCCCAAACCAGGTATCTCCTCTTGAGTGTCCTATCATGACATTGAGTTAACTTGCCCTGCATCGACGCTTTCTGGGTATACATAACACCACTTCTTTCCATGCTTTGCGAGAACTTCAAAAAAATTGGAGATGGCACTTACTTCTCTTCCAATGTCTCTGTTATTTTCCTAATCAGATCGTGAGATTGCAACCACGATACTAGAGAATTGGTGTACCGCGAAGCTGGAAAATAAAGTGAATCTAGGAGAGGAGAGTCGAAAGAGTCGAACGGGATTAATCGAAAAAAGCACTCTTGCCCTAAACCGGGCATACATATATATAGCTTCAAAAATAAAATAAAACCAACATCATAATTATTTTCAACTCTCCCCCTCAAGTTGGGAATATATATTGATCATTCCCAACTTGTTTGTGTTGTCCTTGAAGTTGTCGCTGTATAAACCCTTGGTGAAGACGTCCGCAAGCTGATCGGATGAGTTCACAAAAGGTGTGCAGATATTCCCTTTGTCTAGATGATCCTTGATGAAATGTCTATCAACTTCCACATGTTTGGTTCTATCATGTTGCACTGGATTGTGCGCAATACTGATGGCGGCTTTGTTGTCGCAGTAGATCATGATAGGATTGTTCCCCTGAAGGCCAATGTCCCGAAGGAGAGTCCTCAACCACAATCCTTCACAAACACCTTGTGCCATTGCCCTATACTCTGCCTCTGCACTTGATCGAGCTACCACATTTTGCTTCTTGCTCCTCCACGAAACGAGGTTGCCTCCCACAAAAGTGCAGTACCCAGTAGTTGATTTTCTGTCATCTTGGCTACCAGCCCAATCAACATCTGTAAACACTTCAACTTCTAAAGATTGGCCGTTCTTGAAAAGGATCCCACGGCCGGGTGCCTTTTTGAGATACCGTAGCACTCTAAAGGCCGCCTGTTGATGACGAATGGAAGGAGAATGCATATACCTACTTAGGACCCCCACAGCATACGTAATGTCAGGGCGAGTATGGGACAGGTATATGAGTCGTCCAACCAAACGTTGGTATTTTGAGACATCCACCTTTTCTCCACTAGTATCTGCATCAATTTTGTGATTAGCCTCAATGGGGGTGTCACGGGTGCGCACCCAAGCATCCCAGTCTCTTCAAGAAGATCTAGAGTATACTTTCTTTGGGAGATGAAGATCCCTTGTTGAGACCTTGCCACTTCAATTCCCAAGAAATATTTCAGCTTTCCCAGGTCTTTAACTTCAAATTCCTTGCCCAGTTGTTCCTTCAAGTAAATGATCTCCTCCATGTGATCCCCGGTAATGATGATGTCGTCCACATACACAATAAGAATAGAGACCTGGGCACCTTTTCTCTTAATAAAGAGTGTGTGGTCAGCATGACTTTGAGTGTACCCAAGTTGAAGCATGAACTTGTAAAAACGCCCAAACCACGCTCTCGGAGACTGTTTCAAGCCGTACAGAGATTTTAGAACTCGGCACACCTTCCCCTTGGACCCTTTGATAACAGAGCCCGGTGGAATATCCATGTATACCTCTTCCTCCAGATCACCATTCAAAAAGGCATTCTTGACATCTAGCTGAAGTAGTTCCCATCTACGACTTGCAGCAACAGAAAAAAGAACGCGGATTGAGTTCATCTTAGCAACAGGAGCAAAGGTCTCCTGGTAGTCAATGCCCTGGGCCTGGGTATATCCCTGAGCCACCAAACGAGCTTTATACCGCTCCACAACACCATCTTGGTTTTGTTTAACTGTGAATACCCAACGGGATCCGACCGTTCGCTTCCCTGGAGGAAGGCTCACCAGCTGCCATGTTTTATTATTGTCCAGGGCATGCAATTCCTCCTCCATTGCCACTTTCCATTCAGGTATCTGAGCAGCCTCCTGCCATGTCTTAGGGATAACAATAGATGAGAGAGAAGAAACAAAGGCTTGATGTGCCTGAGAAAGGTGATCATAACGAATGTAGGTGGCAATGGGATGTTTAGTGCTACCCTTCTTACCTATAAGACGGGCAAGAGGAATATGGAGGTCGTCATCAGAATCTGGGTTGGAGGCATTCACCGGTACTGGCGGAACATCTTCAGTCTGCACATGCTCAACAGTCGTGGGACGACGGGAGTATGTATATATGATCGGAGGAGCGGAGGTAGAAGGAACAGGGGCAGGTGGCGGAATGGGATCAGGTGGAGGAGCAGGAACAGAAGGAGTAGCAGCACAAATCGGAAGCGGGGAGTCGGTCATCTCGGCACCTGTAGTAATCATCTCCCCCTGACGAGGACCAAAGTACGACTCCCCCTCACGAAAGGTGACATCGACGGTACAATAATACCGACGTGTCGGAGGGTGATAACATCTATACCCTTTGGTGGTAGAAGAATAACCAACAAAAACACATCGAAGGGACCGCGCATCAAGTTTATCACGATGCGGGGTATGGACATGAACAAAACACACGGAGCCGAAGATACGAGGGGGAAGATGAGAGGTATGGACAATGTGTTTTTGTTCTAGGCGAGAGAGAGGCGTAGCAAACGAGAGAGCACGGGACGGAAGGCGGTTAATGAGATGTGCGGCGGTAAGAACAGCATCCCCCCAATAGGATTTAGGGAGGTGCATAGAAAGAAGTAAGCACCGGGCCACCTCCAGCAACTGCCGATTCTTCCGTTCGGCCACCCCATTTTGAGTGGAGGTGTGGACACATGTAGTTTGATGGATTATACCATGGTCCGCAAGATAAGCCCCAAAGACACCGCGATCGTCATATTCTCCACCATTATCATTACGTAACACACGTATTGTGCCTCCGAATTGTTGGACCACCATCTTATGAAAATTTTGAAAGCAAGAAAGAACGTCACTTTTCTTTTTAAGCATATAAAGTAGTGCGAGAGTAGCAATCAATAAACGTTACAAACCATCTAAATCCAGATAAAGAGAGAACAGGGGGTGGACCCCAAACATCAGAGTGAATAACATCAAATGGATACAGACTAGGGACAGACAAATGAGTAGAACGACACCGAACATGTTTAGATTGCTCACAAGCATCACAAGAAAAAGACGGAAGTAAATGATGAAAAACAGGAAACAATTTAGTAAGATATAAAGGAGAAGGGTGGCCAAGGCGCTGATGCCATCGTCGAAGGTCATCAAGAGTCGGAGATCTGGTGGAAGATAGGGCACTGGGAGAAGACTGGTTCAGCAAGTACAGGCCGCCGACATTCCTACCACTGCCAAGTGTCCGCCTCGTAGCCAGATCCTGAAAAACACAAACATCAGGAAAGAATGTCACAGAACAGTGTAAGGAGTTAGTCAAGTGACTAATAGAGAGTAAATTTCTGGGAAAAGATGGAACATGTAAGACAGAGGAAAGTGATAGGTCAGGAGAACATGAAACTGTCCCTTTACCGGCAATGGCAGAGAGGGAGCCATTGGCAGCAATAACCTTATCACGACCAGAAAGGGGAGTATAGGAGGTAAAACCTGAGGCAGAACCAGTCATGTGGTCGGTCGCACCTGAGTCGATTATCCACTCGGAGGGTGTGGAAGACACGACATGAGCACTGGACAGACCTGAAGTGGCAACAGCAGCATGGGAGGAAGCAGGAGTAGAGTCAGTGTGAGAGCGCAACAGGCGTCGGAAGGCCTCTAACTCAGCGGTAGACAGGCCTCCAGAAGTATCATCCAGAACGGCAGTAGAGTGAGCAGAAGACTGAGAGCGGCTATCAGAGGGACGACCACCACCACGGTACCCTCCTCTACCGCGGGTACCAGAGCCCCGACCACTTGGAGCAAGGTGCGGGTGCAGACGGAAACAAGAGCTTTTGACATGGCCTGTCTTCCCGCAATGACTACAAACAGGGGAAGGACCACGAGTCATACTTGCCAGCGCAGAGTGATCGGTAGCAGAACCAAGAGTGCGACGGCGATTCTCATCACTGAGGAGCATGCTGAATGCCTCCCGAAGGGAGGGAAGGGGCTCACGATGGAGAATGTGCAGACGAACAGCATCAAACTCCATGCTAAGGCCCATAAGGAAGACATGAACACGGAAACGGTCTTTATCCTTCTGAAGTGCCACCGCATCAACCGTACAAGCAGCAGTAAAGGTACTAAAGAAGTCCAACTCCTGATAAAGACGCTCAAACTCAGAGTAGTAGGCGGCAACGGTCAAAGTCCCCTGTCGCAATTCCAGAACACGGTGAGTGAGCTCATATACCTGCATCGAACTGCCTGCCTGGGAGTAAGTATCACGGGCTCTCGTCCAAATATCATATGCGGAGTCCAACAACATATAGCTTCGATACACCTGAGGGGACATCGAATGAAGCAGCCACGAGACGACCAACGAATTGTCCGCATCCCATTTGCGCCACGAGGGATCGGAACGTGATGGCTCAACAATAGTACCATCAATAAGACCATACAACTAGTGGCTGTGAATCGCATGTTAAGCAGCCCTAGACCATTCCAGGTAATTTGTGCCATCCAAGGCGACTGTAGTAATCTTCAAAGACTGGCCATGACTCCGAGGAGGATCACCCGAGGAACGATGCAAAGCATCAACCGGAAGAGCCGAAGATGGAGGGGCCAAAGATCCGGGAAGAGCACCGGATTGAGACGAGGGAGAAAGAGTGGAAGGATCTGGGCTGGAAGGATCTCCCATAGAGAAAAAAAGAAGATCTCAAGAGAAAAGAGCGAACATCCGACGGGTGCAGACTAAATCTGAAAAACGAAGAGAGCACCCGAGGATGGAAGAGGGGCGTCTCCGGCAGCCCCCATGGAGGACAAAACGGCAAGCCGAAAGAGAAGGCGGAGGAGGAGAAAACCGGAAGAGCGTCGGCCGACTGGAGGAGAGCGTCGGCTAACGCATCCAGCGACAGCTAACGAGCAGGCGACGAGAGATCGGCGAGAGGAGCGCGAGCCTTGCTGGCGGCGAGAGAAGAGCAGGAGATCGGCGCGGGGACGGCGAGCAGGCGACGCGAGTAGGAGATCGGCGCGGGGACGTCGAGCAGTCGAGCGGCGGAAATTTCCAAGGCTCTGATACCAAGTCGAACGGGATTAATCGAAAAAAGCACTCTTGCCCTAAACCAGGCATACATATATATAGCTTCAAAAATAAAATAAAACCAACATCATAATTATTTTCAACTGAAAGACATGCCTCTAAAAGGAAAACACACTCCACTTCTTTCCATGCTCTGCGAGTACTTCGAAAAAATTGGAGATGACACTTCCTTCTCTTCTAATATCTCCATTATTTTCCTAATCAGATCTCGAGATTGCAACCACGATACTAGAGAATTGGTGTACCGTGAAGCTGGAAAATAAAGTGTATCTAGGAGAGGAGAACTGAAATACATGCCTCTAAAAGGAAAACACACCCCTCGGTCAAGGATGTTGTTTCCAAGAAGCCAAAGGCATCGCAGATATCGCGCAAATCATTGTCAGTCCCTTCCACCACAGACAAATCGCCCAAACTTCCAAAGCAATCGGTCATGACAGTACCAAGTTACTCTTCCGACAAAGGTGGGCCAAGTCATGTTGTGTACACCATCTCTTTTGTAGCCCTCATCCCCCCACCAGATTCTGATTATGCCTCCAAGCAATCAACGACAATTAAGTTTCCACGAGACTTTCGCAATCTCCACCTCAAGGAAGGAAACTGCTAACTCCGTCTAGACCTCGAAGCCATGGACTCTAAACGAGTTGATTACTCCCCTGGTGATGGTGCTGTGGAAGCATATTTTGATGTTTCAGTTGTGATTGATATTGACATTATGGAGGCGAGTATTGTGAGGCGTGCCTTGGAGAAATTTGTCTTTCAAAAAGTTGTAGGCGCTATAAAACATATTGCCGATATGACCTGGGATCGACAAGAACATGACACCACATTCCTTGGCATCCATCCATAGTCGTGCAGTGAGAACATGAATCCCCGTTACGTCAAGCGCCCCTCGACGTATTGATTCTTCAGATGAATAAGTTTGTTGTAAGAACAAACTCTCCTGAAAGGTCGCACATTAATGCCGCTATGTACATGCTAGAGTTGATGTCGTAGATATCTAATATCTTTGCATAGAAGCGATTCACTTGGGGACTCGCTAGCTCTCGACTGAATGTTGAAGAGAGCCAAAGGACTATTCTTCCTCCTCTTTGACGTCGCAAACCTCCATAGCAATTATACGCGGTGAAAATTCCCAAAGTTGGCACTTAATCGAGATGGTAACCGTTAAAGGCAATCTTGCACCTTTCCCTCAAGCATTACCGAGAATAACTTGCATCCCAATGCGTCGGATAAATTATGGTGAGAGATAGAAGATTAAAATCATTAGAGAATAACTTGCATCTCCCCTCCCCAAGATGTTTGAGAGATGAGGCTTCTTGAATCTGTTAGGGGTAGGTTCCCTCTGATTTCATTATTGAAAGGATTTGAGTGGACCTCAAGATTACCCAATTACAAGTCGGGAAAAACAAAGAAGAATCCAGAGAAATAGCAAAAGGTTAGAACTGCAATAGGAGATGCCAAAATTATCCTAAGTTTTTGTGAGAGAAAATAATGTTCTGGGGAGAACTCAAAGGATCCACTTCTATGTGATGACGGTTATAGACACGAGCAATCAGTCCGGCGAGCAGTTAGGAGCCATAGGTGGCCTACATAGGACGCATGCAAACCTACTTGATATGTATATGTGCTCTGTGCACTTAAAATATGGTTTAAATTAAAATCTAACCTAAGAAATGACACTCATAAATAGTGTCTAGGCACAATGAGTCCCATTAAGGTTCTCTCCCGACACTTCATGGAGCTCCACTGATTACTTTGGGGGTGTCGACGGCCATGCAAGAAGGAAATAGTTGAAACTTCATTCACATGGTAAAATCGCAAGAACTTTTTCTTATTTTTATTATCCCATGTCAATGTCTCCTCTTGAGTACACCATGTTGGTATCATGTCGACAACATTCCCTGGGCCCCAAATTTTAGGTACAGAATTGTGTTATCATTTGGAGCACTATATATGTATGTTGGTTGATTGACTTGAAATGTTGACATGGTGGACTCTGCAAGGATGATGACAAATTCCTTTTGTATTGGTTTTTTGGTATAAGACCACAATTATATGACCTTACTGATAAATTTCTCGTTATGATAAACAAATGTTTCGCGCCAAATCAAACCACTAATGTATATATAAGAACAATGTGATAATATATTAATTAATGCGCATATGAATCTATTGCATAGCCACAGTAATGTCATAGTTGAACTCATACCATTATATGCAACTAACAAATATTGATTTTATGATTTTTCATGTTCTTAATTCGGTAATTTTGGCAATATGTTGGTAGATTTATATTGCGAGCTCATGGTAATTTGATTAAGGTTAAAGATTAACAAAAAATTAATTATGATGTAGAATGCATGATAGTTAGATTATCTTTTGATCAAGCAGATAACAGTGTATAGTATTGGATTTAACCACCATTTATAGTTTGGCGAATGCGTTGAATACTAGAAACGAGTATATTAAATGTAGCATTACCATCCTACACTCATCCCACTAGGTGATTGTTGAGATATTCCAGGTCCGAAGGGATAGATTGTCGCAAATGATATCAAAGCATTAGATCCAATCTATAAGCTTAGGCTCTGTTTGGACAGCTTATGTTAATGAGAAAGCTCCATTTGAACCACAAACACAATTTTAGGGCTGTTTGTTTGGACAGCTGTGGGAATAGAGATTTTTGTAAAGGGAGTTTTAATTCTATTGGGAAAGTCGAGCGCCACCCCACATTTTTCTTCCCAGATGCGCGCTCGAGAGCGAAAATATGTGAAACCAATCTTCTCGCCCGAAGCTCTGCTGCCCGTATAGCTCTCTTCTAGCTTCCCACCCCACTCGAGCCCTTCACTTTGCCCGAACTTTTGTTTAGGGTTTTGAAGACGCTTCTCCAAGAAAACTCGGGATATGCGAGTGAAGTTTTTCGTGCCCTACACTTTCGCGCAGCTCATCAAAACCATCGTTGGCGCCATTGAGGCCTGCAATTCAATTGTCGGCGACCTTAATTTTCTCCTCGGCGGCGCGGTTGAGGCCTGCTCTTTTACATCGTCGGCGACCTTGACTTTCTCCATGTCGACGCCATTGAGGCCTGCTCTTCTTCCTCGCCGACGTCCTCCCTCAGATATGTAAGTCCCTATTTTTCTGGAACCCGCAATTTTGTCGAATAATTGACATCCCCAATTAATTTTTTTGGCTATTTTTGTTTAATTTGATTGTGTGTTTATCCAAGTTTTTCTCCTAAATTTCTCTTACATAATCTGGTTCGTGCTATTTTGTTTGTTTTGAATATTGTTTCTTCTAAATGGTTTGTTCCATGCATTCAGGCCTTTGGATTGTCAGAGTAATGAATGGTTTGTTCCTAAATTAACTCATTATTGGTTTGTTCAAGCATTCAGTTTGGTCATAGTTCTTAATGGTTTGTTCCCTACTCATGATTGGGTTGTTCTTGAGAAAGGTAAGCTCAAATATTAGCTTAGTATCATGTCATTAATACTAGACGTGATGATTTGTTGGTACATATCATACCCCTTCTAAAAGGGGCAAACTATTTTATTAGAATGGTTATTCAACGTTATTTAAAAAAAAAGATTTACATAGAGTTATGTAGGTCATGAAACCATCTCGTATAGTCAATAGTCAACAACTGTAAACCTTGGAATCTCCTACAAGGCTATGGAAGATTGTGAACATTAGTAGAGTTGTCACGATTCGGGTTCTATTAAAACCGTGAACCGAACCGTTAAGGTACGGCTATTCAAATTAGAACCATAGGTCCATAACCTTATTTGGTTTGCCCGGTTCCGGTTCCAACATAATTTTTGGAACCCACGTGTCTGCAATTCCGATTCCGGTTAAACAAGAACCAAAACCAAATTATTCACTAGCGGTTTAGTCTGGTTCTATACGATTCCGATTCGGTCACATTAGATGTCACTTATGAGAACAAACCTGCAGACGCTCTTAGTCGTCGAGTCACATTATTGCATACGCTGAGAGCCCGACTAGATGGGTTTGAGAGAGTGATCACTGATTATCCGACTTGTCCGGATTTTGGTGAGGTATATGTCGCTTTGTCGAGAGATCGCCTGGTACCTACTGATGGGTTCCATATTATTGAGGGTTATTTATACTGGGGTTCTCACCTATGCATACCCAGTACTTCCTCTTGTGATTACCTGATCTGGGAGATGCATGTTGGTGGTATTGTCTGACACTTCGGTAGGGATAAGTCAATAGCGATTGTGCAAACCTTTTTTATTGCTCGAGCCTGAAGAAGGATGTAGCTCGAGTAATCTGACATTGTCGTACCTGTCAAACGTCCAAGGGGACCAAACAAAACACCAGCATGTACACTCCTCTGCTTGTCACACACCAGTCTTGGGCAAATATTAGTATGGATTTCTTGCTCTGGCTATCTCGCACTCTGAGGAAGCACGACTCTATTTATGTCGCCAATCGATTCTTAAAGATGACACAGTTCATTACATGCAGTAAGTCCGCAGACGCATCTCATGTCGCATCACTATTCATGAGGGATGTCTTTCGGTTGCACGGTCTGCCAAAGTTCATACTGTCTGACAAATATATGAGGTTCATGAGTTACTTTTGGAAGACACTATGGCATAAAAATGCTACAACCCTAAAGTTTTTATCGTCTTACCACCCTCAGATGGATGGGCAGACTGAGGTGGTTAATAGGAGTCTAGGGAATCTGCTTAAGTGTCTGGTGGGTGAGCATGCTTCTAGTTGGGATTCGATCATCCCCATTGCAGAGTTCGCTTACAATAGCTCGGTCAATAGGTCTACTGGATTGAGTCCATTTCATGTAGTACTAGGTTACGAGCCTAGGAAACCTATCGACCTTATCCCCGTTCCACTAGAGTCGCGCCCCAGCGAGTCAGCTGAGTGCTTAATGCGTCATTTGCATGAGTTGCATGAGTCGATCCGACGGCAGATCATTACTAGTAATGAGTATTATAAATCACATGCAAATGTTCACAGGCGAGAGCAAGTATTTCTGGAAAGCGAGCAGGTGATGGTGTGAATCCGCACTGAGAGGCTCCCTCAGGGGCCTGTTAAAAAGTTGAGCGTCAAGTGAATGGGTCCCTACACAGTCATGAGACGGATCAGAGCATATGCCTACGAGCTTTGATATCCCCACGAGAATGGGTATCCATCCTGTATTTAATGTTGAGGATCTGACATCATACTACGAGCCTCATGATTATTTGGATCCATATATTCAATAGAAGCTTTGATTATTAAAATATGGGGGATTCTAAGAGTTTAGAAATCAATTCAGCCTTCTGGTTTCTCCCCAATAAACAATTCCCAATTTTAGAATTAAATATCCATTAATTTTTAAAATTTTCAAAACCAATATATACTTCATTTTTTTCAATAATATTTAAATATTAGATTTTCTTAAGTTTGCCACAATTATTACTACAGCTAATTTCACGCACTATTTCATTCAGGGTCTTATTAACCAGTCATGCCAATAACTCGTGCAAGCAAGCACTATTGACATGCACAAAAATAAAAAATAAGTGTGTACAAAGACATGCACTACACAAATAAATTATAAAAGTGTGAAATAAAAATAAAATAAATGTGTCGCAGGTTGCACCACTTGCCAACTACAATTTTATCGTTGTTCTCATCACCAACAAGAATAAAACCATTCACCAACAAGAATAAAACCATCAACCTTGTGTCTTCCTTCCTCAAAGGCTTCCACAAATGCAAAAAATCCAAACAAGATTGAGCTATCAAATCATATCAGTCTCAACTATAATATAAAGGGCAACAACATCAATCCCATTACCATGGATGTTCCTTCCACATTCTGCCAAGGTACTACACCTACATGCGACGACACAAACAGAGAAGAGCCTCAGGCATCTAGTCTTCCTTCACGAATTTGTTGTGAAGGAAGCAGAGCTAATGTGATCAAATTAACATCCTTAAAGAAGAAATGATTGTTAAAAAAGGCATCATGTATGTCGTCTGATCATACTTCCACATGCCTATGCACTCATAAGCATGACTTCACAGGTCACCTCATCTTGATATGATTTTCTACCTGAAAAGGAAATCAGCTACTAGCACTTTCACTCCCCCCCTCCCCTGCTAAGCCATTGCAATTGCCAAGGAGGAGGTTTAGATTAGTCCCAGATTCTCCACAACTTTGGAAGAAACTATATTCGTGCATGGTGACACCACCATCAATAATCATCTCGCTAACCTTCCCCTGCATGGTGCCACTGGTATGGAATAAATTCTCCATTTTCCCACCATTAGTTAGTGCCTAATGCCTATGAACTTTGGAAGAAACTCCATCTGTGCAACTACCACCATCAATAATCATCTCACACACCTGACCCAGTATGGTGCCCCTGGTATGAAATAAGCTCTCCTTTTGCCCCCTCATTTGTTACTATATCTAACGCTCAGTAACTTTTTCGTCACAAAAGGCTGCCTTCTTCGATATACTTTGTGATAGTATCAGAATTGCTCCTCACTGGGTAAGATATGATCTTCTGTATCAGCAAACTCCTGACCTGCCATAACCTTGCAGTTAGAACAGGATGATGCAACGAGTCCAACTCGTAAGCACTTGATAGTGCTTCATCTGGGTAATGGTTTATGGCATATACAGCCTCCTGTCCCTTATTTTGGCCCCCTTAGAAGACTCAATAATTGAAGTGCTCTCTCGGGTTAGTTCCAGCATATCCTTGTAGTCCTGAACGGAGGTTTATTACTTTCAAGGATTTGCTTCTATACCTTAGTAGTCAGTTTTATCACATCCTCTGAAGGAAAATAGAGCAACAGCTCCACCACATTAGTAATCTCCATGTTAAGACCACTTAGAGACATCGATATAGTATGCTCCTCAGGCTCAGTCACACTGCACTTCAGCATCAACGTTTCACTCTTGCATATAGTCCTCCACACTAAGGGTAGCCTGCCTAAGTCAAGATAATACATAAACATGTATTAACGAAATCAATAAATTCATCGATGTAAATGTCTAGAGAAATCATCTATCGGAAGCCGCAAAGCAGCTCCACATCATTGCCCAAGTAGTGATGATTGTCGTGTTTGACTACGCTTGCTCGAGACACAACCACATGATTTCTCTCGGTCGTGACTTATCAGGCGTCATTTTGTAATGCATATATAAGGGAACAAGAGAGTTGATGTAAGGGTGTGTGGTAGTTTTGGGAGCGTCTTCATGTGCAGACGAAAGGATTTCCCCGTCTGAATCGGGCCAATAAGTGTAGAGATGTCCAATTCCAAGTAGGGGAGTAGGCTTTTCTGAAACTCCCTCCGCATTGCAAGACCACGCAATTCACAATTGGTCGTCCACCACTGAAGGATAAGAATCGCACGCTATGCAATAGGGCAAGTCAAGTAATAAGAGCAAAGGGAGGAATGAGAAACTCCTACAAGCTTGTGTGCAATCAGCTCGTCTGCCACTTCTCTCGGCAATTCCAAAATCTATATCCCTTACGCTGGTGTTTCCTATTAAAGACACAATTTTGAAACTCCAAAACTACCGCAAAACAATTTGAAATATTACATATTCATGCCCCATAAGATTTTAAAAAACTCAAAACAAAATAGAAAAAGGACCGAAAGAAAGCCTGGACCGACCGATCCAAGCACGAAGCGTTGATTCAATTCGATGCTAGGAACCGGTAGCCCCATGCTAGAGGACGACTATCAGTGCTCCGATATCCTTCATTCCTTGTCAAAGAGTGCTTCTAGCTCCATGCTATTCACTTTGAGGGCTTCTTAGATGTTCTCTTCCACCTCGAAGTTGAACCTACACACTTGGAAATGCATCAGTTCATTAAGGTCCATAGGTCTGATTTCATCTCGCGGTGTTCAATTAACTGAGTTTTGAGATTGATATATTTAGTAGGAATTATTCTAGTATGAAACACACTTTTTATTATATTTATTCGAGGGATCTAGTTAATGTATAGCGACGTGATTTTGCAAATTCAAGTTATTGGATGAATGATATTAAACTTAGCCCGCGTTCTCTAGTTAAAAAGTGTTTTGGGGCTTCAGTTTCACATACAAAGAACCATGCAAATGAAAGAAAAAGGCATACAAATGCAATGGAGTTCCTTCCAAGCAAGTGTTGATCTGCACTCTCCATTCATTGCATTGACAATGGAGAATCCATGACCTCCAAATAAAAATGGATGCAATTATCGCTACTCCAAGAATGCCCTCTTAAGAGGTGCACACATAATTGATTCAAAATTTTCCCTACTCTTTTCTCAGTTAGGGTTGTCCAAACTTTAAGATTACCTCTGGAACAATATTCAGTCAGTATACAATGTTGATCTGCACTCTCCATTCCTTGCATTGACAAGGGAGAATCCATGACCTCCAAATAAAAATGGATGCAATTATCGCTACTCCAAGAATGCCCTCTTAAGAGGTGCACACATAATTGATTCAAAATTTTCCCTACTTTAAGATTACCTCTGGAACAATATTCAGTCAGTATACAATGAAGATTTGGATAAACTACCAAAGGCATGCGCTCATTTGACTAGAAATTATGGTCTGGCAAGATCAAATTAGATTTTTGTTAATATGCCCATCTAACCAGTGGCATTTACATATCATTAGGATTTGTGGTGTTTTTCACAGTAAGTTGGAGTCACCTACATTCCTCTTAACTAACTCACTAAGAAATAGCAGGATAAAAAGTATAAAAAAGTATAAAAAAGAAGCTAAAAAGAAAATACACAAGCAATATTGTTCATATGATGAATAGATCATCTTCATAGAATTCCCTTTACACGTCAAGCACAAATTAACATTTTGTTCATAATGTAAATTGGAAGTAACTTTACTGATCCTGTTTGAAGCATATTACATTGGCAATTTGTAAATTAGAAGGGAAAGATGATATAAAAGTGCTCTTACCAGCTAGGAACGGCTCTGTAAATAAGAGGAGTGTCAGACCTCCAGCAAAAAGGATAAGAATGTTTGGTGTTTCCAATATGTACAAGTCTCCCTTTTGTCTGTTAAGGAGTTCATAAGTGTTTGCACTAAAATACTCGACTGTTAGTTACCAACAAATAAATATCAAACTCAATTTGATGTGATACTGTTTTTTAGATGTAACGCAGTTTATTATATAAAAGGAGAAAAAAGGTCAATTTGTGTGTATATATAACCATATTTCATTAAATAAACAGTTAAAGTGAACTGCAAACATGAAGTAGTTGAGATTGTTATGGGTTGAGCTAACATGTCACGTGATAAACTAGAAATGTTTAGTTTGGAAAGAGATGGTACATACTGGATATTTGGAGAGAGATGGCGCACTTGAACACTCAACAAACCTTTTTTGTTATTAAATAAAGTACTTGGATACACAATGTCTCACTCAACTCACAAAAGAGAGTATAAGCACTCAGACAAACTCTGTAGTTTTGTGCTCTCGGCTTGATACACAAATAAGAGGCATGGCCCGCTATTTACAGCTTCCAAAAAAACATTGAAGAAGGTGGAAAGCAACACCAAGAAGCTTTTGTATAAAGATGAGTGTGGAAGCTCTAGAATTTGTTGGCAAATAAACCGTGGCATGAAGTATCAAGAGATGGAGACAAAACTGGAAGCTTGTGGATTTATGTTACGAATGCCTTTTCGGGGCGCAGATTCATGACCAAAAAATGTGCATGGAGGCAAATGCAGAATTATAATTCCGTCATTATTCAGTTACCTTATTCTCTCGTATTTACATTTAAGATGTTTCCATGTGCGCTGGAATTTTTATTTCCATCCTTTTATTTTCTATTACATTTTATTGTAATAGTTGCATTCACGTGAGGAAGGAGAAGGGACAGAGTTTCTCTTTCGATCCCAGCCTTTGTCGACTAGGTATCGAAGCCTGGCATCATGGACAACGAACGAGATCAACTTGTCGAACTTTGGGACATGCTCGCCAAGGTCATCTCGGACAGCGAAGTCTAAGAAGCACGGAATGTCACTTGGCAACGAGCCACACACAGCATGATGCTGTGTGGAAGGTCATCTCGCGAGCGAGCAGACTGCACTCAGCCATGCCCACATCTACCTCAACCGACACGAAAGCCCTGTTCGACTTGAACAGGAGGCCCAGTTTCCAACAGAACAGGTTTCGAGTAGATATGATAGATTTATAGGGCCACCCTAGCGCCCAAACCATGTCGATCATGGTTGACGGGCTACCGACGGTACCGACCGCACACACTTTTAGAGGACACATGGGCCCTATGTCACTCGTAGCTCAACCATGGAATGCAAATCAATGGAAAAGGCGCCCACCCATTAATGGAGATGCTTGGCCTCCTTCTGGCGAGGCAGAGAATGGGCTGCGCTTTGTGAAACTAGAATTCCCACTCTTTGACGAAAAGTACAACCACTTGGAATGGTTCCAACATGCAAGCAATTCTGCATTAATCAGCGTACGTTGTGGGTAGACAAGATTAGCTTAGCTTCATTCCACATGGTGGGGTCGGCCTAGTTGTAATATGTGCAACAATTGTGGGAGCACTCCAATTTAAATTAGGAAGAAATTGAAGAATTCAAGTATACTTACAACCTTCATTTTGGTCGCCTAGCGCAGAAAATCAACTAAGGGAGTCCCATCTCCCTCAAGCATATGGGGATCAAGGACGAGTACATGGAGAGGTTCTAGTCACAGCCTCGACCATCCGAATGGACCAACTGGAGACCACATTTATTGCTAGAGTTCAGGAGCTACTCCGCCTGGACATGGAGTTCCAAAGCCTGCCTGAATTGGTGACTGCGATGAATTTAGTTGGCATTTGCGTTGGTCGCTTGCAAATGGACCGAGCCATTAACGACCGACATTAATGGCCTCCACAGCACGCCAACCCACCACTATGCTCAAGGACTCTATTTCACAATGATGAGACATATGTTCAAGGGCACCAATGCAAGAAGTTGTTATGGTTGGAGAAGAATGACTTGGATGACCAAGAGACGAGGATAACTCAGATGAGCTAAAATTCTTTCTTCATGTTAATATTGGGGTGCGCAACCCGTAGACAATGCAAATCCTGGCCTTTTTAGCGGGGACATCATTACCGACTCTAGTGGACTCAAGCAATACGCACAATTCCATCAGTGCCAACACGGCCAATAGACTAGAGCAACCCATCAAGCCCCAGCGAAGCATGCAGGTGGTATTCGCCAATGAAGAAAATATAGTGAGCACAAAACTGCGAGGGGGTTACGTACAGGTCCTAGATGATTTATTCTCACTAGACTTACATGTGATTCCTTTTGAAAGATTTGACCTGCCCGTGGGTGTCAAATGGCTTTGTGAACTGATTACATAGCACAAAGAGAATGATGCAACCTACGTCGCATTATCGCCTTATGTTTTTATTTTACTCGCATATCTTTATTTTAGCGCACGTCTATTTTTATCATGCATGTACTAGTTTATTTTGTATCGCGCACATCGTTCGCGCTCCTTGACTTATTGGGGTGATCGTCGAATAAATCCCTAAATAAAAAACCCCGTCAAATTAGGTATAGTGGTAATTAAGGCAAGCACTCAAAAGATATATTAAAATTAAGCATATTTAAATTTAGGCAACATTGAAATTAAAATCAAATTCTACTTTAAGAATTAATCTATGATGAAAAGAAGTCTTTTGGAAGTCACATATTTGGTTCCTTATTTTAAAAACAATTCATTTCCAATTATCTTGACAAAAGCCTAAAAAAGAAGGGTACTAAATCTGATTCCCCCACTTGTATTTTTGATTAAATAGCTTGCTTCAAAAGTGTTGGCCCACTTATAATAATAACAATTAAAGCTTTTATTTCCTTTAATATTTCATGCCCTATTGCCTCCTTCCCGAAAAAGGAAGCTTGGCAATATCGACAAACAGAGTTTTCTTTGTTTTGTCAGGACGCAGCCCGTTTTCCCCTCACGTGCCACCTGCATCGACGATACCATCAGTCTTTGCATCGCCGGTCGACACCCCTAGGGTTTCGGCGACCCTATCCCAGCTCTCTCTCGTCAAGAACGACATCTCCATTGTCGGGTTCCCCCCCACCGCGGCCGCCCAAGCAGTCTCGACGTCGACCGTCTTCCTACTGTTGTCGAAGCCCTCTTCCTCCTTTGTTTGGCCCTCCACCACAACCGCTCAACCTTCCAAGCCCCCCCCCCCCCCCCCCCTGATCATCACTGGATGTCCACTGACGGGATCGACCGCTCCAGGGCGTCCGTCTTCCGTCTCTTCTTTTTCCAGCTGCGTCCCGAGCCACTACATTTTTCTTCATTTCGACCTCTAACGATCTAGCATAATTACAGTTGTGAGCCTCTGGTATACCCCCTAATTTTATCTCTTGCTCATTGCAATGTTAGCCTAAGGATATGCTTAATGTTTATTTGATTCAAAAAATTCAGAGCTTGCCTTAATTGTCTAGACCTCTTTGTCATTAATTTGAAAATCCTGATTGTTCGTTTTTTATATGCTTGTGGGTATTTACTGTGTGTGATTACGCAAGAATGTTGGCTCTTTATGCATGTGTGCGAGCCTAAGGCCGATTGTCGTTTACCGTTGATCGTGAAAATCTCTATTGAACTCCATATTTAAAAAGAACTCAAGTTTATTTATTTTAAATCGAATCGAGAATCTGGCTTACATCAGAGACACGGGCAATCCTATTGCATGCCAATGCGCTACAGGGGCACAACACCAGGAGGGCTTATTACATCGATTTGCTAACGTGTTTTATGAGCCAGGAGCTTGCCACCACCTCGCCATCAGGACACCCACATATGTCTGACGTCCAGGTCCATGTATGGTCGCATAGATGCTCATTCACACAAAAGGACGAGAACTGCGACAATGCTATAAAATGCTCTGACAAGGGCTCATCAGGCCTAGCCAGTCCCCTTTCTCATCCCCATTATTGCGTGTTCGGAAGAAGGGGGCTCGTGACGATTTTGCGGACTACTGTCATTTAAACAAAAGAATCGTCAAGGACAAATTTCCTATCTCAATGTTGGATCAGCCACATTGCGCGACAGCTTTCACCAAGTTTGACCTTCGCTCGAGGGTAACACAATGTGTGGATGCACGCTGAGGACATCGAGAAGACGTCTTCTCAAACAAATCATGGCCACTTTAAGTTGTTGGTGATGCCTTCTGTGCTCACTAGCGCGCCCTCTATATTTTAGACCATGATGATCAGCGTGTTCCTCACTTGCAAAAATTCATAGTGATCACTTTTATGATATTTTGTTATACAGTTGAACACGGTAGAGCATATCCAACATTTACAAATAATCTTGTAGCTAATCAAAAGCAATAATTTATTCTTCCAATCAGAAAAATGCATCTTCAGCAACAACTTTGTCGCCTACATAGGCTGAATGCATTGTGAGTAGATCCAGACAAGATCAATGCCATTCTGGATTGGCCAGAATCATGACACATCAGAACTTTGAAGGGATTCCTCGGATTGACATGGTACTAGCGTAAGTTCATCAGGGACTACGGTACCATTACCACCCCACTAGTGAGTCTATTGAGGAAAGGAGCCCTTCAATGGATAACTGAGGAATGAGGTGTTCAATACTCTTAAGGACGACGTTTCTTCAGCATCGGTCTTACGACTACCAGACTTCCAACGACAATTTGAGGTAGTGTGCACCTTAGAGTGTGGCATTAGGGAAAATTTTATAGCAGGCAGTCCACCTAATTGCATACTATAGTTACAAACCGGCGGAACATCACACATGACTACCCACCTACGAACAGGAGCTCATAGACCTTGTCAAGTCCAGACAACATTGGCCAGCTTACTTATGGGGAAAGCAATTCCTGATTTGAAATGACCATTAAAACCTAAAGTATTTTTCGGAGCTGAAGCTCTTCGTTGCACCTCAGCAACATTAGGTGAGCTCAGTTGTTGGGAAAAACTTCGTCGTCAAGTATAGCATGGCACGCCTGAACAAGTCGGTGATACTTTTTGCCACAACGACGAAAGGAAGGTCGATCACTTTTCCTTGTGATGGTCATGAGTGGGCTTACTTGATGCAGTGCGGAAGGAGACCACAACTAGCATGGCCTTAATGGACATCCGCAACAACATATGCAAGGGGGGCAGCACCAAAGACGTAGTCTATCACAGAGGCCCTCATCTACTACAAGGACCGTGTGTATCTCCTTACATTGCCACTCATTTCCACCATCTTAGTCGCCATTCGTAGCAGAGCATGCGAGGGAGTCCAGGAGACTTTGCAGTGCATTCACACTAACTTTTTTGGAGGGGCCTCATACAACATTTTGTGGTGCACTGCTCGACATGTCAGCGCAACAATGCGGAACATCTCCAACCAATGGGGTTGTTGCAGCTCCTACTAGTTCAAATGCAACTCTTCTACGGGTAGAGAAGTATTTGCATACATTGGACTAGGCTTACATTGCATGATCATCGTCCTAAGTTGCACTTCATGTGGTGTGACTTCTTTGTTGACTTCATATTGGCTTGGTCGGTTTTCATTTGGTGTCTAATGCTTCGTTGTTTGTCAAGAGTTTTTGTACTTGTCTCTGTCTCAAGATATGCACTCCGAGCTCACTCCAATTGACTTTCAAACTTTTTGATCTCCTTAAATATTGACAGGTCAACTGCCTAAGAGGACCGCTAGGATAATAGTTCATTGAATACCATATAGTTTCTAATGTGAGTGATTTAAATCTTGAGTAGTTCTAAGTAATGGTGAAAAGACCCCTCCTGTGCACAGATATGTTGTGTAGCATTTTCTTATTTTAACATGCAGTCGACCCTCTTGAATCTACAATACAATCTTCATCGTAATAAATCGCACTAATACCAAATTGTTAGATATTTGGAGAGAAATGATATCTTTAAAGTACTTGAATACATAATCTCTCACTCGCACTGAAAAATGGAAGAGGACAAGCACTTCACACTAACTCTCTAATTTTAGCTTCTTGTCTTGATAACAAATGACTGTGAGAGACATGACTCCATTTATTTCTTCTTTCTCCCAAAGAAAGGTTGGAGTTTAATACCAAGATGCTTCTACAGGAAGATGTGTGAAGAGGTTCTAAAATTTGTTGCTAAATAAAATCATTACAGGGAAGTATCTAAAGAGTGGAGAGATGGATAGAAAATGAGAAGTTTGTTGATTTTTCTAGAAGTTGAAATAGACGTAGGAGGTGTTGCTTTCTGTTAATATTAACATGTCTAAAACAGTTAACAAGCATAAACACAACTTTGTAACATCATGAAATATTTTAATGAACATATGCCTCTTAAGAACTGACAGTAGTTAATATGCTCACCAACTTTTGACATAGTAATTGCTAATAGGAAAGGATAAACATTTTTCAGAAAATGTTCGTAAAAACAGATGAAATATAAAAAAAACCATTTTGTACAAATCGAAATATATCAATGCACCTGCTTTAATGTGAAGAGAAATAACTAGCAACTGTCATATATGAGCAACTGAAAACATCCACTGACAATCAAACCATGAGAAGAAGAAAAAAAGAACAATAATATCATATGACTAATATGCTCTATGTGATACCCTTCACTGAATCAGCCAAACTCCATTAGTCTTTACTGTTTACTCAATGACACCCAACTAAATAAAATAATTGTGTGAAAAGAGAAACCTCAAAATCTCTAGCATTTCTTAAATGCTAGAGAAGCTATTCATGCCAAGTAACTAAGTACCTGAGATTTTCAAGTGGAGAAGGTGAAGTAATTCTTTTCCAAAAAGTAGCACAAAAGCAAATATACGGAAGAAAAAAGATATATTGAAGGCAATATAAAGGCATGATGGTTCTAGAGAACACTACTTACCTTCAAAAGGTTTATAATATCCTTATCAACATCCTTGACGTAGCGCCCCTTAAAATCACATATTTTCTCAGTGAAGCATCCATCACTATCAACTGCAACAATCAGGCCATCATCCTACCCATGCATAATATACAGAGAATGATATTAACTTCCAACTAGAAAATTCAGAAAGAAAATCTGTGCAAATCAAATTGAATGATGGAGCAACTCTAAATGACCTATAAAGCTAATCAGAAGAGTGCTTATGTCAAAAAATGAGATTTAATTGGGAAATTGCAAACCAATATTAATGTGTCATAGAGAAAGCAGCTTCAAAAGGTGTTCAGCATGCAATAACTACTGATATAAATAACTAAAATTAAAATGATTGTCATCATAGGAACAACTAGAGACATTTGATTGCAGTCACCATAGGATGAGTGGATATTTTAGAAAAAAACAAATGAAGCAGAGGATTCCATGAGCCACCTCAGATATGTACAGGGATTTCATAACCTTGAAGTGGCATGTGATGCTATTTTTGAAACACTACAAGAAATTAGGGGCCAAAGCCAAGGATTAGAGAGAAAACTAACATTGCAGGGGATATTTGATGAATGGACCATTAAAGAGAATAGTGTAGATATTAACTCAATGGTTTCTAATAAGCATCATCATCATTATACACATTTCAATTTTCTGTTGTTGACAGAAAAATGCTCCGCTTTAATTAAATTCGTTTGGGCGCCTCATGAGATGTTATGCTTATTTCATGAAACTGCGGTTGCTCTTCTACACATGTCAAATCTGTTTCTTCATATGGTTTCAATGTAATAATAACTATACTATTGCTAATGTATCATCTACCGTGGGGGTGAGATCACGGGGGAAAATCAAAATGCTAAGTTTGGAGAGGAAGTCATTGAAATAACATGGGCAAAGACAGATCGTCAATCGAACACCTGAAGTGCAAGATCGATGCTCGTTAAATTTTGATCATCAGATCATTTCGCTAGGGGAGGAGGATGAATGGCGCAAATTCAAACTGGTTGGATCAGCCAAGTGGAGTTGGAGTATTTTCTGCTTTCCTTTTTTTAAAAGTTAATTTGATATTATTATCTATCACTATTTCATTGTAGTTTTGTAGTTTAGGGAATTAGTTGCCTTGTATTTAGGATTGTCCGAGATGAATATCCAAAGGCATGAGATTTAATGATGTTATTCATTCCTCTCCAAAAAATTAAACTTTAAACATATATCTCTGATCTCTCTCAACTCCCCTAGCATTCAAGCTTTTTCCACTCATAGTCGTTGGTCCCCCTTCTACTCCAATCGCTCATATCAATAGTCAGTCATTAGTTGTGTTAGAAGCCCCATATTGAGACCGTGGCCGTGAGAGGTGGAAATCGAAAGAGATTGGAGTTTCCCTTTTTAGATCCGTGGGAACCTATGGTCGATACTCAGAAGGAGGAGAAATCCGGCGGAGGGGGCGGACGGACAATGGTTGGGAGCGGCTTGCGGCTTTGAGCGGGCTGCGGCTTTTCATAGGGCACGGGAATTAGAGAGAGAGAGCGGAAGAATTTAGAAAGATATAATTTAGAATAATATTGCTTCCTTTCTCATTTCCCCTATTCCTTCCTAAGTAGGAAGGATAAAAAATGTACAAGTCTATTTAGCGCTACATGAAATAAAAGAGCGCTACATGAAATAAAAGAGCGCGACATAAAAAATAAACGCGACATAAAATAAAATAGCAACAATAGATATCCCGCAACAGTAAGTGATGTCGCCCTCCCCTAGTTCGCGCTTGTTGTCTCGCGGCGGCGGTGGTAGGTGACGCCCAGTGTGGGTCCGTAACATGCGGGTCCGTAACATCTCCCTCCCCATTGAGACCAAGTTTGTACTCAAACTTGTCATCTAGTTGTGGTGGGAGGTGCACCAACGGGGCAAAGGAGGTTGGACCGTGAAACTGTTTCAGCTGGGAGACGTGGAAGACATCATTAATGCGGGCTTCCGGTGGAAGCTGGAGGCGGTACAAAACCTCGGCAATGCGCTGGAGGATCTCGAATGGGTCGTAGAACTTTGATCTCAACTTGTGATATAGGGTCCGGGTAGCTGAGGTTTGACAGTTAGGGCGGCGCCTGAGCCATACCACTCTTCCAGGGCAAAGGCTAGCTCGCGATGGACCCGTATGTAAGCAGTCTCCATCTGTGCCTGAGCCTGAAGAAGGAGGCATCGTGCTAGGGAGAGAATTTGGTCCCGGTCCTGAAGCTCGCGGTCGACGGCGTCCAAGCGGGCTATGCTGCTCTCGTAGGACAATAGGTGAAGGGTATCCCGTCCGTAAATCAGGTGAAAGAGTGTTTTCTGCAGCGAGGTATGGTAGGAGGTATTGTAACAATATTCCACCAACGGAAGTTAGCGAGCCCAATCCTTGGGGCGATCCCCGGTGATGAGCAAGTACATCTCTACTGCGCAATTAACGACCTTTGTCTGGCCATCAGACTGCGGATGTTAGGCGGAGGAGAAGGAAAGCTTGGTACCGCATAGAGTAAATAGTTCCTTCCAGAAGTTGCTTGTGAACACCATGTCCTGGTCCGAGACAATACTCTCGGGAAGGCTGCAAAGACGGAAAACCTCCACGAAGAAGGCATGGGCAACGCCCTCCGTTTCGAGTGGTCTGCACATAGCAATGAAGTGTGCTCCCTTCGAAAAACGGTCGACCACTACCATGAGAATAGACTTCTCATGCGAAGTAGGAAAGCCCTCGATGAAGTCCATCGAGATGTCGGCCCAAATCTGTGTGGGGATCGACAGTGGCTGAAGACTAGTCAAAAGGTGCTCTATCCTATGGCGTTGACAGACTGTGCATACATACAACATACAACATAACCCATATAGTCCCCAATCATTGGGGGTATGGGCGGGGGAAGATTGGAAACAGACCTAACCTTTGGCACTATGCACAAAGTGGCTTCTCTCAGAGGAGAAAGACCTAACCGTTGACAGACTGTGCAAGTGGCAAAAAAAATTTAGGCATTGCGTCGTAGACCCTTCCAAAAGAAATCGGCGCAAATCCGTTGAAGGGTTTTGCATACTCCTTTAGTGATCCAAGGTGTGTGTTGTCTCCACTATTTCCTAGATGAGGGGGGGTGAGGGGAGCAAGTACACACACCCCTTGGAACGCATTAGGCCCTCTTGCACCATCCAGTGAGCTCGAAGACGCCTTTCGGCAATCCACCGCTTAATCCCCACTTGAATTGGAGTCTTGGAACTCCTGACGCAGTGGAAGGAAGATTGCAGGGATGGGCAAGGATATGGCACAAAGTAGACCCGTCCCCCTAGTCGCGGCGAGAAAGAGCGTCGCTTGCATGGTTCAAGGCGTTGGCCTTGCACTCCACGCAGAAGTAGGTACTTGAAACTGAAATGGTCCGTGCGGATCGAAAAAGATCTCCTCCATAAGTATGGTCACCAATGTTGCGCCGCCTTGGCTAGGCCTATCAACTCGAGCTCGTAACTTGGTAGTCTGATGGTGAGTCGTTGTCTTGCGGCCAAAAAGGCGATTGGGTGCCTTGTTGTAGTACCGCGCCACTGCCCTGCCTGATGCGACGCACTTGATGAGGAACTCATGTGTGAAGTCGGGCAGGCGGAGGACTGGGGCGGCGATCAAGGCCTAATGGAGGGCCCGGAAGGCCTGGGTGGCACAATCGCTCCAGAGGAATGCATGCTTCTTCAGTAGAGTCACCAGGGGGGCAATCATGATGTAGCTCTGAATGAAACGGTGATAGTAGTCCGTCAAGCCTAGGAAACCCCGCAACTCCCATAGGGATTGGGGTACTGGCCAGGCTGTCACCTCGCGAATCTTCTCGGGGTCTGCCGAGACACCCGTGTCGTGGATCACATGGCCCAAGTAAGCCACTCGGTCTGTCCCGAAGAAGCACTTGGTCCGCTTCAAAAATAGTTGATGTAGGCGAAGGAGGCCAAAAACAGCTTGCAGATGTCGCAAGTAGTCTTCCCAGGTCTTGCTATACATCAAAATATCGTCAAAGAAAACAAGAACAAAACGACGAAGCAGCTCATGGAATACCTCATTCATCATGGCCTGGAAGGTAAACGGGGCATTGGTAAGCCCGAAGGGCATTACCAGAAACTCAAAATGTCTGTGGTGATTGTGAAAGGTTGTCTTCTCCATGTCCACGGGGGCCATGCGCACTTGATGGTAACCCGAACAGAGGTCGAGCTTGGAGAAGAATCGGGCACCATGGAGCTCATCCAACAGTTCCTCCACTGCAGGAATCGGGAACTTGTCCCTCACAATCTTGGCGTTCAACTCCGGATAATCCACGCAAAACCGGCAAGTGGCATCCTTCTTCTGAACCAAAGGAGAAGGGGAGGAAAATGGCGAGATGCTATGGCGGATGATGTCCTGTTGAAGCATGGCACTACATTGGCGCTTGATCTCGTCCTCCTGTCGGAAATGGAGCGATAGGGCCTGATACAACCTGAGTCGCACTTGTATCTTACTTTTATTGTGTACATCATTATATGTTATTTTTTAGCTCGTGTCTTCGCGCACGTTAATTTTCTCTTATTTTTGCGGACGTTATTAGCACAAGTATCTTTTGTTTCGCGGGTGTTACTCGTGCACGTATCTTTTGTTTCGCGGGTGTTACTCGTGCACTTTTGTGCGGCTTATTGGCATGACCGACCAATATGACCATGAATTTAAAGGTCCGTTGAACTATGAATTGTGTTAAACTGGGCAAGCAAATGATTTAAAGTTATAAATTAAGTACTTGATTTTAATAAAAAAGAAAAAAACATATATTCTGAAATTAATTTTTACTTTATAAAATTTTTTACTTACAAAATTATTTAATGAGGGAGAAGCCTAAGAGATTTGACTCTTAATTTTTCAAATGAGTTAATTCATTGAATTTAATGAAGTTCCTAAAGTTTTAAACCTAAACCTATTCGTTTTAAAAAGCCAGGCACCCTTCTTCCTGAGACATGCTGGAAAAAAATGAGAGAACAGAGAAATCATTTTGTTCTTTCGTAACTCCAGCCGATCGACGTTCTCCAACCCGACGCCTGATGAATCTTCCTCCCGCCATGTCGCCATCGCCGGAGGTTTCCTCGATGTCAGGCGACCACTCCTCCAGCAGTCGACGGTCCCAACGAGCCACCCCAGCAGTTCTTTCCGGCCGGCGACACTACCAGTTCTGCCAGACCTGGATGTCTCCCTCCAAAACTACTCAACTACCCCAGCAACCCCTTCAATTGTTCCCCTTCATCCAATAGCAGCTTCCCAGGTCCTGGCTTCCTCTTCCCTGTTTAAGCCAAGCCTCCTCCAGGCTCGCAGATTTGTCCAGCATTCTTTCAGAGCCCGTTCTCCTCTTCCTCGCCCAGTTCTGACGCTCCAACCAGCCCCAAGATCTTTTTGTTCCTTCGAACAGAATCATATGTATATTTCTTCGCAGCATTTGTAAAGCTCCTCTCTATCTATACTTGCTTTAAATCAAGTTAATTTAATTTTATGCTTAATTGTATTTGATCTGTAAATTCAAAGCTTGCTTGCCTAAGTTAACATAAGTCTTATTTGTCGTTAATTTTAGAACTCTATTGTCGTCTTCCTTTCATTGAAATGCTTGTGGATGAATTTGTCATAGCATGGAATGTGTACCAATGTTAGGCCTTATGTGCGCTTGCGAACCTTAGGTCGATTATAGCATGATATTGTTCAAGAAAATTCTGAAGGTGCTACTAAATTTTAAACGATCTAAAATTTAGTTTTAAAAATCAATATCAAATTTTCATTATACATCAGGGCCGCACCACGACATGGGCGGTGTTTGGGAGGAGGCAAATGTGGTGATCGTGGCGACGCGGAAGAAGGAGTCCCTGAGGAGGGAACAAGATGTCCCCAAACTCCTGCAGCAGGTGATCGAGGTTGTCCTGCGACTCTCGGCCGGAAGAGAGGCAGAATGCCCGATGCGACTTCCCGGTCAAACAACCCTGCCAGACTGTTCGCTCGCCTCCCTGCTGCCAAGTCACGGTGAGGCGAACAAAATCCCACGTCATGGGACCGAGGGTACGCAACCAACGGACATCCAAGACCACCTCAAAACCCTGAAGATCAATCACCAAGAGGTCCACCTTGGAGCGGTACCCATCCACCACAAGTGGCACCGCTCAGCAAATACCAGGGCATTCCATAGTGCTCCCATTGGTCACAGCCACACTCAAGCGGAGGCGGCTTATCACGATCAGGTTGAGCCGTCTGGAGGTCTCCGCGCCAATGAAGTTATGTGTGCTCCCGGTGTCCAACAGGGTGACGAAGAGAAGATCAGCAATGAGAATCGAAAGTTGAAGAGTCTCCCCATAGTGGGTCCCATCAATGCATGAAGGGAAATCTCGGGATCTCGATGGTCTTCCTCTTCCTCTTCCTCGGATGGGTCGTCCACCTCCAAAAAGAACAGACGCTTACAATTGTGGTTGCGCGTGTAGGTTTCAACGTAGTTGTAACACAGGCGCTTAGCATTGATCAACCATCTCTTGGGAGGAGAGACGACGAATGGGTGGGGGCACTTTCCTTCCCCTAAGGAGGTGGGAAAACAACAAGCTGCGAAGGCGGTCTGAAGCCACGGGAGGGGCCCTCCCCCACCCCCCACCCCCCCCCCCCCCCCCCCCCCCCCACCCCCGTCGGCCGATGTAAGGCCGATCCATCAACAAACTTTCTTGCAGAGGAAGGCAATATTCATAGAGGTGGTAAGGTCGGCAGGTGTCTGAAACTCCATGTCGAGGCGCAACCATTCATGGAGGCCCACCGTAAAGATGGGCACCAGGTGGGCCGGGGGCACAGAAGGAGCGCGAGCAAGTAGAACCTGAAACCGCTCCAAATAATCATTGAGAGGTCCAACTGTTTGAGGGAGACAAAGACGCCAATGGGGTTGTCGCGTATAGGAGGTCCAAAGAGAATACCTGAGCTGAGCGAAGCCCGTCAAATGAAAGAAGGCGACATTGAGCCAATCGCCCCACGATGTGCGTTGATTCATAAAAAATTGTTCACAACGACAACGGGTTAGCCAAGTCAAGGATTCTTCGTGACCGTCGAAAATCGGAAAGTCCATCTTGACGTAGCGGGAAACGCCGCAACTTTCCGGACGATGCGGAGGATTTGTCGGTTGGTGGTTGTCCGGTATCTCAACATGAGAGAAGTCGGAGGGTACCCGGGGCGGTTGTGAAGAGGAACGATGCGGGTCGTGAGGGCCTCGAGAGCATTGAAATGTTTCGTTATCAATTTTTCAAATATCTCCATCATCCGGGTCGCGGAGACGTGGTGATCTTCGATGGACGGAGGTGGCGGCGAGCGGAATGCACTAGTTGTGGTAGGGAGTAGGCTGGTTCTGCCCGGAAGAAGAGGAGATTCCTTAGAAATGGCTCCCAAGAGAAGGTCCGGTGTAGCTGGGTGCATAAATTGACCGTCGGACGCCTGTAGGAAAGGCGCGGTTGTTGGGTCGTCGATCAGGCTTGTGGTTTGGGCGAGCGAGTCGCAGAAGTCGCGGCGCGGCGGAGCTGACGATCGGAGTGAGAGCGGAGAGTAGGAAGAGGCCACAGCGGCGACGCGTAACTCTGATACCAAGTTGTTAGAAAGCCTGTGTTGGGACCTCGTTCGTGGCCGTGAGAGGTGGAAATCGAGAAAAATATTGGAGTTCCACTTTTTAGATTCGCGGGAACCTATGGTCGATGCTCAGAAGGAGGAGAAATCCGGCGGAAGGGGGCGGTCGGAAGATGGCTGGGAACATCTTGTGGCTTCGAATGGGATGCGGTTTTCTTAGGGCATGGGAATTAGAGAGAGGGAGAGAGAGAGAACGAAAGAATTTAGAGAGAGACGGAATTTAGAATAATATTTGCTTCCTTTCTCATTTCCCCCATTCTTTCCTAAGCAGGAAGGTTCGAAAATGTACAAGTCTATATAGCGCGACATAAAATAAAATAGCAACAATGGATATCCCGCAACGGTAAGTGATGTCACCCTCCCCTAGTTCGCGTTTGTGGTCCCGCGACGGCGGGGGTAGGTGATGCCCCGGTGTGGGTCTATTACATGCGGGTCCGTAACATTGTGGTCCTCCGCCATTGAAAGAGCATCTGAGAAGCCCAAACCACTATGTCAAAATTTCGATGTGGTCGACCACCTCAAGGGGAATAAAAAGAAGAGGGCAGTTTTCTTCATAAGGTCATTCAAAATTCATCAAGGAAATTGACGCAGGACGAATCTATAAGTGGCGGACTTACGATGCTCTAACCCTAAAATGCAATAAAAGTGAGCACACGACAGGTGCAAATGAAGTTATGCTCAACCCTAAAATGACATGAAAGCATCCACACATTTCAATAAATAAAGTACTCGCTAACCATAGTCCTAATGCGATGCAAATGAGTTAATCACGCAAATACGAACACGAAGGAAGTTGCATTAATCGAAGAAGAACACGGATACAATCCGGATCGAAGTCCGGCCAAGATCAAGAAGGCTGGTTCCTCCAATGATCCTTCTCTCAAGTGAGAGCCTAAATCCCTAGTGATCAAAAGATGACCATAACACTCTCATACCTCCTCCTTATATAGGGGGGAGGGGGCTCACATCAACCCTAATATATTTAAAGAAAAACAGAAATGATAAATGGGATGGCGCGTGCGCGTAACATTACATCCCGTCAGAAAAGCGACCTTGTCCCCAAGGTCGGAGCGCCGCCCGCCGGTCAGTAGTGGGATGCCGTCGAGGTGCCCGGGGCGTCGTGCGGTAGTCCGTCCGAGAGCAGCAGGGCGTCGAAGTCGGCGGCGGAGAGCGCGGCCACGTCGTCGCCGATGAGGACACGACACTCCTTCACGGAGCACTCATGACCAGGAGAGTAGGGGTGCTTGCAGCGGAAGCACAGGCCCTTGCTTCGTAAGTCGTTGTACTCCTGGTTGGAGAGGCGGTGGGTAGGGACAGGCCGGTTGTTGCGAGGACCCATCATTGGTGGCCGAGGCAGAGGAGGTGGCGGAGGTGTAGGTTTTGGATGGGTCGAGAAATATGTGTAGGAGGGATGCCGAGAGGGAGGTGATGGGGAAGGAATGTCGTCGGACGTCGCGAGAAATTCTGCCTCCACCAGGGGGGCGAGGTCAATGGCGTGGTGAACCATTAATGGTTGGAGAGTGCGGAGACGGGAGCGGAAGTGGGGTTGCAAGCCGTTCATGAAGAACCCCAAGTAATGGTCTGGGGGAAGACCGGGGACATGGGTGACTAATTCCACGAAGGCATCAATGTATGAGTCAATGGAGCCAGTGTGACGGACCCCGCAAAGTCGCTCGATCATGGGGCCGGAGTAGCGGGCGTCATACCGCTGAATGAGGGCCTCAGAGAGAGCTGGCCAGGTGAGGTCGGGAGAGGTCTGTCAGAGCCAACGGACCCAATGGAGGGCCGACCCTTCCATGTCGATGATTGCGGTGGAGACCCGTTGTGTCGGTCTGGTGAATGTCGAAGAACTGCTCGGCGCGGGCAATCCACCCGAGGGGGTCAGACCCGTTGAAGGTAGGCATGTCAGGTCCACGGTACGGTGGAGTAGGCACTTCCATCGCTGCGGAAGCATCGGGAAGCACGGTGCTGGGGGATCCCACAACAGAGGTGGTAGAGGGGCCGGAGTGCTGGGTGGGCTGCAATTTCTAGAGCATGGTCAGAATCGAGGTGAACTGCTCGTTCTGTGCCTCGAGACGAGCGTTGATGGTGGCGAGGGAGTGTTCGAGGGCTTCCACGCGGGCTTCCATCCGGCTCTTTGGCATATGAGGACGATTGCTCCGAGTTGGAGATTGGCCCGGGGCAGATCTGGCCCGCAGGGGGCCGGGGCGGCGATGGGGAGTGCTGGCGGAATGCGGAGTACGCACGGGCTGGGAGCGCTGGTGGAAAGCGGCTGGGAGCGCTGGCGGAGGGACGATCGGGCTGGACGAACGATCGGGCTTCTTCGACAGCACTGGCGTCGTCGACCGGGCTGGTCGACGATCGGGCTGGACGACGAGCGGGCTGTACGAACGATCGGGACGTCGGTCAGGCTTGAGGAACGATCTGGCCAAGATCAAGCTTGAGGAACGAACTGGAACGATCAGGCTTGAGATCGGGACGTCGAACTGGAACGAACTGGCCAAGATCGGGACGCCGAACTGGAACGATCAGGCTGGAGGAACGATCGGGACGCGCGGGCTGGACGACGACGAACGACCGCGAACGGGACGCCGATCTGGCGTCTTCTACCACACGGGCCGCAACGACTCGGTTCGGGGAAAGTGGGCGGCGGAGAGCAAGACTCCGGCGGCTAGGTCAGCGGGCGGAGCGGCAGGTCGGACCAATTAATACGAACACGAAGGAAGTTGCATTAATCGAAGAAGAACACGGATACAATCCGGATCGAAGTCCGGCCAAGATCAAGAAGGCTGGTTCCTCCAATGATCCTTCTCTCAAGTGAGAGCCTAAATCCCTAGTGATCAAAAGATGACCATAACACTCTCATACCTCCTCCTTATATAGGGGGGAGGGGGCTCACATCAACCCTAATATATTTAAAGAAAAACAGAAATGATAAATGGGATGGCGCGTGCGCGTAACACACGCAAAGTTGCTTCCAACATATAAATTAATTAAATAGCAAACTTTTAAAATTTCACACAAAGGACATAGTTGACCATAAATAGTTCAAGTCAAGCAAGTAGATAATAATGGCACAAAATGAGATTGCACTGAAATTAAATACAAGACGAATAGGTGTTACATGTCAACTGAAAGAGAAACAATCACATTAAACTGAGCAAAATATTACTTGAAATAACACGGTATATCCGTACAAATGTAAATGAATGAAAGATCTCACCAAATAAATGGCCGTCGGTATATGTGCTGAAAATCCAGTAATGGTGGATGTGATGCAGGTACTCTGCAGAAACAACGGTGGACTAAATGCGGACCATTGGAGGAGATCCAGAGAGCTAAAATGGAATGTCCGGGTGCTGTAAAGTAATCTCGGGTGGCTGAATAAGGGGCGATATTGGCTGTAGAGGGAGTGCTTGGGTGCTGAATTGTGGCAGGAGTTAATTAGGTGTTTTGGGGTTGGGGCTACACCTGGAATACAAGCTGAAAGTTGAATTTTGGGGCATTTTTGGGCTGAAATAGAGAATGGGAGATGCAGGCCAACCGTTCTTGGAATTACAGGGTAGGGTGAATTGTTGGTTTGGCCTTTAGAGGGGTGGCACGTGAGCTTTAGGGGGAGTGTAGGCTGATTAATGCTGGGAGGGGTTGATCTGGGCGCTGGGAGGGGTTGATCTGGGCGCTGGAAGCGGGATCAGGGTTGGGCGAGTCTGACAGGAGCAGTCGGCGGTGGATCCAGGCGCTGGAGGCGGGATCGGAGCAGTTGGCGGGATCGGCGCGTCGGGCTGGATCCGAATGGACTGGGCGCTTCCTGTTCGCAAGACTACGCGCGGGAGAGCTGGGCGGGATCGGGGCTGGAGGCGGGATCAGCGCCGAGCGGCTGGGAGTAGCACGGAACAGTCGCAGAGAGCACCGGCGACCGGATAGCGGGCGGTGAGGCAGGTCTGACCAAATATTACGTACCCGGGGGAAGAATCCAGCAAGGGGAAGGGTCGGCGGAGGTGAGGGAGAAGAGAGGGATTAGGGTTGAGAAGAACTTAGGGGGCAACCCTAAACCTTAACATTAATCCAAGATAAAAACACTAATACAAGCATACTCCCCTTATATAGTCGTGGGGGTGCGAATAACAATATTCGGTCTGCGGATAGCGAAACACAAAATGACATCAAAATGAAAACAATCCCTAAGTCGAGCATCGACGGTCTCCTCCTTAATCGGTGGATAGCATCTGTCACCTTTCTCTGCGCGTGAACTCGCCTTGGCGTGTGTGACCGTAACAATCGGCATGTCATCACTCATCGCCAAATTGACCAAAAGTTAACCTAGCAACAGCAACACTACTTTTGTAATTCAACACATGTGAATCCAATATAAAGAACAATGATTTCCAGAACTGCTAGTATTTGACAAATAAATAATCTTGGCAAATGCCAGTGATTTGACAATCCTAAAGCTGAATCTATATTAAACAAATAAATAATTTTTATTGTGACATTATCAAAATTTTGGCAAAAAAAAGAAAATAGCAAGTTTGCTTCCTATTGCTTCACTAAAATATGATTGTATCAATTATTTGTACAATACCATAAATATGAGTATATACCTTTTGGATTATGCCAGCAGTTATGCAGACCCTATAATCATCTTCACCAAATGCAGGAGCACAATGAACAATTCCAGTTCCACTATCATCAGTTACATAGTTGTCAGCAAGCACACGATATGCCACCTCTGAAAACTCAGGAAAGTAATCAAATAATGGCTTGTATCTGCAACAATGAGTATTGATGTCACTTCAAAATGTATTAAAATAACTGATAAGCAGAATAACAAACAGTTAAAATCATCATTAGAGCTAATTATTTGGGGGGGGGGGGGGGGGGGGCTATTAGGAAAGCATATGCAGCATAACTAATCATTTCAGTCTAACAAGAAGGTTAAAACAATTTCATATCCCTGTTACATTAAAAATATTAGTAGGACTTTAAAACCTCAGCTTAAACCATTAAGTGAAGAGTATTGATGTCAAATAATGGGTTGTATCTGTAACAATGAGTATTGATGTCACTTCAAAATGTATTAAAATAACTGATAAGCAGAATAACAAACAGTTAAAATCATCAGTAGCCCTAACTATTTGGAGGAGGCTATTAGGAAAGCATATACAACATAACTAATCATTTCAGTCTAACAAGAAGGTTAAAACAATTTGTATCCCTGTTACATTCAAAATATTAGGACTTTAAAACCTCAGTTTAAACCATTAAGTGAAGAGAGGGGTTCCTGGTATTCCCACCGCTCCCTCCCAAAATGATGCTTTTTGAAAGGTAACGGTGGAAATGGGAGTGTACCAAACACTTTTAAATGAGCAGTAGCGTTTTTCTCACAATGGAGATGATAGCAAAAATCCCAAACAAACAAACCCTAAAATTGTAGGAATGTAGATACAAAATTTACATTAAATTAATAATATTTGATAACATTAAACAAGGGAAAATTATAAGTGTTATACACCGAATTTTTGTTGGTCCACATTTCTAAATCACTCCATTTAGATACTTCAAGTTACTCTCCTCCTAAATCCTACAGTACGTCCATTGCTGCTACTTGGCTAATTTCCACCAGTTTAGCACATGGTCTTTAGCATTCTTCAGAAAATAAAAAAATAACCTTCATCCTCACCAATATTCTGTCATATGCTTTGTCCCCACCGATGCTCTCACCAACATTTTTATTGATGCAAATCCTCCCACGGAATCAATTGCAACTTAGCTAAAACTCTCATTTTTTACCTTTGCCTGCCACCCCATCCTACTTTATCTCTAACCTTTCTCCTTAGTGTGCTCTATCCATCATGGTAGATCACTCGATGACATCATTTCATCCTCAAATTCCTCACCATCCATCTCAGTAGAATAATAGTCCTCTCCCCATTCTCTTCCTCGCTTCCATCAACGAAGCTTTGATTAGTACAGCTATAATCATGTAAGTGTGAGGGAAGAATATCACTTAGTCCCCTGTGTCCCTACACCCTAAGGGCCTGTTTGGGGCGGCGGTGTCGGTGGGAAAAGCTCCATTCCCACCGCCACCGCCCTTTTTAGAGTGTTTGGATGAGGAGCGGTGGCAAAAAGAGCTTCTCCAATAAATGAGTTTTTATGACTTTTGTGACAGCAGTTTAGGTAGGGCTTTTCAAAATGGGCTTTAGGGCTTTTTAGCTTTTCCTCTATTCGAAACGCCACACCCCCAACAACTCCCGTTCGCGATCTTCCTTCTTCTCGGCGCGCGGGTTCTCACATTCGTGATTTTCTCCTCGACGACAGAGAAATCCTTCTTCTCGGCGCCGTTTCTTCTTCCCTCCTTCTCGACGCCGCTACGATCTTCCTCCTCGACGGCAGGACCTCCACCACTCAAGGTATGCTTTCTTTTCATCATTTTCCCTCAAATGGTAGTTGGATGCCTGTAGATATCTCAAATCACATAGAACTACAAACTCAGTATTTTTCTATTCCTCTTTCTCTCTCGACTTTTCCAAGACGGAAATAGAGCCTGCGCCGGCCTCTCCTCTCGTCGATCTCTTTACAGTAAGTAATCGGTGATGGGTGTTGTGTTACTGCAGTAAATCGGTGTCACAGGTGCTTGTCGGGTTGTTTCAGTGAGGGCTCTCTTCTTCCTTGTAAGATCTTCTTTCTCTTCTTATTATTATCACTTTTGATATGGTCGATGGATGGGTTTAGGGGGATGTTTTAGTTTTTAGTTTTGATGAACATCATATGGATTTTTTTTTCGGGGGGGGGGGGGGGGGGGGGGGGGGGGGGGGATTTCAATAAAAATCTGGAGTTTGATAGCCATGAATGATGTCAAACTTTCAGAGTTAGGTTCCTTTCATACAGTAGCAGGTTTAGCTTTAAGTTCTCTATTTCTTCTTGTTTGTTTTCCCAAATTGGACGGTTCATGCCCACATTGATTCAAGAATTAATTTTTGGGGGCTCACAAAAGATTGTGAGCCCCAAAAATTCAACAATACTCCCAAGTTTTGGACTTGAACCTTTCAGTTTGAATGCATTAGCAATTAGCCTGAATGCATAATGATGTTCATCTTTTAATCCATTAGCGATTAGCCTGAATTCATAATGATTTTCATATTTTAATCCATTAGCAATTAGCTTGAATGCATAATAATATTCTTCCCTTTGTATATAGATCGATTTGATAACACGTTGTTCGAATACTATACATCAATATCAAAATCTTTGTTAATCATTTGTTTGTAGTTTCTTAAAAATGGGCAAAACAAAGGACCGAGGCATCCCAGCTATATGGGAAACAGTTGAAGTTATGCTTTTTTGCGAGCTTTGCATTAAAGAAATTGATTTGGGAAATAGACCTACAACCCATTTCAGCAAGGACGGACAGAAAAATTTAGTGGCAAATTTTAAGCAGCGAACGGGTAAATGTTATGACCGTACACAAATGAAGAACAAATGGGATCAACTTTAAAAGGAGTGGAAGTTATGGAAAGAGCTCAAGCACGGAGAAACAGGGTTGGGTTGGAACTCAGAGAAACAAACTATTGACGCATCCGATGAGTGGTGGGAGGAAAGATTAAAGGTTTAAATTATTAATAATTATCATTTAAAATTTCTATTGTGTAATCTACTTTAGTCATTAATTTTATTTTTTTACGTTTAGGTGGTTCCTGCAGCAAAGAAATTCCGCTACGTAGATTTAGCTCCTGACCAAGAGGTAAAACTCGATAGAATGTTTACTCAATTGGTAGCTACTGGTGAGGATGGATGGGCACCATCTGTAGGGAGTTTGCCACCAGAGATGGTGATTGGTGTAGAAGATGACAATATGGCGGAGGATCCGGCATCCCCAGTTGGTAGGAATGAAGATTTTGGTGGGGCCGCATCAAATGCGTCATCGTCTATGAATAAAAGAAGAAAAATTGGGAAGAAGAAACGAATTGCACTATCGTATATGCAAGAGATAAAAGATGCAGCAATTTCAGCTAGGCCTCCAACAGTTTCTATCAAAGAAACTGTGGATTGATTTCAAACACTACAGAAATTAAAGGAAATCTACCTTTATACTTTTTTGCTCAACTTTATAATGGACAAGAGCAATAGAGAGCTTTTCATGAGCATTCCTCTAGATTCAAGTGATATTGTATCTTTTTAAAAATCATTATGAATTAAGTCTCAGGTGATATTGTATCTTTTTATCAAGCAGTTAATGTTTTACTTGAATTTTAGGCTGTAGGTGTCATCTACCACCTGAGTGTTTTTTTATTGTATCTTTTTATCAAGTAAATCTCAAGTGATATTGCATCTTTTTTTTTCAATATCGTGTTTTCATATTAAATATAATGTCATCTTCAAATAGAACTTTTATATGTACTTGAATGTAATTTCATCTTTTATATACGCTGCTAGTGTTTTTCCAATTGTTGTGTTATTTTAATATTGTAAATTGTGTTACAGTTTTGCAATGGATGATTATAGTCATGATTACCAAGTGATGAAGATGATAATTTTGATAGTGTTTCTCCTGAACATGCTCAATATCTTGAATATTGTACATATTGATATCAACTGTATCTTTTATACATGATAGTGTACTTGATCCGACACCTTGTATGATGTCTACTCAGATGGGGGATAAATGGGTTAGAGAAATGCTAAATGGGCATCCAACTAGGTGTCACGATGCATTTAGAATGTCAAGACAGATATTTATTGATCTGCTTAGAAATCTTGAGGACTTTCATGGCTTACAAGGATCACGACGAACGACGACAAGAGAAGTATTAGCTATTACATTATACATTTTAGGACAACGTGGATCAATTAGAGCAACACGTGAACGCTTCCAACAGTCATCTGAAACCATAAGTAGATACTTCTCAAAGGGCATAAAAGCATTACTGCTTCTGCAATAGAGGTTATAAAACCTACTGATCAACAATTTAGACGGAAATCAGCAATGACGATCGTTATATGTCATTCTTTAAGAATTGCATAGGCGTCATTGACGGTACACATGTTAGTGCAATAATACTTGTAGAAGATCAAGTTCGATATATTGGTCGTCATGGTACCACAACACAAAATGTTATGACGGTTTGCGACTTCAACATGTGTTTTACATTTGTACTAGCTGGGTGGGAAGGTTCAGCTCATGATAATCGTGTCTTTGCACGCACTTTGACGGACCATAGCCTTCATTTCCCACATCCCCCGCAAGGTACGTAGTTATATTTTTCATACTATTATACTTTCATGCATAGTAAAAAATATTAATTACTGTTATGAAATCTTACAGGTAAATATAATTTAGTTGATGTTGGATACCCACTGAGGACATGGTATTTGAAACCTTATCCATACACAAGGTATCATTTAGCAGTTTACGCCCGGGTACTCGTCCAGTTCAAGGCAGGCATGAATATTTTAATAAGGCACATTCATCACTTCGAAGTGTGATCGAACGTACATTTGGAGTTTGGAAAAACAAATGGAGCATTCTTCGAAGAATGCCACAATATTCATTCTGAAAACAACGTTCTATTGTAGTTGCTGATATGGCATTGCATAACTTTATTCGTTGACATCCATCTCGCATTGATCCTAAATTTAGTGCTTGTGATGTTGATGAAAATTTTATGCACCCCGAGGCACATAGGCCCAGCAGAAGACAAACATAAGGTAATTCTACAATGGAAACTGATATGGATATAGATCAACTTGGCAAGGTGGGTGTGTAGATGATATGTTGACAGTCTGAGATTCTATTGCTGATGAATTGTATAATGCTCGCAGGTATAATATTAGATCTTGCATTTACTGTTTATTTTTTACTCTAAAAAATATTTCACTAATTGTACATCTTGCACTTCACAGATAGATGAAATTCAACAAGAAATCGAAGACAGAAAAGATACTGCAAATTATTTGTCATGTTATGTTTATTGTTAATTGCAATTTTACATTACTGTTATTTTACATGTTGTGACTAATATTGGAGAATTTTTACTTAATATTTGCTTATTTATGATTTATATAATACTTGCTTATTAAAATATATTTATTATCGAAAAGTCAAAAAGCTATTATTAAAAAATTGTTATTCCAAATAGAAAATACTAAACACCATTTTAAAAAGCACTTAGATGAAGATTTTCCAAACAGTCCACAGCTTTTTCAAAATAGCTTTTTGGACAACTCTAATGCCACCATTAGTTTCCCACCACAACTTTTTCCACCGCCACCACCGTCCCAAACATGCCCTAAGTCTAAGGATTAATGCAAGGTATTCCATCAACAAATTAACAGCATGGATATGATAGGGACTTATGCGGAGGCAACTAGTAAATTGAGGGACCTCAAATGAAACATTTTAAAAATTGTGGACCAATGTAAAATTGCAAATATACCTCAAGAGCCTGTAAGTAATTTAAAATTAACTAAACTTTACAATCAACCAAACAAATCTTGATGTCCAAAAGTAAGGGAATACTAACTTTATTCCCACAAGCGAAGAACCTGGAAATTTCTCCAACAACTCGTAGGAGCCATTATCTTTTGTGGAATGAACTTTGTCAATCTTATTACTGTTACTCTTAGAGTTAGCAGCTGATAACTTCTGCAGAAGCTCGGACAGTCTAGACTCTGCCACTATGAAAATAGCACCCGTCATCTTATCTTTGACCTGGTAGTCATTTTTAAAAATACGCGATCACAAATTATGTAACAATGTACAAAAAGGACAAGAAGCGCAAAATATTAGTACAAGAATGAGCGAGTTGTATGGTTTCTTAATAACGAATACACAAAGTGACTTTAAATTCCACTAAACACAAATAGTAGAATGAACATGGTTAAAATAACAAAAAATAGAACTTTGGAATAAATAGATGAATTTAATGGTTAAACATATCAAAATTAGTTTAACTATAATTTGTCAATTATTTGAAGAGTAAAAGAGATTATTTAAGCTATGAACTCTTCTAAACAGCATGGGGCACACATTGTTAAAATTATTTCCTATAAATTTTCATTGAATCCAATACAACAGAAACCAAAATTGACATAAGTCACACTTTCTGTGAAGTAGTGCAAAATAACTCATTAGAAGTAAATTGGGGCATAAGTAACCACAAATAGAAAAGATTAAGATTCTCAAGAAATTAGCTTTAAGATAATAAATATATAACACGGCGAAGATTAATGTCCCCAAGAGATCTCTTACAGCAAGATGAGCTAGAATAAAGGAAAATTCCGCTAGCCAAATAATGTGCGCTGAAACGGCAAAAATAATATTTCGAAAAAAGTTGACCCAAAAGTCATATATAAAAGGTCGAGGGAAGATTAAAAACCAAGAGAAGCTAAACACGAGTAGTTAATGATCTACTGACTACAAATGCTAGATACCACCATTTAAATTTTTGGACTACATTGGTGTGGTAAATTCTAGGACCTTCGCCACCAAACCCTAATAACATATAATCTCTCTCTCTTGCAAATATGCATCTTTAAGAGTAGGAAACAATGAGAAAACTGAGAATAATGATGGAAATGTTATAGTATCAAGAAAATTTTCATTTTTTTACCTTCCCAAGAAGTCTAATAATGGATTGAATAAAAAATATATGAAGAACTCAAAATTTTAAATACATCCAATCTAGATGTAATCTCGTCAAACGAATGATCTCAAGCACAAGATTCAAAAACGATAATTGCTTTATCTAGGATCTCAAAAAATTGTACGGTCCTAATACAAAAGGTACAATTAAAAGTCGAAAAAAAACAAGAAAAAGAAAACAAAGGATACTTTACAAGGCAAAAAATATCAGTGAGGCTCAAAAGTCACAAGGAGCAAAAACCCCGGTTAAGAAAATATCACCAGAACTGAAATGAATTCAAGAGGTAAAGTGCATGTGCTTCTCAAATTAGGCATAATTTAAAGAAACATAGACTAGATCTTGAATGGTACATTTTCCTTACTTCATAGTTGTACAGTTAGTGAAATTTTCAAAATTTCCAAGTGTTGGAATAGCCCATATAGAGGACCCATATTTGGGCCCATGTATTCTTCCCCTTTTTAGTCTCACATCTTGTATAGGAATTTTCTCTCCTCCTCTCTCCTATATATATGTACTTACTCTTTGTATTTAATGATAAGAAATATACATACAAGCTTTTGCTCATCTTCTACATGGTATCAGAGCAGGTTCCCTTTTTTTCCGCAACCTCTTGCGGTCTCCTGGTCTAAACCTGCATCCTGCGGTCTCCTGTTTTTCTAACCGCTCCTCCTTGCGATCTCAGGAGTAGCAGCACCCCCCCCCCTTCCGCGCCTCCGCCTCCTCCTCCTCCCGTCAGTTTTATACTCCTCCCTCTGGCACGTGGGGCCCACTGCCCTCTATCCTGCTCGCTACTCTGCTCGCCCCTCAGCGATCGTTCTCCTCGCAGCGGTCTCCTAATCGATCTCCTGTTCTCCTCGCAGCGGTCTCCCAAGCTCCTCGCAGCGGTCTCCTAATCGATCTCTTGTTCTCCTCGCAGCGGTCTCCCAAGCTCCTCGCAGCGGCAGCTCCTTGCAGCGGTCTCCTAATCGATCTCCTGTTCTCCTCCCAGCGGCCTCCCTGCCGGTCTCCTCACAGCAGCTCGCCCAGCCTTCCCTAGTCAGCAGCTCGCTCGGCCTCTCTCTGCCGGTCTCCTCACAGCAGCTTGCCCGGCCTCTCCATGCCGATCTCCTCACAGCAGCTCGCCCGACCTCTCCCTGCCGGTCTCCTCCCAGCAGCCCGCCAGCCCCGATTCTATCTTTAATGGGATCCTCCGTTGACTCCACCACGGTGCCTGCTCCGCCTCAGCCTGACAACTTGGGTCAGCCTCCCGAACTTCGTGATGAGCTGCGAATCACCACAATCTCCCTCTCCGGAAAAGGAAACTTCATACAATGGATTCACTCGGTCCGGCGAGTTCTTCAGTCCAAGGGACTTCTGGGTCATCTCACCCAAGGGCCTCCAGTCCCTGCTACGGAGACTTAGCTCCGTAATGACGGTCGCGTTCAGGCTTGGCTCCTCAACTCGATGGATGGAGAGTCATACCAGATGGTAATGTATCACGAGACTGCTAAAGCAATGTGGGATGAGCTCCACTCTCTATACTCGGGCAAGGACAGCCTTCAACATCTCTACGACATCATCACAGATCTCCAGGCTTTAGATACGGCTGGGGTTGATAACATGATCTCCTTCGTTGCTCGCACCAAGACTCTGGCCGAGGCATGGATCCAGCATCAACCGTCCACCAATGATCACGCTGCTCAACGAGCTCAGAAGGAAGCTGTCATCATTGCTATGATCATGGCTCGTGTTCCACCACACTTGCAAAGCATCCGAAATCAGGTTCCGGCCTCGGCCATCACTCCTTCCCTCTCAGATGTGTGCTCCATGCTCCTCAAGACCTCAGCACCTATGGAGGCTCCTACTCTTCCCTCACCGGCCCTTCTTCAGCACACTCCTGCTCCCTTACTCCCTGTACCTCCTTCAGCTCGTGGTGGACGTTTTGCCTCTCGGGGAAGGGGACGTGGTGGTCGTTCTCGACCAAAATGTTCATTATGTGGCCGAGATGGCCACTTTGAGACGACCTGCTATCGGAAGCCTGGGAATCCTCCTCGTCCAACTGCCGTTGTTGTTGCTGATGACAACCCCTCGGTCTCCCGCGCCGATCTTGACGTTCTCCACTTACAGTTCCAACAGCTTCAAGGGATGATGTCCCCACCTGCCTCAGTCGCCTCCGTCTCCAATTCAGGTATAACCTGTCTCTCAACGAGTCCACACTGGATAGTGGACTCTGGTGCTACTCATTATATCACCTCGCTACAGCCGCCAACATATTTGAATGCTCCTCACCCAAAGTGTATCATCGTGGCCAATGGGGAGACGGTTCCAGTCTCTGGCTCGGCTGACCTCTCTCTTAGCCCCTCTATCTCTCTCCGCTCGGCTCTTCATGTTCCAGGATCCCCGTTCAATTTACTTTCTGTTAGCCATCTTACTTCGGACCTGGATTGCTCCCTGACATTTACATCCTCTTCTTTTCTGATACAGGATCGGCGGACGCGGACTACCATTGGTAAGGGGCGACTGCGTAACGGGCTCTACCTTCTCGACGACTCTCCCACTATCCTCTCATCGGTCTCCTCTGCTGAGTGGCATCAGCGTCTTGGACATGCTCCCCTCCCAGTTCTCCAGAAGGCACTTCCCGATGTATCTTTTCCAGCTTTTAAATGTGATTCTTGTATTTTGGGCAAGCAACCGCGTTCTTCTTTTCCCGCACATTGTACTCGGAGCTCTGCTCCTTTTGATCTATTACATTCTGATATATGGGGACCCTATAAAATTACTAGTATTCCTGGGTTTCGATATTTTCTTACGTTTATTGATGACTATTCACGAGTTACCTGGTTATACTTACTTCGCGATCGCTCGGAGCTCTCTCGCGTCTTTCGGGCGTTTATCCTTGAAACTCGCACACAATTCTCCACCACCATCAAAACTCTACGAACCGATAATGCTCGTGAATACACAGGCAACGAGTTTGCAAATTTATGCTCTGAATTCGGGATTATCCACCAGACTTCATGTCCCTACACCCCACAGCAAAATGGTGTGGCTGAACGGAAGAACCGACACTTACTTGATGTTGTCCGCTCTTTCATGCTTCACATGAACGTTCCCAAAGCCTATTGGAACTTTGCGGTCTCCACAGCCTGCTTTCTTATTAACCGTCTTCCATCCTCTGTCCTCAACAATGCTACTCATTTCAGCCTCCTCTTTCCTTCTACTCCGGCCTTTCCCCTCACACCTCGAATCTTCGGGTGTACGTGCTACGTTCATATCCTGGGACCGTCTACGGACAAGCTGGATCCCAGGGCGGCCAAGCAAGTTTTCGTTGGCTACTCACGTACACAGAAGGGCTACGTCTGTTATTCTCCTACTACTTGCAAAGTCTCTGTATCGCCGGATGTTACCTTCCGGGAGGACCAGCCATTCTTCTCTGCTCCAGTATCCACGCCTACGCCAATACCTACCCCACTGCCTGTCCTCCGACCTATCATTCCCGTTCACACACCGGCTCCTCCTTCCCCGAGTTCTGCTCCTGCCCCCTCCAAGCCACCTCTCATCCGTGTCTACTCTCGTCGCACTCTCCCTCCCGTTGCCCCTACGCAGTCGGCCTCAACCTCGAGTACTCAGCGTCTGGCTGATCCGGTAACAGAATCAACCGTTCATCCGATGGCGAACTATGTTTCCCTACATCGTCTCTCTCCCCAACTCCAGACACTTGCTACCTCGTTGTCCACAATTGCTATTCCTAACTCTGTGCAGGAGGTTCTACAACATCCTGGGTGGCGCGCTGCCATGGAGGAAGAAATGGCTGCTCTTTGGGCTAACAAGACATGGACTCTGGTACCCCGTCCTACTGGACAGAAACCCGTTGGGTGTAAATGGGTTTTTGATATCAAGCATGCTCCTGATGGAACCATTGACCGGCTGAAAGCTCGCTTGGTTGCTCGTGGCTACACTCAACAACAGGGTATCGACTATGAAGAGACCTTCTCTCCAGTGGTTAAACTCAACACTGTTCGTGTGCTTATCTCCGTCGTCGTACATAGACGGTGGCCATTATTTCAGCTGGATATTAAGAATGCGTTCCTTAACGGCGATCTCCATGAAACTGTTTTCATGGAGCAACCTCCCGGGTTTGAGACCACAGGGGAGTCCTCTCTGGTCTGTCGTATATTGCAGTCTCTTTATGGTCTCAAACAATCACCTTGCAACTGGTTCGACAAGTTCAGCAAGGCTCTTCGGGAGATTGGCTTTACTCGAAGCTCGGCAGACTTCTCCTTGTTCACTCGCCAACAGACAACGGGAACAGTTATTCTTCTAGTTTATGTGGATGACATCATAATTACTGGAGATGACGGCAAAGGAATACAGGCGGTCAAATAACATCTTAGCTCTGTATTTCAGACAAAAGATCTAGGCCACCTTCACTACTTCCTGGGTCTGGAGGTCGCCAGAAGACCAGATGGCCTTGTCCTCTCTCAGAGAAAGTACTGTCTCGATCTCCTTCATGATGCAGGATACTCAGGCTGCAAACCGACGAACACTCCAATGTATGTCAATCACAAACTGTGTGCTCAAGCTTCATACTCAGACCTGCAACTACAGAACCCAGAATACTATCATCGTCTTGTTGGAAAATTAATCTACCTAACGGTAACAAGACCTGATATATCCTTTGTCGTGGGTATGGTCAGCAGATACATGCACTCCCCTCGAAAATCTCACCTTCAGGTCGTCGAAAGGATTCTTAGGTATCTCAAAACAGCTCCTGGTCAGGGACTGGTTTATAAAACATCATCGTCAACTCCAAGATTGGTGGCATACTCTGATGCTGACTATGCTGGGTCCCTGGACGATCGACGGTCAACAAGTGGTTTTTGCACATACTTTGGAGGACACCTGATTACCTGGCGAAGTAAGAAGCAAGCTGTTGTTGCGAGATCCTCAGCCGAAGCAGAATACCGGGCAATGGCATCTGTGGTCTCTGAACTCACATGGCTTGAGAGCCTCCTGACTGACCTTGGTGTAAAACTTCCTTCACCAGCTCTCCTCTTATGTGATAGTCAAGCTGTTATACACATTGCCAAGAACTCAGTCTTCCACGAAAGAACAAAGCACATTGAAGTTGATTGTCATTTCATCCGGGAGAAAGTTCAAATGAAGAAGCTAGAGTTAAAGCATGTTCCGGGTACAGAACAAGTGGCGGATGTCCTCACAAAGGCCCTATCCAGTACTCTCTTCTATCAATGCCTGTCCAAGTTTGGATCCTACGACTTGTACGCTCCAGCTTGCGGGGGAGTGTTGGAATAGCCCATATAGAGGGACCATATTTGGGCCCAGGTATTCTTCCCTCTTTAGTCCCACATCTTGTATAGGAATTTTTCTCTCCTCCTCTCTCTTATATATATGTACTTACTCTTTGTATTTGATGATAAGAAATATACATACAAGCTTTTGCTCATCTTCTACACTAAGGATTATAACATACATAATAGGGAAGAAACATATAGCAACGGGTCATATTATAACTAGAACTCACAATAAAGGCTATCTTCAAATAGTGATCGCTAAATTTTTATTATAACAGTGTGCTAAATCAACTTAACAGTCAACAATGTCGCGGTGATTATAAATGCTTAAATCAATACAGAATATGATATATTGTATGACAAATTATATACAGTAATAGCTTAAAACTTTAACATATAATTCAGAAAAAATCATCGGGCCTCATTCAAGTCTATCAGGACCCAATTGGTTCTGATCTCGAGGCTTCCACTACTTGGCTCAAATAAGACCACCAACAACATGTATTAGGACCCAGAATACTTCTGATTTTTAGACCTATTTTGTATTGTCACTTCCACGTTTATGATCACTTCCTTGGAGGCTTCCTTTAGTATTTCTCTGGTGATGTTCTCACTCTTTCATGCTCATGGGCATCGTTAGGAGCTTCAAATTGTCACTCTCACGCTAACCGGTTGAGACTACTAGCCTCAGTGGGTGAATTCCTCCATCATATTCTCAAATGCGTATCAATCTTCATCATGAGATACAATCACTCTCTCTGAATGATCTTGTATAGTGGCTTTGTGATGATGGACAAATTTAGACATGCCTGTTAAATTCAGTGGAGAAAGTTCGTTACAACATTGTCCTTTAAGGGAGTTATGAATTCTTTATCATGTTTGCACGATCTTCTTCCTGTTTTGAGAGAAGGATTGGGTCATGACAGTAACACATTTGGTATGAATCAACTCAATATTTCGCTTGAAAGAACCACTTTCAACTCATCTTGAAGTTTTCCCGATCAAAATTGAAGCCTTCGATTTCAAATTGAGGCCAGCTCACATGATCCCAACTCTCTATCACTCTTATACGTGATGCATCTTTCTAAGTATGTCATCATGGATTATAACCATATACTCGTTAAGCAGTCCTAATATGGCTATTTGCACTCCAAAAAATCTAAAATTTCTAAATATAATCGCGGTCCAATACGGGAGGTTTCGAAGGTTTAAACAATGACCAAAAAATCTTTCATGCAGACTGCAGGAATGACAAACGACCACCTCATCTTTTGTTGCCGCTTTGAGGAATGTTGCGCGGCTTATAATCTCGCAGGCGAAGTTGTACGGAGTTGCAAACACGAAGAAGGGAGTGAAACAAAGATTAATGCTGATAACGGCGGTGTTCTAGATATCGGTGATATATACTTGGAGCTTGTCAGGGCTATAGATTCTATGAGTCTCCTCCCATAGCAGTAGATTGAGGGAAATTAGGGTGCCATCTGAGCATATGTAGAAGTTACTGTGTGCCAGCTAGACTGGTTCTTCTGCATGGGCTTCTATGCTTTTCTCGGCAAGGAAAGGTGGGATCTTTTGTGTATAAGTGTTGAAATCTTGCATATTTTTAAGTTTGTAGAATTTTCTTTTACTAGAAGGTCCGATTGTTGTTTTAGGCGCAAGAATTTTTGTATCAAGGTGTTCTTCCTTATTTCTAGTGAAGAGAATCAGGGCTTTATGAGAAAAAATATATCCAGTTCATGACGATTTCTACACAGTTTTGTTTGGTTTGGGGGGAAGAAATAGGATGCAGATTTTACATCACGTGAAACTAAAATGTTGATCCTCTAACTAATACAGTAATACTTGGGCCTAAATGCAAATAAAGGGCCAAGGACCACCACTTTCTTAATCAAAGTAAGAGCAATCTTCTGCAGAGCGCTAACATGATGGCTGAAGAGGCAGCGCTGGCCTTGGAAGAGGTCGAGAAACTAGTCAACGAGCTCGCAATTGAGAAGGAGACACTTGAGTCGGCGCACTCGTCACACCTCAAAGCAGAAATGCAACGGCTCGATGATGTCGTGGAGAGGGAACATGGGAATCAATGTCTGGAGCAAAAGTTGAAGCAATCACAGGAGTTGCACACCTTTTAAGAGAAGCTTGCAACTGCAAATGATGTTAAACTGAAGTTCGACACTGCGCCTTCCTTTCTTAACTCTCTGAAAGGGAAGTTAGTTGCGTATATGGAGACCGAGATCGTCCAGGATGAGAAGCAAGTGTTTGTTCGGCCAGACACTCTATCTGCGGCAAAAAAAGAGCTCGGGGAAGCGAAGAGCATCATCAAGAAGGCGAACGACGAGGTAAACCGTCATAGAATTGCAACATTTTCCATCAAGTTTGAACTGGAAGCAGAAACTTCCATACTATCGGTGGAATAGTGGATAATGTTGGAGGATCGCGATAAATCAAATCAGCCGCAAGAAATCAACTTACCCAGCTGCTTGAGCATTCCTCCTCCTCTTCTTCTTCCTCCAAAGCTTGTCACCAGATTAGTGTGATTGTAAAGCCAAAGCCTGAATGGACTGCGAATAAAACTCTGGACTGCGAACATCAATGGACTGCGGACATCATGCTCATGGGCATCGTTAGGAGCTTCAAATTGTCACTCTCACACTAATCGACTGAGACTACTAGCCTCAGTGGGTGAATTCCTTCCATATTCTCAAATGTGTATCAATCTTCATCATGATACAATCTCTCTCTCTGAATGATCTTGTATAGTGGCTCTGTGATGATGGACAAATTTAGACATGCATGTTGAATTCAGTGGAGAAAGTTCGTTACGACCTTGTCCTTTAACTCTTTAAGGGAGTTATAATTTCTTTATCATGTTTGCATGATCTTCTTCCTGTTTTGAAAGAAGGATTGGGTCATGACAGTAACACATTTGGCATGAATCAACTCAATATTTCACTTGAAAGAACCACTTTCAACTCAACTTGAAGTTTTCTCGATCAAAATTGAAGCCTTTGATTTCAAATTGAGGCCAGCTCACTTGATCTCAACTCTCTATCACTCTTATACGTGATGTATCTTCCTAAGTATGTGATCATGGATTATAACCATATACTTGTTATCAATTCTTCTATTAACCTACATTATGCTCATGAGGGAATGATATCTTTGATTTATATAACTTAGTTGATTAGTACGTGGAAGAAATTTCAAGAAATTTTGTAAAAAAAATTAAGCTCAATAGTGGTGGTTACACAAATTTTATGAATAAGTAAATTCCTCGAGTCGACTGGGAACAACATTGGCTTGAGCTTGATCTTTGTTAATTAATTGACTTTGAGATGAAGATTCTGCTAAAGTCTATGAGTTTGAGATAATTTGTTTATTATAAAAAAGAAAAGATGATCTTACTTCAAAGCATTGCAACAATAAAACTAAAAGATAAATGAAAAATTAGAGGTAAATAAAGACAAAAACGTCGGGATAGGGAAGATAACAATAATTTTTATGTTTACTTAAATTATAGTTTAGTTCAATGTTGTTTAAACAAGGCAACACTCGAGTCAATGAGTCAAGTCAGTGTGGCTCAAGCTTATAGTGACATGCCTCGTTATGCTAGGCTCACGGGTAATTTATCAATTCGAGCCTGAGATGGCTCACAAGTCAGCTTGCTTAAGTATGCATTTATTTACATCACTTTTAAGACAATGGGGGCCGATTTGGTCGTTGTTCTAAATTCCATAATAAGTCAGCACATCTAATTCAGCATGTCAACTAATTTACTTGTTTCAATAATCACAATTATGTAACATGTTAACTATTTTACTTGTTTCAATAATCACAAGTATAATTCACCTTGACATATACGAAATTAGCGTTGACGCAGAGAGCAAGATTGCTTGGAAGGGTCCATGGTGTTGTAGTCCATGCCACTAAAGCACTGTTGTCTGGATCACCTAGGATGGAAAATGAAACATAGAGGGCAGGGTCCACAACATCCTGTGCAACAAGAGAATATTCAAAACAATAAGAAAAAACTATTCTTTAGGAGGAACTGCAAGGAAAAGCCATCAAAAACCTTATAATTGAGCCCAGTTTCAAAGTTTGAGAGTGGAGTCTTGCAACCAGTGCTGTAAGGCATAACCTGCAAATGAAGTGAAGCACGTAAATAGTGCTTATATACCTAATATAATCTAAAGGAGAAGAGAGTGGTTGCAGTATTCATCATTGATCAAACCTTGAACCCACGATAGACAAGGCCTTTGTCACAGAGCTGGGAGAAGACCCACCAAATCACCTCCATGAACTGGGGATTCATTGTCTTGTAGTCGTTCTTAAAATCGATCCATCTACCAGTCCTCGTGACGATATCCTCCCACTCCTTGACATACGTAGTGACAATGCTTCGGCACTCCTCGTTGTAGCGATCGATGCCCATGGCAAGCACGTCGTCCCGGATTTTGATACCGAGCTTCTTGTCGATCTCGTGCTCCACGGGGAGTCCATGGCAGTCCCAACCGAAGCGGCGCGTGACGTGGTAGCCGTTCATGGACTGGTAGCGAGTGACAACGTCCTTGATGGTGCCGGCGAGAATGTGTCCATAGTGAGGGAGTCCGGTGGCGAAAGGAGGGCCGTCGTAGAAGACGTATTCTGGGAGGTGCTCCGTGCGCTCCAGCTGCGTCTTGAAGGCTTGGATGGTGTCCCAGAAGAAGAGGATTTGCTCCTCCTGCCTGGGGAAACAGAAGTCCTTGCCCTCGCAAACATCCTCCATGGCGAACGATTCAGGAAACGGGAGGAAAATTCAGTGCGGCGATCTGCGGCGTTTGCGATGCTGTGGAGGATTCGGCCTAGCAGGGGGGTAGGGTTTTGGGACACGCAACGACTTTTAGGCTTCGTTTGGAAATGCTTTTTGACACCAGTCCAACGGGGACCATTTCAAAACGGCAAAATGAGTGTGTTTGGAATTTAAAAATGTCGTCCTAAAATCGTCATCATTTAGGGCTCCCCACCTGTAACCCCCAGGTTTTTTTCTTATAGTTAAATCAAGTGGGGTTGTGCTAGTAGAGGTGGATTAAATATTAAAGTTGCCGTTGTGTGGCGTTAGTGCGGAGGGCGTCACCGTTTCTTAATCGTCGTCGTCCGATGAGTTCGGTGCTAGGGAAGCTCGTGTGTGTGCGTATAGGCAATTTCCTTTATCAATTATAAATAAAAATACTTATATATATATATATGTACATATACGTTTGTATTTGGGCTTAAGTTTCATTTGGCTGCCTCATTTCCTTCTCCCCTCCCGATGCCCTCTGCTGCCGAGATCGATAGAGGGGCGATTTAGGGTTTGGCCGTCGAGATCGTCGGAGGAGGCGGTGTGGAGGTCGCCGGAGCTGGGTTTCTTCGTCAGATTGGAGAATCGAAGAGCTATAGCCGAGCTCTCCTCGGTTTGGGCAGTTTTGCGGCCTTGGATTGCAAGAAAACTTCTTCATCTCCCCCTTCTCCTTCTTCTACTGCCTTCTTACCCCAGCTTTACTTCTTCTGTATCTCTTATGGAAGCTGCTGCTTGAGTTTGATTTACAAATTTCTTTGGGGTTTTCTCTCCCTGCTGCCTTACACTTGTTGCTATACATGGAATTTGCTGAATTTATTAATTATTGGGTTCTTATGCCTGCTGCCATACTTGTGCTGCTATACTTGAGAATCTAGATAAATTTAGGGGTTCCTTATGCCCTTATTGTTATGTAAGCCGCTGCCTTAGGTTGGATTTTATATATCACTCTGCTGCTACGAGGTCGCTTTGTTCGATCTTTTGCTGCTATGTGGTTTCTTGTTTAATTCCTTGTTGATTATATGGGGGCTCCTCCCCTTGTTGAGTTGAGTTGCTGTCGTTGTCCTGTTGCCGTGGTTTGCAGTTGTTGTGCTGTTTGGGTGATGCTACCTTGGCCTTGGGTAGCATAAATTCCGATCTTTTATAGTTTGGGGTTGTTGTATGCTTAATTCCTTGTTGATTATATGGGGGGTTGCTTCTTAAGTTTTGATTTGTTTGGGGGCTGGTGATTATACTCAAATTCAGGTTTATTTATTTATGTGGAAGGGAGGGGCTGCTCCTTGTTGAGTTGGACTGCAGGTATGCTGTCGGGTTGTTTCTTATACTTTTTAATTGGGGGCTGCTATGCTCTATGCTAGGGGCCACCTTTGTTTTCCTTGTCTAAATAAGGGCTGCTGCTATGCTTTTCCTAAGGGGCTGCTTCGCTTCACTCTTGTTGGGTTTCATTACTTGCAAAATAATTCTGCGCGCTTCGATTACAAGTAGCTAGAAATGGTCAATATTATGGTGGTTCTATTTGCTAACTCCTCGGCACACTTTATTGGTCATGTTTTATTAGATGCTAGCTGCTATGGTTGGGTGAATCCTTCTGTCCCTCTTTTATATGCTAGCTGCTATATGCTTAGCTTTGTCCCGATCCCGAGCTAATCCTTGATGGTTTATTCTGGTTGATTTTGTTCCGGATCATGTATATTCTTGGCTAAATTTTGCACCTTCATCCTCTGCACTTGTCATTCTCTGCACTATCCAGTTGGGGTTTTAAGATGGGGATTGCTATGCTTTAAACCAATTGGGGGTTTCAATTTTATTTAGGGGTTGCTATGTATATATGATCTTCCTTATGGGTGTTAGGATGATGTTTATATAAGCCACTTTAGGAAGCTATTCTCGAGTTTTTGTTCAATTGCTGTTATATAAATTGTGGGTCGACTTCAGGTTGCAAGCCTCGATAATTCAAGTTGTGTAATTGATTCCTAGCTCAAGCTTATTCTTGTTATGTGGCATTCAGTTGCTTCGGTTATATAGCTTTGGTTATAAGAGAATATGGATGTCATGTTCAGCAATTATACTTCAATGTTGGTTGAGTTACAAGGTCATTCATATTCTCACACTAGTAGCCTAGCTGTTGAGGTCATTTATTTGCTCGTTTCACCTCCCTGGGATTGCATGTTTCTCCAGAACTTCAAATCTTCCTTATATAAATATATCTTTTGATTGTTTCTCCTTTTTCTGCAAGTGAAGTTCTGTCTGTGGTCTTCCTTGTGTTCTGATAGGTTCTCTCTGAAGGGTCGTTTCCGTGTAATCTGCCTTTTTCTTCTGGGTATTTTAAACCCTTTCTGACTTAGTCTTCCATGTAATTTTTGTGTTAACTTTCTCAGCGAAGGGTAATGTTTCCTCTTCACTGTCTTAGCAATCTGATTGAATGTAAGGATTTCTTTTTAGTGGTTGTGGGCTGCAAATAGCGGCCCTTCTCCTTAGTGACTGTGTTTCTTGAAGCTTAGTTATACTGGGCTCTCTTGTTGGTTGTGTCCTTCATGTAGTAGTAGTCCCCTTGGCTCGAAGTTGCTGGGTGATTGGAAGTCTTTCATTTCAGTCCTTTCTTCTTCCTTGTCTGCCTAACCTGTTGATTTTAGGTTAGTGGATGTCGTGTTTCCCTTTTTGGGGTCTTGATTGGTGTTCTGGGTTCTTGATTCCTGCGGTCATCCCCCTTGGAATCTGGATAGCTTCTATACCTGTTTAGTTATGCTACCAGGTAGTCTAATAAGACTCCCCTAGGTTTAAAAAAGTTTGCTCGCCCTAAGATCATGCAATTACTTCTTCTTCTTTTATGAAGTTTCCCGTCGACTTTGATATGAGTCTTTCTCGTCGACTTTGATATAAGTCTTTCCCGTCGACTTGATATAAGTCATTCTCGTCGACTTTGATATAAGTCTTTCTCTTCGACTTTGATATAAGTTCTTCTCGTCGATTTCTTCGCTTATTCTGAATTGTTTCCTCATATATTATATATTCTTTCGTCGGGTGATCCCGGGTATCTTAAGCGATGTTACCAAGCATTTTAGTCTTTTCGTTGAGACTTTTAGATGAAGTTATGCTTTATTCTTTGAGTTGTCCGGTATTTGATTGGTGACCGGTTATGGTATTGTTTCGTGCCTTATTCGTCGTACTGTTACAAGAAGTTCGTTGGGAGTCAAGTTTGGACTCACCACGTGTTTTCAAATGAATCGTTGAGTAGTGTTTATTTCCTTGTGACCTTATTCTTAGGGTGTTATGGTGCGGATATCTCGGGTTATGTCCCGTGTCTTAATTGAAACTTAATTCAATTATTTAGAACCTTTGTCTTAAGCCTTGCACGGTGGGTAGTTTTGGGTGACAGTGGACCACCCTGTTTTGACTTTTTGAGTGGCAGTGGACCACCCTGTTTTGGCTTTTTGGGTGGCAGTGGACCACTCTGTTTTGGCTTTTTGGGTGGCAGTGGACCACCCTGTTTTGGCTTTTTGGGTGACAGTGGACCACCCTGTTTTGGCTTTTTGGGTGGCAGTGGACCACCCTGTTTTGGCTTTTTGGGTGGCAGTGGACCACCCTGTTTTCTTTTGAGCTGATCAGTCTCAAGTTCTTAAGCACATATGCTTATATATGTGTATTATGATAGTATATGTATGACCATCACCTCTGAGACGCATGGCGGACGCGTGGTGGGCTTCGATTGTGTTGACTATTACCTTCTGGTGCAGGCTTTTCTTCTTACCGAGTGCACTCGTTTGAGCTTGCTCGGGTTGTTGTAAGATTATAGATGTTTATCTGCTTAGCTTTTCCTTCCTGCACTCTTTTACTTCTGATGCTGCTAATCTTGGTTTTCTTGCACCCTTTTGGGCTGAGGCATTCTTTTCTTATGAATGTCTCAGGTTCAGGTCTTTAGCTGCCGCAGGTGTTAGTGCAGCGTCGTTCAGGTCTCCTGTCGAGGCCCTTCCCCTCTTCTACGTAAGAGGCAGTTTCTTTTTGTTATTTTCCTTCTTCCCTGCGGGTTCGTGTCAGTTGTTGGCGCCCGTATGGCTTTTATCTTTAGATCACTTGCTAGTAGTGTTGCTGTTACTCTTGGGTTGTTTACCTACTTGCTCTCTGGGAAGCTTTATGCTAGGATGCATTAGTTACTTTCTTGATATAAAAATGTCATCCTTGCATATCAGGATTTTTTATATATAAATGTCACATATTTTGAAAATCGTAGAAAATCCTTTCTTACTATGCTAAACATAGATATGTGCATATCATTTCTGGGATGTTTATTTTCATGCTCATGTAGGCTAAAAACAAACCTATTTTTCCGCTACGTATGTATAGATTTCTACTTGTGGACTAGATGATCCACCGGACCGAGGGACGCGGTCTTAAGCTAAAATGAAAGAAAATCTCTCTTTTAATCCAAACACATATATGTCTTTTATAAAATTATCGTAAGGAGTGTTGCCTGAGCGTCTGTAGTCGTCTCCTGCAAGCGTGGCATCACGACGCGTATTTTCCCCTTGCTCTGATAATATGTATTATATTCGTGGGAAAAATGCGGGTTGTGACACCACCCGTCAGAGTGTCATTTTTAAAAGTGTCATTTCTTCTTTATTTTGGTTGCATATATGTTATATAGGGTGCGTTTGGTTGAGCTGTTGCTGATGAAAAGCTGCTGATCAAAAATGGAGTTTTGAAAAAGAGCTGTTTCTGAGAAATAGAGTTTTGTCAAAAAAAGCTGTTTGGGTCAAATGGAGTTTTTAGTGCTTATTGAAATAGAGTTTTGAAAATTTTGTACATACCAAAAACAGTCTAGCAGTACACGAACATAAATATGATAATTCTACTCTCCACCATTGTAGCGGTTATGAAGCCACTTTATGTTCGTACCCTCGTGTAGGAACATAAATGTCTCTTTATGACCTTTGTCCAACAAAAATGTGATGGCAAAGTCTTAGGCTTCGTTTGGTAAGGTGGCGGGAGACGGAGCGGGAGAAAGCGGGGCGGGTGTTGGAGACGGAGGTGAGGGCGGGTGTTGGAGACGGAGCGGGCGGCAGGCTTTTTCCAAGCGTTGCGGGAGCAAACGCCGCAAACGTCGCCGCACGGCATTTGTTTTTCCGCCGTGCGGTGGCGGTTGCTCCCGCACCGGCGCTCAAATGCCCCCCAAACGAAGCCTTAGAATTTCTCGTTCGCTACAACTTCGGGGTATCCACTTAACCGCTTTAATGCCTGAGTAATAGTATAATGATTGCTCTTCGGATGTCCCTGAATGCATCGACTGATGGTCCTTGAAGATTCTGTCAAATCTTCTAAGACTGAGCTGGTGGCACTTTTCTTTCCTTTCTTCCTCTTCCCCGCCGATGTGACCTCGGGGGGAGTTGGTGCTCCATCATCCTCCTGCGTCATGCTCCTCACCGGACAACTCTCTCTCGTCGATGGACTAGCGGAGAAGATTCCTTATGCTAGGAGTGGTAGCATGAGTCCTCCGGCAATTACTGAATCGAACATCGTCCTCAATCGTTCCTCTAACTCAGGGGGGGGGGGGGATGCCAGCATTCTAAACTTTCTGGCCGCTGGGACAACCTACAATATTAATTAGGAAGGGTCAAATGTAGAACATAAAATGGATCATCATTATTAAAAATAATGAATGCCTTCAATCTCTCAGTCCACCACTCGTCTGAAGCATCTATAGTCTTTGTAGTAGGATTCCAACTCAAACCAGTCTTATCACGTTTCAGCTCACTCCAAATTCTCCACTCCTTCAAATGATCTCATTTGTTCTTCATTTGAACCTTATCGTATTGTTTTCCAGTTTTATGGTGGAATTTCGTAGTCACATTTACACAACCCTCTTTGCTAAAATGAGTTGTCGGTTGGTTACCAAGCTCTATTTCTTGAATTCATATGTCACAAATAATCATGACATCATTTGCATCTCATATAGCAGAGACACCGTCTTTTGGCTTACCCGTCTTAAAAAATTCAATTCTCAAATAAGCACACAAAATATTAAATTCAAAACACATACAAACATACACACACACACATATATCATATACACACACATACAAACACACACACACATATAAACACACACACACACACACACATATAACACAAACATATAACATACACACACATATATAAACATACACAAAACACACACACACATACATTTACAAACACACAAAACACACACACATATAAAATATACACACAAAAATAACACAAACATATACCACATACACACACACACACATATATACAAACACACACACACACACACACACTACAAACACACACACATACACACACACACACACGCACACACATAAATACAATGTAAAAAAAATATCACACTTAATGCCTCTCGCCGGGCCCACCTTCTTCTTCCCCCAAAAAATAGCTCCCGCTCGTTTTTCCCTCCACCAAAAAGCCCTCCTTCTCGCCAGCAGGTTCTCTACAAGCAGGTTCTCGCCAGCAGGTTCTCTACAAGCAGGTTCTCGCCAGCAGGTTCTCGCCGGCGCCGTGGAGAGATTGTCAACATGGCTACCAGTGAAGTGATGGAGGAGGACGAGCTGACCCAAATGAAGGTTTATTCCGTTTTTTTTTTGTTCTGCTTTTTTTCATGGTCGCCTATGGTCTTCCTGTTTTTCTGTTTCATTTTCGGTTACCTGCATTTTGTGATCCTCGTTTTGTCCCACGTAAGGCCTTCCTGCATTTGTGTTATGTTTTCATGTTCTGTATTTTAATTGTCCGGCCGGATATTTATACAGGAGTAAAAATATTCAAAGATATGCTTCTATAAACGGGCCGGACTATTTTGCTGTTCTGTTATTTATGCTATTTTTTTGCAAAAAATTGTTTTCTCTCAGTCCAAGGACACTGTGCAATTTCAAGTTGTCCATTCGGAGGAGGAGGCATACGAAATGTATTGCAACTATGCACATAAAATGGGCTTTAGCGTGCGCAAACATGTGTTGTACTGGATACATACTCAGATTATTAAGGCGAGGGAGTACACTTGTTCGAAATCGGGTCTTAAGCGCTCCACACCAAAGCTGGATGGTCCAATAAAGAACCACAGACTAGATACTAGAACTGGATGTTTGGCCTGTTTACATTTCAGCGTTGATAAAGAAGGTAAGAATTGGACAGTGTCGAAGTTCGTGCAGGAGCACAATCATCCACTAGTTGTACAAAAATGAAAGTCATTTGCTGAGGTCTAGCCGAAAAATATCCAAGGTTCAAGCTAGTCTATTAAAGAACATGACTAGTGCTGGCATTAGAACGGTTGATGCGTACAATTTCTTAGCTGAGGAGGTTGGTGGTCATGAACATGTCGGTTTTTGTAAGAGCGATGCGTACAACTATGTTCAAAGGGAGAGGGCAGCTCTTATAGAAGTTGGCGACTCTTCTACTTTGTTGAAGCTACTGAAGGAACAACAAATGAATGATAGCATGTTCTCTTATGACGTGCAAACAGATGAGTTCAACAAGCTCAAGAGTTTTATCTGGATGGATGGACACAGTAAAGTAGACTATGACTGCTTTGGAGATGTAATTATATTTGATACTACATATCGGTTCAACAAATATAATTTAGCTTGTGCTCCGTTTATTGCGGTAAATCACCACTGGCAGAATGTGTTCGTTGCCGGCGCCTTCGTAGCAGAGGAAACAATTGATTCATTTTGCTGGGTATTTGAGGCCTTTTTGAGATTTGTTGGCGGCAAACACCCATCAACTATATTTACCGATCAAGATCAAGCGATGGCGGTCGCTATTGCTAGAGTTTTTTCTGACAGCCGTCGCCGTTTATGTCAGTGGCATATAGCCAAAAAAGCACCTTCAAAGGTTCCAACCTTCAATCTAGATAAGTCTGTTCGAGATTTATTTTATCATTGCATGAGCAAATGCGATACGAAGAATGAATTTGATGTTCATTGGAGTTCATTGATGTCAAGGGGTAATTTGAAGGACAACAGGTGGTTGAGTGATTTGTACAAGATCAGAAATAGATGGTCAACAGCTTTTAATAAGGAAAGCATAGACCTTGGGATTTTATCCACTCAAAGAAGTGAATCCGCAAACAATGTTTTGCATGGTTGTTCGAAAGCTACGAGTTCTTTAGTTGAGTGTTATAAAGGTATGAAAAAAATGATTTCATCTTGGAGGCGATCCGAGCATGACGAGGACTTTCGTTGCAAACAAGGTAGTATTACACTAAAGTTCCAAAATTGTCTTTTGCTAAAACAAGCATCCAAAGCTTATACTCGGAAAATATTCTCTATCTTTGAACGAATTTGTATGGATGGTGCTTTAAATGTATGTATTGTAGATGAAGTTCGATATAGTGATGAACTTAATCTTTATGTCACAAAGCATTGCGATGGGGGAGACAATGATAAGCAATGGATCGTTAAAGTTGAGTCAAGTACATTCCATGCCGAATGCTCTTGCAAAGGATTTGAAACTAAGTGACTCTTATGTAAACACATTTTACGAGTATACAACTAAAAGAATGTGAAGCTTATTCCTAGTAAATACATACTCAAGAGATTCACCCTCATGGCCAAGCAGGGGATTTACTTATCTGGGACCACATGCATGAATGACTCGCAGTCCAATTTGGTGTTTAGAAACCACCTTATCCGATTCACGTATGATTTAGCCAAACGTATTGAGAATTGTACACTTGCGAAGGAGCACGTCGTACAAGTCATGACTGATTTGGGCAATAATGTAGAAGAAATTGTGGAGAAGGATGAGAGGTCGAAGAAAGGTTTTGGCGACAACAATATCAGAAAGGAAGGTGAATTTAGAGATCCGGCGACTGTACGTCCCAAAGGTTTATCGAACGCAAGGCTAAAAAGTTATTTCGAGAAACCGTTAAAGAAACAAAGTAATACTTTTCATTTAGTTTTAAAAAATTTAGCTGCTTTTACTTTTACTTTAATGGCTAAGCTACACATTTTTTTGTGCAGGGAGGAAAGTAAACGCCAAAGACAAATTGTTTGCACCTACAACAGTCAAACAAGCCGTCGAGGAGTTCAATTTCATTGGGAGCTCCACATTTGAAGGAGATTCTACCTCAATTGCCGATCAAACATGTTTTGATGTAAATGATGAATTATCATTGAATGTGCCGCTTGATTTTAGGAGCGTGCCTGATATATTGAAGTAGTGATTGTAAACGATGACATTATGTTCTACAATTGGTTTTGAGCAATATATTTTGTAAAACATTAGAATGACTGTGGCGGTTGATCCAGTAGCTAGCCAAAAAAAAATCTGGGAGCAGTTTATTATACGATTACTTTGTATAAACTGTTCGGTTTTTTATATAAAAAGGAATATATTACTACAAAACAGCACAACACAGCTTTTATACGATTATAGAATCAACTAAATCTGTTCTAAAATCAACCATAACAACCATAATAAACATTTACAAAACAAGGAATATATTTAAAAAAAAACAGCACAGTTTTTTATATTACAGGATATATGACAGAATCAAATAAATCTGTTCTAAAATCAACCATAACTTTGCACTATTTTTATACTTGCACCAAAATTCTGCACTGTTTTTGTACGATTCAATGTTATACGATTCAAGACATTAAACATTTAAGAATGTCATAAGCGATCTCCGCTCTGAATCTTGGCATATTCTTTTGTCAATCCTGACACTTGGTCCACGTGATCTTCCTTTTGCTTGTGACTGTCTCCATGTACTTCAAGACGAACATACCACAATCATGGCCGTTCCCTTGAGTCGGAGCTGAATGTGTTGGATCTTACGGCGCCCTTAGAGGGGGGGGGGGTGAATAAGGGAATAAAATTCTTTCTATAATTTTCAAGATAATTACTAAATTGTTTTATAATGAAGGAGATTGAAATAAACAATTTAGATTTAGAATTGAAAACTTAGAACACAATATAATAGAGATTACGCCAAATGATACAAATCAAGTAAACACAAAAGAGACATGATTATATATATGAAAAAGTGTTTACATAAATTTGATTTCTATATCGCTAGAAATCGGAGGCGTACAAATGTAAATTTCTTTTTGTTTACCAATCCTTCTCCCAAGGATCGGAAGGCTATCACTTGTCTCTCCCTAGACCAAGCCCAAGCCTATCCTCTAGATCTTCCCAAGATCTAGACGTAGCACACAAGGCAACGATTTCCCACCAAGCCACGCAAGGACTTGGACGCTCCGCACAAGGAAGCGATTTTCCCCTAAGCCACGCAAGGACTTAGACGCTCCGCACAAGGAAGCGATTTTCCCTACCAATACAAAGTAAAATGTATATAAATAAAAATACAAGATAAAATAAGAACTCCCTAGAAATTCAGATCTCTGAAAGGAAGGTTGAAGCCTCGAGATGATCCTTGATGTAGAAGCGCGTCCGATCTCGTCTTCAATTTCAAACCTTCTCAGCATAAATGGGAGTTCATGAGGTTCTGGAGCTCTCTGGATGGAATGCACTCAGGAAGGGACTTAGAATCTTTAGTGGTTGAAATGCACGAACACAAGGTGTCAATTTATAGAAAATCGCTGTCGGAATTCCGACAGTGACTGTCGGAATTTTCCGACAGCGCAAAACTGCCGGTCGTGGTGCTATCGTGGGCAGTTGTTGTAACCTCCGAGCTGTCGCCTGGGCGACATCGATGTCGGATTTCCGACATCTCAAAACTGCTTTTCGTCGTGCTGCCGTGGGGGAAAGTAGTTGTAACTTCTCTGCTGTCGCCTGGGCGACATTGACTGTCGCCTGGGCGACATTGACTGTCGCTTGGGCGACAGTGACTGTCGCCTGGGCGACATCTCCTCTTCATTTTTGCCATCCGAAACTTCTCCAGACTGTAGATTGAGTCGTTCTCATCTCCTAAATGGGGTGGCACATTCCGTAACTCTTCCTGGATTGAAAGTTATGGCCATTTTAAGATCAGCACACAAAACTCATCCAACCTGAGACTTGTCGTTCTCGGATCATGCCCATGAACGAGGACTTGTCTCCTCATTGAATCTATACAACCTGGCCACTATAAACACACAAAAGACTAGATCAAATACAACACGGTATTTGTTATTCTCAAACCAAGAGATGCGGAAAGCAAGCTCCAACAATCTCCCTCTTTTGATAATAACAAATACCCATATGAGAAATTAGTGAGTTTATAGATAAGTGCGATAAAAGATATGCATGAATAAAAGGTTTACTGCGTGACAGATTTTACTCCCCCTAAATATATATGTCACTAGATTTCTCATTTTATTCTCCCCCTTTTGTTATTACCAAAAGTGGGTTGTCATGATCGAGCAATAGACGCTTTCCATAAAAACTTTTTAATATACTCTCCCTAATTTGTATTCTCCCCCTAAATGTATGCTCCCCCTAAATGTTATAATTAATTGCAATGGTGCATTATTTAATTATTCTCCGCTTAATCTTCTAGATTTCTTGAATTAATCTCCCCCTTTTGGTATTATCAAAAGAAGGTGGGGTGAGGGTAGTAAGGAGACATTTAAATAACAAAGCATGATCGAGCTTTTAAATATATGAAATGATAAAGAGTTGAAGCATAGTATATAAAAGAGATTTCAAATAAAAAGATAAGAGTTGTAAGCAAGCGGAAGATTATAAGAAACATCATTTTTGTAAGCATGAAAAGCATAAGTAAAAATATGAGTTTTAGTTCAAAATTGAAAGATGTTTTAACCTTTTTGAAATCTCAAAGTTTTTCATAAAGATACCAAGCATGAAATGAACATATTAAAGAGAGATTATACTACAATGTTACTTAATTTTAAGTTCAAGAGATACTAAAACATTGTAGAGATCATGATAGGTTATCTAGTGCATTTTTATATAAAGAGTAGTATAGATAAAGCATTAGAATCCAATACTTATGAGAAGAAGTGTTATGAAAGACAATGATGTGCACATAAGTGTATTTTGGGCAATGTTAACAATTGATTTAAATCATCAAAATACAAGACATATGTAAAGTAAAGTGCACAATAAAACATAAGTAAATTACTTTCACACACTTTTAATGCACATAATTTTTTTTTTTAACAAAGTGGTGTAATAACTAAGGTTTGCACAAACCACTTTACTATTCTTTCCAAGGTGCTCAACCTCACAATGCTTATGAAGACTTATCAGGAGGTTCAAGTAGTGCTTGGAGGAGTTATATTTGTCTACATATATATATTTTTTTGTTCACATTTGTGAGACAACATTCTCCGAATACACTTGTTTTGCAAACCCAATTTTTTTTTTAAACTTTTAACCACTTTTCTAAATTTCATAAGTGCAATTCAAATGTAGTGTAGGTAAAAAAACTTATGCAAGTTTTAATTCATTGTACAAATACAATACACAAGCAAGCATTTTAGATTTAGACACACATGTTGATTACCAAAATAAGTGAGTGAAATATATCATTATCAATCATAAAACATTTACTCATACTTAGAGGCATGCTAAGCTTGGTTCTACACATTTTTCAATACAATTGATGCACTTAAATAGATATATCAAAGCATGATAATCAAAATAATGTTCATAGAAATTTCAAGAAATAAATTTTAACATTGTAAATAATTCTAAATAATAGAATTCATACATGCTTGATATTGGCAATAAAGATCATACAGTTTTTTTTAAGTTTAATCATTTTTTTTAAATCAAATAAAAACAGAAAATCACAAAAACATATTTTTGTAATTTTTGAATTTTGAATTTTTGTAGTAGATTTTTCATAATAAAAAAAAATAACAAAAACATATTTTTGTATATTTTTTTAATTTTGAACTTTTGTAGTTGATTTTTCATAATATGATTAAAAACACAAATAGCAAAAAAAAAATTTTGTATTTTTGAATTTTGATCTTTTGTAGTTGATTTTTCATAATATAAATAAAACAAAAATAACAAAAGTCAGAAACACAACAAATAAGTAGAAAATATGAACCAACATATTTTTATGGATTTTCAGAAATTTTAAAAATCAGAAAATTCCAACACCCACGCTAGCGCCGGCGCTAGCGCTAGCGCTGGAAACAGTACTCGATTTTTTGAGAATTTTAAAAATCTGATTTTTTATTTTGATTAAGTGTCCTTAGAGTAGTTCCATGCTGAAATTTCAGAATTTTCAGAGATGTCTTGATTGCTCAAATTTGCATAAAACTTTAGCTTTTTCAAATACATGTGTTTTACAAAAACATTTAAGCTCAAAAAGATAAATTATGCAAACACATGAGGACATTTTTATTAAACAACCCAAAATATGCATGATTTAAGTGATAAGTAAATAAAATGTTCATGCAGTACGTAATATAGGTATGTCCTAAGATTAGAAACTACCCCGACTAAATGTCTACACCCTAGCCCCGTACTAAGTGACGGATGGGCATGAGGAGCTGCACGCATGCCGTAGGTTGGGGTGTTAGTCTCATATGCACACACTAGAGAACACTCAACCTAGCACTCTTTCCCCCCAGTGCCTCGCAAGGCCCCACTGGAACCCTCCCTAGTTAAGGACAAGACATGACTTAGAGGTTAGGTCTCTAATGCATACAACCCTACGCCCCCGCTATTGTGAGATATAAAGTCATAGGTGAAATAATCTTTTGGACAACCTATGCTTTTAAATCTAAGGGTTGATATAAAAACTATGAGTTTTGTTTAATGTGATGAGTTATATAAATCCGCATTGCTTTTCTACTTTTTATGAGATGACGAAATGAGATAACTAGCACAATTACTAATATTCAATAAGTGACAATGCTAGTATGATGAGTTTTGGGTTTCATGTCATGTTATAAGATTAATATTAATATTGCATGTATTTCAAAATAGAATTTCAAATTATAGATCTAGAACGGAGTGATGATTTAGTTTGATTTATACTTTCATTACAAAGTTGATTCTAGAGTCTACAAATATGAGAGATACATGCAATCACTAGCAAACCAAATCAATACATCAAATAATGTAAAGAAAACATTATTCATAATTTTTATCATAAGATTCATAATTCCTATTATCGATTTGAGATATGTCTTGATAGAACATGAATTATGATTTATGATTATAGACAAATTGGCATAGAATATATCTCAGATCATCATGATGTATGTAAATTCTAATTCTTCTAGACTTGTGATATAGTGATATAGTGATCTTCTTTGAATAAGCATGTTTGATTTTTAAGCCTAGAAATGATGATCATGTAAACATATTAAAGACAAAGATCACATATAGAATGTTTTGAAATTTATAATAAAATTTGCATTCAATAATTGAATCTATTGATCTTTGGTTTTGCATGATAATATATGATTTATGATATAATATTCATATATATATTCTAATGATTAATCCATAAACTATGTGTTTGTTGGAATTTTAATATTCTATATAATTTCAAATCACATAGTTATCATGAAAGTTGAATAACATTGTAAGTGTTCTACCCAGCATAAATATATAAGCATAGACCAAGAAGCAATGCTAGGATGATGAGTTTGAATGCAATGTTATTACATAGGATTAATGGAGATTATGTTGCATGAAATATGAGAAGTTTTCAAATTAATTTTCTTTAGACCTAGAATGAAATGATTAAACTTTTGATTTGATCTTAATGATACAAGATGATTCTAAGGTCTAAGTTACATGCAAACATAGGTGACACACATCACACACATAATATAAAATATGAAATAATTATTCTAAGGATAGCGTGTGATGAAAAAATTCATAAACACAGAAATTTCCAAATCAAGCAAACTAAGATAGCTTTTAAAAACGGAGTTGTAATTGGGAAAGTTGACAGCACCAAGAGAACTCAAATGAACAAGCCTAGATTGCCATTGGATGGAGATTTTTGTGCTCTTTCCAAAAATATATTAAACGCAAAAATCAGGCGAGCGGATCAAACGATATGGATGTTTGAAGTTTTGATCGTAAACTCGCATTTTTGAAAGATTTAAACATGCGTTTAGATGAATTTTTATTTTCAATTTTTCTAGATAATATTCTTCATTATAAGGGCTATCATATGCAGCAAAAAAAATAGAAGATTATCATAACATTGCGCATTTTAATTTTTAGCTTAAGCCCTTTAATAAACCATTTAAATCCATTTAAAAAAAAAAATTCATTAGTCTTAAAAAAAAAATTTCAATATTCAAATGATAATGTTAATTCAAGACATAGATGGATAAATGATTTAAAAAGGATAAAGAACAATCAAAGATGAGATATAGATCACTTTGAAAAATATATGACTTAATGTTATATGTTAGGCTTAAAATGTAAAAGTCATATTTCATAATATATCTAAGTGACCTTAGCGTGTTGGCTCAACAATAAGAAAAACAAATAAAAGAAAAAACAATTAAGCATATCATGAAGTAGAGTAATGATATTTCATATTTAATTTATTTCTACTTCATGCAATACGATAATTCTAATGAATAAGAGATTTAGGTATCCAAAGGGGACCAAGTGGGATGGTTCCTTTGGGTACCCAAATACATCGAGTAGGCTTTTGGAGAGAAAGTGATGAATGGGCCTTTACAAGTGGAGTTAGTGTTTCGTTTTTAATTTTGGGCCTCCATTCATACTTTGGTTGTTTTTCTTTTAAATTCATATTATGATTATATGACATCTTTACATGATTATATTTGTTTGAAAAATAATTCATTTGTGATTTATGTTTATTCAAATTATTTTTCAAAATAGATTGATGATGATAATCATAATGAATTTTATTATATGGATTCTTTGAAAGTTTATAAGAGTGATTGTCTTTCTTTAGAAGTGATTGTTGAAAGAGTGGGTTACAATATATTTTAAAAGATTGATTCTTATTTTGATGATTTTCATTTCCACTCTTTCTTATAGACATACTCTTATAATATGAAGGATTATATTTTATAGTTTGATTTTCATGAAAAGGAGTTTTTAAATTTGAGTCATGATTGAAAATATATTGAGACTTATAATAATGACTCTTAAGAATTTTGTGAGGATCATAATTCTTTTTGAAACTAAACTCCTTTTGATTTAAAGTATGAAAATGATCCTTTTTAGAAATGATTTTGTAAGTTAATTTATCCTTGTTATTCAAAATCTTATGATGAAATTCCTTACATGACATTTGAAATTTTTCAACAAAAGATTTTAATTGTATTAACTTGCAAGATAAAACATCATTTTCAATTATCAATTTTTCATTATGCCTTTTAGAAATTAAGAGCCCTTTTTCAATTTCCTTGAATTTTTCTTTTAATAAATTGCAATTAAGACAAGGAATAGGAATTTTAACTAAAGAGCGCGAAAGAGAATTTAACACATCAATATTTGATTCTACGTTATCGTTTGCTTTTAAAGATTTATTTTCTAAACGTAATTTTGAATTAGCAATTTTTAACTTTAAAATTTTGCGTTTAGCAAATTTAAGCATACGAGATGTAGAAATAGAATTTTTTACAAAAAGAGAAGATTTAGATTTTCTTACCTTGCAATAGTTTCCGTCTTCTCTTTTGCTTGATGTGTTGCCATCAACTGAGTCCAATATTGTGACGTTGTCTTCTTCATCTTCCTCTTCCAAACAAGAGTGTCCATCATCCTTTCCGCTTGATGAGCATTCTATGGATCCATCCTTTGTGTAGCTTTCTTGAATATTTGCATAGGCTTGCATATTTTCCGGTTCTTGTGAATGTTTCGTACCTGTAGAAGGAGAATCATAAGTTCTTTCAAGAAAACTCCAAATTTCATATGCGGTAGGTAAAGTATAAATAAGTTTGAAAATATTTTGGTCTAACGCACAAAATATACTATTCATAGATTTTGCATTTAAAATAATTTCGTTTCTAGTTAGTACGCTAGATGGCTTTTTAATAGTAATATTCCAAACTTTTTCATCTAAGGCCTTAAGAAAATTTTTCATTAATATTTTCCACCCATTATAATTTTCACCCATAAATAATGGTGGTGATAATACTTTTTCATTTATATTAAAATTTTCCCCACTAGTAGAAGCGAGATCATGATCAAGAGGCGCCATTATTCCCGGTTGTTAAGCCGATTTGGAATAACCTCCCTCTGATACCAATTGTTGGATCTTACGGCGCCCTTAGAGGGGGGTGAATAAGGGAATAAAAATCTTTCTATAATTTTCAAGATAATTACTAAATTGTTTTATAATGAAGGAGATTAAAATAAACAATTTAGATTTAGAATTGAAAACTTAGAACACAATATAATAGAGATTACGCCAAATGATACAAATCAAGTAAACACAAAAGAGACGTGATTATATATATGAAAAAGTGTTTACATAAATTTGATTTCTATATCGCTAGAAATCGGAGGCGTACAAATGTAAATTTCTTTTTGTTTACCAATCCTTCTCCCAAGGATCGGAAGGCTATCACTTGTCTCTCCCTAGACCAAGCCCAAGCCTATCCTCTAGATCTTCCCAAGATCTAGACGTAGCACACAAGGCCACGATTTCCCACCAAGCCACGCAAGGACTTGGACGCTCCGCACAAGGAAGCGATTTTCCCCTAAGCCACGCAAGGACTTAGACGCTCCGCACAAGGAAGCGATTTTCCCTACAAATACAAAGTAAAATGTATATAAATGAAAATACAAGATAAAATAAGAACTCCCTAGAAATTCAGATCTCTGAAAGGAAGGTTGAAGCCTCGAGATGATCCTTGATGTAGAAGCGCGTCCGATCTCGTCTTCAATTTCAAACCTTCTCAGCATAAATGGGAGTTCATGAGGTTCTGGAGCTCTCTGGATGGAATGCACTCAGGAAGGGACTTAGAATCTTTAGTGGTTGAAATGCACGAACACAAGGTGTCAATTTATAGAAAATCGCTGTCGGAATTCCGACAGTGACTGTCGGAATTTTCCGACAGCGCAAAACTGCCGGTCGTGGTGCTGTCGTGGGCAGTTGTTGTAACCTCCGAGCTGTCGCCTGGGCGACATCGATGTCGGATTTCCGACATCTCAAAACTGCTTTTCGTCGTGCTGCCGTGGGGGAAAGTAGTTGTAACTTCTCTGCTGTCGCCTGAGCGACATTGACTGTCGCCTGGGCGACATTGACTATCGCTTGGGCGACAGTGACTGTCGCCTGGGCGACATCTCCTCTTCATTTTTGCCATCCGAAACTTCTCCAGACTGTAGATTGAGTCGTTCTCATCTCCGAAATGGGGTGGCACATTCCGTAACTCTTCCTGGATTGAAAGTTATGGCCATTTTAAGATCAGCACACAAAACTCATCCAACCTGAGACTTGTCGTTCTCGGATCATGCCCATGAACGAGGACTTGTCTCCTCATTGAACCTATACAACCTGGCCACTATAAACACACAAAAGACTAGATCAAATACAACACGGTATTTGTTATTCTCAAACCAAGAGATGCGGAAAGCAAGCTCCAACAGAATGTACATATGACATGTCCCACCCGGGCAAACTTCAGGCCAAACATCACGGACATCGTCATATAGATCTGCAATCTATAAAACCAAAGAAAAACATTAGGCAACAAATATTTTCCATAACAACAAAGCGCAGGGGCGATTTAGTATACCAATGATCGAAGTTTTTCGTGGTGTGTAGGGTTTGGCAATGAATAATAGAAATACCAAATCTCCTCCTTCATACTACCTACTAATAAGGCCCAATGGCCATCTAGGTGTACTGGCATAAGTATGAATTCAGCAACTTGTACATTCGCTGGTGTTATGTGTGATATCAAGTGATGCACCGTCACCACACGACTCTTATAGTACTGCAAATAATTAGTGATGAAAATAATTAATTGAATATTTAGAAACAACTATAAGTCAATTGAAATAGGAATTATAAAATGCAACCGCATAATTAGGCGAGACATATAAAAAAGTCCAACATTTTGGTGAGGCAACCCTGCGACTGCTCAGAACAACAGCAAAGGCATCCAAATGAGTGTCACATAGCCATCCCTCTCCCAGGAGATCCTCAATTGCGGATCGGGACATGACAATATTTCCACTTTGTATTACTACGTCACTGTAGAAAGATTTTTTTTAGTGCAAGTAAGAATTAAAATTACTGAACTGGATCTACTATTAAACTTACTCTGCGGAGTAGCAAGACAATGTGGAATCTATGAGTGATCTAGCTGCTGTTGAAAGAGAAGTCCTGCCAGGAAATTGGATCCCCGAATGCCTATTTTCATCTGTTTTCCTCTTACACTTTTTTGAATCGGGGGTTGTTTCCTCAATACAAACTACATGATCTTTGGGGGTGGAATGTAACTGTGTTTGGGGGACAGGGGTAATATGTGGTGACGAGGCCGTTGCTTATGACTGTGTTAGCGTATTCGATTGAATGAGGGAATCCAAGTGATCGAATCTTTCTTTACAGAATGAATGTAACTGTCTAATTTCCTTAAAAAATCCTTCCTCAACTGATTCATTTCTTTCCGGATAAATTTTTTCATATGCCTCTCCTAGCTCTCCCCAAGCTTCAACTCCTTCGCCTTCTCCTTCTCCTTATTCCTCTCCTCCGCCAGCTTCCGAATCTTTTCTTCTTTTACCTTATCCTTCTTCCCCGGCCTTAATCTCCTCAACTCCTCGAAAGAGGACTCCTCCTCTTCATCACCTAAAAGATCTTGCTCCTTCTGGCTATACTGCGTGAACTTCGTTCGAACCTTAGTTGGAACAAACTTATTATCAAAAACAGAAATTCATGGATTCTCCAAACCAATAAAAAAACATAAAAGAAGTGATTACTTGACCAGTTTTAGATAGTTTAGCTGTTAAGTCAGAACAAAATTTAAAGCTGAATCCTCCTTTTGCAAACCAACGACATAGAGGGGTCTCCCGAGATCATTAAATGGGACTTGCATATTGGTGTGCTCGAAGAACCAAACCTAATATGAGACAAATTAGAGATAGACACATTAGTAAGATTAAATTTAATATTTGAAAGCTAGGTACTTACTACGAGGACAATCGAGCACCCTTATAGATAACCAAGGCTTGTTGGATCTTCCATATTGGAGCCGAGAGCATTCAATGCCTCAATTTGTGAATGCAGAAATGCGTGGACAGCTTGAGGCCAATTGAATCTCCTAAACTCATGTCGGCCTCCAAAATTCCGCAAGCACAAAGGAATTCTCAACGACTTCAGTGGAAAGAAAAACTTGCAAAGTACATACTTTACAAGTGCATCCACTCTTTCAAGTTCCAATGCAGGGGATATATCTTCACTTACTAGCCTATCTAGATCATTAAGAAGGTGGCTATGTTTAGCATCGGAATATGGAACTCTCTTGAATTTGAACACCTCTCCATGGTTGGGAAGGCCTATTATTAGTGCCACTTCATTCACAGTAAGTTTTAGATAGTATCCTCCCATCCTAAAAGCCTGCTTATCCGGGCTAAACAATTTAATAAGTCTGTATAACAAGGGAATATTTTGGGGGAGCTCAGGGAGCGAGAAGAAGTGCAGGAGCCCAACATCCCTTAGAGAGGCCTTCGACTCCTCAGTCATAACATCCAAAAGGGGTTGAGCAAACTTCTTAAATGTGGAAATGACACATCTACTATTCAAGTAGGTACCCATCTACAAAATCAAAAAAACAACTACAATTTGTTTTAGTCTGCATATAAAAAAACAACAACAAAAAATCTATTTTATCTTTAAACTTCAGAAAATAGGGTCAGGTGGCAAATAATCCAAGTGGCCAGCCGGCCGGTTATGCATAACTCCGGCCGGATTTGCATAGTAAAGGAGACAAAAAAATAAGGATTTTAGCATCCTACAACCAACAAAGCATGTAAACCTCTTGTATGCATAAATTGCAAAATAGCATAACATGAGATGTTTTCTAGTTTATTGATATTCCACCATCACTCGATTTGCCCATCTATGTGCCTTAACATATGCAAAGATTCAAGTCAAAAAATCAAAACATGAATATGAGTACAATGCAAATGATCATATTACAACAAATTGATAAACAAAGATACAGACAATGCAAATGATCATATTCATAGATCGATCATAGCATAATTTGCAACTGGGATCAGGAGATTATACATTGCCATTGGGATCAAAAAAATTGGGATCAGTAGTTCATACAATGCAAACAATCCAAGTCAATATTTATGCATCCAGAAGTCTAAACATATGCATCCAGAAAAACTTCAAATCAAAAATTTGGATCTAATGAGAAACTCTTCTACTAATTAATCAAAAACTGGTATCGAAAACATAAGTATCCAGAAATACCTCTACTAATTAATCAAATTAGCAAGTCCTAGCTTCTACTAATGAGAAACCTAAAACAGTATTTGAATCCAAAAATTGGGATTGAAAACATATGCATCCAGCACAGCGATAAATCAAATTAGCAAGTCCAACATTCTCCCAACGAGAAGTCTACAACAAAGATTTGAATCAAACATATGCATACAGAAATCTATAATTGGGATCGAAAATTTTGAATCCAAAAATTTTCATGTTCCAGAAAAGCAGCGATTTTTCATCGAGGAAGGGAAAAATTGCGTTACCAAAGATCTCGCCGGCTGGTGGCATTCGTCAGCGGAGAACGAGGCGGCTGAACGCTGCTGACGGCTCTCTGCAGTCCGCGGTTAAACGTAAGGCTCGCTGGCGTGTGGCGTGCGTCGCCGGAGAAATCTTCCTGTGGATCTGGAGCAAAGACGGAGGCGTTCGTAGGAGGAGAACGAAGCAGCGGGCTCTCGCGCAGGGCGAAACGATACGCGCGGGACGCCTCGTCGTTAAATGTCGAATCCTACTGCACCCTACCATAACAATGCACATTTGAACATAAGAAGGAAACCCTACAACAATCATTACTGTAAAAGCCTTTGAGTTAGGAGACAAACCCTTACCGCAACGAACTTGAAAGCGGTGGTCGCTCAGGCGGCGGTGGCGAGGGTTTCGCCTACAGAGCAAGGTTTTTCGAGGTTTTCTCCCGACGTCTCCCCGTCGTCGACGCGCTCAGGCTAGGGTTTCACCAAAGGTTTCGCCAGAGCTTCTCCTCTCCCCCGTCTCCCCGTCGCCTTGCGAAGAAGAAATTTTGAATTTTTGGGGGAGAAGAAGGTGGGCCCGGCGATGGGAGCGAGAGGCATTAAGTGTGGGCCCAGGATATTTAAACCCGCACAAGTGAGATATACGGGTTACCTACCAAAAAATTTTTAAAACGGGAGGAAAATTCAGTGCGGCGATCTGCGGCATTTGCGATGCTGTGGAGGATTCGGCCTAGCAGGGGGGGTAGGGTTTTGGGACACGCAACGACTTTTAGGCTTCGTTTGGAAATGCTTTTTGACACCAGTCCAACGGGGACCATTTCAAAACGGCAAATGAGTATGCGTTTGGAATTTAAAAATGTCGTTCTAAAATCGTCATTTAGGGCTCCCCACCCGTCAGAGTGTCATTTTTAAAAGTGTCATTTCTTCTTTATTTTGGTTGCATATATGTTATTTAGGGTGCGTTTGGTTGAGCTGTTGCTGATGAAAAGCTGCTGATCAAAAATGAAGTTTTGAAAAAGAGCTGTTTCTGAGAAATAGAGTTTTGTCAAAAAAAAAACTGTTTGGGTCAAATAGAGTTTTCAGTGCTTATTGAAATAGAGTTTTGAAAATTTTGTACATACCAATAACAGTCTAGCAGTACACGAACATAAATATGATAATTCTATTCTCCACCATTGTAGCGGTTATGAAGCCACTTTATGTTCGTACCCTCGTGTAGGAACATAAATGTCTCTCTATGACCTTTGTCCAACAAAAATGTGATGGCAAAGTCCTAGGCTTCGTTTGGTAAGGTGGCGGGAGACGAAGCGGGAGGAAGCGGGGCGGGTGTTGGAGACGGAGGTGGGCGGCGGGTGTTGGAGACGGAGCGGGCGGCGGACTTTTTCCAAACGCTGCGGGAGCAAACGCCGCCGCACGGCATTTGTTTTTCCGTCGTGCGGTGACGGTTGCTCCCGCACTGGCGCCCAAACGTCGCCCCAAACGAAGCCTTAGAATTTCTCGTTCGCTACAACTTCGGGGTATCCACTTAACCGCTTTAATGCCTGAGTAATAGTATAATGATTGCTCTTCGGATGTCCCTGAATGCATCGACTGATGGTCCTTGAAGATTCTGTCAAATCTTCTAAGACTGAGCTGGTGGCATTTTTCTTTCCTTTCTTCCTCTTCCCCGCCGATGTGACCTCGGGGGGAGGTGGTGCTCCATCATCCTCCTGCTCGTCATGCTCCTCAGCGGACAACTCTCTCTCTCGTCGATGGACTCGCGGAGAAGATTCCTTATGCTAGGAGTGGTAGCATGACGTCCTCCGGCAATTACTGAATCGAACATCGTCCTCAATCGTTCCTCTAACTCGGGGGGGGGGGGGGGGGGAATGCCAGCATTCTAAACTTTCTGGCTGCTGGGACAACCTATATTAATTAGGAAGGGTCAAATGTAGAACATAAAATGGATCATCATTATTAAAAAAAATGAATGCCTTCAATCTCTTAGTCCACCACTCGTCCGAAGCATATATAGTCTTTGTAGTAGGATTCCAACTCAAACCAGTCTTATCACGTTTCAGCTCACTCCAAATTCTCCACTCTTTCTTCAAATGATCTCATTTGTTCTTCATTTGAACCTTATCGTACTGTTTTCCAATTTTATGGTGGAATTTCGTAGTCACATTTACACAACCCTCTTTGCTAAATGAGTTGTCGGTCGGTTACCAAGCTCTATTTCTTGAATTCATATGTCACAAATAATCATGACATCATTTGCATCCCATATAGCAGAGACACCGTCTTTTGGCTTACCCGTCTTAAAAAATTCAATTCTCAAATAAACACACAAAATATTAAATTCAAAACACATACAAACATACACACACACATATATCATATACACACACATACAAACGCACACACACGCATATAAACACACACACACACATATAACACAAACATATAACATACACACACATATATAAACATACACAAAACACACACACACACATACATTTACAAACACACAAAACACACACACATATAAAATATACACACAAAAATAACACAAACATATACCACAGACACACACAGACACACACACACACACACACACACACACACACACAAACACACACACACACAGACACAGACACACACACACACACACACACACACACACACACATACACACACACACACACACAAATACAATGTAAAAAAATACATAAACATGAAGAGGTTACAGGTAAGGAAAATGGCAGATCTGGAGGTACCTTCAAAGATCTGGAGCTAGCTTAGCAGGGAGCAGAAATCGTCGAGGAAGAACACCGTTCTTGTCGAGGACGATCGGGAAATGATATCTCTGCGGGAAGAACACCTTCGATGGAGATCGTCGGCGGGAAGAGATGCTCAATCAGGAGATGAAAATGTTGCGGGTAGAGGATCGGGAAGAAACCCTAGATCGGGAGACGATCTCTGCGGGAAGAAGTCGGGAAGAGGAACGTGTTGAAACTAGAGAACCAGTCTCGACGTTCGCAACGGGTATGCAGCTGACCCTTACTTGACCTGAGCTAGAACCCTGACTAGTTGCTGAGAACCGAAAGACCTTACCCTTGAAGAACACTTGGGACTTAAAATGAACCCCTTAAGCTGCAGCGAGGAGATCCCAGCACACACCCGGATGCTCAAAGAGAGCTTCCCCTCCCAAGCCAATGTTGAGCATGGGCACCTCGGAGGGTACTAAGGGTCACCTCACCGTCAACCTTCACTGACAGGGGGAGGGGGTAGTGCTTGCTCACAAGACACACGTGAGGGAGGGGGGAGACCAGCTCTTCCCAAGGTGCCCATGAGGGTCTATTTATAGACTTCCCAAAATTGGGTTGCGGATTGCCAAGACTTTGTTATCTGCAGCTCAACTACGAACTTGAACGACCAAAACAAGATGGGGGCGAGTGGAGGTTGAGACGTCCACTCCCTCCCTTGCCGGGGGTCGGGAGAGTGTACCGAAAGGTCCACTTCCTGGGCTGGGCGAGTGGACCACTCGGTCCACTCCCCTTAGGGGAGAGTGGACCCATGGTCCACTCGCCCGAGTGCCCGGGGCAAGTGGACCACAGGTCCACTCGCCCCTCACCCTGGGCGAGTGGACCGTGGTCCGCTCGCCACCCCTGGGCGAGTGGACCATAGGTCCACTCGCCCCTGCCTTGGGCGGGTGGACCACTAGGTCCACTCGCCTAGGTGAGGAAGCGGACCTCCGGTCCATTTCCTCCCCCCACCCACCCTCAGACTTCTTTTTTGGTCTTGACGGCCTCGATTGCCTCTAACTAGTTGATTCATTGTGTTACAACTACTTTCACTATTGCGACCTCGTCTGCGTTGGGTCACACCGACTCGGCAAATATGAGTGTTGTACACAATCCCCGCTCTTTTCGAGCTTGTCTTAAGCTCGGAAAGAAAGTCCAACCCACCTATTTGACGAGTAGGTGGGGTTTTAGAATAATCCATGGAGGTCCCTGCCAACGAGTTACTCTTGCCGAGCTTTTCAGCTGAACTTGCCTTGAGACGGAAGGCGAACCTTTCTCCACTTAACAACTCTCCTGTAAGCCGAGCTCAAATGGAGGTGGAGAAAGCTCAACACCTTTGGTCGAGCTAAGCTCGACCTAAGGTGGAAGAAAACTCAACACCTCTAGTCGAGCTGAACTCGACCTGAGGTGGAAGGCAAACCTTTCTCCACTTAACAACCCTCCTGTGAGCCGAGCTCAACTGGAGGTGCAGAAAGCTTAACACCTTTGGTCGAGCTAAACTCGACCTGGGTGAAGGAAAACTCAACACCTCTAGTCAAGTCGAACTCGACCTGAGGTGGAAGGAGAACCGTTCTTCACTTAACAACCCTTTTGTGAGTCGAGCTCAACTGGAGGTGGAGAAAGCTCAACACCTTTGGTCGAGCTAAACTTGACCTGAGGTGGAGGAAAACTCAACACCTATAGTCGAGCCGAACTCGACCTGAGGTGGAAGGCGAACCTTTCTCCACTTAACAACCCTCATGTGAGCCGAGCTCAATTGGAGGTGGAGAAAGCTCAACACCTCTGGTCGAGCTAAACTCGACCTGAGGTGGAGGAAAACTCAACACCACTAGTCGAGCTGAACTCGACCCGAGATGGAAGGCAAACCTTTCTCCACTTAACAACCCTCATGTGAGTCAAACTCAACTGAAGGTGAAGAAAGCTCAACACCTCTGGTCGAGTGTTGAAGCCAGGAAAATCCCGACTCCAAAATTCGGATCAATGCAGTCGGAGGCTACTAGCCCAACAGTCCAACGAGATGACTTGGCTGGCAACAACGAAGAAGCTAGAAGAGCAACAAACAGGACCCCAGGTGCTGCGGTAGGGAGGTCCCACCACGTACCCGGAAGCTCAAGGGAGTCTTCCCCTCCAAAACCAAAAATGGTCGAGCTTGGTATAAGGAAGGCAGGGACCTGGCGAGTATCTCGCCTGAGGGGGTCAACCTCGTCCAAAAGTCTTCTTTCTTGTACCACTGGGGGTCTATTTATAGACAAATCCTGGGGGGGGGGGTAGTTACCTGGCCATACTCGCCCATACTCGCCTCTGCTCTCCCAGCTTGCCCCTTGCTCGCCCAGCTCGCCCCTTGCTCGCCCAGCTCGCCCTCTGCTCGCCCAGCTCGCCCTCTGCTCGCCCAGCTCGCCCCTTGCTCGCCCAGCTCGCCCCTTGCTCGGTCTACGAATAGGCGTCTCCTTAGGCCTTTCTGATCTCGACGAATTACGGGTGGTACATCGAGCTAAACTCGACCTGAGGTGGAGGAAAACTCAACACCTCTAGTCGAGCTGAACTCGACCCGAGATAGAAGACGAACCTTTCTCCACTTAACAACCCTCCTGTGAGACGAGCTTAACTGGAGGTGGAGAAATCTCAACACCTCTGATCGAGCTAAACCCGACTTGAGGTGGAGGAAAACTCAACACCTCGAGTCGAGTTAAACTCAACCTGAGATGGAGGGAACTCAACATCTCCAGTCGAGCCGAACTCAACATGAGATGGAGGGAACTCAACATCTCAAGTCGAGCCGAACTCAACCTGAGATGGAGGGAACTCAACATCTCCAGTCGAGCTGAACTCAACCTGAGATGGAGGGAACTCAACATCTCCAGTCGATCCGAACTCAACCTGAGATGGAGGGAACTCAACATCTCCAATCGAGCCGAACTCAACCTGAGATGTAGGGAACTCAACATCTCCAGTCGAGCCAAACTCAACCCGAGGTGGAGGGAACTCAACATCTCCAGTCGAGCCGAACTCAACCTGAACTGGAGGGAACTCAACATCTCCAGTCGAGCCGAACTCAACCTGAGATGGATGGAACTCAACATCTCTAGTCGAGCCGAACTCAACTTGAGATGGAGGGACAACCCTCATATTTGCCGAGTCGGTGTGACCCAACGCAGACGAGGTCGCAATAGTGAAAGTGTCGTAACACAATGAATCAACTAGCTGGAGGCAATCAAGGCCGTAGAGACCGAAAAAGAAGTCCTGGGGGGAGGAAGTGGACCGAAGGTCCGCTTCCTCACCTAGGAGAGTGAACCTAGTGGTCCACCCGCCCAAGGCAGGGCGAGTGGACCTATGTTCCCCTCGCCCAGGGGTGGCGAGCGGACCATGGTCCCCTCGCCCAGGGGTGGCGAGCGGACCATGGTCCCCTCGCCCAGGGGTGGCGAGCGGACCATGGTCCCCTCGCCCAGGGGTGGCGAGTGGACCATGGTCCATTTGCCCAGGGGTGGCGAGCGGACCATGGTCCCCTCGCCCAGGGGTGGCGAGCGGACCATGGTCCCCTCGCCCAGGGGTGGCGAGCGGACCATGGTCCCCTCGCCCAGGGGTGGCGAGCGGACCATGGTACACTCGCCCAGGGTGAGGGGCGAGCGGACCATGGTCCACTCGCCCAGGGGAGAGGCGAGCGGACCATGGTCCGCTCGCCCAGGGCGAGGGGCGAGTGGACCCGGGCACTCGGGCGAGTGGACCATGGGTCCACTCGCCCTTTAGGGGAGTGGACCGAGTGGTCCATTCGCCCAACCCAGGCAGTGGACCTTTCGATCCACTCTCCCGACCCCCTGTAAGGGAGGGAGTGGAAGTCTCAACCTCCACTCGTCCCCTTCCTATTTCGGTCGTTCAGGTTCGCAGTTGAGCTGCGGATAGCAGAGTCTTGGTTATCCGCAGCCTAATTTTTGGAAGTCTATAAATAGACCCCCATGGGCACCTTGGGAAGGGCTGGTCTCCTCCCTCCCTCGCATGTGTCTTGTGAGCAAGCACTACCCCCCTGTCAGTGAAGGTTGACGGTGAGGTGGTTCTTAGTGCCCTCCGAGGTGCTCTGGCTCAGCATTGGCTTGGGAGGGGAAGCTCTCTTTGAGCTTTCGGGTGTGTGGTGGGAGCTTCTCGCTGCAGTTTAAGGGGTTCGTTTTAAGTCCTAAGTGTTCTTTAGGGGTAATGTCTTTCAGTTCTCAGCAACTAGTCAGGGTTCTAGCTCAGGTCAAGTAAGAGTCAGCTGCATACCCGTTGCAAACGTCGAGACCGGTTCTCTGGTTTCAACAGAACGGGAAGAGAAACCCTCGATCGGGAGGGGAGAAAGCAGTGACGGACTGGAGGCGAGGCCGGCGTCTGGGAATATAGGCCAAATCGGAGTTTACTAAAAAATGGAGTTTGAAATTTCACGAACCAAACGCTGCGTCTGGACCAACCTTCGTTTTCTCTGAGCCAGACCGGTGCCTAGACGCCGCGCCAAATGCACCCTTAATATTTTAATAGCATTTACTATTTTAGAGAGTTAATATTAGCAGTCTGAAACTGGCTATTCGCAGTCCATCGCTATTCGTAGTTCATAAATTTTATTTGTAGTCCAAAATTATATTTGCACCCCACTCCCAACCCAAATAAGCGAAATATTTTGTTGATTTATTAAGTACTAGAAGCCTAGAAAAATATCTTAAAGACTGAAACAATTTAAAAATCTAGTAGAAAAATAAGTTAAATGACATGCATAGAGGAATTAACTATAAATTAACCAAGTTAAATGACATGCAAACCTTCCTCTAACCAGAAAATGACTACTTTTTTGAGATTTTCGCTCTATAATTTTCTTCTTTTTTGAAGGTGAATCTAAAAGGGGGAAAAACGGCGCTACCGATAGAACTACGGTTAGGATTTAGGCAACGGGAGAGAGATGGAGAGGAGGTTATTTGATGGGGTGCGATTAGCGAGCATTAGACTACGAATATAATTAGGATATTTACAATTTTTAGGGTGCGAATAGCGAGAATTGGACTGCTAATATCAACTCTCAATATTTTATCATAGTATAAAAACATAAAGAGATAGAAATATTTAATATTTTTGGTGGTATATTTATTAAATAAAAAGCATAAATAGAAATATTTTAGGGAAAAATGTTGCTACCATAAATGTAATTACTAAATAGATATATTTTTGTGGCTTTATTTTTTGTGATCATAAAAATTTATTTTTTATAGTTTCATATTAGTTTGCATGAAATCTCAATTTTGAATCCGACTACAAATGAAGTTATCCAATTACTTTTCTCAGTTTTGAAAATACAGTTTTTAAAATAAATTTCTCAGTTTTAAGACCACTCCTTTATAAACCGCAGCGGAGTTCCAAATAGTGCTTAATCTCTATTTATTTCGGCCTTTTTCTGCGGCGAGAAAAATGCTAATGCTGAAAAAACATGTTTGGTACAACTTTATTCTTCATTCTCAACGCTCCAAAACGTCATTTTTGGCCTTCAACGCTAAAGATGTCCATCCGTCCATTCCCACCGCTCATAATCCCAACGCTCCAAAACGTCACTGCCGAAACAAATAGAGCATTAGTCGATTTAGGATACTCTCCATTTGAGCCAAATGGATATTATGCATTTAACGACTTAGATCGATTCTTCTATTTGACGGGTTAAGTAATCTCATTCTTTTTTATTTTTCATATAATCAAAAATTGTGCACCTTTAGATTAATGAGAATCCATCCTCACCGTGAAATGGACCAAATGGTGAGAATCTCCATCTTCTATGGCAAGCGATAACAAAAGGTAACTATGTTGGGATATGACACTTGCACAAAACATAAATGCAACAACAACACATAAAATAACAATCACATAGGACACCAAATTTTAAGTCAATGAGGGAAAAATTGCGGGGCATGGCACGCGAAATCTACTATAGAAAATTAGGATTATAAAACAAGAAATTTAGGTTTGCCCAACCTAGAAAACCCCTTTGGATTCACAAAACAAATCCCCTCTCAACCCCCAGTCAAAGACTTCTCTTTACAGCGAAGAAGACACCTTTGGTTCACAAACTTTCTGATCAAGAAAGTCTTGTTGCCCGATGTCTTTCTCTCGTACAGCGCTTCAAACTTTCTCCATAAAGTTTGAGTCGATGACTCAGTGGATACATAATGGAAGACAGAATTATCTAGTCACTGCCGAATAAATCTCACTGTCTTCTTATCCATCTTCCACTCTACCTCATCCAACTTGGTAGTCGGCCTCCCTAACAAGGGAATATAGAGATCCTTGCAATACAAGAGATCCTCCATTCATGGCTTCCAGATATTTCAATTCTTGTCATTCATGTTAACCATTCTTGTGTTCTGCTTCATCTTCTTCAATAGTCCACGGGTCCGAGACGAACTTGACGTTGATACCACTTATTGGGGATATGACCCACTTGCATAAACCGGGCACACGAGAAAGAAAAATAAATACAGTAACAACACAGAAAATAACAATCACAGAGGACACCAAATTTTATCTGGAAAACCCTCTCTAAATCAATGAGAGGAAAACCAAGGCGCGGGGCACACGAAATTCACTATAGAAAATAAAGATTACAAAACAAGAAATCCTGGTTTGCCCAACCTAGAAACCCCCCTTTGGATTCACAAAAATGAATCTTCTCTCAACACCCGGTGAAAGACTTTACTTTACAGTGAAGAAGAAGACACCAACTGGATGTGAGAAAATTATTCTTCCCTTTGAAGAACTCCTCCAACATCAATGGCAGCAAGACCTCGCGACTTTCTCTTTCTATGCGAATGACGGCTCTGAATCGTGAACAAAAAATGTTGCTGGGAGAAATCCATGTATTTTTAGGGCAAAAGGGCGAACCTATCTGAACCCTTAAATCAAGTTTGAAGATGATCCAAAGGCTGGAATCGCAAGATTAATGAAATTGTTTTCGTCCGCTACCGCCCGCCGGTAGCTACCGCGCCGCGGTAGTCATCAAGCCGATTTGTCTAGACGATCTCCCTCAACATCTAGCCAACTGCTACTGCCAGCGGTAACCTCCTACCGCTGGGCGGTAGCTCCCTTTTGCCAAACACCAAGCCGATAAAATCTTCAGCGTCAAACCGATCAGCTAGACGACTAGACGATCTAGCTGATACGTTACCGTCGGCGGTAGGTTACCGTGCGGGGTTAGCAACACAGCCCTGCAAGTTGAGTCGAGCCGGCTCGTGAGCTCGATGAGCCGGCTTGAAAAAAGCTCGACTCGAGCTCGAACCAGTTGAGCTCGAGCTCGAGCTCGACGAGCTCGAGCTCGATTTTGAGCCGAGCTCGAGCTCGAGCTCGATTACTCTTGTTCATGAGCTCGCGAGCCGGCTCGCGAACTTTTTTTTGGGTATTTTTTTTAAAAATATATATAAATAAAAATAAAAATGGGTTCATGAGCAAAAAGCTCGCGAGCTCGAAAGCTCGAGCTCGAGCTCAATATACTGGTCTCGAGCTCGAGCTCGAGCCAAGCAGGGTGAGCTCGAGCTCGAAATATTTAGCTGAGCTCGAGCTCGAGTTTGGGATTTTTGCCAAGCTCGACTCGAGCTCGACTCGTTTACACCCCTAAGCAACAGTAGTCAAGCCGATCGGCTAGACGAACTGGACGATATTGCCAGTGTCAAGCTGATACGTTACTGTTGGCGGCAGGTTACGTTACCGCGCGACGTTAGCAATAGTAGCAGAAACTACTTGTTGTACACAGGCTGCTTCTAGTCGAAATTCTACAGCAGCACAACTTCAAACCTGATCTGATTTTCTTCGCTTTAGGGGGCTGGACCCAAACAAACTGAAGTACTAGATCTTCGTCATTTTCATTTTCATTAAATTGGGCATTACTTATTTGATGGTCAAGATTTTTCTTATGAGATTTAATGGGTTAACTAATATCATCATTTTATATTTTGTATTTATACAAAAAAATCAACACCTTTAAATAAGTAAGGGCGAGATAAATTTGACCATCCAATGATACTATTCATTTGGTTCAAATGAAAGTCGTTTGTTATGCATTTCCTCATTGAATTATAAGTATCGTAATTAGCATACAAAAATATAATGTGGAACTGCGTCTCTCTTCTCTTCTTCTCTTTTTGTTGTTTTTACTGACAACTTTAATCCCAAAATCGATTTCCCACCATTATTTTTTCTATTGCCACAAGTGTCCCAAATAAAACATATATCTCAAGGAGGTAGTGCTTAATTACGTTATTGTTACTGCATGAGTGTCCAACAATTGTAAGCATTGAACCAGTAGTGCTTTTCCCCCTTATGATTTGTTTTCTTATGATAATTGGCACTTTTCATTTTGCTTGAAGCATTCTTCGTGTTCTCATCGATCAATGGCCGCAGGGAACCACGACGAGTATTGGATCCATGGAGGAGAGGTAGTATTGGTGAGATAAGAAGATCTAACTTTTCCTTTTTTTCCTTTTATGTGATGATTTTTAATTACAATTGATTGACTAAGAGTTTATGATTCAACAACAACACTATTAGGAATCCTGCCCTCATGATTCCTGATTTGAAGAAGTCATAAATTCAAGAGAACTTCACTCTTTATTTGATTACTTTTTAGCTCTATCATCTCAGTGGAAGCCAAGTACAAAGAATGTCTTGGTGAAAAATATCGTCGGAAAGAGTATGCATGTCATTGAAATGATGTGCAGAGCAAAGCAGAAGGATCATGTCAGTTATCGTCGAGATAACATGCACATGATGATATCGTTGTGACATCAATACTACAACATCACACGACGATATCGGGATGCCGAGATGAAGGAAGAAGACTTAAGTACAAATACAATACAATGTTGAGGACACCGTCGTAAAGAAGCCTTGACATCGAAACGGCTACGTAAAACAGATGTCGACGACATCGTAGTAAAGAAGCCGTATCGTTGAAAAGGCAAAGAAAGACTGATATCAATGATATCGTCGTAAATAAGGCTTGGTGTCGAGAAGGCCAAGGAAGCAGTTATGAAGTCAGCAGTTGCTGAGGAATAGCTTATCGACATGATACTGATAATGTCTTTGATAATACAAGGTGGTGTCGATGACATCAAGCAGTCGAAAAGATTACGACGACATATCCAGAAGACAGTCTATCGTCATAATCACTAGTGCAGAACGGATGTCCCGTATCGTTGAGATATCTTTCTCTGAAGAAGAAGAAGGAAGAAGACTTGAAGATCTGTCCAAGTCCAAGACATCGGCAAGCTCTATCGTCGAGATATTGTCCATGTCGTCGTAACGATGGAAATATCATCGAGACAGATTCAAATTCTGCCAGACGCGCTGTCAGCAATTAATGTCGCTACCTGATTGTCTAATCAATGCGTGTTGTTAAGGAAAGGGCTTCTGACACTTAAGGAACTTTACAGGAGACCGTTGGGGGGCTCTTTAGTCTTATAAAAGGGATAAGTGTCTGCCCTAATTTATTACAGAGAATACAAAAGAATTTACGCGAGAACTAAAAGAACAAAAAGTGGTGTAAAGAAGGAACAAGAACCGAGAACAAAACAATCTTCATCCTTCATTCTCCAAAAATCAGTCTAGCTTTATCGCTGATAAGAAGAGTTCCAGATAGAAGAAAAACTTGAAAAAGATCGGTGCTGTCAAGGTTCAAATCAGAAGCATCTTCTTCAAGACAAGAAGCCAATCTCCATCAGGCAGAAGAATCTTTATTTACTATTTCTCTGTAAGGCTTGCGGGCAAAAAACTGTAGGACCTGTTTACAGATCTGAGTGTCGAGCTTACGGGCTTGAGAACTGTGAGTCTTGAAGGCCAGGGTAGTGGACTTGCGGGTCTGATCGCGTCGAGTTTGAGGGCTTGAGAACTGTGAGGCTTGAGGGCCAGTGCAATGGTCTTGTGGGTCCAAGAGGCAAGACTTGCGGGTCTGTGTTGTGTAGGGCTTGCAGGCCTGAGTGCCGGGATTGCGGACCTGACTGCATCAGGGGATTGCGGGCCTAGGCTATAGGACTTGCGGGTCCGTGTTGTAAGACTTGCGGGCCTGAGATTTTGGCGAAGTTTGCCGAGTCTAGCTTACTGCTAGATAGGCGCAGCGGGACAGAGGACTACTCAAGACACCCCGTCTTGAGGAACCTCTATACATATGGTGTTGTGTTTTGTGATTTTCTGTGTGTTATTTATGTGCTGTGTTTAGAATATATACATTCTGTGCAAAAAGATTTCAAAACATCCAAATCACATACCCCCCTCTAGGTGATCGTTCCATACCTAACAAGTGGTATCAGAGGCAGATTGATCAGAAAGTGACTTAACCGTCAGATCTAGATCTTGGAATGACTCAATATGGCTGGAGGTGATCAACATCGAGAAATAAGAGTCATGAAACTCCCAATCTGCACAAAGGAGAACTTTCCTATCTGGAAGAAAAAAGTAAGGTTATTTATGGAGGCAGTTGATCCAAGAGTTTACATAACTTCGAGAAATAAGAGCCATGAATCTCCTAATCTGCACAAAGGAGAACTTTCCTATCTGGAAGGAAAAAGTAAGGTTATTTATGGAGGCAGCTGATCCAAGAGTTTACATAACTGTTAAGGAGGGTCCCTTTATCCCATCGACTGCATCCACTATTGATCCAACTCAGAAAGTGGCAAAGAAGTATGCAGACATGACCAAGGATGAGCTTGCCTTGACAAACCTAGATAAGAGGACACAAAACATAATTGTAAGTGTCATTGACGATTCAACCCTCCAGAACCTCATTCACTGCGAGACGGCCAAGGAGATGTGGGACTCCCTGATCGTCTATATGGAGGACACTGAAGAGGTAAGAGATGATAGGAAATCCCTCCTCAATCAGGAGTATGAAGCCTTCAAGCAAGACAAGAATGAAACCATCTCTAGCTGTTATGAGAGGTTTTTCAAAATAGTAAATGGGCTGAAAAACTATGGCAGAGAATTCACAAACTCTGACCTAAATGATAAGTTCCTTAGATCCCTCTCTAAGGAATGGGATATTAAGATTTGTGTCATCAGAGAGATGGGTCAGCTGGGCATCTTGGAGCCCAAGAACTTGTATGTGAAGCTGTTGTCCCATGAACTTCAGCTCAACACCAGGAAATCTGAAGAAGAAAGCTCAAAGGGGAGCTCTAGAGAAAGATCTGTGGCTCTCAAGGCTGAGAACACAAGGAGGTCCAAGGACAAGACTCCTGCATGCCAGAACAGATCAGAGAGCAGTGAGGAGTCTGATGCCAACACATCAGATTCTGATAATACTGATAGAGAGATGACCCTTCTGTCTAAACAGTTCAAGAAGCTGATCTCCAAAAGAAGAAGAGACAAGTACATACCCTTCTCTTCAAGCTCGAGAAGATCTGATCAATATGACAGATCTAAATCCTCAAGGGAGGACATGTATAAATCAAAACCTGGTAAATTTGATTTTACTAACACTGTTTGCTACTCCTGTAATAAAACATGTCATATAGTTGCTGATTGCTCATCTAAGAGGAGGGAATCAAAGAAATATGAAGATAAGAGAAGGTCAAGGGACAAGAAGAAACCTGAAAGAGGGTTTGTAGCAAAGAAAATCGGAACTCTAAGTGATTCTGATTCAAGTTCCTCAGATACTGAGGAAGACACTAATTGGCCTGATGACCATAAATGAGGACAACCAGGATGACATCTCTCCTGGGAAGGTACCTATCAAAGCCCATCTATCTGCCTCTGATTCTGAATCAGTAGCAGACTCTTTGCATGATGATGAGAGTGTGTCTGGTGCCAACAACACAACCTCAAGATCCCAATATGAAGTTGAATATGACCTGATAAAGCAGTATAAAGCTTTATGAAAAGATTTCAAGAACTGTAAGAAAATCCTCAAAGTCTAGACCAAGGAGTTATATTCCTTGAAGGGTGCCCAGTCTGAGCCCAAGGAGACAGCTGAAAAGCTGGCTGCCATGAGCAAAGAAGTGGACAGATTCAAGGAAGCCATAAAGCTTAAGAATGCTGAATTGGGTCAGAAGAATAAGGTCATTAAGGACCTTAAGGAGATGCTGCTGGCTGAGAAGAAACTTGCTACAAGCTTCTCTATGCTTAAGACAGTCTTGCCCATTATTGATACCTTCTCTGGATCATTCAGAGCTGGTATAGGATTCAATCAGGAGATTGTCAAGGAAAAAATCTCTGAAGCTCAACCTTCTTTTAAGGTGTTAGTATCAGGTCCTTCTGCCCATGGACCTATAGCAACAACACTCAAGAGTAAGGGAAGGGCTGCTTCTACAAATTAAGCTTGTTCCTAAGAAGGTGAATCAACAAGTGGTGAGACCAGCCCCACTCCACACTCACACATGTGAGGTTCACCCAAGACCTATTAGGTCAGTTGTCTTCCTTCCTTCTCACCAACACTCCCACCCCACTCAGATGGTGAGGCAGAAGAGAAGATATAATAAATATGAATGTTGGTGTTGTGGGAAAGTAGGACACTTTGCCCTGGACTGTTGGTTCAACCCAACAGGACCCAATGCAAAGAGAGTGCAGAACCCTCAGTGGTGTGATGTTCCATTTTATCTTCCTAACATGAACCAAGGACCCAAACCAAATTGGGGACCTAAGGGTAATTAACTTTTCTTGCAGGTATGTCCAAATGCCAACCAATATAATCTCCAATCTGGTATTTGGACAGTGGTTGCTCTAGTCACATGACTAGAGTCAGGAAGTATCTAAGAAGCTTCACCCCTGTGGAGAGTGGACCAACGATGATCTTTGGAGGTTCAAAAAAGGGGGTGACTAAAGGTTATGGTAATATTTCTAATGGCTTAGTTATCATCACAAAGGTAGCTTATGTTGAGGGATTGAAACATAATCTCATAATCATAAGTCAGCTTTGTGATCTAGGTTTTATTATCATCTTCCACAAGGATAAGTGTTTAATTAAGAAGTCTTTAGATTCTGAGGCTATCTTAACTGGCACTAGGAGTGGTAACATTTACTGCTTAAATTTCTTTAATGCAAATTCTTCCATGCCTATGTGTCTTGCAGCTAATGACAAAGAGGCTTTATGTGTACAATGACACAAGAGACTTGCACACATTAACTATAAGGCTATATGCAAGCTTTTCTCACAAGACCTAGTTAGAAATGGACCTAATATTAAGTGCATCAAGGAAGGTCCCTGTCAAGCTTGCCATTTGGAAAGCAGACAAGGACCAGCTGTAGAAGCATATCTGACAATATTCCTCTAGGTGCCTATTTCTATTGCACATGGATTTGTTTGGTCCTATGCCAGTTCTCAGCTTAGGAGGGGAGGTTTACACACTTGTAGTAGTTGATGATTACTCAAGGCTCACTTGGGTGTTCTTCCTTAAAAGGAAGTCAGATACCTTAAATATCTTGAACTTTGTCAGGCAGATCCAGAATGAGATGGACTGTACTATGGTCAAATTTAGAAGTGACCATGGTACAAAATTTCAGTCAGGGGCCATGACAGAATTCTGCCAAGAACTGGGTATCTCCCAAAGAATTTTCCTCCCGTAGAACTCCTCAACAGAATGGGGTTGCAGAAAGGAAAAAAACAGAACCTTGATAGAGGCAAGTAGGACAATGCTAAGTGACTCCTCTCTACCAGAATATTTTTGGGCAGAGGCTGTCAATACTGTTTGTCATGTGGTAAACAGGGCCTCCATCATCAAAGAGCAGAAGAAGACTCCCTATGAATTGATGAAAGGCAGAAAACCTACCTTATCCTACTTCAGGATCTTTGGTAGTAAATGTACGTTATGTCCTTAATAGTGGGAAAGCCAAGCTAACCAAGTTTGCTGAGAAAAGCAGTGAGGGTATTTTTGTTGGCTACAACTCCTATAACAAGGCTTATAGGGTATACAACATCACCCAAGCAGTTGAAGAATATGTATATGTTGTATTTGATGGGACTAGCCTTATTCATAAAGGCTGGTCTAGTTTTCTAGTGAATGCAGGTACAACAGAGAAAATGGAAAAGTTATCCATTGAAGACAAGGCTGAGACCTCAGTTAAAAATAAAAACCACTCAGTAATAGTTGAAATTGAAGATGTTGTGGAAGGCTCAGAAACAACAGAAGAAATGCAACCTGAAGAACCTGCCACAGCAGAAGTCCCCAGAATACTGTCAGTTGCCTTCAGACAAGTGAGAGATCATCCTCAAGAGCAAATAATAGGAGATGTCAACCAAAGAGTGCTGACAAGGAGCAATGCTGTGAATGAAGCATTGTACCTGAGTTTTCTCTCTCAAATTGAACCCAAGAAATTTGAGGAAGCAAATCAGGAACCATTTTGGATTGCAGCAATGCAGGAGGAGCTGAACTAATTTAAGAGGTGCAAAGTTTGGAAGCTGGTTCCAAGACCCCAAGGACAGAATATTATAGGAACTAAGTGGGTCTACAGAAATAAATTGGATGAGAATGGAGGAATCATTAAGAATAATGAGAGGCTAGTGGCAAAGGGCTACAGACAGAAAGAGGGGATTGACTTTGATCAGACTTTTGCCCCTGTAGCCAGATTGGAAGCCATTAGACTGTTCTTGGCCTATGCAGCCTACCAAGGATTTAAAGTCTATCAGATGGATGTGAAGTCAACCTTTCTGAATGATGACCTCAAAGAAGAAGTCTATGTAGAACAGTCTTCAGGTTTTGTTGAATCTACTTATCATGACTATGTATATTTTCTTAGAAAAGCCCTATATGGCCTAAAATAGGCACCTAGAGTCTGGTATGAGACTCTGTCAAGCTTTCTCATTGAGAACAAATTCTCCAGGGGAAAGATTGATAAGACATTGTTCCTAAGGAAAGTTAAGGGGGAGATTTTGCTAGTGCAGATCTATGTAGATGACATTATCTTTGGCTCTACAGATGACAATCTTTGCAAAAAGTTTGCCAACTTGATGCAAGGAAAGTTTGAGATGAGCAGCATGGGTGAGCTCAAATACTTCCTAGGTCTCCAAGTGAAACAATCTGAAGATGGTATATTCATCTCACAGACCAAGTTCACTAGAGAGCTAGTCAAGAAATTTGGATTGGAGAGTGCTTCTTCTATGAAGACTCCAATGGGAACCAATGTGTCTTTGGACAAGGATGAGAAGGGAATACCCTATGATGAAACCAAGTACAGATGCATGATTGGATCTTTGTTGTACTTAACTGCAAGTAGGCTTGACATAATGTTTGCCACATGTGTTTGCGCTAGATATCAGGTGAACCCTAAGGAATCTCATCATATCTCTGTCAAGAGAATCTTAAGATACCTAAAGGGTGCATCAAATCTTGGCCTATGGCACCCTAGGAATAGTGGGTGTGAACTGACAGGCTACCTCAGGGACATGCCAATTCCTTGGAGGAAAATTAATCTTTTGGAGCAGCAAGAAGCAGACAAGTGTAACAATCTCCATAGCAGATTCAGAATATATCTCTGTTGGGAGCTGCTGTGCTCAACTGCTATGGATTAAACATCAATTTGAAGACTACAATCTAAAGATGACCAAAACACCCTTGTTTTGTGACTCTTCTAGTGCAATATCAATTGCTAAGAACCCAATCCCACACAGCAGGACTAAGCACACTGAGATCAGGTATCACTTCATCAGGGAGCATGTGACGAATGAAGATATCACCCTTGAGTTTGTTCCCACAGACAAACAAGTGGCTGATATATTCACAAAGCCCCTAGATGAAGCTAGGTTTAACTTCTTCAAGTTTCAATTGGGGATGTTAAACGTAGAGTAATTTTCAACTTATTGTTCACTAATCATTCTTCATATGTTAGTAAGAAGAACTCTCAGGTCAAGTGCTGAAGCAGTCTGACAAGAACGACTACCAAGTGCCAAAGTCAGACAAATATTGAATAATGGTCACGACGACACAGGCTCAAGTACTTGAAAATAGTGACTACATGGTCTATATTGAAAAAGTCAGAAAGGGGGAGAAAGAATATAACCTGGGAGAAAGAATATGACCTAGAAGATGCAATAGTTAAGAGGGGAGTTCAAAGGAATCAGATGAAAAGGAAAAAAGAAAGGAGATCTCAAAAGTATGGGGGAGTAAAGAAAAGAGACATCACATCAAGGGGGAGCTACTAGCTCGGGAAGATGCAAAAGCTAAGGTGAAGGTAACTATGTTAATGTTCACTGCATAAACTCATCTTTATTGTTAAGTGAAAGTAATTTTGAATTGAGGTTCTGAATTCTTCAAATATGGGGAGATTGTTGGAAATCCTGCCCTCATGATTCATGATTTAAAGAAGTCACCAATTCAAGAGAACTTCACTCTGTATTTGATTACTTTCTTAGCTCTATTATCTCAGTGGAAGCCAAGTACAAAGAATGTCTTAGTGACAAATATCGTCGGAAAGAGTATGCATCATGTCGTTGAAATGATATGCAGAGCAAAGCAGAAGGATCTTGTTAGTTATCGCTGAGATAACATGCACATGATGATATCGTTGTGACATCAACACTACAACACCACACGACGATATCGGGATGCCGAGATGAAGGAAGAAGACTTAAGTACAAATACAAGACAATGTCGACGACATCGTCGTAAAGAAGCCTTGATATTGAAAAGGCTAAGTAAAACAGATGTCGATGACATCGTAGTAAAGAAGCCGTATCATTGAAAAGGCAAAGAAAGACTGATATTGACTATATCGTCATAAATAAGGCTTGACGTCGAGAAGGCCAATGAAGTAGTTATGAAGACAGCAGTTGCTGAGGAATAGCTTATCGACATGATACTGATAATGTCGTCGATAATATAAGGTGGTGTCAACGACATCAAGTAGTCGAAAAGATTACGAAGACATATACAGAAGACAATCTATTGTCATAATCACTAGTGCAGAAGGGATGTCCCGTATCGTCGAGATATCCTTGTCTGAAGAAGAAGGAAGAAGACTTGAAGATCTGTCCAAGTCTAAGACATCGACAAGCTCTGTCGTCGAGATATTGTCCATGTCGTTGTAGCGATGGAAATATCGTCGAGACAGATTCAAATTCTGTCAGACGCACTGTCAGCAATTAATGTCGCCGCCTGATTGTCTAATCAACGCGTGATGTTAAGGAAAGGGCTTCTGACACTTAAGGAACTTTACAGGAGACCGTTGGGGGGCTCCTCAGTCTTATAAAAGGGATAAGTGTCTGCCCTAATTAATTTATTACAAAGAATACAAAAGAATCTACGCAAGAACTAAAAGAACAAAAAGCGGCGTAAAGAAGGAACAAGAACCGAGAACAAAACAATCTTCATCCTTCGTTCTCCAAGAATCAGTCTAGCTTCACCGGCTGGTAAGAAGAGTTTCAGATAGAAGAAAAGCTTGAAGAAGATCTGTGTTGTCAAGGTTCAAATCAGAAGCATCTTCTTCAAGACAAGAAGTCAATCTCCATCAGCCAGAAGAATCTTTATTTACTCTTTCTCTGTAAGGCTTGCGGGCCAAAAACTGTAGGATCTGTTTACAGATCTGAGTGTCGAGCTTGCGAGCTTGAGAACTGTGAGGCTTGAGGGCCGGGGCAGTGGACTTCCGGATCTGATCGTGCCGAGCTTGAGGGCTTGAGAACTGTGAGGCTTGAATGTCAGGACAGTGGACTTGCGGGTCCAAGAGGCAAGACTTGCGGGTATGTGTTGTGTAGGGATTGAGGGCCTGAGTGTCGGGTTTGTGGACCTGAGTGCAGAAGGGGCTTGCGGGCCTAGGCTGTAGGACTTGCAGGTCCGTGTTGTAAGGCTTGCGGGCTTGAGATTTTGGCGGAGTTTGCTGAGTCTAGCATACTACTAGATAGGCGCAGCGGGACAGAGGACTACTCAAGACACCCCGTCTTTAGAAACCTCTGTACATATGGTGTTGTGTGTTGTGATTTTCTGTGTGCTATTTCTGTGATGTGTTTAGAATATATACATTCCGTGCTAAAAGATTTCAAAACAGCCAAATCACCTAACCCCCTCCCCCCTCTAGGTGATCGTTCCATACCTAACAAACACTGAAGCCTTTATCCCACTATAGTGGGGTCGTCAATATGGATCCTTTGTCGCCATTGCGCCCTATCTTTAATCATGGCCTCATTAATGCCTAAGTACATCATATCTTTCCTTATAGTTTCATTCCAAGTCTTTTTTGGTCCACTCCTCCCCCGTTTAACTGATCGACTATGATTGATTTCTAATATTTAATTTTACCGTATAATGATATATGAAATGGTTTTTCTTAGCTTAAGGCTCCGTTTGGCACGACGGTTTTGCTCCGGTGAGCTTGGACAAAAACATCATCGTCATAGAACGTATGTTTAGCATGGCAATGGTTATGACCATCACCAAGAAAATAAAACTAGACTTGAACATAAAAGTTGATGAAGTTCTTTAGGTGAGGTCAGGCGTTCACGAATGATAGTTCATAGCCATCGTGTTCATGACCTCTACCGTCATGCTAAACGGAACCTGAGAAGATCATCCACCGCTTTTGGCCGATCGTCTAGCTAGTTTAAGAAGTTCATGCAAAATTTAGCATTTTCTTTTAATTTCCTTTTTCGCTTTGCTAAATTTGTCAATAATCTCTTAAACTCGCACGTGGAGGCGGGTTGTTTTTATTCTTTTCATTTGCATCTTCCTTCATAATTTTAAATGGTCCGCTCAACACGGGTGTGGCATTCGTGAACATGGGGAATAAATTGTCGTCGATGTTCATAAACCCTCATGGACCAGATTATTGTAGTGAAGATCTCTTTGATCCTATGTTAGTACGATCATGAACCAGATTGTATGAAAATGTTTTCAATGATGACAACAATTTTTAAGCTCATAAGGTTATCATGTAATGCGCAATTCAGAATTTAACATATGTTGGCCTAAGTGGGAGATTATTAGAAATAATATTTATGTGGTTCAAATATGTTAATTATGCGTGTTATTGAGTTGTCATTAACATATATCAACCCAATTTTAGTAATCTAGTTAATCTGGTAGATTACGTTTCATATTGTATGAACGGTTCATGTTGAAGCCAAGAAAATACCGACTCCAAATATTCGGACCTAAGTGTAGCCTAAGGTTACTGATCCCGCGGTCGAACGCACCACAACTCTAATGGCTAGAGCAGGAGAGAGAGATGTATCTCTACAAAGCACACCCAATGTGCTTCAGCAGGGAGGTCTTGTCATGTACCCAGAAGTCTATAAGAGCTTCCCCTCCAAAACCGAAGGCTGAGCTAGGTACGAGGAAGACACGGACTTGGCGAGTATCTTGCTTGGGGGGTTCAACCTCTTCCAAAGTGTCATTCCTGGTACCCATGAAGGTATATTTATAGACAAATCCTAGGGGGAGGGGGGTTACTTGACCATACTCGCGAGTTTGCAATGGGTACTCGCTCAAGCTCGCCCATACTCGCTCATACTCGCCTATACTCGGCTACTCGCCCATATTCTCCCATACTCGCCCATACTCGTGAGTTGCAAAGGGTACTCTCCCCTACTCGCCTATGCTCGTGAGTTGCAAGGAGTACTCGCCCCTAGTCACCTCCTTGAGGATGTCCAGTACTCTACTGGTGAGATCTACGAATAACCGCCTCCTTAGGCATTTCTAATCTCGACGAATTACAGGTTATACAGTTCAACTTATGTGTGGATACTGGGCGTTATTTATGTTTATATGATGGACTTAAATGTAAAACGATTGCATTAGGGTTTTGCTATAAATAGGTTATTTACACAAACACTTATTGTTGGAACAACCCTATTTCTGATTTGGGCTAGGATCACTATCTGTTGACTAAGGACAAGTTGACCCCAATGTATAGTTTATGAGTCAAGAGTTTAGCAAGAGTTTAGGCTGTTAGAACCAGAAAATTCATTCAGATTGAGCGTTCAATGAACTCCACACTGCGTTCAACGAACGGCTAGCTGCATTCGACGAATGGCGTTCTGCGCTCGACAAATGGCGTGCATTCTGCGTTCGATGATCCCGTCTCAGCAGTTCAGCGGTCGACGAACAGTTTGTTACAGTGATCGACGAACAGAACCCGGCTCAGCGCTCGATGCTTTTGCTCAGCTCAGCGCTCGACGCTTTTACTCAAGCTCAGCGGTCGACGAATTTATCCAGGCTCAGCGGTCGACGAATCCTTTCGTTCGACGAACTCAAGTTTGCATTCAACGAACTCAAGTTTGCATTCAACGAGTATTCAGCAGATGTTCAGAACAGTGAATTAAATGTTGAGGTCGACGAAGTTAATGTTGTGTTCGACGAAAATGTTGAGGTCGACGAATCTGCGTTCGACGAATTGTTCTCAGCAGTTAAAGAATTATAGCCAGTCCCAGCGCTCGACATTCTCTGAGCAGTGCTCAACGAATTCCAGCCAGCATTTGACAAATTCTTTACTGAAGCTCAGATCAACAAATACAGACTCCAGATTATTTAATACTTAAATATCAGTTATTTGTCAATTCTCTGATCACAGATCGACGACAGTAACGACTCTTTCCATCAGATCAAGTAAGGATAATTTATTTCCTTTATTAATTCAAGTTTATAGTCGTTAACATTCCTCGGAAATAGACATTTCGTGGAAAAGGAAAGAGAATACGACATGACATTTGCAGTTCCCAGAAATATGCTTTCAGAATAATATATTCCTTAATTTAAGGAATCAGCAGTTAATGTCAGTCAGACTTTTTCAAAAGAAAAGGAAGAAAATATATCAGATTAACATACAACTTTCACGACAGCATCAATACAGATTAGATTACAGAATATTTTTGTTGTACAGAATACACAGAGAAAAGAAGAGAAAGATATATACAGGAAGAAAAGAAATTGAAAATAACTTCTTCTTTCTCCTCAGCATTCTTCAGAGAACAGATCTTCATCTTCTTCCTCCTCCAGCATCAGCACATAATTTCTGAGAACATCTTCAACACCTCCTCTCAGTCATTTGCTGCAAAGAATCAGATTAGAACAAAGAAGAAAAGCTACAGGAAGAAAGAAGAAGAGAAAAAGCTTACACAGATCTTCTTCTTCCTCAAAGCAACAATTATTTTCTGAGAACATTTCCTTTCATCTCTCAGTCATCAGCTGCAAGCACAAATCTCCAAAGAGCAACAAACAATCTGAGAAGCATTCTTGTTTCTTTGATTTATCAGCTACATGAAGATTATTTCTTCAAAGAAAGGCTCCAGCAAAATCAACTGTCAAACATCTTCAAATCAGACAGAGGAGTTCTTTTCTACATCAACATCCATTAGAGTCTTCTCTATACATCTTGACAGGGAAGAACATATTAACCCCTCTCTATCCCATTCTGTACAGGGTTAATACTCCCTTCAAAAGTGTAACCCACTGGTGGCAAGACACCTTATCAAAAAAAAATCCTTGTGTGGTTTTTAAGCACCTTATCAAAAGCTTATCAGTGATTTGGGCACATGATCAAACTCCCATTGGTGTGTGGACACCTTATCAAAAATCCCTTGGTGTGAGGGCACCTGATCAAAAATCCCAGTGGATTCCTACCAAGGGTGGTAGAAGAGTAGACGTACCCAGATTTTGGGGAACTACTATAGCTCCTTGTGTCTTCTGTGTTTGATTTCTTTTCTGTGTTGTGTTGTGTTGATTTTCCATTTCAGTTTTTATTACTCACTCTGCTTACACATATATATAACACTATTTTTAATTCCGCAAATAAAACTAAGGGAAAAAGTTTTAAACTCTATTCACCCCCTCTAGAGTTAATTTAAGATCTAACCTCCACTTTCAATTGGTATCAGAGCTAGGTTGATCTTATTTACAGGCTAACACCTGGATCACAAAGATCAATTAGATCTTAAATTCTTTTAGAGTTTTTATTTATTTTCTGTTAAAAACTCATTGCACAAAACAAAGAGTATTCAAGCACAAGACCTCCTATGTGCAATCTCAGTAAGTTTGCACTGTCGAAAGCAAGGATTAGGCTTTATATGAACTCAATTGATGAAGAAATTTTTAATGTGATTTTGACAGGGCCTCCAACACCTACAACAGCAGCAAGTACTGAAACCACAACTGCCAACAATGTTGTCCCACCTCCTGAGTGGACAGAAGCACAAAAGAAGCAAAGGAGTGCAGATGCAAAAGCCATGAACATTCTGGCTCAAACTATGTCTGATGAGATATTTCAGAAAGTGGTTGAATGTACATCAGCAAGAGAGATTTGGATTTCACTAAACAATATGGTTGCAGGTTCTGCAAATGAAAGAAAAGACAGAAGATCACACTTGTCGGCCGCTGTAACAAACTGAGACGGGATCGTCGAACGCAGAATGCACGCCATTTGTCGAGCGCAGAACGCCATTCGTCGAACGCAGCTAGCCGTTCGTCGAACGCAGTGTGGAGTTCGTCGAACGCTCAATCTGAATGATTTTTCTGGTTCTAACAGCCTAAACTCTTGCTAAACTTTTGACCCATAAACTATACATTGAGGTCAACTTGTCCTTAGTCAACAGATAGTGATCCTAGCCCAAATCAGTAATAGGGTTGTTCCAACAATCTCCCCCTATTTGGGTTAGGACACTATTTGACAAAAGTTGAAAATAAACAAACAACAAAATGACAGAGCTATATATCTGATAGATTTTGAATATGTCATCAGATAAAAAATATAATACACTGAGATTTTGAAGTTTTACATTGAAAATGGAATAGAATAAATACAACTAAAAAGAACCTTGGATTTTTCTGAATTCTGTTGCTTCTAGATGTTGAAATTCTGATTTTATCTGATCTGTATTATTCTGAATTCTGATCTGAATATTTAACTGATTTCTGAATTTCTAATAAGCTGAGCTTGTAGCAATAACAAATACTGAATTTGCTAAAACAAAATACTTCTTCTGAGCTGTACTGTATCTGCATCTGAACTTGATTATGAGCTGTATCTAATTTTTTCTGAAACAGCCAACTGCTGTGAGCTTTATCAAGCTTCTTCATACAGCAACTCTCCTTGAGAGTGTCTCCCCTTGTGTTCTGGAGGTTCGTCAGCTTTCTCTCCTTGCTTAGTTCATAGAACTACTCCCCCTGAGCAAAACACTGCATCAAATGGAGCTTGTTCATACAAACTTCTCCCCCTGCCTAGTTTCAGGAAAGGCCTGAAGCTAGGCCCCTTGAAGAAGGGACATTTGATGGAGGTAGGGAAGGATGCAAGATTGTTATTGATATTGTTCCTGCACAATAAAATAGAGATCAAGTGCAAATGGGAACTAGAAAGAGAAGCAATTCTGTAGATATTCAGCTAAAATAAAAAATTTTATTATTGAAGAAGTGACAGGAGTCGTAACTTGCACAACAGGCGTCGGAGCCCGTGACATCACTGCAGCTTGAGCCGCTACCATTTCTTCCGCTAGCATGCGACAGAAATCAGCCGGGGGCATGCCCATACTCATGAGTCCCGTAGCAGTAGCACTGCTTCCCGAAGGCTCCTCTTGCCTTCTCGATGTCCCCGCATCGTCGCCAACATCGTAGCATAAGCAAGGGAAAAAACTCATCAAGTTCTACTCGCAAGACTCGAACATAGGGATACTCATGATCCCGCACAATACTCCTATGTGGACAACCTCTTTACGCGATCCGTCTACACTAGACCTCGCAAGAATATTCAACCTGGCTCTGATACCAAATTGTAACACCTCCCCTGTAATGACCATATAACATAGGTACGGCTGGGACCCAACAACATATAACCGCCACAGTTTCAGCATTAAAAGATGATATAGACTACCCAGCTCAAAACTCAGATAACACAGCGGAAACAAAACTAAAAACCACAGAGATTGTCCACAATAAAATACATAGGAAAGAAACCGGCCTTAAGGCCTTACACAACCAATAGTCCAAGAAAATCAATCATACATCATCAACATAAACTCCCAAAAGAGGGGGATACTAGCTTCCCTAAGCTACCTCAGCATGCAAGCCAGAACATCAAAAGATGAGTACGGGAAAACAGGAAAAACAAAGTAAACACTTCATGAGGCTTTAGACCTTTTTGGCCTGCGAGCTCGTTCCAGCCTGCGATCCCTGGCCTACATCCAAATCACAAAGAGCGGTAAACGAGGGTCAGCTATGACTGACCACAAACGGTGTAACAACACCCCTCCTCCCGGCCATCCTAGCGGACCCCGGGGAACTACATCACCCTGCAAGTCAGCACTTCGTATGCACATGTATACGGAAAGAAGCAACATAAAACAACAGGCTTGAGTGTCACAAACAACATCCAAGTTTCTATGTTGAGCAAGTAATAAAGGGGCCTACAAATGCGATATGAATGCAAACCCGAGTTTCACCCAAGGCGCCCTAAAGCGTATGAGTCTAACACATCATCATACATTATCAGCACAATCACGGGGTACTCAACACTTCCCCCAAAGGGCATCGTAGCCAAAGGCCAAGAACTCACGCCGAGACACACCTCGCCTGGCTCTCCATGCCATCGAGCTTGTCAAATAGCTCACACGTTCTTGCCACAAACCACACAACCGATGCTAAGAACCCTGGCTTAGACTCCGAGCAAACGTCCCAAGTCCCTGGTCTTACCGTCGGGACAACGTCCACCGACTGCCTCGCCTGGCGACCGTTCCGGGCTCGTCCGTCAGCACAGACGTTCTCGTCAGTTAACACCGAAGGGACTAATCTTGCCGGGACACTCTCCACACATGAATATCAGTCTTCACGGGATAGTCAGCCGACCACAAAGACCAATCGCACCTTCGCACAACACTAGGCATCACAAGCCCCATAATTCGCACATTATTTCCCCGCCCAAAACCCAACATTCGTTACCACATGAAGCTACAAGGGCATCCTGACGATTAATTCGCCGTATTTGGATTTCTAACAAAACCCCTAAAATGCGCGTCAATCAACATCACCGAATCGGACCAACGGTCGCGAAACTGGCTTCACCCACAATGCCTAATCCACTAACGGAGCGGATTTCTAGTGCAAATCATGTCGGGGACGGACACAATCAACCCGATGGTTCCTCTTGGACCAAAGCGACCCAGATCCCTCTCACTCGACGGATCCAGTGCCAAAATGCAGAAAATAAAGGGATGCCAAACATGCATCCTAAAGACCGGGAGGAGAAATGTTGTTACCTTTTGAGATCTCCTCCTAGCCATGGAAACTTGAAAAGAAACGGAGAAGAAGAAGCGTCTCGACGTTCCCTACGCGCTGCCGGTCTCGGATCGGCGAACGGAGCTCCGAAGCTCCAACAATGGGGAAGAATGACTCCTCCTTCTCTCTTGGTTTTCAATGGTAAGAGAGAGAGAGGGGGGTGGGTGAAATGAGGTTCTAAACCCTCATTTCCCGACCTTAAGCCATCAGGAACTATTTCCAACCATCAGATCTCCTCACAACACAACGGATGGCTCAGATTTAGCTATTTACGGATCTAATTTTCGTCAGTTTGCGAACGCACGGTCGAACACACGACCGTGCATAAAAACGCACGAGTAAATTCAGAACTCCAAATCTTCCAGCCGAATAGCACACACGGGCGTCAAGAAAACGCACGATCGTGCGTTTAAGAAAAATCTGCCATTACGGCAGTTTTCAGCGAAGAAGACCTAATGCGCGACGTTAACTCTCAGATCAGCAAAACTTGGGTGTTACAACTCACCCCCCTTAAAAGAATTTCGTCCTCGAAATTTCAAAACTGAAACAAAAAACTGTGATGCATACCTGATGCAAAAAGTTCTGGGAAGTCCTCCCGCATCTCTTGCTCACGCTCCCAAGAGAATTCGTCTCGCCCGCAATTGTCCCATCGCACCTTTACAAGCCTGACTTCCTTATTACGCAACTGTCGGACTTCCGAGTCCTCCACGCAAACCGGACGAACCCTCGTCCTCAAATCCTCTGTCACCGGCACCGCCGCCGCTTCAACTACGACGCTTGGCTCTACCAAAGCTTTCCTCAACACAGAGACATGGAAAATATCATGTAATCCACTCAACTCAGCGGACAAAGCCAAACGATAGGCTGCTTCTCCTATACGCTCCGTAACCTCGAACGGGCCCAAATATCTCGGACTCAACTTCTTGAGTCGCCGCACACGCGAAACACCCTTGAACGGCTTGATCTTCAAGTAGACCATGTCGCCCATGGCAAACTCCACATTTCTGTGGCGCGCGTTAAAGTACTTCGCTTGCCAATCTTGCGCAACCTTCATGCGCTCCTGAATCGTCCGCACGATCTCACATGCATCTGCCACCACTTGCTTTCCCAAAAGCTTAGTGTCTCCCGCCTCTGCCCAAGACATCGGCGTTCGACACCTCTTTCCATACAATGCTTCGTATGGCGCCATCTTGATACTCGCCTGGAAGCTATTATTATAAGCGGACTCCACCATAAAAAGGTGGTCTTCCCAACTCCTACCAAAGTCAAGAGCACACATCCTCAACATATCCTCCAATGTACGGTTCGTTCGCTCCGTCTGACCATCGGTCTGCGGATGGAACGCGGTACTAAACTTGAGTTTGGTGCCTAAACTTTTCTACACTAACCTCCAGTCCTTCGACGTGAACCGCCCATCGCGATCACTAACAATGCTCTTAGGAATCCCGTGCAACCGCACAACATTTTGAACATAAAGCTCCACGAGCTTTTCTATGTCATCGCCCTTCTGATTTGGAATGAAGTGATCCACCTTGGTCAGGCGATCCACTATCACCCAAATTGCATCGTTACCTTGCTGCGATCGAGGCAAACCATGTACAAAGTCCATGGAGATATCGTCGAATTTCCACTCGGGGATAGGAAGAGGCTTCAAGAACCCACCGGACCTTTGGCACTCAGCCTTCACTAAAGCACAAGTCTGACACCGGCTTACATACTCAGCTACGTCCCACTTCATCCCAGGCCACCAAAAGGATTTCTTCATATCTGAGTACATCTTTGTATTACCTGGATGAATGGAGTACTTCGTAAAGTGAGCCTCAAACATCAACTCCTCGCGGAGCTTGCCAAAACGCGGAACACAAACCCTTTCGTATCTGTTCAACATCCCAACGACCATCTCCAAAGCACCATCTTCGCTTTGCTGAGCTTCCAACACCAACTGTTGGCACTCTTCGTCTGCACTAGTCGCCTCTCGGATTCGATCCGTTATATCACACTACATTTCAATCCAGTTCAACCGAGCCACGCTAGACTCACCTATAGCCACACAAGCAATGTCAAGAGACTCCAACTCTCGCACCAAACGCTCGTCATGCGCCTCAATCCAATTGCCTTGCCCAGAGTACTTCCTACTCAAGGCATCCGCCACCACGTTGACTTTACATGGCGTATACTGAATCTCCACATCGTAGTCCCCAAGGAACTCGACCCACCTACGTTGCCGCATATTCAGATCCTTTTGGTCTAGGAGATACCTCAGGCTTTTGTGATCCGTGAAGATCTCCACATTTGCACCATATACGTAGTGGCGCCACAATTTTAACGCAAAGATTACCGCCGCCAACTCCAGATCATGGACGGGGTAATTCCTCTCATGAGTCTTTAACTGCCTTGACCCATAAGCTATCACCTTGCCGTGCTTCACCAGCACGCAACCCAAACCGCAACCTAACGCGTCACTGAAAATCTGAAATCCTTCCGTCCCACTAGGAAGACTAAGGATCGGAGCAGACATCAACCTTTCCTTCAAATTCTCAAACGCATGGGCGCACTCCGGCGTCCATACAAACTTTTGGTCCTTGCGAGTAAGAGTGGTGAGGGGCAAAGCCATCCGTGAAAAGTTCTCCATGAACCTCCTGTAATAACTGGTTAGTCCAAGGAAACTCCGAACTTCCACCACGGTTCTCAATACAGGCCAATCTCTAATGGATTCAATCTTCGCCGGATCTACCGCCACCCCATATCCACTGATTACGTGACCCAAAAAAGCCACCTTCTCGATCCAAAACTCGCACTTCGAGAACTTAGCATAAAGCTGGTTCTCCCTTAGAGTCTGCAATACTACCCTCAAGTGAGACTCATGCCCCGCTTCCGATTTCGAATAAACCAGAATATCATCTATGAACACCACCACGAACGAATCTAAAAACGGTCGAAAAACCCTGTTCATCAAATCCATGAACACAGATGGCGCGTTCGTTAGTCCGAACGGCATCACCGAAAACTCATAGTGGCCATACCGAGTCCCAAACGCTGTCTTGGCAATGTCCTCTTCTCGAATCTTCAACTGGTAGTACCCCGACTTCAAGTCCAACTTGGAGTACACCACCGACCCCACTAACTGGTCAAACAAATCATCGATTTGGGGAATCGGATATTTATTCTTGACGGTCAACTTATTTAGCTCACGGTAGTCAATACACAACCACATACTTCCGTCCTTTTTCTTTACGAACAATACTGGCGCGCTCCACGGCGAAGAGCTGGGCCTAATGTACCCTTGCTCTAACAACTCTTGCAACTGAACCTTAAGCTCGGCCAGTTCCTTCGGTGCCATCCTAAACGGAGGACGCGACACCGGCCTCTCACCCGGTACCAACTCTATCGAGAAATCGATTTCGCGCTGAGGAGGTGCTCCCGGAAGCTCCTCGGGGAATACATCCTCAAACCCTTCCACCACCGGAACATCTCCAATAGCCAACCTTGTGGAGTGAGTCTCCAACAAAGCTATAAACGCCTCGCCTCCTTGGTTTACCACACGCCTCATTTGCATAGCGGAAATCAGGGAGCAAGCCACCCCGCTTAAGCCTTCGAACTTGACCTCTGCTCTACCTTTTCCTCTCAGGGTTACCACCTTCAACTCGCAGTCGATACTAGCTCGCTGCTCTGCAAGCCAGTCCATCCCCAAGATAACGTCAAATTCGGCTAGTGGCAGAATTGTTGGAGTTACCATTGTGATCTAGAAGTGGTCAAACATGTAATGTCACTGCCAACGCGATATGAGCCTGCAGGGTCGCACATAAGAGCATGTGGAGAAGTTGGAAGATTGACTATGTTGGTAAAGGTTACCAATCACCATATAAAATGGGGGAAGTACAGCAAATGTTGTTGTCAGAATTCGTCGGATATGATTCGTCGGATTCGTCGGAAGTCGTCGGATGGTTCCGTGGAAACTCGACGAATTATTACAGAGTCCCTTAACTCGGCAAGTGTTGCCGTCTGATCGGATTCGTCGGAATTCGTCGGATCGTTCCGTGGAAACTCGACGAACTGTTACAGAGGTCATTAACTCGGCAAATGTTGCCGTCTGACATGATTCGTCGGATTCGTCGGGATTCGTCGGATTGTTCCGTGGAATCTCGACGAATTATCACAGAGAGCATTAACTCGGCAAATGTTGCCGTCTGATGTGATTCGTCGGAATTCGTCGGATTGTCCCGTGAAAACTCGACGAATGCTGTTCCGTGGAAACCCGACTTTGTAACAGAAGCCCCTATTCTGCTGTGTGGTCTGCGGATAGCGATTCTTCTAGAAGTTGTTTATCCTTTGGGTATAAATAAGACTTCTTTTAGGGTTCTCATGACTTACGAAATAGAAGCCGACGGAAGGAGTTCCGCTCTCGCTCGAACCCTAGACGGAAGTGTTCCGCCGTTCTGAATCGCCTTCGCCGACTTCCGCTCCGACGATTGTCGCCGATGTTGTTCTTCCTGAAGCGGATCTAGCAATCCGTGGAAGCGCAAGGTGTAGTCTTCTTCTCCCGGCTCGTGTGGACTGCTGTAGAGACGTAGACATTATTCTACGTGAGAACTCTTGCAAAGCCGACGAAGGCAATCTTCTTCTTGGAGCATCTAGGTTGGATTTGATCCAATCCCGCCAAGGTAATTTTTGCCTAGTATTTTATTAACTTCTTGATTCAATATTCATGGCCCGATCAAAGTCTTTTGGGTTGTTTCTCTTCATTTCCGCTGCGCCTACATTTGATGTATGGTTCTAGAAAAACCCAACAGTGGTATCAGAGCTAGGTTGCGGTCATGAATGTTGTTTCAGAAGTTAGGTTATTCCAGTACGTGCAAATCTAGGTATTTGGAAGCGTTCTAAATGTCAAGATGGGATTTCAAAAATTTGGTCAGGGCTCTGCCCCGCACCCCGCAGGGGCGCGGCCCCTTGGAACCCCGCCAGGAACGTCTGGGATTTCGTGGTTATTTCTAATTGTTAGAAATTGTTGTCTCCTTAGCAGTAACCGTCCCTCAAGTGGTTAATGAACCCTTGTATTGTTTTGGATTTTGAATCCAACAATGAGAGACGAGCTTGTCTACTGCTTTAAGTCAAGTTGTCTTTGCCTTTGTCCAATGCATGTAAATCTGAAGATTTGGAAGAGTTCTAAATGTCCAGATTTAGCCCTTTCGTCTATCAAAGGTTGATAGTCTTATGTTGTGCACATAAGGGATGCATGTGGATTTTAGAAAGCTTGTTTTTCAGTTGATGTGCACTTGATCAAATGTTGATCATGGTTAAGTGTTAACTTATTATTAAAAATTAAAATCCCTTCATCAAATATTAAGTGTTCGGATGCCTTCCGATGGATGACACTCTTCCTGCCTCGATCGATGAAGTGTGGGCTTGCCAAAGCAAGGTGCATTAATCTATCTTGGTAAGGGTGCGAGCAGATAATTGTGATATCCCACTGTCGACATCGGGTCTAACTTAACTAGGTGACCTCAAAGGTTGAGTGCCTAGAGGCATAGGGTTGGCATGCACCATATGATGGATGCGAATAAGGAGTTATTCACCAGCCATACAAGAGTTGCATGAGGATGCAATTGGCAAGCGTTGCCTACCTAAATAACCGCATTATGAGAGGAACGCCAAAGCGGACTCGTGGTGTTGGTGAAATACGGATCTTGTCCACTAAGAGAGTAGCTCAAATGGACTCTCCGAATTGATAGTGAGGGCTATCAATTTGAATAAAATAGTGGGAGTATTTAATTGAAGTCCAAGTTAAAATAAATTGTATTTTGAAATTAAGGTACTGATTAAATTCTGCATGAATTCTTGTAGAATTCCATGGCAAGTGGTTCACATTCCACCTTGTCCCTAAGAGCTATCCTTGAGAAGGACAAGCTTAGTGGGACGAACTATATGGACTGGTATAGGAACCTGAGAATTGTTCTCAGGCAAGAGCGAAAGCTCTACGTCTTGGAAGAAGAAGCCCCCGAGGTGCCGACCGGGAACTCGTCCCGTGTTGATAAGGATGCTTATAAGAAGTATACCGATGACGCCTTAGACGTTGAGTGCCTTATGCTTGCCACCATGAACTCTGAGCTTCAGAAGCAACACGAGAAAATGGGGTGCAAGGAGATTGGCGAGCACCTAAAGAAAATGTTTCAAGGGCAAGCTCGTCAGGAGAGGTTCGATGTCACGAAGGCCTTATTTCAGTGCAAAATGGGAGCTCGAGACTCGGTTGGTACTCACGTACTCAAGATGATTAGGTATATAGAGAACCTGGAGAGACTGGGTTTTCCTCTGGGTCAAGAGTTGGCCACAGATCTTATCCTGCAATCGTTGCCGGATAATTATGAGCAGTTCGTCTTGAACTACAACATGAATGAAATAGACAAGACACTGCCCGAGCTCCTAGGCATGTTGCGAACTGCTGAGATAAACATGAAGAAGGCCAAGCCTGCTAGTCCCATATTAATGGTACATAAAGGCAAGGGTAAGGCCAAGGGCTTCAAGAAGACGAAGGTGGGACCTAAGTCACATCTTGAGCCCAAATCTTCTGCGCTGAAAAAGAAGAGCACCGTGAAGGAAGGGAAATGCCACCACTGTGGCAAGGCTGGTCATTGGAGGAGGAATTGTCCTTCGTACATTGACGGTCTGCAGAAAATGAAGGGAGGTATGACTTCCGCTTCGAATATTTACGTTATAGAGATAAACCTTTCTGCTCCTTCATCTTGGGTATTGGATACCGGATGTGGTTCTCACATTTGTACAAATGTGCAGGAACTGGGAAGGAGGAGATTGCTGAGTAAAGGAGAGGTGGACCTGCGCGTCGGCAATGGAGCAAGAGTTGCTACTGTAGCCGTAGGGGTTTACCGTCTTTCTTTGCCCAGTGGGCTTGTAATAGAACTTAATAATTGTTATTATGTTCCGGCTATAACTAGAAACATTATATCCATTTCATGCATAGACATGATTGGATTTTCTTTTATAATTAAGAACAATTGTTGTTCTATATTTAAGAATGATGTTTGTTATGCTGTAGCTCAATTGTTTAATGGTCTTTATGTTTTGAACCTAGACCATCCGATCTATAATGTAGATAATAATAAAAGACTAAGAACAAATGACTCAAATCCTACATATCTCTGGCATTGTCGTTTGGGCCATATAAACGAGAAGCGCATATCCAAGCTCCATAAAGATGAACTATTGGACTCATTTGATTATGAATCATTCGAGCGATGCGAATCTTGTTTGTTAGGTAAGATGACTAAAGCCCCTTTCATTGGTTATACTGAGAGGGCTGAGGATCTCTTGGGTGTTGTACATAGTGATGTATGCGGACCCATGAGTTCTATGGCTAGAGGTGGGTATTTCTACTTCGTTACATTTACTGATGATTTCAGTAGATACGGATACGTGTATCTTATGAAGTGCAAATCCGAAACTTTTGAAAAGTTCAAAGAGTTTAAGAACGAAGTGGAGAACCAATTGGGTAAAAGGGTTAAAGCACTCCGATCTGATCGAGGTGGCGAATACCTGAGTCATGAGTTCCGTGATCATCTGAAAGAGTGTGGTATTGTATCACAGCTCACTCCACCTAGGACACCGCAGTATAATGGTGTGTCTGAGAGGAGAAATCGTACTCTGTTAGACATGGTACGGTCGATGATGAGTCATGCAGACTTGCCTGTTTCCTTTTGGGGTTTTGCTTTAGAGACTGCTGCAATAACACTGAATCGCGCTCCTACGAAAACGGTTCTAAAGACACCATATGAGATATGGACTGGGAAGCATCCTAGTATGTCATTTATTAAAATTTGGGGCTGTGAGGCATACGTACGACGTCAAATGCCTGACAAGCTGGAACCCAAATCAGATAAGTGTTATCTGGTGGGATATCCTAAGGAAACGAAAGGATATTACTTTTACCTACCGTCTGAGGGCAAAGTGTTTGTCGCAAGGACGGGTGTCTTCTTGGAGAAAGAGTTCTTGTCAAGAAAGACGCAAAAGGTAGGACTTGAAGAAGTTCAAGAACCACAAGTAGTGAATGAACCAGAGTTGGATTCTGAGCCAGGACTACAAGATGTTGTAGCTGGAGAACCTGCTCAAGAGACACAAGTCCTATGTAGATCTGGTAGACCAAGATTTGAGCCTGAGAGATATGGATTTCTCGTGTCTCAAATAGGTAATGTGTTGCTTATGGATCATGATGATGAACCAGCGACCTACCAAGAGGCTATGAATGGACCGGACTCCGACAAATGGCTTGAGGCTATGAAATCCGAAATGGACTCCATGTGTGAGGCCCCCATTTAGACCTCACATACATCTGTATCTAAGCTATGTTCATACATGTGTCCCAGGTTGAAGTAAGGCTAGTGAATACAAAATAAAGACACATAAAAAGAAATGTTCTTGCATACCTTGCTTACTTGTTGAAACTGTTCTGTCTTATCATAATTAATTCTTTTGTTTTCGCGAATCCAAGTCATGTCCGTTACCTACAAAATTTGACGACGGGCTTAGTCATAAAAATATGACTAAGTGAGGATATACCTCTTTCATTGCTATATACATTTAGAAAAACTTACACATTTCAAAACATCATTTTCATTTACTAACCGTTTTGTGTCTTAGTAGTAACTTATGCAGCATATAACTATATGAACATGTTAGTACCAGAATAACAGTATGAGCAGTATAGGATCATAATCATATCATGTAACAATATAACAGTAAAACAGTGTATCCGTATAAGCAATAAATCCTTGTATCAGTATATCTACATCTATATCAGTCTATCAGTATATCAGTGTGTCCATGTATCAGTATCTATGAAAGAACATAATAACTGGGGAAAACATGTCAATAATCATAAACAGTATAAGGAGCTGTAGCATTCATATGAACTATGGAACATGTCATGTAAGTGTCATAACTGTATCTATATCATGGAAGCAGTGCACATACATAACTTCATTCAGTTTTCATGTCTATAAGCATTTATCCACGCACCTTTATAACTCTTTAGCTCAGTATTTCCATGAACGTTTCTTTTCTTAGGATATATTAGGGGAGATTGAATTGACATTCAATTTCATTTTCCTTTTCTATGGGCCCGACCCCTCTGGGTCATCTATCCGAATCAGAACGTGCCTCGCGTTTCCGCCTACGGCCGACTGACTCGGTAAACTGGCCCGACCCCTCTGGGTCCTGTATCCAAATCAGTACGTGCACACGTGTTTCCGCCTACGGCCGACTGACTTGGCAAATCATCATATTCATTTCATTCATATGCATGCACTTCAATTCGCCCGTAACATAACCTCGTGTCGACACGCTTACATAAAGTGAGTTATTCATTTTTAAAATCCCCTCAGAAATATCATTCGCCTGTTTGCCTTTTCAAGGCCATACAATATAGCGACATTTAGTATCAGTGATAGCAACTATGCATGTAACATTCAGTATATAAAAAGAAAGTAAAGCCATAAAGCATAAATGAAACAGGTAGCTCTCACCATCAGTATCAGTGTTCATAGCATTGTCATGTCTATTTTGAGGTGCCATCCTTCGCGGTATCTGTATAGCATCATATCATTTAGGGCATTTATCTCGGGGTTGCACCTCACTATAGCTACAATAATTATCATATGATGACATCATTTGGCAACTACTCACTAGCCCTTTATTTGGCATAATCTAGCATGAGGCACAAGTCCAAAACAATTACAATATTCCATCCCAAACTACCACTCAAATGCCTGGTAGCCCTCCAAGTAAATAGAATACCATATAACATGTTTATTAAAAAGAATTGGTCAGTCTAGGCAATCCACATAATTATATAGGATGAAGGCCAAAACAAAACCCCCATGTAAACCAATACAAAACATGTACAGGTACGTCCAAAACTGGATAATAACATGGACAGATATCTCTCCCAATATGCAGTTAAACACTGACATGATCATATATAAACTAATGATTTCCATCAGAACATAAGCCCTCACTGGACAACCCAACTGTATATAACATAATTCATTAAACAGCTAAAGTACACTGTGCAGAAATTCATATGGCTGTATAGTGTGAAACTCAAATCTGGACAACATAGGATAATAGGGGAAAATGAGTAGCAACTTGATATCATGGAAACTCAGAAGGTGCCAACACTAGTAGTGCAACCCACATAAAAAAAACCAACTGCCACAAGCATCACCCTCCTTATTACTGGCTGCACAACACACACCCCACAATAATAGCAAATTGCTCTCCACCAGCAAACATAGAATATGATACTGAAATAGGTACTGATATATTCAATACAACCCCATCAAAATTCACAGTCGGTCCTCTTCCAAGAACAGAATACACAAAGATCCAATTAATCTAGGTTTACAGATGAACTCCCCCCCTTCAAAGCAAGAGAAGAAACTGAAAGATAGCAGGAAAAAGGAGGCTTACATCGAGCTTAAAGAAGTCGGGCACACAATCGTCACCAAATCGTAAACCCGACGAAGTCCAGTTCAAGCGAAGCCTTCCTAATCCCTGCTTCCAGCAATACCTCTGATATTCTGCATCATTTCGGGCATGCGCTGAAAGGAAGATGATGAGGGAAAGAGGGAAGAAGGAACTGCATACCCTAGCTGCGAAATAGTCGAGAACGAGAGATAAGGAAGGAGAGAGTCGGCAGCAGCTATATAAAACAAAGTAAATCCTCCACCGCCTTTAACAACCGACTTTACCAATTAATCCCACATTTTGCTAACAGCACACCCACATCACAATTTAGGCCACAGGACAGCCTACATAAAACCCCCATTTCAGCTATAATGAATCCCCTCATTTCAATTTATATTAACCAACACAACCCTCTATTAGCACCCCACCTTTCAATCATAAGGTAACCCCGCATAGCACATTAATCTCAGCTAGGAGGCAACCTTTATCAACATTAATTTTCAGTTATCATAGAACCTTTCTGAGCACCTCACATTATTTCACTGAATTATATATTTCATCATAGGGGATCTATATATAGAATTATTTAAATTGAGTTTTATTATCGATTTGCGTCACTTCACATTTTGAGCCGTTACACCATGTATACAAACCGAGTTTGGAACTTGGTGGAACCACCTGAAGGGGTACGACCCATAGGGTGCAAGTGGGTCTTCAAGAAGAAGACCGACATGGATGGGAATGTACAGACATTCAAAGGGCGACTGGTGGCTAAGGGTTTCAAGCAAATTCATGGTGTTGACTATGATGAGACCTTTTCCCCTGTTGCCATGGTAAAGTCCATTAGGATATTGCTTGCTATTGCTGCGTATTATGACTACGAGATCTGGCAGATGGATGTCAAAACGGCTTTCCTAAATGGAAACCTCCTTGAGGAAGTGTACATGACACAACCCGAGGGTTTTGTATCCCCAAATGAAGCCACTAAAATATGCAAGCTGAACAGGTCCATCTATGGATTGAAACAGGCCTCTAGAAGTTGGAATCTTCGTTTTGATGAGAAGATCAAAGAGTTTGGTTTTGTCAAGAATGAAGATGAACCGTGTGTTTACAAGCGAATCAGTGGGAGCATTGTTGTCTTCCTGATATTGTATGTAGATGACATACTGTTGATCGGGAATGACATACCTACCCTGAAAGTTGTTAAGAACAACCTAGGGAACTGCTTTTCTATGAAGGACTTGGGTGAAGCGACTTACATACTCGGTATTAAGATCTATAGAGATAGATCGAAGAAGTTGCTGGGTTTGACCCAGAGTACGTACATTGAGAAGGTGTTGAAGCGGTTCAACATGCTTGAGTCCAAGAAAAGATTTTTGCCCATGTCTCATGGTGTGAATCTCTCTAAGGACCCGTGTCCAAAATCTTGCGAAGATAAGGACCGCATGAAGTTGATTCCATATGCTTCGGCAATTGGGTCAATCATGTATGCAATGTTATGTACTCGACCCGATGTCTCTTTTGCTTTGAGCATGACTAGCAGGTATCAGTCTGATCCTGGTGAATGTCACTGGATAGCCGTAAAGAATATCCTGAAGTACTTGAGAAGGACTAAGGATGTATTCTTGGTATATGGTGGAGAGGAAGAGCTCGTTGTAAGTGGTTACACGGATGCCAGCTTCCAAACTGATAGGGATGATTCGAAGTCTCAGTCAGGGTTTGTGTTTTGCCTGAATGGAGGAGCTGTGAGCTGGAAGAGTTCCAAGCAAGAGACAGTTGCTGATTCTACAACTGAGGCCGAGTATTTCGCTGCGGCAAACGCAGCGAAGGAGGCTGTATGGATTAGGAAATTCATCGGCGAGCTAGATGTAGTTCCTAGCATTGTTGGTACCGTAGTTCTCTACTGTGATAACAATGGTGCAATTGCACAATCTAAGGAACCTAGATCCCATCAGCGCTCCAAGCACATACTTCGGCGGTTCCATCTTATTCGTGAGATTGTCGAACGAGGAGATGTGAACATTTGCAGAGTGCCGACTGAGGAGAATATTGCAGATCCACTAACAAAGCCTCTCGCGCAGAGAAAGCATGATGGTCATACTAGATCAATGGGTATACGATACCTGAGTGATCAACTCTAGTGGGAGTCTTGTGGGTTGCATGTAAAATAAATATTCTGTTGGCTGTTTATTATTTATTCATATGATGAATTGTGTACCAATTATTTCCTTTTACAATTAATGGCAAGTTCTTTTATTACGATATACTGTTTCTATATGATAGAATAAAATTCGTGATAAATACCCTTAGAATGTTCGCTTCCATAGGACATCAAGTACGTGACTTGAATGTGAGAGCCTATGTGTACAACCCTCATTCTCCGAGGGTGGACCCCCCCAAGGCCACGTAGGCAGAAGTCAAAGTCAAAGAGGTCAACACGGCAGACAAGTGTAAGAGCAGAAGACAGCCTAGGCGAGTAGGGGTGTATTCGTGCGAGTAGCTCAGATACTCGCCAAAATGTGGGCGACCATAGGCGATACTCGCCCATCTGCCCGGGGAGATCGCCTCAATGTCGCTAGTCGTCGGGCAAGGGCTGGGCTATAAAACCCCCCCTACCCCTTGGTTTTCCTATAAATAGGACCCCAGGGGTACTTGGATTGGCACCTGGACTTGAGCTTTCGAAACCCTGCTCTTGCATTCTAGAATCTGTCGCACTTGGTCGCTACTCCCGGTACTAGCCAAGTCGGTGCCTTCCTCGTACCTTGCTCGGCCATTCTTTGGTCTTGGAGGGGAAGTCTCTTCGGAGCTTCTGGGTACGTGGTGGGACCTCCCTGCCGCAGCACCTGGGGTCCTGTTTGTTGCTCTTCTAGCTTCTTCGTCGTTGCCAGCCAAGCCATCTCGTCGGGCTGCTGGGCGAGTAGCCTCCGGCTGCATCGGTCCGAATCTTGAGGTCAGGATTTTCCTGGCGTCAACACTTTGGTGCGGTGAGCGTGGATCGTAGTCGGAGAAGGAAAGTTCAGCAGGAAGCCGAGATGGTCGTAGGTGGCGACCATGAGGAGGTAGTCGGCAACTCGGCCGCGAGTGGCGAGTTCGTGACACTAGCGGTTCTCGAAGCCTTCGCACAGCGTATGGAGGGAGCCTTCGCACAGCGCATGGAGGGGATCTTGCAAACAGCGCTTCAGCTGCGCGCCGAGGTCACGGCGACCTCGCCGCATCGTCCAGTTCCGTCCGAGGGAGGGAGTCCCCCTCGGCGAGCAGGAAAGGAGCACATGGAGGATGAAACCGAGCGACCAAGGAGGTCGCAATTCTACCAGCCAACCTCGCAAGGTATTCGCTTCCGCGAGCCAGGCGAGCAGGCGAGGTACCAGGATACTCGCCCATATGGCGAGTATGGAGGTAATACTCGCCAGGTTGAGGATCGTCGCCGGGCAGGAGGGAGGTAATACCTCTCAAGTAGTGAAGAACTTCATCTGGGGAGAGATCGTCTGCAGATTCGGGATCCCTCTCGCCATCATCACCGACAATGGTCCCCAGTTCGCCAGCTTAGAACTGGAAGACTTTTGTAGGCAGCTAGGAACCGACCTTCGGTTCGCCTCCGTACATCACCCAAGGAGCAATGGCCAAGTGGAGGCCGCCAACAAACTGATCATCAACCTACTGAAGAAGAAGGTGGAGAACCTAAGAGGTAACTGGGCGGACCAGCTCCCCTCGGTCCTGTGGGCTCTGAGGACCACTCCTAGCTCAGCCACAGGGGAAACGCCGTTCAAACTCTCTCACGGGTCAGAAGCTCTCATTCCAGTAGAGTTCGAAGTCAGAAGCCCAAGGGTGATAGCTGCGGAGGACGGAAGCGAAGAATGGCGACTAGAGAATGAAGAGGTTCAAAAATTGTCTCTCGACTACATCGAGGAACTCCGAGATTTAGCTTCAGCCAGGCAAGAAGAAATCAAGCGCCGGATGGCAAAACATTTTGACAAAAATGTTCGCCTCAAACAATTCCAAGCAGGTGATCTGGTCCTGAAAAAGGTGGACGCAACAGGAAGGTCTGCGGCCGTCGGTAAGCTCAACCCGAATTGGGAAGGACCCTTCATCATCCAGGAAGCACTCCAAACAGGAGGATACCGCTTGCAGAACCAGGAAGGCGAGCTGCTAGGGAGCACCTGGAGCGGCGATGACCTGAAAAGGTTTTATCCCTGAGGGGAAATGTGTATACCCCATCCTTGTAAATTCATTTCTTTGAATAAAATCTGCATCTCCCTGAAACATGGGACGAGGCAGCTTCTTTCGCATCAACAAAGTTTTCATAATAAAGAAGTCAGGTGAAGTCAATCTCCACGCTAGGTTGGAAAATGAGCCTCCGACTTGACCCTTGTAAAAACTCAGAACGGATGATGGGACAGTGCCTCGGGTGTGCGTTCCCTTAAGACCAAGCCTCTGCAATGACGGCCGAGATCAGCTCCCCCCTTGCACGTTGGCCGCGGTTCCCACCGACTGCATTTCTCGTCCGACTGTAGAGATTACCAGGAAGAAGTCTGGACGCCGACCTTCCGATTCGGCGAAGGGATGATCGATTTCACTAGCTCAGGGAACCCTTGAAAAAAGGCGTCGTGTACCCTCGAGAGCTAAAAAGCTCGCAGCAAAGCATTTCATTTTCTAAATTATTGTGTTAGATCATATAAGTTATTGTGCCTAAAGTGTGCTTAACTCCCTGCTAAACTCAGTGAGCAACAGGAAGCAGGTCCGATCCACATCCAACATCCAAGTAGGATGGAGGCCTCGGGATGTTGTATCCCCTTGGATCTCCCCGACTGCCACTCCCTGCTTGACGTCGTCCTACATCAACATTCGCCGCCGCAGGTTGGAAGACGAGCCTCCGACTTGACCCTTGTAAGAACTCAGGACGGATGATGGGACAGTGCCTCGGGTGTGCGTTCCCTTAAGACCAAGCCTCTGCAATGACGGCCGAGATCAGCTCCCCCCTTGCATGTTGGCCGCGGTTCCCACCGACTGCATTTCTCGTCCGACTGTAGAGATTACTAGGGTAAAGTCTGGAAGCCGATACTCCAACTTGAGAAGGGGAGCGATCGATTCGACCGGCCAAGGGATGGAGACCTCGGGAGGGTGTATCCCCTTGGATCTCCCCGACCGTCATTCCCTACTTAACGTCACTCTTCGTCGACGTTCCGGCATCCAAGTAGGATGGAAGCCTCGGGAAGATGTGTCCCTCCAGGCCTCCCCGACTGCCGTTCCCTATCTCTTTCCCCTTCAGAATTTATTGAACGAGTCTAATGAACTCTTCACCAGGTACAGAGTGAGGCCTTGAGAGCATGTGTCCTTCGGAACCCTCCAAGTACCCTCCACAACTCGACTCCACCAAGGGAAGTATTGAAAAAGGCGAGTATGCATGCGCGAGTATCTCGGCGAGTATGCATGCGCGAGTATCTCGGCGAGTATACAGGTGCGAGCATGAAGAAGCACTCAATCTCGCCGTGACCCTAAGAGCCGAGCGAGCACTCAACCTCGCCCCGAGCCTAGGAGCCTAAGCGACATTCAAAAAAGAAAGGGATGCGAGCATCAAAGAAAAAGGCGAGCAAAATGATTATATTCATTTACTGACGTAAATACATACACAAAAATGATTGTACAGCTTTGCAAAAAGAAGACAGGCGACTATGCATCCTCGCCACCATCATCGGCGTCGGGATCGAGATCTTCCACATCATCAACCTCGTCCTCAGAATCGTCGTCGTCAGAATCGGTGGATGAGGATGGGAGATCTCGCATGGGGGAAGTGGACTCTTCGGCGAGTAATGCCGGGATGATGTCCATGACCGTCAGATGCATTGCCTCCGGCTTCAAGAAGCCATTGGCCTTCAAGCTGCTCAGGACCACCTTCCCGGTTGCTCGAGCGATCTCCCGGCGGATATGCGCCATAACATCGCCGACTATCCGGATCTGCTTGCCCACCCTGGAGGGGCCCGCCGATGAAGGCTGTTGCTCGGCAGGTCGAGTTTCCAACTCAGCGATTCGCACTTGGGCGGCCTCCAAGGTTTGCCGAGTATCCTCCAGCTCCTTCTCGGCCTGGGACAGCCTCTTTGCCGACTCCAGCTCGGCGGCCTGCAGCGAGCGAAAAGAAGAAGGTTAGTTTAAATAAGTTTGCAAGGTAGCGAGTATCCCAAAACGCGAGTAAAGTCGCATCGGTGAGTACCTCGAACTCCTTAATTCTGTTCGCCATGGCGATCATCTTCGGGCCCTGCACCTTGATCATCTGCTCGTACTCGAGCAGTTTCCTCGCCGTCGCATGCCCAAGCTCGATAACCCGCAGGTTGGCTCGCGAGCTCTGATGGGCGAGATATTCGGCCGAGACCTCTTGCAAGGATTCGGCGTCCGCGCGACCATAGAGGGCGAACGAAACGTCGAACGCCTCGCCCGCATCCTCCCAATCCTCCGACCAGGCGGGGAGGTTGGTGCTCAAGGTCACTTCATGGGCTCGCTCAGCCCAGGACACCAAAGGGCGACCATAAGCATCCTCGCTGCCCCCACCTTCGCCGAAGAGAGGATGGCCGCTAGGCTCGCCCGCCTCCGATGGATCGGCCCTCGCTTTCAGGTCCCTCCTAGCGACCTCCTTCTTTCTCCCAGGCTCGACGGATTTCGCCTTGGCTTTCCTCTTCTTCGAAGGCCCAGCATCATCGCCGGCGACCTCCTGATCATCGCTGCCGGGCGACAAATCAACCAAGGCAGGGGTTCCCTCCTTCGGCGCCAAGGGAAGAAGCTCGCTCGGCAAAGAGCGAGTAGCTACAACAAAATGTAAAGAGCAAAACGTTAAACACCGGGTGAAGACGAATTGGCGAGTATGACCTAATGCTCGTTTAGGCGACTACCTTCACCAGGGAACACCTCCGCGAGCTCATCTACTCGCGTCCTCCATAAGACGACATCCAGCCGGCGACCTCGGAAGCTGTCGAGTAGCTTCTCCCGGCTTTCCTCCAGGTAAGGAGGGAAGAACGCACTCTCGGCCGGCTAGAAAGAGGAAGTCGACACGACGCCAAAGTCGCCCTTAATGACGACTATGCGCTCCGTCCAGCGATGGTTCTTGTTCGCCGTGCCGACTAGGGTACAGACATGGCTGCACAAAAAGACGACGCCTTCGCCGGTAGCGCCAAAGTGGAATACTCGCCGGAAGACGGAGAGATCAAAGGCGATCCCCTGATCGCGCAGGTAGCAGAGGAACCCCACGATCATCGCCACTCCGTTTGGATTGATCTGTGCCGGGACTATCCCGTGGTAGCGGAGGATCTGGCAAACCTCCGGCCACAAGGGTAGTCGCAGGCCGACTTCAAAGTGGCGGATGGGGAAGACCAGCTCGGTCGCCAAGAAGGAATTCAGGCGTTCATCCTCACGAGGAAGCCTGGCGACATATCCCGGCGACAAGTACTTGGCGGAGAACTCCTTCAAGTCGCTCGGCCGAGTAATCGGCTTCTTGAAGGAATTTGCCTCGAAGTTCTTCGCGTGACTTGCACGGCGAATAGCTGCATCGTCAGCCATCCAAGAGTGGAAGGATCGAGGAAGCGAGTAGCGAAGGGCGAGGAGAGGAGCAATCGAGAGATAGTCTCTAGAAGAAAGGGAAGATCGTCAAGAGCGTAATAAATACGTATCTACCCCCCTATTTATAGTACTCGACAAAGCTTGGCTTCCCGCGTACGCCACCGCGAGCGCGAGTAGGAGGTGGCGCATATCGAGAAAAAGTCGCCAAAACCTAGGGCACACGACAGAACACTGATGTCGAACGAGCGAGCACCTGCATCAAATTTTTAGGCTACTCGCCACATCAACGCGACATTCAACAGCTACTCGCAGAAAAGAAAACAAAAAAGAAGCATCAACACATCACAGGAAACAAGAGAGGCAACAAGGCGAGATTCATACTCGCCAAATAGGCAAATTACTTAGAAAAAATAAAATTGTTCAGAATTACAAACATTTGCCAGAAGGCGACAAGCGACTACAAAAAGAAAAAAGGGCAGGATCCTAGGGGTTCGGTTGAGCATCGGGAAGTTGTGGTTGTCGCCCAACCCAGCCCAAACCACGAGCTCTCTTGAAATGCTCGAAGGCCACGGACATCGCATCCTCGCCTTGTCGCAGCTGTTCCTCCATCCTCGCCAGGCGACCTACGGAGCCCATGCTCGCGCGCATCCCCACCAGCTCGTCATGATGCAGCTGCTGGCGATGATCCATCCTGCCCACCCGGCGCTCCAGCTCGCCGACAGACTGAAGGCGAGATTCTACACTAGCCAGGCGAGTTTCTAACTCTTCCAGCCGTAATGCTCGGACCTCCAGCTCGGTCAGACGACGCTGGGAGTCAGCAGCTGCCAAGAGCTCTATTCGCGCTTCAACCGCGGTCAGACGCCGATGAGACTCGCTGATCGCCAGCCGCTCCAACTTCGCCTCCAAATCCAGGATGGCGCGAGTAGCCCTCTCCTGATACTCGCGAGAAGGAAGCCCGACGGCGTCGACCAGAGCCCCGATAGGGGTAGGGGCGCGAGCTGCAGGAAAAGACATGGAAGCAAAATCTTAGTGACGAGTAGCGAGAAGACTCTTCTTAGATGATACTCGAAAAAGCAGCGACTCCACTTACCAGGCCGATAGGCCTCACTCCGCGAATCACGACGAGGACTCCGAGATGGTCGGCGAGGAGAGCTCCTTCCCCGATGCGGGGACGGACTGCGACGAATGCCATCTCGCCGGTTCGAATGTGAACCGCCGATGTGCTCCCTGCTGGAAAGCGCATCACCCCGACCGCGACCATCCACCGGTCGCCCTCCCCCTCTGGGAGCGAAGAAACCAGAAGATCCCGCCATCCCACCTCGACGCGAGGATCCAGCCGGATGAGCGGTAGGAGCCGAAGAAGACAGGAGGCGGCGATCATCTTGCATGTCGGCCGGAGGAGGAAATGGAGGAGGTGGAGGAAGTTGGTCCGCCGGTAGTTGCGAGCTACTCGCCACCTCAGGTCGCTGCAAAGGCGGTGGCGGCGGAAGAGGATTGCTCGCTGAAAGAGTCCTCTGCTCGCTCATCGACCTCTTGTCTACCGCAGAGCTATGAAGGATTCGCACCGATCCGCCCTGGCGAGTTCCTCCCCCAGCCGTGTTCAAGACCATAGGCGAGGATCGTAGGGGAATGACGCTCAGAGGCTCCTGCCGAGCATCGGCGAGAAGCGTATCTGCGAAATAATACAGAAAACGTCAGAGACCAGCCGACACTTGGGCGACTAATAAAAGTGGCGAGTAGGTATCTCTCACTTTGCGCAGGAGTAACTTCAGCTCGATCTTGAGCCGAGATCCCTGCAGTACTCGCGTCTGGAGCGGTATTCGGCGAAGGAGGATCAGGAGCAGGCGAACCACCTGACTGGCCGAGACCCAAGTCGGCGAGCACCTGCTGGGTAGTACCGACCTGAGAATCAGCGACATTCTCAGGGGCGACGACACTCTTCTGCTTCTTCTTGCTCTTCTTCTCCTTCTTCCTCTCCAGGCGCTTCCTCTTCCGGGAAGCGAGGAAGTCTTCGAGCTCAACATCGCGAGCAGGCTTCCGCAACGGCGGCAGCAAACTGGCAAGCTCGACCAAATCCGCAGCAGCTTCCTCGGCAATACTCATCGACATCTTGAAGCGAGAACCAAAGAAACCTTGGCGTCAGAGACCCCTCCCCCTCTATATATAGGGCTGGGGAGTCAAAACAGCGGGATGCCGACTACTCACTAATACTCGCCTAGAAGACAGCTCGTCGAATAAGGGTTGGATGATTCTTTCCGAGCAACTACGTTACTCGCAAAGAGCGGGGATTGTGTACAACCCTCATTCTCCGAGGGTGGACCCCCCCCCCCCAAGGCCACGTAGGCAGAAGTCAAAGTCAAAGAGGTCAACACGGCAGACAAGTGTAAGAGCAGAAGACAGCCTAGGCGAGTAGGGGTGTATTCGTGCGAGTAGCTCAGATACTCGCCAAAATGTGGGCGACCATAGGCGATACTCGCCCATCTGCCCGGGGAGATCGCCTCAATGTCGCTAGTCGTCGGGCAAGGGCTGGGCTATAAAAACCCCCCCTACCCCTTGGTTTTCCTATAAATAGGACCCCAGGGGTACTTGGATTGGCACCTGGACTTGAGCTTTCGAAACCCTGCTCTTGCATTCTAGAATCTGTCGCACTTGGTCGCTACTCCCGGTACTAGCCAAGTCGGTGCCTTCCTCGTACCTTGCTCGGCCATTCTTTGGTCTTGGAGGGGAAGTCTCTTCGGAGCTTCTGGGTACGTGGTGGGACCTCCCTGCCGCAGCACCTGGGGTCCTGTTTGTTGCTCTTCTAGCTTCTTCGTCGTTGCCAGCCAAGCCATCTCGTCGGGCTGCTGGGCGAGTAGCCTCCGGCTGCATCGGTCTGAATCTTGAGGTCAGGATTTTCCTGGCGTCAACACTATGATCTCGAAGCTTCATTCTTAAAAGGTCCCTGGTCGAGGTATCATCGTAGAAGCTAAGGGTGATGATGATACATTAAGACTAGCATGTGTGTTGACTGATGACCGGTTCTCACAGGTCATGATATTGTGATATCAAGTCATCACGTGGGTACTTGTTAGTGAGCAAGTTGTACTGGACAGACCCAACCTGAGACTACTTTGTGGATTGTTACTGGACAGACCCAACCTGGTCTCATTTGACAATTGTGTTGTGGTCCTTTGACCTGAAGTCACAGCATTCATCGAGTGAGGAAGAACATGCTTTGATGTCATCTAAAGTCTTCCTTGAAGAAGGTTGATGATAAGGGTGGTCGTTGGGTACGTTACGAATCATTTGGGTGTTTGGGTGTGAGCAAATATGGGATTTGTCCTCCTACATAACAGGAGTTGCATCCATGGGCCCCTTGGTGGAATTGGACTGAGAAATGCATGGCCATGCTTGGTTGAGTCAATATGTGATATTGAGCTCACCATTCTCTGGAAGTCCGTTCTAGATCAAGAAACTTGGATTGAGCTATTATGAGGGTGACACGGTCCATGCCTCTAGTTCTTTCCGGATGTAAGGGACAAAGGGACAAAGACAACGCTGGAACATTGGTCATAAAGGCTTATGAGTTATGAACTCTTATTGCTTGGGGAGCAATGATGCATTGCTAGATGCAGCTCATTGTTTGTGAAGTTTTTGTTTGATACTTTCAAGATCAAGTGGGAGACTGTTAGAGTTACCATTGTGATCTAGAAGTGGTCAAACATGTAATGTCACTGCCAACGCGATATGAGCCTGCAGGGTCGCACATAAGAGCATGTGGAGAAGTTGGAAGATTGACTATGTTGGTAAAGGTTACCAATCACCATATAGAATGAGGGAAGTCCAGCAAATGTTGCTGTCGAAATTCGTCGGATATGATTCGTCGGATTCGTCGGAAGTCGTCGGATGGTTCCGTGGAAACTCGACGAATTATTACAGAGTCCCTTAACTCGGCAAGTGTTGCCGTCTGATCGGATTCGTCGGAATTCGTCGGATCGTTCCGTGGAAACTCGACGAACTGTTACAGAGATCATTAACTCGACAAATGTTGCCGTCTTACATGATTCGTCGGATTCGTCGGGATTCGTCGGATTGTTCCGTGGAATCTCGACGAATTATCACAGAGAGCATTAACTCGGCAAATGTTGCCGTCTGATGTGATTCGTCGGAATTCGTCGGATTGTCCCGTGAAAACTCGACGAATGCTGTTCCGTGGAAACCCGACGAATTGTAACAGAAGCCCTTATTCTGCTGTGTGGTCTGCGGATAGCGATTCTTCTAGAAGCTGTTTATCCTTTGGGTATAAATAGGACTTCTTTTAGGGTTCTCATGACTTACGAAATAGAAGCCGACGGAAGGAGTTCCGCTCTCGCTCGAACCCTAGATGAAAGTCTCCGCCGTTCTGAATCGCCTCCGCCGACTTCCGCTCCGACGATTGTCGCTGGTGTTGTTCTTCCTGAAGCGGATCTAGCAATCCGTGGAAGCGCAAGGTGTAGTCTTCTTCTCCCGGCTCGTGTGGACTGCTGTAGAGACGTAGACATTATTCTACATGAGAACTCTTGCAAAGCCGACGAAGGCAATCTTCTTCTTGGAGCATCTAGGTTGGATTTGATCTAATCCCGCCAAGGTAATTTTTGCCTAGTATTTTATTAACTTCTTGATTCAATATTCATGGCCCGATCAAAGTCTTTTGGGTTGTTTCTCTTCATTTCCGCTGCGCCTACATTTGATGTATGGTTCTAGAAAAACCCAACAAGAATCGCTGCTACCAACTCGAAATCACAATCGCAGATTTGCAACACAATGCGTCCTTTCCTCACGGTGGTCTTGAAAGACCCATTCGGCATGCGCACGCTCAGCTCCACCTCTGCCTCGATGGACTCAGCGCCAATCCTCCAGATAAAGCTTTCCGCGAGAAAAGAGTGCGATGCTCCCGTGTCAAACAACACTCGAGAGGGGTAGCTCGAAACTAGCACGAAACCTAACCACGTGCACAACAAACATAAAAGGCCGCAACTACATTACCGTAACAAACGAAAACATTAACTTTTTGTACCTGTCACCACATCGGGTTGACGAATCACTTCCTGCTGCCCAAGATTATACGCTCTAGGCTGCACCGGAGGGAACCGCGAAGCGCTAGACTCTGCCGCCTTCCCTTTCTCCACAACACTAGGGCCGGAACGCACCGATTGTTCCTGCCTCGGGTCTGGCTCAGCTCCGCCCTCGGTACAAAACTGACTTATGTGACCCACCTTGCCACACTTGAAACACGTAAACGGACCTTTGGAGCGGAAATCTCCCGAAGGTGCGCCACTTCTCTCCCCAGGCCTGTTAGGACGGGGCTTCTTCTTCCATCGGTTGACCTCGGACCTCCACTGAGACTGAGACTGAGAAGGCTTTCCTTCTCCCTGCTTTGCCGCAAATCCCTTTCGCCGCTGGGTTCGCTCCAGGTCGCTTTCTAATGTGCAAGCGGCTTCGACCAACTCATTAAATCCTGCATTCTTTAAGTCTATTAATGGCTGCCGTAAATTCTCTCTTAGACCTTGGTAGAAGAGATTATCCCTCTCTTCATCGTCTGCCATAGTCGTTCCCGCATAACGACCCAACCGAGTGAACTCCTGCAGATACTCGTCCACTGTCTTCTCCCGCTGCACCAAATGCAGAAACTGCCGCTGCAGTGCTAACCTTGTCGACGATGGAATATAACGCTTGAGGAACGCATTCCCAAACTCCTCCATGGACGGTACGCGCCCAAGAAAATGGCGACCACTGTGATTCACCCACCACAGCTTCGCATCGCCCTCTAACATGAAGCTCGCGAAATGGGACTGCCTCTCCGCTGGGGTCTCTGCTGCCTTTAAAAGTTCCTGGATCCTCGAAAGCCAATCTTCGGCATCCGTTAGAGTGCCAACTCCCTTGAATGTCGGAGGATGGAAACTCAAGAAGTACTAAATAAATCGATCGCCCATCACAAAAGCTCTCTCCGCTAACGGCTCTGTCTGCCTCACTTCAACCTCCGGTGTAGCTGGTGTAGCCGCCGGAGTGACAGGAGTCGTAACTTGCACAACAGGCGTCGGAGCCCGTGACATCACTGCAGCTTGAGCCGCTACCATTTCTTCCGCTAGCATGCGACAGAAATCAGCCGGAGGCATGCCCATACTCATGAGGCCCGTAGCAGTAGCACTGCTTCCCGAAGGCTCCTCTTGCCTTCTCGATGTCCCCGCATCGTCGCCAACATCGTAGCATAAGCAAGGGAAAAAACTCATCAAGTTCTACTCGCAAGACTCGAACATAGGGATACTCATGATCCCGCACAATACTCCTATGTGGACAACCTCTTTACGCGATCCGTCTACACTAGACCTCGCAAGAATATTCAACCTGGCTCTGATACTAAATTGTAACACCTCCCCTGTAATGACCATATAACATAGGTACGGCTGGGACCCAACAACATATAACCGCCACAGTTTCAGCATTAAAAGATGATATAGACTACCCAGCTCAAAACTCAGACAACACAGTGGAAACAAAACTAAAAACCACAGAGATTGTCCACAATAAAATACATAGGAAAGAAACCGGCCTTAAGGCCTTACACAACCAATAGTCCAAGAAAATCAATCATACATCACCAACATAAACTCCCAAAAGAGGGGGAAGCTAGCTTCCCTAAGCTACCTCAACATGCAAGCCAGAACATCAAAAGATGAGTACGGGAAAACAGGAAAAACAAAGTAAACACTTCATGAGGCTTTAGACCTTTTTGGCCTGCGAGCTCGTTCCAGCCTGCGATCCCTGGCCTACATCCAAATCACAAAGAGCGGTAAACGAGGGTCAGCTATGGCTGACCACAAACAGTGTAACAACACCCCTCCTCCCGGCCGTCCTAGCGGACCCCGGGGAACTACATCACCCTGCAAGTCAGCACTTCGTATGCACATGTATATACGAAAAGAAGCAACATAAAACAACAGGCTTGAGTGTCACAAACAACATCCACATTTCTAAGTTGAGCAAGTAATAAAGGGGCCTACAAATGCGATATGAATGCAAACCCGGGTTTCACCCAAGGCACCCTAAAGCGTATGCGTCTAACGCATCATCATACATTATCAGCACAATCACGGGGTACTCAACACTTCCCCCAAAGGGCATCGTAGCCAAAGGCCAAGAACTCACGCCGAGACCCACCTTGCCTGGCTCTCCATGCCATCGGGCTTGTCAAACAGCTCACACGTTCTTGCCACAAACCACACAACCGATGCTAAGAACCCTGGCTTAGACTCCGAGCAAACGTCCCAAGGCCCTGGTCTTACCGTTGGGACAACGTCCACCGACTGCCTCGCCTGGCGACCGTTCTGGGCTCGTCCGTTAGCACAGACGTTCTCGTCAGTTAACACCGAAGGGACCAATCTTGCCGGGACACTCTCCACACATGAATATCAGTCTTCACGGGATAGCCAGCCGACCACAAAGACCAATCGCACCTTCGCACAATACTAGGCATCACAAGCCCCATAATCCGCACATTATTTCCCCACCCAAAACCCAACATTCATTACCACACGAAGCTACAAGGGCATCACGACGACGAATTCGCCGTATTCGGATTTCTAAGAAAACCCCTAAAATGTGCGTCAATCAACATCACCGAATCGGACCAACGGTCGCGAAACCGGATTCACCCACAATGCATAATCCAATAACGGAGCGGATTTCTAGTGCAAATTATGTCGGGGACGGACACAATCAACCCGATGGTTCCTCTTGAACCAAAGCGACCCGGATCCCTCTCACTCGACGGATCCGGTGCCAAAATGCAGAAAATAAAGGGATGCCAAGCACTCATCCTAAAGACCGGGAGGAGAAATGTCGTTACCTTTTGAGATCTCCTCCTAGCCATGGAAACTTGAAAAGAAACGGAGAAGAAGAAGCGTCTCGACGTTCCCTACGCGCTGCCGGTCTCGGATCGGCGAATGGAGCTCCGAAGCTCCAACAATGGGGAAGAATGGCTCCTCCTTCTCTCTAGGTTTTCAAAGGTAAGAGAGAGAGAGGGGTGGGTGAAATGAGGTTCTAAACCCTCATTTCCCGACCTTAAGCTATCATGAACTATTTCCAACCATCAGATCACCTCACAACACAACAGATGGCTCAGATTTAGCTATTTACGGATCTAATTTCCGTCAGTTTGTGAACGCACGGTCGAACGCACGACCGTGCGTAAAAACGCACGAGTAAATTCAGAACTCCAAATCTTCCAGCCGAAGAGCACGCACGGGCTGATCGATCGTGCGTCAAGAAAACGCACGATCGTGCGTTTAAGAAAAATCTGCCATTACCGCAGTTTTCAGCGAAGAAGACCTAATGTGCAGCGTTAACTCTTAGATCAGCAAAACTGAGGTGTTACATAACAGCCTCTGCCCAAAAAGATAGGGGCAAATTAACATCTGCAAGTAATGTTCTTGCTGATTCAATTAGAGTTCTATTTTTCCTTCCAACTACCCCATTTTGTTGAGGAGTTCTAGGAGCTGAGAAGCAATGTCTGATACCTTCCTTCTCACAGAATTCTTGCATAAGAAGAGACTCAAACTCAATGCCATGATCACTTCTGATCAATGCAACTTCAGTATAGTACTCAATCTTTATGCTCTTAAGAAAGTCTGTAAGAACTATAAAGTTATCTGACTTTTCTCTCATAAAAAACACCCAAGTGAATCTAGAGAAGTCATCTACAATAACTAGAGTGTAAGACTTCCCCCCTAAACTCTTTGTTGCTATAGGTGAATCACTTTTAGATAATGATTTAAAACTATTTTTGGTTTGCTTGCCTAGTTGACATGCCCTACAAAGACCTTCTTTCTTGTATGAACCAGGTGGTGAACCTCTAACAAGATTGTCCTTAGATAATTTTGCAATGGTCCTAAGGTTTACATGTCCTAATCTTTTATGCCAAAGTTTACTAGGTTTGCTTAACTCATTAAATAAACAGATTTCTGATGTAGATGAATTGAAATTCACTAAATATATATTACCTTGCCTAATACCTGATAAAACAATAACATTATCAACAGATTTAATAAGGCATTTCAATTTATTAAAGGTTACCTGATACCCTTCATCACATAATTGACTTATGCTGATGAGGTTGTGCTTCAGTCCCTTGACATAAGCTACCTCTTTGAAGGTGACTTCTCCAACTTTGACTTTTCCATAGCCTTTGGTCTGTCCACAGTTGGAGTCTCCAAATATTACTTTTGGTCCAAGCCTTGCCTTGTAGTTATTCAGGTTGGCTTTGTTTCCTGTCATATGTTTTGAACAGCCACTGTCCAAATACCATTTCTCATTTATTCTTGGACAAATGTGTACCCGCAAAAACAGAAAACAATCTATTTGTTCCTGACCCAGATTACCTTGGGTCTTTTTGTATTTCCACAAAAATCTGAAATAAAAGACATTTCAGGTTGGTCCTTGTAACCTTGTGGATGATATCTCCTTGGAGGTATAATCCATTCAGTGAAAGGATTCTTAGAATGTGAAGAATATGAATTGTTCAGATTTGCTGTATAGTTTCTGTTCGACAAATTTGGGTAAGTTCGACGATCACCGTTCGACGAATTTACATGATTTTGTCGAACGGAGATCGACGAAATGTATCCACTTCGTCGAACGGAGCTCGACGAACCCTGAAGACAGATTTTAAGTATAGTCATTATATGAACGTTCGACGAATTCTGATTTCGTCGAGCTCCGTTCGACGAATTCTGCTGAATTCTGCTATTCTCTACAGTCTTACTTGAAATGTTTCTATTCAATCCTACAACTTCTTTGCTCTTAGCAGAGATGAATTTTATAGGTGTAGATAATATGTCACTACTAGAAAACATACTTTTGGCCAGGGCAAATTGTCGTGGCAAAAAGTCCAAAACCGTGGCTAAAGATAATAAGTTCTTCTTAATTAGAGGTAGCTCACTTGATGAAGCACCCAAGCCTAGTTTGCTATTAAGTCTAGCATTTACTGTGCTTGTAATATCCATCAGTTTGATGCTTCTCCCATTTAGGGATTCTTCAAACTTCTTAGCCTCAGAAAGTTTATTCTCAAGGAGAATAGTTTGTTCTCTTGAGGCAGCCAAATAAATTATTCATTTTAGCTTGCTTAAGTCTGAGTGAGATTATTTTTTTCTCAGATTTAATTAAGTCTGAGCAAAGGACTTTGAATTCAGCTTTGAATTCAACTGAAGTAAAATCAAAGGTAGATATTACCTGATCTGCATCAGTTTCTGCTTCTGATTCTGATCCTTCTTCATCAGAATTGTTGGCTGAGGCATTGATTGTCATCATGCAGAAACTCTTCTCTTCTTTATTATCTTCATCATCACTGGATGAAGAAGCATCTGCTGACTCACTGCTTGAGTCATAAATTGCCATCAGGCACTGATCATTTTCCTTTGATTTTTATTCATCATCTGATGAGCTTGATGATGATTCTGATTCAGTTTCACTCCAGGTTTCTGCTACAAATCCTCTTCCCTTCTTTTTGTGTTTGTGGGAGGAAGACTTGCTGGAGCTTCTTTTCTCTTCTTTATCCCTTTTCTTTTCTTTCTTTTGATTTTCTGGACAGTCTGGTGCAATATGTCATGATTTCCTGCAACCAAAACATATAATTTCTTTAGAATTATTTTTGTCATACATTGGCTTTTCATAGCTTCTGGATGACTTTTTCCCGAAGTCTTTTCTTGTCATCTTGTAGAATCTTTTGGCAAACAGACTCATCAACTCCTAATTGTCAGGAGTCTTTCCTTCTTCTTATGTAGCTTTGAAGGCAATGTTCCTATCCTTCTTTGTTGAAGAGGAGGTGCTCACTTGTTCAGCTTCCCTTGTCTTGATGAGTTGCTCATAGGATTTGAGCTTTCCTAGCAGTGTCTCAGTAGTTATCTCATTAAGACTTCTGGCTTCCTTGATAGTCCAGATCCTAGAGTCCCAAGTGCTGGGGAAGCACATTAGGATTTTGTCATTGATCTCAGTTAATGAGATTTCCTTGTCCAGTGTTCTGAGTTCACTTATGATTACACTTAATCTAGTGTACATATCTGCCACTGATTCTTCTTAACCTTTCTTGAAGTTCTCATACAGAGAGATCAAGTGTGATCTTCTGTCTTTTCTTTCATCTGCAGAACCTGCAACCATATTGTTTAGTTTAATCCAAATCTCTCTTGCAGAGGTACATTCAACCACTTTCTGAAATATGTCATCAGACATAGTTTGAGCCAGAATGTTCATGGCTTTTGCATCTGCACTCCTTTGCTTCTTTTGTGCTTCTGTCCACTCAGGAGGTGGGACAACATTATTGGCAGTTGTGGTTTCAGTACTTGCTGTTGCTGTAGGTGTTGGAGGCCCTGTCAAAATCACATTAAAAATTTCTTCATCAATTGAGTTCATATAAAGCATAATCCTTGCTTTCCACAGTGCAAACTTACTGAGATTGCACATAGGAGGTCTTGTGCTTGAATACTCTTTGTTTTGTGCCATGAGTTTTTAACAGAAAATAAATAAAAACTCTTAAAGAATTTAAGATCTAATTGATCTTTGTGATCCAGGTGTTAGCCTGTAAATAAGATCAACCTAGATCTGATACCAATTGAAAGAGGGTTCAATTGAGTATCAGTTGCAAGAAAATGAAGTAATAAAATCAACCTGCTTTGATACCAATTGAAAGGAGAGTTTAGTTCTTATTAATATGTTAAAGGCTCTTGTTTAATTTTACTTTCAATATAAGTGATATATATATATATATATAGATGAGTGTGCTGATTGCTGATTGAGAAATAAACACAAACACTTAGTGAGCATAAATATCACAGTAATTGCTGAGGAGAAAGAAGAAATAGGGTTGTTCCACCAATTGAAAGTGGAGGTTAGATCTTAAATTAACTCTAGAGGGGGGGGGGGGGGGGGGGGGGGGTGAATAGAGTTTAAAACTTTTTCCCTTAGTTTTATTTGCGGAATTAAAAATAGTGTTATATATATGTGTAAGCAGAGTGAGTAATAAAAACTGAAATAGAAAATCAACACAGCACAACACAGAAAAGAAATCAAACACAGAAGACACAAGGAGCTATAGTAGTTCCCCAATAAATCTGGGTACGTCTACTCTTCTACCACCCTTGGTAAGAATCCACTAGGATTTTTGATCAGGTGCCCTCACACCAAGGGATTTTTGATAAGGTGTCCACACACCAATGAGAGTTTGATCAGGTGCCCAAATCACCGATAATCTTTTGATAAGGTGCTTAAAAACCACACAAGGATTTTTTGATAAGGTGTCTTGCCACCAGTGGGTTACACTTTTGAAGAGAGTATTAACCCTGTACAGAATGGGATAGAGAGGGGTTAAGATGTTCTTCTCTGTCAAGATGTATATAGAAGACTCTAGTGGATTTGATGTAGAAAAGAACTCCTCTGTCTGATTTGAAGATGTTTGACAGTTGATGTTGCTGGAGCTTTTCTTTAAAAGATTTGATCTTCCTGTAGCTGATTAATCTGAGAGAGATATTTCTTCAGATTATAGTTGCTCTGTTGAAGATCTGTTTTTGTTCTTTTTTTTCTTTCTTTCTTGATTCTTGCAGCAGGAAATTTGAGATGGTGTTGAAGATGTTCTCAGAAAAATATATTTGCTGCTGAAGGAGGAAGATGAAGATCTGTATAAACTTTGTTCTTCCTGTCTCCTTTTCTTTCTTTTTTCTGAGCAGAGAATCTGTAATTCAATTTGAAAATATGTTCTATGTATGATCTGTCGTATAAACTTGTTGTATATTAATCTGATATATTTTCTTCCTTTTCTTTTGAAAAACTCTGACTGACATTAACTGCTGATTTCTTAAAGTAAGGAATATATTATTCTGAAAGCATATTTCTGGGAACTGCAAATGTCACGCCGTATTCTCTTTCCTTTTCCACGAAATGTCCATTTTCCGAGGAGTGTTAACGGCTATAAACTTGAATTAATAAAGGAAATAAATTATCCTTACTTGATCTGATGGAAAGAGTCGTTACTGTCGTCGATCTATGATCAGAGAATTGACAAATAACTGATATTTAAGTATTAAATAATCTGGAGTCTGTATTTGTCGACCTGAGCTTCAGTAAAGAATTTGTCGAGCGCTGGCTGGAATTCGTCGAGCACTGCTCAGAAAATGTCGAGCGCTGGGACTGGCTATAATTCTTTAACTGCTGAGAATAATTCGTCGAACGCAGATTCGTCGACCTCAATATTTTCGTCGAACACAACATTTACTTCGTCGACCTCAACATTTAATTTACTGTTCTGAACATCTGCTGAATATTCGTCGAACGCAGACTTGAGTTCGTCGAACGAAAGGATTCGTCGACTGCTGAGCCTGGATAAATTCGTCGACCGCTGAGCTTGAGTTAAAGCGTCGAGCGCTGAGCTGAGCAAAAGCGTCGAGCGCTGAGCCGGGTTCTGTTCGTCGACCGCTGCAACAAACTGTTCGTCGACCGCTGAATCACTGAGACGGGATCGTTGAACGCAGAATGCACGCCATTTGTCGAGCGCAGAACGCCATTCGTCGAACGCAGCTAGCCGTTCGTCGAACGCTCAATCTGAATGAATTTTCTGGTTCTAACATCCTAAACTCTTGCTAAACTCTTGATCCATAAACTATACATTGGGGTCAACTTGTCCTTAGTCAACAGATAGTGATCATAGCCCAAATCAGTAATAGGGTTGTTCCAATAATCTCCCCCTATTTGGGTTAGGACACTATTTGACAAAAATTGAAAATAAACAAACAACAAAATGACAGAGTTATATATCTAATAGATTTTGAATATGTCATCAGATAAAAAATATAATACTCTGAGATTTTGAAGTTTTATATTGAAAATGGAATAGAATAAATACAACTGAAAAGAACCTTGATTTTTCTGAATTCTGCTGCTTCTGGATGTTGAAATTCTGATTTTATCTGATCTGTATTATTCTGAATTCTGATCTGAATATTTAACTGATTTCTGAATTTCTGATAAGCTGAGCTTGTAGCAATAACTGATACTGAATTTGCTAAAACAAAATACTTCTTCTGAGCTGTACTGTATCTGCATCTGAACTTGATTATGAGCTGTATCTGAATTTTTCTGAAACAGCCAACTGCTGTGAGCTTTATCAAGCTTCTTCATATAGCAACTCTCCTTGAGAGTGTCTCCCCCTGTGTTCTGGAGGTTCGTCAGCTTTCTTTCCTTGCTTAGTTCATAGAACAACTCCCCCTGAGCAAAACACTGCATCAAATGGAGCTTGTTCATACAAACTTCTCCCCCTGCCTAGTTTCAGGAAAGGCCTGAAGCTAGGCCCCTTGAAGAAGGGACATTTGATGGAGGTAGGGAAGGATGCAAGATTGTTATTGCTATTGTTCCTGCACAATAAAATAGAGATCAAGTGCAAATGGGAACTAGAAAGAGAAACAATTCTGTAGATATTCAGCTAAAATAAAAAATTTTATTAATGATGACAGGCTGAAATAAAAAGCTTCAGAAAACTGGGTTCGACGAAAAATAAGTTTTCATCGATCTCGGTTCGACGAACTTGATGACTTCGTCGATCTCCGTTCGACGAAAAATTTTATTTCGTCGATCTCAGTTAAATGAAGAGATGGGTAGGTAGAAAACTTAATTAATTTTTTTAACAGATTGAATCTCCATCTATCATTCCCAACTGATTTATAAAGAAAATATGTTTCTTTTCATCCAAGGGCTTGGTGAAAATGTCAGCTCTTTGCAAATCAGTAGAAATAAATTGTAGGCAAATTTTGTTTTTATCCACATTATCCCGAAGGAAGTGGTGCCTAATTTCTATGTGTTTAGTCCTACTATGGAGAACTGGATTTTGTGATATAGATATTGCACTAGTATTCTCATAACATATAGTTGAATTATTTAAGTTGACACCATAGTCTAGGAGCTGATTTTGTATCCACAATATCTGTGAGCAGCAACTGCCTGCAGCTATGTATTCAGCTTCAGCTGTTGATGTAGACACAGATGTTTGTTTCTTACAAAACCAAGACACAAGTCTATCACCAAGAAACTGGCAAGTTCCTGATGTGCTTTTCCTTTCTACTCTGCATCCAGTATAATCTGAATCTGAGAATCCAGTTAATTCAAATTCAGATGCTGTTGGATAATAAAGTCCTAGATTATGGCAACCCTTTATATATCTCAAAATTCTTTTTAATAAAATTAGATGAGATTCTTTGAGGTTAACTTGGAACCTAGCACAAATGCATGTAGCAAACATTATATCAGGCCTACTAGCTGCTAAATAAAGTAAAGAGCCAACAATTGCTCTATATACTTTTGAATCAACAGGTTTCCCTGATTCATCATTATCAACAACATCATTAGAGGGCATGGGTGTTTTCATGGTGGAAGAATCAGACATACCAAATCTTTTCACTAATTCCTTAGCATACTTAGATTGGGATATGAAGATTCCATTTGGTGTTTGCTTCACTTGAAGACCAAGGAAGTATGATAGTTCACCCATGCATACTACTCATTTCAAATTTAGATTGCATTAAATTAGAAAATCTTTTGCATAAATTTGAATCAGTAGAGCCAAAGATAATGTCATCTACATATATGTGGACTAACAATGTTTGATTTTTATGTATCCTGTAAAATAAAGTTTTATCTACCATGCCTCTACAGAATTTATTCTCTAAAAGAAAACTAGCTAAAGTCTCATACCATGCTCTAGGAGCTTGTTTAAGACCATAGAGAGCTTTCTTAAGCTTAAATACAAAAGAGGATTGAGTTGGAGAGATGAAACCTGGTGGTTGTTCCACATAGACTTCTTCTTTGATTTCTCCATTCAAGAATGCACTCTTTACATCCATTTGATAAACTTTGAATTTCATGTATGCAACAAATGCAAGGAAAATTCTGATTGCTTCTAACCTTGCAACTGGTGCAAAAGTTTGATCATAGTCTATTCCTTCTTCTTGTGAGTATCCTTGAGCTACTAGTCTAGCTTTGTTTCTCACAATGTTTCCATTTGCATCTAGTTTATTTCTGTAGACCCACTTAGTTATAATAACTGGATAATTTTTTGGTCTAGGAACTAATTCTCAAACTTTGTTTGCCTCAAACTGATTGAGCTCTTCTTGCATAGCAATGATCCAGTTGGGATCTTGTTCTGCATCTTGTAGGGATTGAGGTTCAATCTGAGAGAGAAAACAAGTGTGCATCATATTCTGATTTACTTGTTGTCTTGTTTGCACACCTGCTGAAATATCACCAATTATTTGAGATATTGGGTTATCTCTAACTGTGATGTGATCAACAGTTGGAGTGGGTTCAGCAATGATTTCTACTTGGGAAATTTGTTCAGCTGCTATATCCTGTGGAGGATGATCTGATGTTATCTGTACTGAACTTTCAGCAAAATCTGGGTGATTTTCTTCTTCACTTTCTTCAGCATCCTGCTGTTCAGGATTTGGAAATCCTTCTTTATGTAGAGCTAATTGATCTAGCTGCTCACATAATGTAGGTACCTGTAGATTTTCTATGGTAGAAGGAATCTTCTCCTTGTAAAACATGTTAGTTTCATCAAAAGAAACATGCATAGATTCTTCTATTTTAAGAGAAGATTTATTATAAATCATATATGCTTTGCTGATTAGTGAATAACATAAGAAAATTCCTTCATCAGATTTTGGTTCAAATTTTCTAAGGTATTTCTTATCATTATTATGAACAAAACATTTACAACCAAATGCTCTAAAATAATTAACTTTAGGTTTCTTCCCATTAAGTAATTCATAAGGAGTCTTACCCTTAAGTTTTTGAATCAAACTTCTATTCAACACATAGTTTGCTGTGCTAACAGCCTCTGCCCAAAAAGATAGGGGCAAATTAGCATCTGCAAATAATGTTCTTGCTGATTCAATTAGAGTTCTATTTTTCCTTTCAACTACCCTATTTTGTTGAGGAGTTCTAGGAGCTGAGAAGCAATGTCTGATACCTTTCTTCTCACAGAATTCTTGCCTAAGAAGAGACTCAAACTCAGTGTCATGATCACTTCTGATCAAAGCAACTTCAGTAGAGTACTCAATCTTTATGCTCTTAAGAAAGTCTGTAAGAACTTTAAAGTTATCTGACTTTTCTCTCAAAAAGAACACCCAAGTGAATCTAGAGAAGTCATCTACAATAACTAGAGTATAAGACTTCCCCCCTAAACTCTTTGTTGCTATAGGTCCAAAAAGGTCCATATGTTGCAAATATAAGATTCTAGGTGAATCACTTTTAGATAATGATTTAAAACTATTTTTTGATTGCTTGCCTAGTTGACATGCCCTACAAAGACCTTCTTTCTTGTATGAACCTGATGGTAAACCTCTAACAAGATTGTCCTAAGATAATTTAGCAATGGTCCTAAGTTTACATGTCCTAATCTTTTATGTCAAAGTTCACTAGGTTTGCTTAACTCATTAAATAAACAGATTTCTGATGTAGATGAATTGAAATTTACTAAATATATATTACCTTGCCTAATACCTGATAAAACAATAGCATTATCAACAGATTTAATAAGGCATTTCAATTTATTAAAGGTTACCTTATACCCTTCATCACATAATTGACTTATGCTTATGAGGTTGTGCTTCAGTCCCTTGACATAAGCTACCTCTTTGAAGGTGACTTCTCCAACTTTGACTTTTCCATAGCCTTTGGTCTGTCCACAGTTGGAGTCTCCAAATATTACTTTTGGTCCAAGCCTTATCTTAGAGTTATTCAGGTTGGCTTTGTTTCCTGTCATATGTTTTGAACAGCCACTGTCCAAATATCATTTCTCATTTATTCTTGGACAACTGTGTACCTGCAAAAATAGAAAAACAATCTATTTGTTCCTGACCCAGACTACCTTGGGTCTTTTTGCATTTCCACAAAAATCTAAAATAAAAGACATTTCAGGTTGGTCCTTGTAACCTTGTGGATGATATCTCCTTCGAGGTATAATCCATTCAGTGAAAGGATTCTTAGAGTGTGAAGAATGAGAATTGTTCAGATTTGTTGTATAGTTTCTGTTCGACAAATTTGGGTAAGTTCGTCGATCGCCGTTCGACGAATTTACATGATTTTGTCGAGCGCCGTTCATGTAATAACTATACTGAAAATCTGTTTTCAGTTTTCGTCGATCTCCGTTCGTCGAAGTGGATACATTTCGTCGATCTCCGTTCGACGAATTCTGATTTCGTCGAGCTCCGTTCGACGAATTCTGCTGAATTCTGCTATTCTCGACAGTCTAACTTGAAATATTTTTATTTAATCCTACAACCTCTTTGCTCTTAGCATAGATGAATTTTATAGGTGTAGATAATATGTTCTTCTTAATTAGAGGTGGCTCACTTGATGAAGCACCCAAGCCTAGTTTGCTCTTAAGTCTAACATTTACTGTGCTTGTAATATCCATCAGTTTGATGCTTCTCCCATTTAGGGATTCTTCAAACTTCTTAGCCTCAGAAAGTTTATTCTCAAGGAGAATAGTTTGTTCTCTTGAGGCAGCCAAATCTTTCTTAAGATTTATATTTTCTTCACTTAAATTATTCATTTCAGCTAGCTTAAGTCTGAGTGAGATTATTTCTTTCTCAGATTTAATTAAGTCTGAGCAAAGGACTTTGAATTCAGCTTTGAATTCAACTGAAGTAAAATCAAAGGTAGATATTACCTGATCTGCATCAGTTTCTGCTTCTGATTCTGATCCTTCTTCATCAGAATTGTTGGCTGAGGCATTGATTGCCATCATGCAGAAATTCTTCTCTTCTTCATTATCTTCATCATCACTGGATGAAGAAGCATCTGTTGACTCACTGCTTGAGTCATAAATTGCCATCAGGCACTGATCATTTTCCTTTGATTTTTCTTCATCATCTGATGAGCTGGATGATGATTCTGATTCAGTTTCACTCCAGGTTTCTGCTACAAATCATCTTCCCTTCTTTTTGTGTTTGTGGGAGGAAGACTTGTTGGAGCTTCTTTTCTCTTCTTTATCCTTTTTCTTTTCTTTCTTTTGATTTTCTGGACAGTCTGGTGCAATATGTCCTGGTTTCCTGCGATCAAAACATATAATTTCTTTAGAATTATTTTTGTCATACCTTGGCTTTTCATAGCTTCTGGATGACTTTTTCCTGAAGTCTTTTCTTGCCATCTTGTAGAATATTTTGGCAAACAAACTCATCAACCCCTCATTGTCAGGAGTCTTTCCTTCTTCTTCTGTAGCATTGAAGGCATTGTTCTTGTCCTTCTTTGTTGAAGAGGAGGTGCTCACTTGTTCAACTTCCCTTGTCTTGATGAGTTGCTCATAGGATTTGAGCTTTCCTAGCAGTGTCTCAGTAGTTATCTCATTAAGACTTCTGGCTTCCTTGATAGGCCAGATCCTAGAGTCCCAAGTGCTGGGGAAGCACATTAGGATTTTGTCATTGATCTCAGTTAATGAGATTTCCTTGTCCAGTGTTCTGAGTTCACTTATGATTACACTTAATCTAATGTACATATCTGCAACTGATTCTTCTTCACTTTTCTTGAAGTTCTCATACAGAGAGATCAAGTGCGATCTTCTATCTTTCCTTTCATCTGCAGAACCTGCAACCATATTGTTTAGTGAAATCCAAATCTCTCTTGCTGAGGTACATTCCACCACTTTCTGAAATATGTCATCAGACATAGTTTGAGCCATAATGTTCATGGCTTTTGCATCTGCACTCCTTTGCTACTTTTGTGCTTCTGTCCACTCAGGAGGTGGGACAGCATTGTTGGCAGTTGTGGTTTCAGTACTTGCTGCTGCTGTAGGTGTTGGAGGCCCTGTCAAAATCACATTAAAAATCTCTTCATCAATTGAGTTCATATAAAGCCTAATCATTGCTTTCCACAGTGCAAACTTACTGAGATTGCATATAGGAGGTCTTGTGCTTGAATACTCTTTGTTTTGTTCCATGAGTTTTTAATAGAAAATAAATAAATAAAAAACTCTAAAAGAATTTAAGATCTAATTGATCTTTGTGATTCAGGTGTTAGCCTGTAAAGAATCAACCTCCCTCTGATACCAATTGAAAGTGGAGGTTAGATCTTAAATTAACTCTAGAGAGGGGGTGAATAGAGTTTAAAACTTTTTCCCTTAGTTTTATTTGCGGAATTAAAAATAGTGTTATATATATGTGTAAGCAGAGTGAGTAATAAAAACTGAAATAGAAAATCAACACAACATAACACAGAAAAGAAATCAAACACAGAAGACACAAAGAGCTATAGTAGTTCCCCAATAAATCTGGGTACGTCTACTCTTCTACCACCATTGGTAGGAATCCACTAGGATTTTTGATCAGGTGCCCTCACACCAAGGGATTTTTGATAAGGTGTCCACACACCAATGAGAGTTTGATCAGGTGCCCAAATCACCGATAAGCTTTTGATAAGGTGCTTAAAAGCACACAAGGATTTTTTGATAAGGTGTCTTGCCACCAGTGGGTTACACTTTTAAAGGGAGTATTAACCCTGTACAGAATGAGATAGAGAGGGGGTTAAGATGTTCTTCTTTGTCAAGATGTATAGAGAAGACTCTATAGGATTTGATGTAGAAAAGAACTCCTCTGTCTGATTTGAAGATGTTTGACAGTTGATGTTGCTGGAGCTTTTCTTTAAAAGATTTGATCTTCCTGTAGCTGATTAATCTGAGAGAGATATTTCTTCATATTATAGTTGCTCTGTTGAAGATCTATATTTGTTCTTTTTCTTCTTTCTTTCTTGATTCTTGCAACAGAAAATCTGAGATGGTGTTGAAGATGTTCTCAGAAAAATATGTTTGTTGCTGAAGGAGGAAGATGAAGATCTGTATAAACTTTGTTCTTCCTGTCTCCTTTTCTTTCTTTTTCCTGAGCAGAGAATCTGTAATTCAATTTGAAAATATGTTCTGTGTATGATCTGTCGTATAAACTTGCTGTATATTAATCTGATATATTTTCTTCCTTTTCTTTTGAAAAACTCTGACTGACATTAACTGCTGATTCCTTAAATTAAGGAATATATTATTCTGAAAGCATATTTCTGGGAACTGCAAATCTCACGCCGTATTCTCTTTCCTTTTCCACGAAATGTCCATTTCCGAGGAGTGTTAACGGCTATAAACTTGAATTAATAAAGGAAATAAATTATTCTTACTTGATCGGATGGAAAGAGCCGTTACTGTCGTCGATCTGTGATCAGAGAATTGACAAATAACTGATATTTAAGTATTAAATAATCTGGAGTCTGTATTTGTCGATCTGAGCTTCAGTAAAGAATTTGTCGAGCACTGGCTGGAATTCGTCGAGCACTGCTCAGAGAATGTCGAGCGCTGAGACTGGCTATAATTTTTTAACTGCTGAGAACAATTCGTCGAACACAGATTCATCGACCTCAATATTTTCGTCGAACACAACATTTACTTCGTCGACCTCAACATTTAATTCACTGTTCTGAACATCTGCTGAATATTCGTCGAACGCAGACTTGAGTTCGTCGAACGAAAGGATTCGTCGACCGCTGAGCCTGGATAAATTCGTCGACCGCTGAGCTTGAGTAAAAGCGTCGAGCGCTGAGCTGAGCAAAAACGTCGAGCGCTGAGCCGGGTTCTGTTCGTCGACCGCTGTAACAAACTGTTCGTCGACCGCTGAACCGCTGAGACGGGATCGTCGAACGCAGAATGCACGCCATTTGTCGAGTGCAGAACGCCATTCGTCGAACGCAGCTAGCCGTTCGTCGAACGCTCAATCTGAATGAATTTTCTGGTTCTAACAGCCTAAACTCTTGCTAAACTCTTGACCCATAAACTATACATTGGGGTCAACTTGTCCTTAGTCAACAGATAGTGATCCCAGCCCAAATCAGTAATAGGGTTGTTCCAACATACCGGGCGTTATTTACGTTTATATGATGGACTTAAATGTAAAACGATTGCATTAGGGTTTTGCTATAAATAGGTTATGGTCTCCGGGTCACAAGATATCACATTCACTCTCATTCAGTCCTAGCATATCATCGCTACAGAAATCCTGGGGAAGAGGAGAAGTCTTCTTCATAAAGACCTTGTATACTTGGAAGATATGTGATCACAACAATCCATTCTCATGGATTCAGTTGTTTTGACTAGAGCGAATCCGTCTCCGTCGTGAATTCACGGATTCACCCCATCACCTCAACCTCGCGTAAAGAATTCCATCAATTGTTATGTTCAAAATTAAACTAGTTTTTTTCTCGGTGGGATCATAATCGCTATCATGTCGAACATATATATTTTGCGACGGTGCCTTTTTTCCAAACTCATCGGAACAAAAGCGCCACGCCAAACAGACCAAAATATTTGAAATTAAACTCCAATTTTGCCGGATAATTTTTTAGTTCTTTTGGACTTCGGATTATTTACTTCATTTAAGGCATTTTAATTTTAAAATGTTATTCATGCGATGTTTTTTGTATTAACAATTCTATATCACTAATAGGCGTTGCCCGTGCGTCCCCAAAGCATCCACGATAGGCAGAGCCCGATCGTATGTGTGCATGACCGCGAGTATGCCTAATTCCACCATCATAGAGGTGTTGTGTTTAGAAACAACATTATGATTCCGTTTGGCACAACTTTTTTGCTCCGGTGAGTTTGGACAAAAAAACGCCACCATCATAGAATGTATGTTTGGCATAACAACGGTTACGACCACCACCAAGAAAATAAAACTAGTTTTGAACATACAAGTTTATGAAGTTTCCTTAGGTGAGGTCAAGCGTTCACGGACGACGGTTCATAACCACCGCGTTCATAACCGTCACCGCCGTGCCAAACAGAACCTATATCTCCGTCTCCAACCACTCCACAATATGTTGTGGAACCCACTAAATTTCACGTTAGATTGTCCCTCCATTTCTTTTTAGATGTGAAATTTATCAATGAAGTCTCAAAATGTCTTTTACATATGATATTATGATACTATAGCTAACTATGATGAGAGTATTTATTTGAAGAATGATACCGATCGCTTTCCAACACAACTATTCCTGCACAATTGCTGGAGAGGCAACAAAATTCTTCGGACCATACATGCATAGTGGCAGCAAGATTTGGATTCTCTATATTTGGGTGAAATGGATAGTAACCATTTTGTGGTATGGATGCATTTTCACTTGATCTAAGGGTGGAGAGTTTTTTGATTAAAAAGAAAATAGAAAAGGATGGGATTACTAAACTCATCAGATCAACAAGAAATAGATCTGAACCGTGAAATGGATACTGTCCATTTCACTCCAAATGGAGATGATCCCCATGAGCGGCAGCATGGGTGAAAATGGCTGGGGTCAAAACTTGTTCGCTGCGAAATAGAGAATCAATTAAAGAGTGTTAATTCATTTACAATCCAACCATGTAGTATCAATGTCAAGATGAATTTATATATCAAGATTTCATTAATTAAAGCTGCCCACTAGCTAGAAAAGGTTGTCATGATGATGATAAAAATTTCATAAGCAATTTCAACTTTTCTTTAGTCCAAAAGTTATGTTTTGTGACTCAAAGAAGCAACTAAATGTTGATGTGCTGGTCATTAATATGAATACAATGGAGTACTCTTCGTTTCAAAATCTCGATTGATATGGTTGCAGCTAGCCTATTCCTCGGGGTATTAGATTTGAATTCGTTTGGTGCCCAGTGAATTTGGATTCCTCTCGTTGAGACAACGACAGTGGGCTACTTACACTTCATACTAAAAATGATAGTCGGATGACAGAGAAATAGCTCCGGTAATGTGAAGGCATTCAGATTTTTTATAGACTGGAGGAAGACGATGTCTGGCCCCCTTTGAAGAAATTTCTGGATACGCCCATGCTTGGTGCTACGTTTTTGCTCCGATGAGTTGGGACAAAAACGCCACCGACATAAAATATGTGTTTCACATGACAACGATTATGATCGTTGCCCAGAAAAAAAACTAATTTTGAGCATGAAATGCATGAAAAATTCCTTAAGTGAGGTTGGACGTTCACGAATCACCGCGTTCATGACAATCACCGATGTGCCAAACAGACTTTAGTCCTTCCTTTCTACCATTAATTTTGTGTGATAATATAGGGTCGACCTATCTCACTACTAGGAAAGTGATTGTTGAACATATTTGTTTTTTGCCACAAGTTGCAATTAAGACTGAGCTTTTGGAACCTCATTTCCGAAGACTGGAACCCCATTTTTAAGCTTTTGTGGGACTAATACCACTGTAATAAGTTGGTCAATAAATAATGAGTTTTACATAATGATAAAAATATTATTTGATTATTAAATGATTATTTATTTTACGAACCGTCGTTTGTGAACTTCCGACCTCATCGTCTAAGGAACTTCATCCACTTTCACGTTCAAAAATAGTTTTATTTCTTAGCGGTACTCATAACTTTTGTCATGCCAAACATACATTCTATAACAGTAGTATTTTTGTCCTAACTCATCGGAGCGAAAACATGGCGTCAAAAAGAGCCTTATTTACTACAAGCAGAGTGTGCTGAGGGGCGGATCCAGATGGAGGCTATTCGCGTATCAAATTTGGTTATTTACACATCAAATTTAGCTATACGCAGACCAAATTTGCACCTCCAAAATTAATTTTCAACTCGCGGACCCGCCTACTCACCCCCGCTCAATGTATCATTTTATGTATTATTGTGTTTATAATTTTTTTTGGACAACATATTTATAATTTTCTAGATTCGTCACTACGTTGCACCGAGCATTTCACACCCGTGTGCTAGCTACTACATATAATAAATTTTTATAATTAATAAACAAGGGAAAATAAATATTGGTTTTAGAGAAAAAGACTCAACTCCATGATTTCTAACGGTACAAAAAGCAACCCAACAGAGAGATACGCTTCATAAATCATAAGCACTACCAAACACCAAACTCCTCCGTACAAATATTTTAAATATCCTAAGATATTTTTATAAATATTCTCTAAAAATAATTCAGCCAATATCATTAATTTTAAAGAGTGAGAAAAAAAACTCTGTTTTTCCCCCTTCAAAACTAATACTATTAACTTATATGATTTATTTATAGAAAATATTCATAAAATTTTCCACAATGATTATTTAGAAGCTGCTTATTATTCCAGATCGACTCCCCTGCTCCGACGAACTAACAGAGACTTCAAGGAAGGTTTGATTGGCCGCGGGAAGCAGGGATGGGAACTTCATATCCGGGGTTGGGGACGAAGGTGTCGTCGTTGCCGGGAATGTATCGGGGACGGACGGCGGCCGGAATGCTGTGGTCTAGGCCGTGGATGCTCGGCAGCCGGTGGCTTCCGATCATGTAGCGGCCGATGCCGGGAATCAGAACAGTTCCCTCGTGGAACAGCTTGTTGTCCGCGAGTGTGCTGCCCTGTTTTTTCATAGGGGAGACTTCATCGCCGGAGTTGCGGGGGCCGGAATCAGCAGCCGGTGAGTTGGCGGCGCCGGTGCCGGCGAGGGAAATGAGGAGGGAGGCGGCGATGAGCAGAGACACGCAGAAGCGTGGGAGGATTTCTTGAGCCATGGTGGTTTGATGTGATGAGTGAATTGGTGAAGGGGTTGGCTCTGTTGCATCAGAATATATAGGAAGATGAATGGAAGCTGAAGAGGGTAGAGAGAGAGAGAAAGAGAGGGTAATTTTCAATTCAAATAATATTCCTACAAAAACAATTTAAAAAATAGAATTAACATTTACATAATTTAAAATTCCGTACCTAATATAGGTTAAAAGTCATTTCAGTCCCTGAGATTTCAAGTTATTCTCAATTTGACCCATAAATTTTATATTCTCTTGATCAACATTCGGCTTCATTTTGAGTGCAATTTAAGAGCTAAAAAAGTTCATAAATTAAGAGTTCAAAGACTATTTTGACACAACTAAAATTTTAGGATCTAATTTAATATTACTAATATGATTTTTACTCAACTACTATATAATATTCAAAATATTATATATTGGGCAAAAACTATTTTAGTCCATGAAGCTATAAGATAATGTCAATTTGGTCCATAAACTTGTAAGTAGTGTCATTTTTATCCTTTTTGATCAACATTCAACTTCATTTTGAGTGCAATTCAAGGGCTGACAAAGGTCCATAAATTAGAAGTTCAAGGACTATTTTGACACGACTAAAAATTTAGAGACTAATTTGACGTTGAATTTAAATCTCATAGACTGATATGATTTTTACCTATTATATATTTAGATATGTTGGTGTCCCTCGAAGCATTTGGGTGTGGATCAAAGTGGAATTCATTAACCGTTGCCCCCAGCTAGGTAGTTATAGTGACTCTAGGTTCCAAACGGATATCGGATGTCCCAATATCCGAATCGACCCGTTAAGTCTCTGAGCCGTTATAAGTCCAAATACACATTAACAAGATATACTAGATGTCACGTACGTAACACTTACTAGCATGTCGTGGAAGTATCTTTCGCCTTATTCAACTTACTAGTTTTCATTTTTAGCATTTTTAAAAATCAAATTTAAGGCCTTTTTTATTTATAGCCCTTGAAGTTATCTGATTAGGCTTGTGTGCAGTCGAAATGTTTTTTTAAATACAATATAATTATATTATTTTTGATGGGGTTGCCCAAAACGTATCCGGTTGAAGCCATAATTTTCTGTCGCGATCTCGATCGGCTCGCCAACACGATTCCAACAGGCTCATCCACGCATGAAGAGACTAGCACAGAACCACCGTCCAATAATGATAGCAAAACCGTTGCGCAATAACCACCGCTCGACGACCGCTACGTCAATCGGGCCGCACCACCACGGTGCGGTCAAGCCCCCCCCCCCCCCCCCCCCCCCCCCCCCCCCCCCCATGCAACCAACCAACCAACCAAGGCAAGAAGAGCTACCCACGCTACTGAAGGACCAATCCCTAGAGGGGCACGTCGATCCAGCTCCCTCCCACTCGCTCATCAACGCGCCTCTCGCGGGAGAGGATGTGAACGCCCCATTGCGATATTGGAGGGATGCATGCACCCGATGGAAGAGCACCAAACTGAGATGCTCACGCTCCTAAGGAACAAAAGGGCGCCAAGAGCTCCTAATCTTGCCCCCGAGCAAGGCAGCCCGCCTCCGCCAACTCTGGATCGCGCTGCGGCCGAGCACTTCGCTTACGAGCACCACATACCTGAAGCTCATCATCACCACCACCGTCCGGAAGCGGCATGCTTTGAGCATGCAATTGGAAGGCTCACTCGCGAAGAAATTTACGACGTAATCGTCGAAAAATACAGACAAGTCGGACGACGGACCGCCTTTGTCCACCGCACACTCTGTGAAATTTTCCGGACCTTGTGAGAGCAAGCAGGAATAACAACTAGAGTTACAAGCCAAAACAACCAGAAACAATTTGGGGCAAACAATTGATCTTTATTGATTTTCTAACTTCAGTTACAGGGCAAGACATGCTTGACGAGACATGATTTCGTCAGCACAACACTCCAGAACCAATACAGAGAAGAATACTGAAAGACTTCAGACCGCACAACCCGCGCGACCTCTCTTGCACAGACCGCGCGATCTCCCTTGCGATCTCCTCCTGTTGCTAGACCGCAACACCCTGCCGACCTCAGACCACCACCAAACCGCTACACAGACCGCTCCCTTCTTTCGACCTCCTGATCTTCCCAAACTCCAGCAACACAACTCCAAGCCGCAGACCGCCCGAACACTTTCAGAGGAAGAGGTGATCGCTGCTGCCCGCACTATCCGCAGAAGCTGCACAAGAAGAATTCGATCAGAGACCGCCCGGTCAGAAAACACAGACCGCAAGAAAGACGCGAACTCAGCTTACACTTGGTGTGTTCTTCTTTTGCTGCTACAGTGGCTCCCTATTTATAGGCGTGAGACCTGATCCAGTCACCACCCTATGAGATAGAGTCACCACCCATCAGACCGCGCGACCTTACCGGTCAACCCGCGCAATCACTGCAACCCTCCTGCTTCATTTTGGTGAGCGCCGACTTCACTCCAGACCGCGGGAGATCGCTACTCCCTTGGTCTGAACACGACTCCACACGGAGATCGCCAGACCGCCTAGAAGTCACCCACCACCTGTGTTCGCCTGAGACCGCAAACACAGCCAGCTCGCCCTCCTGGTCTCCTCCTGAGACCGCGAACTGAGACCGCGCGACAAAGAATGATTTAGTCCGCGAACTCCTTCAGAACCCTCTGGAAAGCCACCAGACCGGATTCAAGAGCCAACCCGTGCGGTCACGCCAGACCGGCACGTCCTTGAAGAGAACAACTTGTCACGCGGTCAGAGACAGACCGCGCAACCCTGAGGATGATCAGCCGTCATGCGGTCACAGCCAGACCGCACGACCTCCTCCTCCAGCAGCCCTTGGACCAGACCAGCGGTCAACCCGGAAGCCGCAGCTGACCAATAGAACAGATCGCCCTTGTCAGACCGCCAGACCGTGCGGTCAAGCCAGACCGCCCGGTCTCTTCCCAGACCGCCCAGGTCCAAAAGCCTCCTCCACTTCCACTTCAATAATTTCAACACTCCCCCTTGAAGTGGGAAGTGGAAACTAGCCCAAGTAGCTCCCTTAGCCGTGTGAACGACCCCTTTGCCAGCGCCTTTGTGAAGATGTCTGCGACATTGTCCGCACTCCGCACATGCTCGACCGAAAGAGATCCCTCCAGCACCTTCTCCCGTATGAAGTGATGCTCGATCTCAATATGCTTGGTCCTCGCGTGACAAACTGGATTGGTCACCAGTTTGAGAGCACTCTCGTTGTCACCGCGTAGCAGAGTCGGCTCCCGAACCTCCTTGTGGACGTCTCCCACCAACCTCCTAAGTCATATGGCTTCTTGAGCTGCCAAAGCCGAAGCCTTGTATTCCGCTTCCATGGTAGAGACTGACACGGAATCTTGTTTCTTGCTGCACCATGAAATAGCTGTGGGGCCCGCCATGAAGACGAATCCAGACGTCGACTTCCGATCATCCGAATCTCCCCCGTAGTCAGCATCCATGAACCCGTGCACCTTGAAGTCCGCATCCCTCCGGTACAGGAGACCCATGTCCGAGGTCGCCTTGACATACTTCAGAATGTTCTTGGCCGCTAGCAGATGAGGTACCCGTGGCTCCGCCATAAACCGACTCACCCTGCCCACTGCATATGCAATGTCTGGCCTCGTGATCGTCAGATAGATTAAGCTCCCAACCAGAGCTCGGAACACCAACGGATCTTTCATGATCCTTCCCTCATCCTTCCGAAGCTTCATAGCTTTATCCAGAGGTGTGGAAGTGCACTTCCCTTCCTTCATGCCGAATCGCTCCACGATTCGCTCCGCATAGCCGGCCTGGGTCACCAGCACTCCACCTTCCTTCCTCTGCACCTCGAGTCCAAGGAAATGGTGAAGTTCACCTAAGTCCTTCATCTCGAACCTGATAGACAGCTCGGCCCGAAGCTGCGCTACCTCCTCCTTCGAGTTCCCCGTCACGATCATATCGTCGACGTATAACAGCACGATGACTTGAAGCTCCCCGCTCTTCTTGACGAACAAGCTTGAGTCTGAGTCTGAAGCCCCAAATCCACAGAATAAGAGATATTCTGCGATCTTCCCATACCACGCCCTCGGCGCTTGCTTCAACCCATACAGGGCCTTCTTCAACTTGCAGACATGCTCCGGAAAATCTTCAGACACAAAGCCTGGAGGCTGGACCATGAAGATATCCTTGTCAATCTCACCGTACAAGAAGGCGTTCTTGACGTCGAGCTGCCAAATCTTCCATCCACTGAACGCCGCCAAGGCAATAATAAAACGAACTGAAGTCATTTTTGCCACCGGACTGAAAGTCTCCTCGTAATCTTCACCGTATTGCTGCGAGAACCCCCGAGCTACAAGGCGATCCTTGTACCGCTCGATACTACCGTCGGCCTTCTTCTTCAGCTTGTAGACCCACTTGCATGTAACAGGAGTGGTGCCCTTAGGCTTGGGCACAAGAGACCAGGTCTCATTCTTCTCAAGAGCTGACATCTCTTCTTGCATTGCAACATCCCACTCCTTCACGCCTTGGGCCTTCTCAAAGCTCGACGGCTCCCTCTCATCCAAGGGACCAGCAAAGAAACATGAGACAAAGCTCACTGCGTTTCCTCCTGTATAGCGATCAGGGGCAATGATAGATCGCTTCGATCTCCTCAGCTCCTTCCCCTAAACCGCTTCATCTCCAGCTGCTTCTTCCCTAGCTCCCCTTCCAGACGTGCTAGGAGCATTGCTCCCCCTGCTCCCTGAACCAGAAGCCCCCGTCTCGGAACTAGAAGGAGATGGACCACCTGGTGACACAGGTAGCTCCACCTGAAGATTCTCCACAGCTTTCTCTGGCAACTCCACCCTGCTCTCTGGTAACTCCTCATCAGAAGACCCCTTGTAAGATGTCACCTCATCGAACACGACGTCGCGAGATACAACAAATCTCCGCGTCTCCGGGTCCATGCACTTCCACCCTTTCTTCCTCTCATCGTATCCCACAAAGACTAGCTTCCTAGCCTTCGCTTCTAGCTTTGTCCGAAGAGCATCAGGGATGTGCACGTAACAGGTGGAACCGAACACCCGAAGGTGTGCCACGCTTGGCTTCTCCTTGAACATCATCTCATGCGGGGTCAACATGTTGATGGGGCTCAGAGGCATCCTGTTGATGACGTAAGCAGCACAAGACATTCCCTCCGCCCAGAAGGACTTTGGGATACTCTTGGCATGCAGCCAACACTTGCAGGTCTCCGTCAGATGACGGATCTTCCGTTCTGCAACTCCGTTCTGTTGTGGAGTATGAGCACAAGTGAGCTCTCTCCGGATGCCCGCCTTCCTGCAAAAAGTAGAGAACTCACTGGAGGTGAACTCCCCTCCGTTGTCAGTCCTCAGCTTCTTCACCCGCAGTCCCAGCCGACCTTCCACGAGCTCCTTGAACTCCACAAACTTGGCAAACGCCTCCGCCTTCTCCTTCAGGAAATAAACCCAGACATATCTGGTGTAATCATCGATCAGCACCAGCATATACCTGCTGCCTCCGAGGCTTGGGGTAGCAGTTGGTCCCATCAAGTCACCATGGATGCACTCCAACGGCTGACTACACCTTGTCTGTGACTTGTCAAACGGTAGTCGATGAGACTTGCCGAACTGACATCCCGCGCAAACGTGACCTTCTCCGTAGGAAGATAGACTTGGCAGGCCCTTGACAAGACCTTTCACCGCCATTGCTTTCAGCTTGTCCATCCCTACATGCCCCAACCTCTCATGCCATATCACGGCACCATCATTCGTCTTCATCTTGTCGACGTAGGAACTTGTCGACAAAACGAACAAGTCCTTTGCCCGTCTCCCAACATGAACGACCTCCGCCTTCACGGCCTCTACATTTCGTAGAAATTTCACTTCTGTTGGGCCGAACAGAACGTGATACCCAGCGTCAACAGCGTTGGTCACGGAGAAGAGGTTTTTCTTCATTCTGGGCACATGATAGACACTCTTCAAGGTAAGTGGCCCTCTATCACTGCCCAAAGAAACAACCCCCACCTTCTCGACTGCATGCACAGTATTATCTGCAGTGATAATAGCATTGTTACCTGTGTACGGCTCTGCTGAAGAAAGCTTCGACTCGTCCCCGGTGAGGTGATGACCACACCCCGAGTCCACGATCCAGTCCTCCTGATAGTTGATAGGAGCCGAGGCTCCAATAGAAGCCGAGAAGGCTCCTCCCCATCCTCCATCAAAGTGCCTGGCTGGTGCTTCCTCCTTCTCAGCAGCATGCCCTGGCTGAGTATTCAGCCTGCAGTCCTTCCTAAAGTGTCCAACCTTTCCGCACTTGAAGCATTTGAGACCTTCCTTCTTCTTCTTCCCGTCAGCCTTGGGAGCATACCCCCTTTCCTGCTGCCCAGAAGTTGAAGGCCCATAGCCTTCCGTGGTCTTCTTCTTCTTCTCCCACTTCTTCTTCCCTGAGAAGAGAACCTCGCCATCTCCCCCAGTCACTGACACCCCCGCCATCTGCCTTGCCAGACTTTCCTGCGAAGCTAGCAGATTCTCCAGCTCTAGTAGAGACGGCTGATTTGCCCATCCCTGTACCGACGTCACAAAGGCCACATATTCCTTCCGCAAGCCGCGGATGATGTGCCTCTTCAGCTTCGCCTCAGAAATTGGCTCATCAGGATCCAGTGCTGATATCTCAGCGCAGAGATTCTTCATCTTCAAAAAGAAGTTTGAGATAGAAAGATCACCTTGAGCTGACCTTGCCAACTCATTCTCTAAGAACTGTAGCCTTGCTATATTCTTTTTGTTAAACAGCCCATCCAGGGCTCTCCAGATCTCAGCAGCTGATCCACACCCCAAGATGTGATCAAAGAGATCAGGTGAAATGGCACGCTTCAAGGTGAACTCGGCCTTGGCGTTGGTCTTCCTCCATGCCCTCACGGCCGGTCCATTATCACCTCCTTCTACTGCCTTCACCTCTTCTGTTTCATCTCCTCCTACCACCTCCCAGAGGTCCTCACCCAGAAGATAGCTCTGCATACACGACTTCCACTTCTTGAAGTTAGTCGATGTAAGCATCTCAATACCAAGACCTCTTGCAAAACCACCTTCCATTGCTCTTCCTCTGGTCCCTTCTTCACAAAGGCGATGGCTACTCTAAGTTATTCACTGCTCTTTCAACTCCAACCTCCCTCTGATACCATGTGAAATTTTCCGGACCTTGTGAGAGCAAGCAGGAATAACAACTAGAGTTACAAGCCAAAACAACCAGAAACAATTTGGGGCAAACAATTGATCTTTATTGATTTTCTAACTTCAGTTACAGGGCAAGACATGCTTGACGAGACATGATTTCGTCAGCACAACACTCCAGAACCAATACAGAGAAGAATACTGAAAGACTTCAGACCGCACAACCCGCGCGACCTCTCTTGCACAGACCGCGATCTCCCTTGCGATCTCCTCCTGTTGCTAGACCGCAACACCCTGCCGACCTCAGACCACCACCAAACCGCTGCACAGACCGCTCCCTTCTTTCAACCTCCTGATCTTCCCAAACTCCAGCAACACAACTCCAAGCCGCAGACCGCCCGAACACTTTCAGAGGAAGAGGTGATCGCTGCTGCCCGCACTATCCGCAGAAGCTGCACAAGAAGAATTCGATCAGAGACCGCCCGGTCAGAAAACACAGACCGCAAGAAAGACGCGAACTCAGCTTACACTTGGTGTGTTCTTCTTTTGCTGCTACAGTGGCTCCCTATTTATAGGCGTGAGACCTGATCCAGTCACCACCCTATGAGATAGAGTCACCACCCATCAGACCGCGCGACCTTACCGGTCAACCCGCGCAATCACTGCAACCCTCCTGCTTCATTTTGGTGAGCGCCGACTTCACTCCAGACCGCGGGAGATCGCTACTCCCTTGGTCTGAACACGACTCCACACGGAGATCGCCAGACCGCCTAGAAGTCACCCACCACCTGTGTTCGCCTGAGACCGCAAACACAGCCAGCTCGCCCTCCTGGTCTCCTCCTGAGACCGCGAACTGAGACCGCGCGACAAAGAATGATTTAGTCCGCGAACTCCTTCAGAACCCTCTGGAAAGCCACCAGACCGGATTCAAGAGCCAACCCGTGCGGTCACGCCAGACCGGCACGTCCTTGAAGAGAACAACTTGTCACGCGGTCAGAGACAGACCGCGCAACCCTGAGGATGATCAGCCGTCATGCGGTCACAGCCAGACCGCACGACCTCCTCCTCCAGCAGCCCTTGGACCAGACCAGCGGTCAACCCGGAAGCCGCAGCTGACCAATAGAACAGATCGCCCTTGTCAGACCGCCAGACCGTGCGGTCAAGCCAGACCGCCCGGTCTCTTCCCAGACCGCCCAGGTCCAAAAGCCTCCTCCACTTCCACTTCAATAATTTCAACACACTCCACCACGGCTCGCCATTAGAACCCGAGGTCCAGACGCATCCGATCCCGCACGACTTCAAGCTCCCGAACATCGAGACGTTCGACGGAATGGACGATCCGCTGGAGCACGTCAACCAATTCTCCACCAACATGAGGATCTACAACGCCCTAGATCAGTTGATGTGTCAAGTGTTCCTGACAACATTGAAAGGCAAAGCACGAACCTGGTTTCACTCTCTCAAAGAATGAGCCATCAACAGCTTTGCATAACTGGCTCGACAATTCACAGATCAATTCATAGCAAACCGCAGGATCATTCGAGACCCCTCCCACCTTTCAGGAATACGACAAAAGGAGGGAGAGACCCTCAAGAATTTCTTTCGCCGCTTCACTAATGAGGCACGACAAATCTCAGGAGTATATCTTGAGCTTCTACGAAGAGCTTTTCTAGGAGGGCTCCGTGCTGGTGGCTTTTACTCCGCTCTAATTCGGGAGACCGTGCCCAGCTATCCCGATCTCGTTCATCAGATCGTGGCCCAGATTGCAGTTGATGAAGCAATTGAAGTGCACCGCCAATAGTTCGAGAGGAATTCGAAGAGACAACGAGAGCAGGAGGCATCGCCGTCGCCGGTTCACAAGAAGAACGATGTGCACCATGACAAACCCTGCCGAGACCGAGGCCCACATCAACATCAGGATTACACCCCCTAAACACCACTCGAACCAACGTGCTCCTTGCCATCCGTGATAGCGACGCCCTTTGTAAGCCCGAGCCACTCGCACAAAAAAGGGGAAATCAGTCACAGTACTGCGACTTCCATCACGGACACGACCATAGCACGGAGGGCTGCCACTACTTGAAGATGGAGATCGAGTGCCTCGTCCAACACGGTCTTCTCGAAAGATTCTTACTGAACTAAGACCCGAACCAACGCGCACCACATACTGATAACCTAACAGAGAATAACGTTGTACCCCGACGTGGATAAGCCGGATACCCCGGGCAAAAGGGCTATCCCCTAGTAAAATGCGCAAAGTTTGCGCCTCATTTATCATCAAGATCACTTTTTTTCATTTTCCTATCTTTCACTTTCGTGTAATAGACAGTAAAACTAAACATATGCACACATTTATGCCTTGGTTATCTACACTACCACAACTGTTTTTAACTTCGTTAAGAATATAGACCTTCGGAAGTAAAACTCCGACGGCTCAAGCCACAGACCCAATTTCCAACACCAAGCAGCACGCTCCCCAACTTCAGGAAGTGCAACTCGTCTATAAAGTAGAACATCTCTCTCTCGTGTTGGAGAGCATCACGCTCCCACGGTGCACGACACCGCGCTCCCACGTTGCAGAGCATCACGCTCCCACCTTGTAGGGCACCTCGCTCCCATATTGCACATCATGACGCTCCCACGCTGCAGGGCACCTCGCTCCCGCGTTATAGAGCATCACACTCCCACGCTGCAGGGCACCTTGCTCCCACGCTGCAGGGCACCTCGCTCCCGCGCTGCTGAGCATCAAGCTCTCGCGCTGCAGGGCACCTCGCTCCTGCGTTGTAGAGCATCACGCTGCCACACTGTAGAGCACCTTGCTCCCGCGTTGTAGAGCTTCACGCTCCCACATTGCAGGGCACCTCGATCCCGTGTTACAGAGCATCACGCTCCCACACTGCATGACACCTCGCTCCGGCCTTGCAGAGCATCACCCTCCCACGCTGCAGGGCACCTCGCTCCCGTGTTGCAGAGCATCACACTCCCACATTGCCGTACATCTCGTTCCCTCATTGTGGCGCACCTCACATCCACTCTTCATCGTCACAATTGGACCGCTCTCAGACTCTAGTTACTAGTTCGAACGAGAAAGCTCATCATCAGCATAGTAGTTTTGCGCCCAAAAGAGCGCTCACAGTTAGACAGAATGAAAGGTCCCTACACCTGAATAGCAAACCTGAATCTCTCCGCCGAGCTACTCAGGCTTTAACGCTAAACGACAAGCTCGTCACGATCTCCGACGTAATCGCTGAGCAGAAAGCTCACAATCGATGAGGACGAGACAAAAGTCCCTCCTGCACTAGAGCCAAGCGACGACTTCCAGAAAGATCGCATAACGACGAGCTCATAACTGCGCAAGACACGACAACTCGCCTAAACGAGCTCGCATACCCGAAGATATACGTTCAAAAAATTCCCGGACTCATTTTCTACAAATAATGATAGAAAAACCCATAATTTTCTCGGTTGAAAAATGAGCCAGAGAATTTGGGGAGAAAATGAGCCCAAAAATAATGATAGAAAATTGGGGAGAAAATTAAATGAGCCCGAGAATTTTTAGAAAATGAGCCCGACTTACAAATAATTATGGGTTTGAACCCATAAATTTTCGCAGCAACCTCGACCGGATCGCCAACACGATTCCAACAAGTCCATCCTTGTGTGGAGAGACTGGCACAGAACCACCGTCCAACAATGATAGCAAAATCATCGCGCAATAACCACCGCTCGACGACCGCCACGTCGATCGGGTCGCACCACCACGGTGCGGCCAAACCCGCCGGGGTGCGGCCAAGGTCCCCCCCCCCCTTTAGGGTGCGGGCAAGGCCGCACCCACCTAGAGGGTGCGGCCAATTCCGCACCCCCTATGGGGTGTGGCGGGGCCGCACCCCCTTGGGATGCGGCCAGATACGCGTCCCCCCTTTACGTACGGTCGCGATCGTACCCTCTTGGGATACGGCGAGGCCGCACCTCCCCAGTATCGCCTAGCAATGCCTCTGCACTCACTGCGCGCTCACCGCGTGCTCAGAACGCCTCCGCACTCACCGCGTGCTCAGAACGCCCCTGCGCTCACCACACGCTCATACTGCCTCTGTGATTGCTGCGCGCTCAGAACGCCCCCGTGTTCGCGACACGCGCGACAGTTAACCTTCTTGATTTCCCATATTGCAGGTCTTATTCGTTGTCATCATCATCAACGAAGTTGCCGGAATTGACCGAACTGATCGGGGGGCAAGACAGGAATATCCAAAAAATGGCGATCTGTGTGCTCCAAATCGGCAAACGTGATTCGCCTATCAGGTGGTTACGGTAGTTACGACGACAAAATTACCAGGCAACCCCTGCCCAAGGCTTTCATTTTAGGGGATCTTGCTTTCAACGCTCGAGAGAGCTCCTTTGAAGATCCTTCAGAGTTCCCCTTTGGCGTTCGAAGAATCCTTCGCAGATCTCTTTCCCCTTTGAAGGCGACTCGAAGATCCCCCTTTGACTCTTGGAGATCTCTTCATCCTTAGAGACTTCTCTCTCTCTTTCTTCTCTGCACCCCCAACAACGAGCGATGGCCTGTCACCCACTTGCATTCTAAAATTTGTAATACCCAAAAAGATTGTGAATTTGGTCGGCACTGATCCGACCACGTGATTTTTCACCCCTTTTCGGGGTTTTCCACGGTAAAAAAAGTCCCTCGCCACCCATCGCATTTCTTTGTGACTGATTGGGCGCTCGACCGCTCCCGAGTTAAGACGGTCTAGTCTCGCCAAGTTTTAGGAGTCTCGAGTGAGCCGCAACAATTTTTAATCTAGTTATGGAGTGGGCCACACTGGCAAAGCGCATAACATGCGCGATGAGGCGTGGGTTCTGCATTTGCTTCAGCAATTATTCAGAGCACACACTCACGTCGCACGACGTGCACTAGGTCAAGTGATTGCCAAAGTTCTCAAATCAGCTCTAATTGCCCATAATGCCACGATGAATTTGAACGGTCCCTTCATATGAAATGAGAATCGAACCGGAACCGAACGGTAAGGTTCGGGTCAAATTCTATACTCTGGGCAAATGAGCTGGTTCCGATTTCGAAAAGTCGGAACTTGACCTATTTGAGTCGGTTCTTGATTTTTGGTGGAACCGATCCGACCACACCCGAGTTGCATCCCTAATGACTACATTTTCTGATGCTACGCCATATCATAGTATAGTTGGTGTGGTGCATTACGATATTTAACGCCCATGAATAAAATAAGGCTCCGTTTGGTGCGGCGGTGGCGGTCGTGAACGCGGTGGGTGGTTATGAATTGTCGTTCGTGAACGTCATACCGCGCCTAAAGAACTTCATCCACTTTTATGTTCAAAACTAGTTTTCTTTTCTTGGTAGCGGTCATTATCTTGCCAAACATACATTAATTTTATGATGATGGCGTTTTTATCCAAACTCATCGGATAAAAAAAAACTGCGCCAAACGGAGCGAAATTCATGAACAATGGAATCATGGACCACTATATATTGATGTTAAAAATAGGCAATTGTTAACCGCACCGCAGTTTTGGCTATCCGCAACCCATTTTTATGAAGTATTACACATTTTTTTGAAAATATGCCTTGTAAAAGCATTTTTAGGAAAAGTGTTCAACACAAAAGTTGTATATATCGTCGATATCTACAACTTTCGTGTTGAACACTTTTGCTAAAAATGCACGCACAAGACGTATTGCCGCTCGAATTGAAACGTGGGCGTAACTATAACGAATTTTTGGAAATACGCATTGTACATGCATTTTTAGGAAAAATGTTCAGCTCGAAAGTTGTAGATCTCGACGATATCTACAACTTTCGTGTTGAACACTTTTCCTAAAAATGCTTGTACAAGGCGTATTTTCAAAAAAATGCATAATACTTCATAAAAATGGGTTGCGGATAGCCAAAACTGGGTGCGGTTAACAATAGCCAATACTATCAAACCCACCGGCCATTATTGTCAAATTATCAATCACACGACAAATTTATGTCTTCATGCTTCACTGATATTGATTGGGTAGATTTCCCTGACAACAAAAAGTGCACAAAGATTTTAGCATTTTCTTTGCTCCAATTTTGTAGTGCAAAATCAATACAATATTTGAGTTGATATGGCTGCAATATCTCATTCAAAGGAGAAATAATTAGGTCCGTTGATCGGACCTAGAATAAGTTTTCTATCAATGAGATGTAGTAAAAGTCAGAAATTTGTGGGGTTTGTGGTGCACTGTAAATTTGTGCATCATGGGACCCACAAATTTCTGCGATTTCATTGATTCCGCGGAGCATACTTTAGGACCGATGGGCGGACAAAAAAAAATTCCATTCAAAGGCTTCGTGATCTAGCGCACGACGTTTTTGCTCCGATAAGTTTGGACAAAAACGCCATCATTATAGAATGTATGTTTGACATGACAATGAATATGACCGTCACCAAGAAAAAAAATAGTTTTCAACATAAAAAATAGATGAAATTTTTTAGGTGAGGTCGGGCGGTCACGAACGAAGGTTCATAACCACCGAGTTCACGATCGCCACCACCGTGCCAGACGGAGCCAAAATCTTGGGTTTAATTACTATAATTACATTGTGGACATCAAGACAGTGGCGTAATCACACATTATTTGTGATACGCGAAAATCAGATATATACGCAAGTGTACGCGTCGGTTCAAGTAATAAAGTGTAAGTAAAGATCGTTCTCACGAGGAAATGCTAAATCTAACGCTTGCTAATACCAGCTTAACCTTTTCTTTAAATTCAAGTTGATTAATTAACGAGATAATTGGTTTTGAAAATTACTTATAATAACTTCTAAAGATTACAACTACGATTATCTAAAAATACTTTTGATAACAATTTAGAGAAAAAGTCTTGTACGTTGATTTCCTTTGCTTATTGTGATGGTTACTTGAAGTGATTCGATATGGACGCTAAAATAACTATAATGCAACGATTTGAAAGTGGAAAAACATGATCTCTCAATCTATGAAATCCGTTTACCCCTTATTTCCCTAGTTATCTCTAACTTAGGTAACAATAAAGAATAACATCAAGTACACAAATCATTGTTGCTACCGAGAAGACGAAATCTCTTTCTCCCTTCTACGATATATTGAAATTATGATAAACTTACGTTACTCCTCTCTCGAATCTCGCAACGTAGTATAAAGATGAAATTTTTGGTGAAATACTTACGCATCTCCTCTCTCGAATCTCGCCGCGCAGAATAAAACATTCATCTATCATAACTCCTCTCTCGAATCTTGCCAAGCAAATTTAAAGATGAAAACTTAACCCAAAATTTCCAAAAACAACTTCATAAATTCAATAAAGATAAAATCTTAAACATTCATAATAAAAATTAAGGTTCAAACATCACAATAAAGCAAAGTACTCGCAACATACAAGACTTAGAAAAATTAGTTCATAATGGAAAAAGGAGAACACGCAATTGTAAAGATTTTACTAGACATGGTTAAGGAGAAAAAGAAAGATGTAAGAATTTCTTCCCCAAAACGCTGCAGGAAAATCCACCTCCTTCTTCCCCTTGGCCGAAAATCTGTCTTCTCCCCCTTCCGTGAACAGCAAAAAACCGTCCAGAATAATGTTCTCCCCATTTTTCCCTTTGGCGTGAAAGATAACTCCCTACTTTTTCTCCCTCCTCTTGTCCCATAACTACCTTAAGTGTTTCTCCCACTTATAATTCGAAAATCCACTGAAAAAGACGCACTCTCTCCATGTTTGTAACCGTCACAATCATAAAATGTGAGTTTAAAATCTGTAATTTCGGATCCAGACTTGTTGCAACAACTTTTCAACAACTGAAAAAGTTGTTGCAACAACTTTACTTAGACAGAAAAACTGCTTTTTTCTTCATTTCTTCGGGATGGCTCCTTCAACATTTTTCTTAGGAATGACACCTCCATCATTTCTACAATGAAAACATAGCAATACAATGAATATATCCATACTTAAATTAATAATGAAAATATCGAAGTATTAAGCTTTTTAAATACATGATCCATGAATAAATGTGTTATAAAATCATATTTAATAATGAAAATAACTTATTTTTAAGAAGTTATCACACCCCACACTTAACACTTTGCTAGTCCCTAGCAAAGATAATCAACATTAGTAAATTGGGTGATCACCAAAGTAATATGATACAACTTCAATTTGCCCTTGCCACCAATATAGATATAGTTATCACAAGAGATTTATTTGAGCAATTGAAAGATTTGTCAATCCTTAAGATTTTAACAATCATAAAAGAAAAGCCCTAGTTTGATCAATACTATCAGTCCACTAAGATTTCAAGTGTTGTGTGTGTATTCTCAAAATTCATTACTTCTACACAAGTTATCATGATAAACTCTCATACTAATGAGGGTGAATAAGAATAGGTTGAATAATGACTTAGCCTCCACATAAGTTTTGTAGTTTGATTGAAAAGGAATAATAGGGACATAAGACTTCCTTAGCTAGAGCATCATAAATAAGTTTTTTTTATAATAAGATAAAAACACCTTCCTTAATAATCTTAACGAAAGTCTAGAATATGGGGTTTAACTATCAAACATCATATATTTTTCTTAAAATCATAGTTGGGATCATTCCAAACATGTTTTTTTTACTCATAGTTGGGATCATTCCAAGCATGTGTAGACATACTTAGGCCATATATCACTATGATATTTCTTTTTATTCCTCATAGTTGTGATCATTCCAAGCAGGTGCACACATACTTAGGCCGCATATCACTATGAGATTTTTTTTTTCAAATTTGTGTTATAATAGTTTGGACACTCATAAATAGACATTCATTTCGATACATTAAGAAGGATCATGAGCTAGTTTGTATCAAAATAAAATTGCTCCAAAATCAATGTCCTTAATATCTCTTACCAATCAACTACGTTACCCATGTTTTAACTTATATCATTGATTCAATTCTTGCTTAACCTTGCATCATAGAGTATAGAAGTTAATTAAAAAAAATATTTTGCATAGAAGTAAATTCTTCTGAAAAGAAGTATAAAGTGCATAAGTGAAATATTTAATGGAAGTTTAGAATATCAAAATAAGTTTTAGTTTTAAAATTGGAATTCTTAGGTTTGACTACTCATCAATTGCAGTTAAATAACTTGAATAACACATTCATGTATTTAAGATCAAGGAAAATCAAAGAAGTATTGAGTCTAGTTGAAACTTCACCCAATTAGTATAGGGTGTGCCCCCACACTTGATACTTTGCTAGTTTCTAGCAAAGATATCACTTAAAGTATGCATACGATATGTCATATTTGAGCAAAGGAATATTTAATCAAGCAAAAGAAAATATGAATGTAAATACTCCCCTGGAATCAGTAATCCAAAGCTTCTTCACATCTCTTCTCTTTACGTACTCAGGAGGAGAAATAAGATCAAACATTCTGTTGCTAAGTCCAAATGAAGTGTACATGCAGTGGTGAGCTCCAACAAACAAGGAAAAATAGACAACAACAAAATTAAACTAAACTTGGAAAAATAAAAATGCAGGAAAAATAAGATAACTACTGGGTTTATTGTCTCCCCAGTATGACTTATTCAGGCCTTAAAATATTCTAGATTATTGGTCTGTGAAAGATAAAGTGAACAGGTAACTGCCTTAATATCCGTTGTGGTAACGGGTACCGATACGGAGATAACACAGTTACTCCCTCTCTTGAATAATAATACATGAACTTCATAGGTAAGGAAAATAGAAAATAAGAGGAGGAGGAGGTCCGCTCCTCAATAATCTCATCAAAATATATATCCTTGTCTAGCAAGGTGTCATCGTCCTCAAGGACAATACATGTGGAGAAAGCAATAAGTAAAGCTGTCTCGATGAAGGAGGGATCAACCTCCTCACAAAAGAGGACGCTCACCGCATCAAATTGAGCTTGTTGCTCCCTATCCTCCTGATGCACCTACGACTCATCAACTTGCATAGACTTAGATGGAGAAGGGGGTTTGGGAAATAAATTAGAAGAAAGACTTTAAAAATTGAAAATCAGGGGAGTGGTCCCGGTCTCACTCCCAACAGGCTCCAAAACCCATACACTACTGTCGACATCCAAAGCAGGGCAAGAGATATCAGAAGGTATAGGAGTCACGCAAGAAACATAGACATCGTCAACAAGTGAGGAAGTGGATACTTCATCAACCAGTGAGATGGCCTCGTCGAACTTTTGGGACCCGACTACAATCTCTGTAACCTCGCCATACTGGATGGCTAAAGCAGGATCAGCGGAAATGAGTGTAGAAAATTTATGCAAAGGAGGAACTACGTCAACCGCAATATCAGAGAACATGTGGATTGATTCCTCGTGGGATGAATCCAAAAGAGATGATGAATGCGTGTGTAGAGGAGGCACAACTATGTCATTGCACAAATCATCAGAAAATATAATAGGAAAATCCGCAATACTCCCTCGTAGACAAGGTGGTACTTCATATGAATCATCAGTAGTAGAAAGAACGCCATGTGTGCGGATAGAATCCGCAATAGCCCTCCGTAGACAAGGTGGATAATCAGATAGATTAATTTCAATATACGACCCCTTCTCCTCCTCCCTTTTACGTTGTAATGCAGTACACTCTTTTAATACGTGGTCAGTGCTATGACAGAAAATGTATTGTTCCCCACTTCTTTGCGGCCTTTGAGGGGTCGTGCTGAAATAAGGGAACGATACTTGTTGTGGGGGTGCGTAATTATAAAAATTAGGCTCGTCATATGACATATCATATGATAATGGTGCTCTGTAAGGTGAGTCATATGACGTATAACCATGGTCTCCTATATAACATTCATTACTATTATGAGTATAAGACCCGCACCATCGACATCGAGAGTAAGAAAACATGATGCTGCATGGGTGGATTCACAAATTGAAATTATGCATAAACTAGTTGTACAAATACAAAACCATTATGGAGACCCGCTTAGAAAATTTAAAATAACAATGAAAAAAAGAATTATAAAAAAGACAACTTCACAATTAATTTCTGAAATAAAACAACAAAAACTTGAGCTCTAAATACTCATGGTTTACTAATATTGCAAGAAAACATTAAATTAGTTTACACTTCCCCGGCAACGGCGCCAAAAACTTGATACGCGAAAAGCAGATATATACGCAAGTGCACACGTCGGTTCAAGTAATAAAGTGTAAGTAAAGATCGTTCCCACGAGGAAGTGTTAAATCTAACGCTTGCTAATACTAGCTTAATATTTTCTTTAAATTCAAGTTGATTAATTAACGAGATGATTGGTTTTGAAAACTACTTATAATAAGTTCTAAAGATTACAACTACGATTATCTAAAAATACTTTTGATAACAATTTAGAGAAAAAGTCTTGTACGTTGATTTCCTTTGCTTATTGTGATGGTTACTTGAAGTGATTCGATATGACGCTAACATAACTATCATGCAACGATTTGAAAGTGGAAAACATGATCTCTCGATCTATGAAATCCGTCTACCCCTTATTTCCCTAGTTATCTCTAACTTAGGTAACAATAAAGAACATCATGTACAGAAATCAATGTTACTACCGAGAAGACGAAATCTCTTTCTCTCTTCTACGATATATTGAAATTATGATAAACTTACGTTACTCCTCTCTCGAATCTCGCAACGTAGTATAAAGACGAAAATTTTGGTGAAATACTTACGCAACTCCTCTCTCGAATCTCGCCGCGCAGAATAAAACATTCATCTAGCCTGACTCCTCTCTCGAATCTTGCCAAGCAAATTTAAAGATGAAAACTTAACCCAAAATTTCCAAGAACAACTTCATAAATTCAATAAAGATAAAATCGCAAACATTCATAATAAAAATTAATGTTCAAATATCACAATAAAGCAAAGTACTCGCAACATACAAGACTTAGAAAAATTAGTTCATAATGAAAAAAGGAGAACACGCAATTGTAAAGATTTTACTAGACATGGTTAAGGAGAAAAAGAAAGATGTAAGAATTTCTTCCCCAAAACGCTGCCGGAAAATCCACCTCCTTCTTCCCCTTGGCCGAAAATATGTCTTCTCCCCCTTGCGTGAACAGCAAAAACTGCCCGGAATAATGTTCTCCCCATTTTTCCCTTTGGCGTGAAAGATAACTCCCCACTTTTTCTCTCTCCTCTTGTCCCATAACTACCTTAAGTGTTTCCCCCACTTATAATTCGAAAATCCACTGAAAAAGACGCTCTCTCTCCATGTTTGTAACCGCCACAATCATAAAATGCGGGTTTAAAATCTGTAATTTCGGATTTTAGACTTGTTGCAACAACTTTTCAACAACTGAAAAAGTTGTTGCAACAACTTTACTTAGACAGAAAAACTGCTTTTTTCTTCATTTCTTCGGGATGGCTCCTTCAGCATTTTTCTTAGGAATGACACCTCCATCATTTCTACAATGAAAACATAGCAACACAATGAATATATCCATACTTAAATAAATAATGGAAATATCGAAGTATTAAGCTTTTTAAATACATGATTCATGAATAAATGTGTTATAAAATCATATTTAATAGAGAAAATAACTTCTTTTTAAGAAGTTATCAATTTGTTTCACAAATATTGATAAATTTTTAGACAATTAAACAATTTCACATTGTTGTGGGTCGTTCAACGCTCTCCTAGACCGGTCGAGCTGAACCGTCTTAGCTCGAGAGTGAGCTGAACGCGCAAACAGTCAAAAGAGAGAACCAACGGTAGACAACAAAATTTTTACGTGGAAAACCCGAAAAGAAAAAAACCACCGGGCCTAGCCCAGTTCTGAACGATCCACTAGTTTTGTGTGTTACAGAGAGTATTATTTTTCGAGGGTGACAGACCACCACTCGTTACAAAGATTTTGTTGAGTCCTCTCAATCACTTAGGAGTCGTGCCTGGTGAAGCGTGCTCGTGGTCCACCTCAAGCATGGAACTTGATAGAGCAGTCCTGAGCAAAGCGTTGCGGAGCGCTGCGAAGCAGCTAGAGCGGAGCACTGCGGAGCATCCTAGAGCAGAGCCCTACGGAGCAGGAGCGAGCGGGAGCGCTTCCCGCGGAGCAGAAGCGAGCGCGAGAGCGCTTCCTGCGGAGCTGGAGCGAGCGCGAGAGCGCTTCCCGCAGAGCGCGAGAGCGCGAAACTATTTTCCACGGAGCAGGAGCGAGCGAGCGCACGAGAGCGCCTCCCGCGGAGCAGGAGCGAGTGTAAGCACTCTTATGGAGCAGGCGGGAGCGGAAGCGCACACTGTGGATCGGGAGCGCTTCCCGCGGAGTAGGAGCGTGCATGAGCGCAAGAGAACTTCCCGCGGAGCAGGATCGAGGGGGAGCGCGAGAGCACTTCCCACGGGAGCTGGAGCGAGCTGGAGCGTGAGAGCCCTTTCCACGGAGCAGGAGAGAGCGGAAGCGCGAGAGTGCTTTCCACGGAGCAAAAATGAGCGGAAGCGCCCTTGTGGAGTGTGCGGGAGCGGAAACGCTCTCTTCAGAGCGGGAGCGAGCGAGAGCGCTTTCCGCGAAGCAGGAGAGAGCGATAGCGCGAGAGAGCTTTCCGCAGAGCAGGAACGAGCGGATGCGCCCCTGTGGAGCTGGCAGGAGAGGAAACACTCTCTGCGGAGCGAGATCACTTCCTGCGGATCAGAAGCGAGCGGGAACGCATGAGGACTTTCTGTGGAGTACGAGAGAGCGCTTCCCGCGGAGCATGAATGAGCGGAAGCGCAATATGCGGAGCAGGCGGGAGCGGGAGCGCTCTATGCGGAGCGGGAGTGCTCTCTGCGGAGCGGGAGCGCTCTCGGCGCAGCAGGAGCGCTCTCTGCGGTGCGGGAGCGCTTCCGGCGGAGCGGGAGCGATTCCGGTGGAGCAGGAGCGAGTAGGATTGCATGAGCACTTTCCGCGGAGTAGGAGAGAATGGAAGTACGAGAGCGCTTTTCGTGGAGCAGGAACGAGCGAAAGCGTCCTTGTGGAGCGGGCGGGATCGGAATCACTCTCTGCGGAGCGGGGGCGCTTTCCGTAGAGAAGGAGCGAGCAGGAGCACGAGAGCGCCTCCCGTGGAGTAGGAGCGAGCGAAAACACTCTTATTGAGCAGGAGGGAGCGGCAGCGGTCTGCGGAGCGGGAGCACTTCCTGCGGAGCAGGAGCGAGCGGGAGCACGAGAGCACTTCCCGCGGAGCAGGAGCGAGCTGGAGCAATTTCTATGGAACAAGCAGGAGCGGTAGCGCGAAGCTGCGTAGCTGCGAGATTAAGACCATGCGTAAGAGCTGGAGCCACCTTACGGGCCCGGGCGAAGCTGCGATGAGAAACACTTGGTCCGACTCAACCTGAACCCTTTTAGGGGAACCCCATCAATTTCCCCCAAGTTTTCGGTGACCATAGTGCGTGGGATGTGAAAATTAATCTTGAGGACGCCCAACAGCTTGCGTACGGCTCGGGTAGCTAGCCACCATCTTGCTGGAGGCATTGCCTTTTTACTCGAAGATTTGCTGAGGGAATACGATTCCTACCCGGTCGTGAGGGGGGCATGCCCTTAACGACCGGATGGCACAGACTCCCTCTCGATATGGAGGGTTGACCACTATCTTATCGGAGGTTGTCACCCTGCCATTTGGAGATTCGCTGGGGAAACATGGTTCCCCTCGGGTCGTGAGGGGGGAAGACCCTCAGTGCCCGGATGGCGTAGGCTCACTCTCGATGTGAAGGGCTGACCACCATCTTATCGAAGGTTGTCGTCTTACCATTTGGAGATTCGTTGGGGAAACGTGGTTCCCGCCGGGTCGTGAAGGGGCAGACCCCCACTGGTTGGATGGCAGTCTCACTCTCAATATGAAGGGATGACCACCATCTTATCGGAGGTTGTCGCCTTACCATTTGGAGATTCGCTGGGGAAACGTGGTTCCCGCCGGGTTGTGAGGGGACATGCCCTCAGCGGCCGGATGGCAAAGGCTCGCTCTCAATGTGGAGGGCTGACCATCATCTTTTCGAAGGTTGTCGCCTTACAATTTGGAGATTCATGGGTTGTGAGGGGACAGGCCCTCAGCGGCCGGATGGCATAAGCTCGCTCTCGATGTGGAGGGTTATCTACCATCTTATCAGAGGTTGACGCCTTACCATTTGGAGATTCATTGGGGAAACGTGGTTCCCGCCGGGTCGCGAGGGGGGTAGGCCCTCGGCGGCCAGATGGCGTAGGTTCGCTCTTGATGTGGAGGGCTGGCCACCATCTTATCGAAGGTTGTCACCTTACCATTTGGAGATTTGTTGGGGGAAACGTGGTTCCCGCCGGGTTGTGAGGGGGGCAGGCCCTCAACGGCCGGATGACGTAGGCTCGCTCTCGATGTGGAGGGATGGCCACCATCTTATCAGAGGTTGTCGCCTTACCATTTGGAGATTCGTTTGTTGAAGATCGCTCATAGTGGGCAAAGACCTGAAATTATTTAGTTAGAACGAAAAGCGTGGATACATTCTGAAATAGAACTGAGATGAAATTGCTACAAGTCCCTGAGGAAAGCGATTTGGTTTAAGCGTCGGTCACTCTGACGAATGGACCTCGGTTGCCTCTTCCCGAGTTGCTTGCCACTGAGCTGTCTTGCGAAAGACCGTAAGGTGCCCCAACTGGACGAGGCATTCGATTTCGTCCTTCAAACATAGGCATTGCCTCGTATGGTGCTCCAGGCCCCTGTGAAAGTCACAAAACTTGGATTGATCCCTCGTGTTGCGAGGGAGCGATCTTGAACACTTGACGATATTGCTGTTGTAGATCACAGATAGGATATGCTCGCGGGATACGTTTAATAGGGTGTAGACCCGGGTTTTCTGGTTCATCACCCCTCGAGGACTGCCCGATTGGCTCTGGTTAGGCCAACCGTCCTCCGCGAGCGGTTGTCCTTTTCTCTTCTGGCCCATGGTTTCAAGTTGTCGTTGATTTGTTGATATTGGGAGATCAACTTCTGCTAGCGGTGTTGGGACCACGCGACTCTCCTCTGGGCGAAGTTTCCTGGGATCCAGGTTCTGCGAGGGCCCATGGCCGATCCAAGGAACCTGGGCCTTTGCTGCGCTGAGGAAGCGGACCAATTTTTGTTGGATTTTCCCTTTGCTCATCATGTGGCCTGCCATGGACGTGTCATGCTGCAGTGTGTCGAGTAGGATGCTTTCGAATATCGCGTCATATGATGAATCAACTTTTGCGATGATGAACTGGTCGTTGTATTCGACTGGTTCTAAAAGTGCCCTTATGTGGACAGAGAGGACGATGTCTCCTATAGTTGGTATTGTTGTTTCGTCCGGAAGCTCTGCATGGCTAGCCCTGAGCTTGAGGTTCCCGCCAATGAGCTTGAGTCGTATCACAGTTGCCATGAACAAGATATTGAATGTAATACGGTGGCTTATCAAAACCCTTCTTAATTCAAATGTTGGATTCCCAATGCTTGCTTGCAGGGCAAAATCCAACCCCCACGGAGATCCTTTTTGCGCGATTCTACGACGACGCCCGTGGATCTTGTCATGCTTCGTCTGCCCTGCATGGGGAGGTCCGTCCAACCCGAGATTAATTTTTGTTCAAAAACATTTCAACTATTTATATGAATGCTAGTCGAATCTGATTATATTGGCTTATTTTTAATTTTTTATGTGTGTGACATTTATCATTGAGGTGAGTTATGACTTCTTCAAATAGGGGGAGATTGTTGAGAACTGTGCCTTGCAATGTTCCTGATTTGAAGAAGTGCTCAATTCAATGATAAAAACATTGTGTATTTGATGCTATATTTGGTTCATGCTTGCAGAGATCAGACAATATGTCCAGTACTTTAATAACTTCACTAAGTACAATATCGTCGAAAAGGACTGGACATGTCGTCGAAAATAGAATGCATGTCGTTGAAATGATGTGCAGAGCAAAGCAGAAGGATCATGTCAGTTATCGTCGAGATAACATGCACATGATGATATCGTTGTGACATCAACACTACAACACCACACGACAATATCAGGATGCCGAGATGAAGGAAGAACACTTAAGTACAAGACAATGTCGACGACATCGTCGTAAATAAGCTGTATCGTAGAAAAAGGCAAAGAAAGACTGATATCGATGATATCGTCATAAAGAAGGCTTGACGTCGAGAAGGCCAAAGAAGCAGTTATGAAGACAACAGTTGCTGAGGATAGCTTATCGACATGATACTGATAATGTCGTCGATAATACAAGGTGGTGTCAACGACATCAAGCAGTCGAGAAGATTACGACGACATATCCAGAAGACATTCTATCATCATAATCGCTAGTGCAGAAGAGATGTCCCGTAACGTCGAGATATCCTTGTCTGAAGAAGAAGGAAGAAGACTTAAAGATCTGTCCAAGTCCAAGACAACGACAAGCTCTGTCGTCCAGATATTGTCCAAGTCGTCGTAATGATGGAAATATCGTCGAGACAGATTCAAAAGTTGCCAGATGCGCTGTCAGCATTTAATGCCGCCGCCTGATTGTCCAATCAGCGCGGGCTCTTAAAGTATGGGCATCTGTCATTAAAGGACATCATAGGAGACCGTTGGACCTCTCCTCCGTCCTATAATAGGGAACAGTGGATGTCCTAAAAGCCCTCTCTAACCCAAGAACGAAAAAGTATCCCGCTCAGCATATCAATAAAACAGTAAAAGTTGCGGAGAAGAATCAAGAAGAAGAAGAGAACAAAACTCACATCTTGTGTTCTCTAAGAATCAGTCAATCAACATCAACTGAAAATAATTGTTTGAGTTTGAAGAAGTATTGAAGAAGATCTGTGCTATCAAGGTTCATATCAGAAGCATCTTCTTCAAGTCAAGAAGTCGATCTCCATCAGGCAAAAGAATCGTTGTTTATCTTTCTCTGTAAGGCTTGCGGGCCAAAAAATGTAGGATCTGTTTACAGATTTGAGTGTCGAGCTTGCGAGCTTGAGAGCGGTGAGGCTTGAAGGTCAGGGCAGTAGACTTGCGGGTCCGATCATGTCGAGCTTGCGGGCTTGAGAACTGTGAGGCTTGAGGGCCAGGGCATTGGACTTGCGGGTCCAAGAGGCAAGACTTGTGGGTCTGTGCTGTGTAGGGCTTGAGGGCCCGAGTGTCGGGTTTGCGGACCTGAGTGCAGTAGGGGCTTGCGGGCCTAGGCAGTAAGACTTGCGGGTCCGAGTTGTAAGGCTTGCGGGCCGGAGATATTGGCGGAGTTTGCCGAGCCTAGCACACTGCTAGGTAGGCGCAGAGTGACATATGACTACTCAAGACACATTATCTTGAGGAACCTCTATAAATCTCTGTGTGTTTTCTGTGTTTTGTAACTCAAATTCTCATTGTCACCGCTCTAAAACTTCGCTTTTGACTTTTTTTTTGAGAAAACAGTCATTCTCTTCCATTCCCCACCGCTCAATTGTCGATGCTCTCGTTCTCACCGCCGAAACAAACATAATTATATCTCATATATTTGATATTTACTTTTCTTAGTACAAAATCATCTATTTTGTGGAGAAATATTTTCATTACTTTTATTATTAATTTCCGAAGCCTTAAAATCAGCTGAAAGTTTGTGTGGTAAATGGTAATTTTGCTCTCTACGGCCGGGAACACTATTACATCCCGCCCATAGGGTATATATCTGCGTTCAAGTGTGAAGGTTCGGATATCCTCGTGCATCGGCTTCGGCAAAATTAGATTACATGAAGGGGTTTATTGCCGTTGGATCTCAACGTTGCTCTACGTGGATGGCAGTAGTGGACCACCGGTATGTTGATGGCGCAAATATATTTGTAGCAAGTAGCACCTGCATTGCACGGGAAGCGTTTTACTGTGCGTCCGACACACAGAAGTGTGTGCTGGAATAAATTCGATCGTAAAATTGGCAATCCAATGGCCGAAATCCAAATTGTAAATTACAGTCAAATACGGCTGTAATTTCCGCTTCGATTTCACCCGTTGGATTACTGAACTTTACGGTCGGATTTCCTCTAGCAAATAAGCTCATTGCACGGAGACATCCTGTCGAAATTTATGGGACCGAAATATAGACCGATTTTTTTTCCGTTTGGGAGATCTCCTAGGTTGCTCACTTCTCCACTCTCCGGCCTCACGCGTAAAAAGTGTATGTCACACAGTCCTCTCCTGATTGATTGCGAACGGAGATTTGAAAACGGAACCAGATTGAAAAAATTTCCTGAGGAAGGGTTTGGGGTAAGGCAGGAGTAAAGCGTGTGGTGCATGTTACGGTAAAGTTTGGGTATCCAACGGTCCGCGTGGATGCCGGCACACATCTCCTAGCGGACACAACTCAAAATGCTTTGAGAAGTATGCGCACATACACACGAATCGTTCGATACCCGTACTTTACGATAAAGTACATCACCCGCACTTTACTACCCCCTTACCCAGGGTTTGGTGAGTGGATGGCGGCGAGCTATGATTTGATTTTAGTGCGAATTTGATCGGCCGAATATCTTGGTGCATAATAAAGTTTGGCGGAAAAAGAGTTGAGTTTTAATTAATTTTTTTAATTGGGAAAAATAAAGCGGCTTAAAACCACGTGGCATTTGCTTGGTTAAATATAAGACAAAGTAATGCTGATGTCTCACCTCTCGCGTACGAATCCAGCTACTCACCAACATTTTTTTAATACTTTTGGTTGAATATTGTTTTTGAGTATTTTTTTTTCTAAATATTTTCTTTGAGTAATTTCTGACAAAATACTTGTTAGTACTCCAATTTAATTCTAAAATTTTAGGTAAATTTTGAAATAGGTTAATAAATTAACTCATGTAAAATTTTAATGATTTTTGATGATTCGGCGGTCTAATGCCATGATATGACATTAAAATGAATATTGAGTATTATTATTTTAATAAAAAAATGATAAAAAAAAATATATTTTTATTTTATGTCTAACTATAATTGAAATTCAACGCTTGAGGTAAAATAAAAAATATTAAATAAGTTTTATAATTAAATAATAATTATTAATATTCACATTAGCGTCACATCATTATACTGTAGGGTTCCACACCATCTAAAACTTATAAAAACTTAATGAAGTTAGTCTAATGACATAACTTTATTCTTTTCGTGGTTGTGTAGAAATTATTTCTACCAATATTTTAGCATAAATTATTTTCAAAATAAATAAACATAGTTGAACATATTTGAGCTAACAACAACAACACTCAATCCTTTATCCCACTTATAAGTGGGGTCAGCTATATGGATCCTTTGTCGCCAGTGTGCCCTATCTTTAGTCATAATCTCACTAATGCCTAAGTACATCATGTCTTCCCTTATAGTCTCATTTCAAGTCTTTAGTGGTCTACCCCTCCCCCGTTTAACATGCCTAGTGACTATAAACTCTCACGACGCCTAACATGTTCCTCTAATGGTCTCTTTCGTACGTGACCAAATTAACCATCTTAGTCGAGCTTTTCGCATCTTCTCTGCAATTGGTGTCACTCCCATCTTATCCTTGATACATTAATTCCTAATTTTATCCAGTCTCGTGTTTCCACAAATCCACTTAAGCATTCTAATCTCGGTAACTCCCATTTTTTGCTCATGAGCATATTTGAGCGAAAATGATAAAATTTTTACTTAGAATTAATTTCTTATGAAAATATCTCAAAAATATTTTATTCTTTTTTATAAACTGAATGATGACCATATTTATTTGCCCCACTCTCGCACGTGCAGGAGGATTTAGCGCTCATTTCACCTGTATAAATTATGGTTGCAAATGCTCTGAATGAAAACAACAACAACAATAGAGTAAGAAGAAGAAAGCCATTGGAGCTAAATACTGAGAGAGACGATCAACGATCAAGTTCGTGAAAAAATTAAGTAATTGAAAAACGTTTGAAGCAAATAGGCAACAAAAAAATGTAACCCATCAAAGTTTTATTTAAATTAAATATGGAGTATAAATAAAGATAAGTAGGTTATCACTGATCCCACACTTTTTGAAATATAATTTGTGTGCACATGCATGTAGGTTGTGTACTTGCACATATGCACATTGTTAGGTTTATTAATATATATATATATATATGTCCGCGCGTGTCAGAACCGACTCGGAACGACCTGTCGGGTTACGTGTCACTAGAGTTAGGCTCTACACTGGAGATACTATATAAGTCCATTTCACATTGATGAGCCTTAGTGGATTATCTTGAGCCTTGAGCAAACCCTAGCCGCCTCCACATTCTCAAGATAGGAATTTTTTCCCGTCTAGGTTTTTGCTCCCGTTTTTGCGCTCTTCCTCCGCCGCTTTCGTTCACGATTCCTGTGCTCCCTTTTTGCCGATCGTGAAGAAATACTGGTAAGAAGGAAGATCGCGATTTCCAATAGGAAGCCGCTCCCGTCGTCGATCGGGAAGGAAGATCTTCCGCCGCTGTTTCTCGTGCGCCGCCAGGAAAATCTCTCCCGTCTCCCGATTTTTGGATTGCGCAGTTCCTGTGTCTTTTTTCGTCGCTGTTGGCAAGGATCGAAAATCGCAGATCCATCTTCTCCAGCGCTAATCCAGTCCTTCGTCGAAGCCTTCGCCCGGAGGACGTCGTCGATCTGTCGCTGATCTAGGGCATCCACGCGAAGGAAGGAGATCCGTTCCTGTTCCAGATTGCAAGGAAGGAGATCGTCCTCTTCCGCCTGCAGGGATCGTGAAGGAATCGAAGCCCTCTACCGATCTCGATCGTGAAGGAGACGAAGCCCGATCCTCTATCTGGTCGCCGTCTCTGGTCGATGTCCCTGTTCAGCGAGATCTTCTCGAAGGCATCAAGTCATCTTTGGGCATATTCCCTGGTCTGGAAGGAGGGACCTTCATCTTCTACTTCTGCAAATCCTCCAGAGTCGCTCAACCTTCAGATCTAGGAGAGACCACAAGTGGACAATCTGGATCAGTTTCTCTTCTGATCTGGTCGCGGCTTGTTCGTGGAGGATCAAGTTCTTGTAGTTGGAGGTTTGATCATCAGATTCAGTCTTCGGCGATTGGTTCCAGTTGGAGAGGAGTACACATACAATAATTTCCTTGGATTGAATCTGAAGCTTCCCGGTCGTCTCCGCTCGAATCAGGTGACTTTGTTTCAGTTTCTGTTTTAGAATTCTGATGCGATGTAGATGAAAACTGCGCTCGACGTCGCCAACTGCAGTCGTTCGACACCTCTGATTTCCTCAGTTGGAAAATACAAGTCCAACTAGGAATGAAGGAACGCGACATCTTCTATACTGTTCAGAGCGACTTTGTGTCTTCTGGCGAGGGCGTAGAAGAATATCAGTAGAACAAGGATGAGGATTTCTGCAGGGACTACCTGTTGAATTCCCTCAATCCTCGTCTCGCACTGACCTACCACGCCTACAAGACTGCAAAGGAGATCTGAGATCGTCTCAACGCGCACTTCCAAAAGGAGGAGGTATTGTCCAAGTCGCTCAATGGAGAGTTCTTCAACTTCCGCCTCAAAGCAAACTTGCCGATCACTTCCCAGATCATAGAGCTGGAGAACTTGCGTCACAAACTGGAGGACAATCAGTCAAAGATGGACGACAACCTTTTCGTGTATCTGATTCTGAGCAAGCTACCTACAAAGTGGCTGACCTTCAAGACCGAGATGCACAGGCGGAAGGAGAAGATCACTCTGGATGAACTCAAAAGGTTCATTCATATCGAGGACCAGAACATCGCTGGAAAGAGCGCAGAGCAGGTTGTTCAGCCCCCACATGTTGTGAACTTCGTTTCTCGACCTAACATGCCTTCTCGGAAGCCCCCGACACCTAAGGGTGACACCCCTGCCCAGTTGGCGGTCAAGAAACCTTCTCTCAAAAGGAAGAAGGGCAAATGCCACAACTGCGGCAAGTGGGGTCACTAGGCCGCTGAATGTAAGGGTCCGAAGAAGCAGAAGGATGAAACTCCACAACAGGTGACGAACATGGTGGTTGACAACTCTGATCCCAAGTCCTTCGTGGTTATGATTGGGAGTCGTCACCGCAGTGCATCTTCTGAGTGGTGGCTGGACAGCGGTGCTACCTATCATGTTACGAATGACAAAGGACTTCTCACAGACGTCAGAGCAGTCCGAGATAGAGTAGAGAACTGCAATGGAGGAGAGACAACTGTTACTCATGTTGGATCGGTCGGCGCCCTTAGAGGGGGGGGGGGGGTGAATAAGGGTTTTCAAAAACTTTAGATTATATTTAGAAAAATTTCGGAATATTGCAAGATTAATAAAGAGACATCAAGTAAAACAATAATAAAGAGATATACTTTATTAATATCAAATAATGTTTTACAAAACTTGATTTCTATGACGCTAGAAATCGGATGCGACTAATAAAAATTCTTTTTCGTTTTCTATACCGACTCGTATCCCCACGAACCGGTTGGCTTTAGCCGATCTCTCCCCAGATACGACCTCAAACCGCTCTAGCCGATCTATCCCCAGAAAGGCCTCGAGCACCCCCTAGACCTAACCTAGATTTAGTCGCCAACACGAGGCGAATTTCAGCCCTAAGTCCTACCCCAGACCTAGTCGCCAACACGAGGCGATTTCACTACCGTTTACAGAAAAAATAGGAAATGAAAAGACAATAATATAAAAACTCCCTCTATGTGGATCTCTTGGAGAAGTGGATGAAGGCCCGCAGAGTATGATCGTAGTCGAAGCGGCCTTTCGTCACGATGATGACGCGTGTTGAAATCTTCTCCACGGATCTCCTTAAGGCTTTATGGAATTGTGGGAGTATCGCTCTGAATCTTCCTCTCTCTGCTGTGGCACGAAGCTCTGGAGTTTGGGATTGGAGGAGGATGAAGAATTCGGAGCCAAAGCATCCAATTTATAGCCTTCACGCTACCGCCGGCGCTAGCGCTACCGCCGGCGCTAGCCCGGATTAGGAATGATCTTGCGCGACCGAATCTCCCATCCGTGGCAACAATTTGCTCTATGCCTCTTGTGCGCCATGCTACCGCCGGCGCTAGTAGCTACCGCCGGGCGCTAGATCCTTCTAAAAATGCCGCCGGAATCGAGATAATCAATGCTACCGCCGGGCGCTATCGCTACCGCCGGCGCTAGTGAGCTTGTTCGAATTTTGGCCTCAATTTTGGGGGCAGACATCATGAGTACTCCTTGAGTCATGTGGACTATGTTAACCTGCACACTTGAACACACAAGATCAAATACACATAAGATTTGTTATTCTCAAACCTAGGAGATGCGGAAGACCATATTCCAACAAACTCCCCCTTTTGATAATAACAAATCCATTAATGATAAATCAAAGCATTAATAGATAAGCATGATGAAACTATACTTGTGTGTGTGTGAGAGTGATGACTTAGGATAATAATTGATTCTAGCATGTTAGACTTGCTCCCCCTAAATACATGCTCCCCCTAAGTGAATGCTCCCCTAATATGTAAGCTATCATCTTAATTTGTCATGTTGGGTTTTTGATAGCGGGTTATATTTATCATGTTAGTTCTCCCCCTTTTGCATTTTATCATGTTAGTTCTCCCCCTTTGTTATTAACAAAAGTGGGTAGGGAAACAAAGCACTAAAAATGTGTAAATAAAAGAGAAGGCATGATCGAGCTTTTTAAGTAAATGATAAGGAGTTTTAGACTTGTCTTTCATTGAAAATGATCAGAGTTATGACTTATTTTATCCCTTTTGTTTGTAGTTCTCCCCCTTTTCGATTTCCTCAGTTGGAAAATACAAGTCCAACTAGGAATGAAGGAACGCGACATCTTCTATACTGTTCAGAGCGACTTTGCGTCTTCTGGCGAGGGCGTAGAAGAATATCAGTAGAACAAGGATGAGGATTTCTGCAGGGACTACCTGTTGAATTCCCTCAATCCTCGTCTCGCACTGACCTACCACGCCTACAAGACTGCAAAGGAGATCTGGGATCGTCTCAACGCGCACTTCCAAAAGGAGTAGGTATTGTTCAAGTTGCTCATTGGAGAGAAGTTCTTCAACTTCCGCCTCAAAGCAAACTTGTCGATCACTTCCCAGATCATAGAGTTGGAGAACTTGCGTCACAAACTGGAGGACAATCAGTCAAAGATGGACGACAACCTTTTCGTGTATCTGATTCTGAGCAAGCTACCTACAGAGTGGCTGACCTTCAAGACCGAGATGCACAGGCGGAAGGAGAAGATCACTCTGGATGAACTCAAAAGGTTCATTCATATCGAGGATCAGAACATCGCTGGAAAGAGCGCAGAGCAGGTTGTTCATCCCCCACATGTTGTCAATTTCGTTTCTCGACCTAACATGCCTTCTCGAAAGCCCCCGACACCTAAGGGTGACACCCCTGCCCAGTTGGCGGTCAAGAAACCTTCTCTCAAAAGGAAGAAGGGCAAATGCCACAACTGCGGCAAGTGGGGTCACTAGGCCGCTGAATGTAAGGGTCCGAAGAAGCAGAAGGATGAAACTCCACAACAGGTGGCGAACATGGTGGTTCACAACTCTGATCCCAAGTCCTTCGTGGTTATGATTGGGAGTCGTCACCGCAGTGCATCTTCTGAGTGGTGGCTGGACAGCGGTGCTACCTATCATTTTACGAATGACAGAGGACTTCTCACAGACGTCAGAGCAGTCCGAGATAGAGTAGAGAACTGCAATGGAGGAGAGACAACTGTTACTCATGTTGGATCGGTCGGCGCCCTTAGAGGGGGGGGGGGTGAATAAGGGTTTTCAAAAACTTTAGATTATATTTAGAAAAACTTCAGAATATTGCAAGATTAATAAAGAGATATCAAGTAAAACAATAATATAGAGATATACTTTATTAATATCAAATAATGTTTTACAAAACTTGATTTCTATGACGCTAGAAATCGGAGGCGACTAATAAAAATTCTTTTTCGTTTTCTATACCGACTCGTATCCTCGCGAACCGGTTGGCTTTAGCCGATCTCTCCCCAGATACGACCTCAAGCCGCTCTAGCCGATCTATCCCCAGAAAGGCCTCGAGCACCCCCTAGACCTAACCTAGATTTAGTCGCCAACACGAGGCGAATTTCAGCCCTAAGTCCTACCCCAGACCTAGTCGCCAACACGAGGCGATTTCACTACCGTTTACAGAAAAGATATGAAATGAAAAGACAATAATATAAAAACTCCCTCTATGTGGATCTCTTGGAGAAGTGGACGAAGGCCCGCAGAGTATGATCGTAGTCGATGCGGCCTTTCGTCACGATGATGACGCGTATTGAAATCTTCTCCACGGATCTCCTTAAGGCTTTATGGAATTGTGGGAGTATCGCTCTGAATCTTCCTCTCTCTGCTGTGGCACGAAGCTATGGAGTTTGGGATTGGAGGAGGATGAAGAATTCGGAGCCAAAGCATCCAATTTATAGCCTTCACGCTACCGCCGGCGTTAGCGCTACCACCGGCGCTAGCGCTACCGCCGGCGCTAGCCCGGATTAGGAATGATCTTGCGCGACCGAATCTCCCATCCGTGGCAACAATTTGCTCTATGCCTCTTGTGCGCCATGCTACCGCCGGCGCTAGTAGCTACCGCCGGGCGCTAGCTCCTTCTAAAAATGCCGCCGGAATCGAGATAATCAATGCTAGCGCCGGGCGCTATCGCTACCGCCGGCACTAGTGAGCTTGTTCGAATTTTGGCCTCAATTTTGGGGGCAGACATCATGAGTACTCCTTGAGTCATGTGGACTATGTTAACCTGCACACTTGAACACACAAGATCAAATACACATAAGATTTGTTATTCTCAAACCTAGGAGATGCGGAAGACCATGTTCCAATAAACTCCCCCTTTTGATAATAACAAATCCATTAATGATAAATCAAAGCATTAATAGATAAGCATGATGAAACTATACTTGTGTGTATGTGAGAGTGATGACTTAGGATAATAATTGATTCTAGCATGTTAGACTTGCTCCCCCTAAATACATGCTCCCCCTAAGTGAATGCTCCCCTAATATGTAAGCTATCATCTTAATTTGTCATGTTGGGTTTTTGATAGCGGGTTATATTTATCATGTTAGTTCTCCCCCTTTTGCATTTTATCATGTTAGTTCTCCCCCTTTGTTATTAGCAAAAGTGGGTAGGGAAACAAAGCACTAAAAAATGTGTAAATAAAAGAGAAGACATGATCGAGCTTTTTAAGTAAATGATAAGGAGTTTTAGACTTGTCTTTCATTGAAAATGATCAGAGTTATGACTTATTTTATCCCTTTTGTTTGTAGTTCTCCCCCTTTTATATATCAGAGTTTAAGCAAAAAATAATGATTTCCCCTTTAAATAAGAGTTTTAAGCCTAAAAACAATCATGATTTCCAAGTAACCAATCTACCCAGACAATATGTCAACACCCTAGCCCCGTACTAAGTGACGGATGGGCATGAGGAGCTGCAAATATGCCGTAGGTTGGGGTGTTAATCCCATATGCAAACACTAGACAAAAACTTAACCCAGCACTCTTTTCCCCCAGTGCCTCGCAAGGCCCCACTGGAACCCTCCCCGGTTAAAGACAAGACATGACTAGATAAGGTTATCTAATGTCTACAAACCCTACGCCCCCGCTATGGTGAGAAATGAAGTCATGGATAACAATTATTGGAAACATTAAGCATTTAAATCTAATGGGAAGTTTCACAGGATATGGATTTTTATTTAAAAATAAAATACTCTTAGCTATATTGAAATTCATGAATGAATCAGAGTTTGAGCATTGCGGAAGAAAAAAGAAACATCATAATACTAAATAAGAGTTTAAGTTCAAAAAGGAGATGTTTTTGAGTTTCAAAATGAACTTTATAAAGATAAGAGTTGAAGCATTTTCGAATAAAGATACAACATCCTTTTAGCAATTACAAGTAAGAGGTAAAATTTGATTTGAAATTCAATAAGAAGAGGATGTTTGTATAAGCAATATTTTACTTGTTGGAGGAGTGTTTAGCATGAAAGTTTTCAGAGAAATAAATCAGAGTTTTTAGCATAAAAATGATATGCGTGTTATATAACTAATATAAATTTTACCAAGCAAGTCTACTACTTGTTTTTAAGAAAAAAATTGAGATTTAAGACTTAATATAAGCATGAAAGTGCAAGATAAAAGTTATATGGAGGTGATGCAGAAGACTTGTAGAAATAAATGAAACATCTTATTGTAATCAAGAATAATCCATAAAAAGATATGAGTTTAATTTCAAAAAGAAAATGTTTATGAAATCATGTTTCAATGAAAATCTTTTATGGTTGACAAAAATAACCAAGCATGAAATAATACAATCACAAAGAGATTACTACAATGTTATTTCAATTCATAATTTCAAATCATACCAAACATTGTAGAAAGCATGCTAGGTTATCTAGTGCATTTCATAAATAAAAAGTAATATAGAATTAGCATTAGGATCCAATACTCATGAGAAGAAGTGTTATGGAAGATAATGATGTGCACATAAGTGTATTTTTGAGGAGAGCAAACAAATGTTTTAATCAAAAATACAAGTAATATGTAAAGTAAGAAGCACAATAAAACACAAATAAGATTACTTCCACACACTTTAATGCACAAAAAAAATGTACAACTACCAAGGTGCTTTGCACACACAATGCTCATCAAGACTTATCAGGGTGCAAAGTAGTGCTTGGGGGATCACATATTTTATTTTGAATTTTGAGACTAGTGATCCGGTGTACTTAAGAGAAAGTGGTTTTTCTTATTTTTGAAAGAAAGATTTGATTTGCACAAGACACTTTATTATTCTTTTCAAGGTGCTCAACCTCACAATGTTCATTAAGACTTATCAGGAGATTCAAGTAGTGCTTGGTGGAGTTATCTGTCATTTATTTTATAATTTTGTTTTGTACAAAGTTCTCCGAATACACTTGTTTTGCAAATCAATAGATTTTATGAGAAAGAAAATATAACCACTTTTCTTAATTCTTAAGAGTGCAAAAGAAGGAGTGTATGAAAGATACTTGTGCAATTTAAATTCATTGTACTATCACAAAACATACACAAGCATTCTTAGATTAAACACATATGTAGACAATGCCAAAAAGTGAGTGAATAAAGATCATTATCAAACATAAAACATTTACTCATACTTAGAGGAGGTTCAAGTAGTGCTTGGTGGAGTTATCTTTGTCATTTATTTTATAATTTTGTTTTGTACAAAGTTCTCCGAATACACTTGAATCCGAAGACACTTTATTATTCTTTAAAGTACAAAGTTCTCCGAAGACACTTTATTATTCTTTCCAAGGTGCTCAACCTCACAATGTTCATTAAGACTTATCAGGAGGTTCAAGTAGTGCTTGGTGGAGTTATCTGTCATTTATTTATAATTTTGTTTTGTACAAAGTTCTCCGAATACACTTGTTTTGCAAATCAATAGATTTTATGAGAAAGAAAATATAACCACTTTTCTTAATTTTTAAGAGTGCAAAAGGAGTGTAGGAAAGATACTTGTGCAATTTTAATTCATTGTACTATCACAAAACATACACAAACATTCTTAGATTAAACACATATGTAGACAATGCCAAAAAGTGAGTGAATAAAGATCATTATCAAACATAAAATATTTACTCATACTTAGAGGCATGCTAAGCTTAGTTCTACACAACTTTTTCACAATAATTGATGCACATATTAATAGATATATCAGAGCATGATGAAAGCAATGTTCAAAGTAGTTTGAAAAGATAAATTGTAACATTATAGAAGTTCTAAATAATAGATTACATCATGCTTGATTTTCAATGAAGTTCATACAATATTTTTGATATTTTTAAAGAGTAATTTTTATTTAAAGTTTGAACTCATAAAATTGATCTTGGACTTCCCGAGGACTACCTTGTGAGAGGTTCGCCCGGTACTAGGTGATATGATGGGATGATAGCCCAAATCACCCTTTCGCAAGATACATAGAAAAGTTAAGTTCAGAAGAATAATTTTGATACTTGTTTTTGTTTTGTTTTATATTTTTGTAGTTGATTTTCACAAATAAAAGCATATTTTTGTAATTTTTGCTTTTGTAATTTTTATATTTGATTTTTGCATAAAGATGAACTTTAAATAAAGGAAACAACACAAGCAAAAAAAAAACAAAACATATTTTTTGTAATTTGGTTTTTGTAGTTTTGTATTTGATTTTTCAAAAAATAAAGAAACACAGAAGTGCAAAACTAAGTAGAAAATATAGATTTATATATTTTAAGGGATTTTTAGAAATTTAAAAAATACAGAAAAATGAACATGGACGCTAGCGCCTGCGGTAGCGCTAGCGCGGGAGACAGTGAACGATTTTTTAGGATTTTAGAAATTTTGATTGGTGGTCTTGATTAGGTGTCCCAATAGTAGTTCCATGCTGAAGTTGCAGATTTTTAGGAGATGTTTTGGATGGTCCAAATTGCATGAAACGTTAGCGATTTCTTATATGACTTGACAAAATAATCATTGCACGAGATATGTTTACTTATGTTTTCATTTTGACTTTTCTAAAGACTTGTGCTTATAACTTAAAAAAAGGAAATGAAAACCCTAGATATCATGTTTGAACAAATCAAATATGCATGGTTTCGGTGAGCAAGGAGTAATGTTCACGCAAATAGTAACATGGATATGCCCTGATATATAAAACCTAACATAGATATAAATATTCTTTAGGTGACAATGTTAGTATGATAAATTTGAGATTAATGTTATGCCAAAGTTTGATTGTGTTTCAACTTAGAGACCTAGAATGAAGTGACAATTCTATTTGATTTGATATCAAAATGATTCAAAGGTCTAAACTAGAAATAAATCACAATACACACATAATACACCATAACACCAACCATGGTAAACAATTATAATGTCAATTGTTATCATATAATTTGTGATAGTTGTTTATAGATGATTCTTGATATGAATTATGATTTTAGAGATGTTTAGCAAAAGATATCACTAGATCATGGTGGTGTTTGTGAATTCAATATTCATTATGAAGATAACTTCTTTCAACACCTTTTAGTGATTTTCCTTTAATTAAGAATTTTGAATATATATATGTGATTTTTGATAGGTGAACAATAGTGATGGTTTAGATCATGTTTGACATCAAGAAGAGAACACAATATAATTTTTTGTTGTGAACAATGACACCCATATTGAAAGTTGAGCTTTTATTTAAATCTTGAATTTTCTTTTAGATCAAGTTATTTCACTAAACCACTTGTTGGTGAAGGCTAAGAATCTTAATAGCCTAATAACCGGATTTAATTTGAAATATCTTATAGCAAATTTAGAGTTTGATTCATATGGATAATATAAGATATTTATAATAATAAAAGATAGGTCATCAAAATAAAAATATGATTTTGAATTTTGATCAAAAATGATTTATAAACTCTTTAAGCTTTATGAGATAAAATCATATTTCCAATACTATATAGGATGACCATGGCATGATAGTTTAAAAAGAACACAAAAAGAAAAAGATAGAAAAGACATTAAAGCACATCATGAAGTAGAAATTTGTGTATTTCATTTTAATTGATTTCTACTTCATGCAAATGATGGGATACTAATGAATAGGAGATTTAGGTATCCAAAGAGGACCGGGAGTGACAGTTCCTTTGGGTACCCAAATACATCGTGTTTTCTTTTGGGGAGATATGATTGAATGGGCCCTTTTGATTTGAGTTTGTGTTTCATCTTTAACTTTTGGCCGCCATTCAAACATTGGTTTAATATTACTCTTATTTATCCAATTTCCATGATGATTTTCTTTCCTTTGAAGATTATAATTGAAATTATCATTTATAGGAAATTTGTGTAATTTCAATTTTAAGTTGGGAGAAACATGATTTTGTAAATAATGATGACTTGGTTTTTGATATGCAAAAACATTTTGTTTCTTATTCCCATTATTAGGTTTAGTTAAGATATTTATATTTGTATTTAACTTGCTTTTAGATATTGCTTGATATTCTAAATTTGTATGTTTTGAATTTGTATTTATAATTTTCATAAGCAAGTTGATTTTTGATTTTAATTCATCATTCTTTATCTTTAGATTATGCCTAGCTTTATTATAAGCTGCTGTGCTATTTTTAAGAGTGGAGACAATAGAGTCAATATGATCTTGATAGTTGTTTCTATATTCATCAAATGTTTCATCCATCTCTTTTATTTCAATTTCATAGTCCTTACACTTAGCACAATTAATTTTTAAAGATGAATTTTCTAAACATAATTTTTCATTTTGTTCTCTTATAAAAATAATTTCTTTTTCAAGTTCCTTAAATTTTTCTTTAATATCATTACAATCAAGACAAGATTTTGTATTTTCAATTGAAGTGACATGAGTAAAGCTAGATAAATCGGATTTTGATACTACTTTAACTTTTGCTTTTAAAATTTTATTTTCTAAGCGCAATAGTTTATTAGCATTCTTTAATTTCTTAATTTTGCGCTTAGTGTTTTGTAGCAATTGTAAAGTAGAAATGGAAGTACAAGCGATGAAGTTTGATTTCCTTACATTGCTTTTGGATGAGGGAGGATTTGAACATAATGTTCCTTTGTCTTCTTCTTGGCACTCCTCTTCCAAAAGTAAGATTGCTTCATCTCTTTCCTTTGATGTGTGCTCCATTGATTCATCATGAGGAGGGCATTCTTGATGATTTGTGCACGCTTGCATATTCTCCGGTTCTTGCGATTGTTCCATACCTGTAGATGGAGAATCATACATTTCTTCAAGAAATTGCCATACTTTATATGCACTTGAAAAGCAATATATCAATTTGAAAATTTCATTTGATAGACCGCAAAACAAATAGTGTTTAGCTTTTGCATTTAATTGAAGTTCTTTTTTATTTGATTCATTTGCGGGTCTTGCTATTGCTAAATTCCAAACTTCGATGTCTAAAGTTTTAATAAATTTTTCAATTAAGATTTTCCATCCTTTATAAATTATCCCTTCAAATAAAGGTGGTGCAAGTGATTTTTCCTCTTCACAAAAATCTCCCCCACTAGTAGAAGCGAGATCATGAGACGCCATTATTCCCGGTTGTTAAGCCGATTGGAATAAAACCGCTCTGATACCACTTGTTGGATCGGTCGGCGCCCTTAGAGGGGGGGGGGGGGTGAATAAGGGTTTTCAAAAACTTTAGATTATATTTAGAAAAACTTCGGAATATTGCAAGATTAATAAAGAGACATCAAGTAAAACAATAATAAAGATATATACTTTATTAATATCAAATAATGTTTTATAAAACTTGATTTCTATGACGCTAGAAATCGGAGGCGACTAATAAAAATTCTTTTTCGTTTTCTATACCGACTCGTATCCCCACGAACCGGTTGGCTTTAGCCAATCTCTCCCCAGATACGGACTCAAGCCGCTCTAGCCAATCTATCCCCAGAAAGGCCACGAGCACCCCCTAGACCTAACCTAGATCTAGTCGCCAACACGAGGCGAATTTCAGCCCTAAGTCCTACCCCAGACCTAGTCGCCAACACGAGGCGATTTCACTACCGTTTACAGAAAAGATATGAAATGAAAAGACAATAATATAAAAACTCCCTCTTTGTGGATCTCTTGGAGAAGTGGACGAAGGCCCGCAGAGTATGATCGTAGTCGATGCGGCCTTTCGTCATGATGATGACGCGTGTTGAAATCTTCTCCACGGATCTCCTTAACGCTTTATGGAATTGTGAGAGTATCGCTCTGAATCTTCCTCTCTCTGTTGTGGCACGAAGCTCTGGAGTTTGGGATTGGAGGAGGATGAAGAATTCGGAGCCAAAGCATCCAATTTATAGCCTTCACGCTACCGCCGGCACTAGTGCTACCGCCGGCGCTAGCCCGGATTAGGAATGATCTTGCGCGGCCGAATCTCCCATCCGTGGCAACAATTTGCTCTATGCCTCTTGTGCGCCATGCTACCGCCGGCGCTAGTAGCTACCGCCGGGCGCTAGCTCCTTCTAAAAATGCCGCCAGAATCAAGCTAATCAATGCTAGCGCCGGGCGCTAGTGAGCTTGTTCGAATTTTAGCCTCAATTTTGGGGGCAGACATCATGAGTACTCCTTGAGTCATGTGGACTATGTTAACCTGCACACTTGAACACACAAGATCAAATACACATAAGATTTGTTATTCTCAAACCTAGGACGACAAAGCTCATCCTCTCTTCAAGTAAAATTTTAATTTTACAAAATGTTAAATTAGTTCTAAATTTAACCAAAAAATTAATTTATATGAGTTTGCTAGATAAGTCCGGAATGTCTTTCACAACCATAAGCGGTAGATTAACTCTAACTGTTAATTCACATTACTTTGGTTGCGCTTACCTAATCTATGGAATGTATAGACTTAGCCTAGAAAACGAGTGCATAAATCAAGTGAGTTTGTCTCTGTTAGATCCAAAGCTACTTCACATTACTTTGGTTGGCTTTAGCCGATCTCTCCCCAGATACGGACTCAAGCCGCTCTAGCCAATCTATCCCCAGAAAGGCCACGAGCACCCCCTAGACCTAACCTAGATCTAGTCGCCAACACGAGGCGAATTTCAGCCCTAAGTCCTACCCCAGACCTAGTCGCCAACACGAGGCGATTTCACTACCGTTTACAGAAAAGATATGAAATGAAAAGACAATAATATAAAAACTCCCTCTTTGTGGATCTCTTGGAGAAGTGGACGAAGGCCCGCAGAGTATGATCGTAGTCGATGCGGCCGTTCGTCATGATGATGACGCGTGTTGAAATCTTCTTCACGGATCTCCTTAAGGCTTTATGGAATTGTGGGAGTATCGCTCTGAATCTTCCTCTCTCTGTTGTGGCACGAAGCTCTGGAGTTTGGGATTGGAGGAGGATGAAGAATTCGGAGCCAAAGCATCCAATTTATAGCCTTCACGCTACCGCCGGCGCTAGCCCGGATTAGGAATGATCTTGCGCGGCCGAATCTCCCATCCGTGGCAACAATTTGCTCTATGCCTCTTGTGCGCCATGCTACCGCCGGCGCTAGTAGCTACCGCCAGGCGCTAGTTCCTTCTAAAAATGCCGCCGGAATCAAGCTAATCAATGCTAGCGCCGGGCGCTAGTGAGCTTGTTCGAATTTTGGCCTCAATTTTGGGGGCAGACATCATGAGTACTCCTTGAGTCATGTGGACTATGTTAACCTGCACACTTGAACACACAAGATCAAATACACATAAGATTTGTTATTCTCAAACCTAGGACGACAAAGCTCGTCCTCTCTTCAGGTAAAATTTTAATTTTACAAAATGTTAAATTAGTTCTAAATTTAACCAAAAAATTAATTTATATGAGTTTGCTAGATAAGTCCGGAATGTCTTTCACAACCATAAGCGGTAGATTAACTCTAACTGTTAATTCACATTACTTTGGTTGCGCTTACCTAATCTATGGAATGTATAGACTTAGCCTAGAAAACGAGTGCATAAATCAAGTGAGTTTGTCTCTGTTAGATCCAAAGCTACTTCACAATAGACTTGGACACGTTCACTATAAGAAGATGCGCGATCTAGCTAAGAGTCACAACATTCTGTTAGATTTTTCTATTCGATTTGATAGGTGTGAGGTTTGTGCACAGACCAAAATAACTAGAAACCCTTCCAAGACCATTTCTAGGAGCACATAACTTATGAAATTGATTCATTCCGACCTATGTGACTTTAGTAGTCATGCCACTAGAGGGGGAAGGAAGCATCTAATTACCTTCATCGACAATTTCTCCAGATTTTGTCATGTCTACCTATTGAAATCGAAATATGAGACATTCGAGACCTTTAAAATCTTCAAATCTCGGGTAGAAAACCAGTTAAATTTAAAGATGAAGAGACTTTGAAGTGATCGAGGAGGATAATACACTACAACTGGGTTTAGAGAGTTTTGTGCCACTAAGGGCATAATCCTTGACACTACAGCTTCTTACTCACCTCAATAGAATGACATTGCTGAGCGTAAGAATAAAACTTTGACAGAGATGTTGAATTATATGCTCATGACCGCTGACATGCCTAATTCCTTTAGGGGGAAGCAATCCTTACTGTGAATTACATTCTGAATAGAGTGCATCACTTAAAGCTCAATTTTACTCTGTATGAGCTGTGGCACGGTCATCCTTGTAGATATGACACTCTTAAGACCTGGGGTTGTATCGCCTAAGGTGCTAGAATGACAAGTGTGTCTATCTAGATAGTGTAGAAGACAATGCAGCTGACCGGTTTCTGGATCTATCCACTAATTTGAGTGATAGAGTCAAGAAATGCTATCTTCTTTGAACATAAATGTATCAAAGATCATGACCTAATCGTCCCTGGATCTACTGACATGATCTCAGAATCGACTGTAGAACCTGAAGTTGGCCCCTCTGGCACTGCTCCCCAACCTCTAGAGGTCAAACCTGTTCCTCTTAGAGTATCTACAAGAGATAGAATCCATAAGGATTTTGGTGAGAATTTCGTCACCTACCACGTAGAGGATGATCCATTCTCCTACCAGGAAGCGATGAGATCGAGAGATGCATTAATGTGGGCAGAAGCCATCGATGATGAGATGAACTCGCTGCTACAAAACAATACCTGACATCTAGTGGACCTACTGAAAGGAGCTAAAGTCCTGGGATGCAAGTGAGTTTTAAAGAAGAAGTTGCATAGTGATGGGTCTATAGCCAGCTACAAAACACGACTAGTCGCTAAGGGTTATAAACAACAAGGGAGAATTGACTACTTTGATGTCTATTCACATGTTTGTCACCTATCCACTATAAGGATTCTTCTAGCCTTAGCCTATATCGAGAACTTTACAGTTCATTAGATGGACGTGAAAATAACCTTCTTAAACGGAGAGCTAAATGAAGAGATCTACATGGCACAACCTGAAGGTTATGGTCATAGAGATCTAAAGGATAAAGTATGCAAACTCGATAAATCCATCTATGGGCTTAAACAAGCGCCTAAGATGTGGCACATGAAGTTTGATCAAGTGGTAAAGAGCGTTGGATTTCAGTTCATTCTCTCAAACAAGTGTCTCTATTACCGCTCGATGTCAAACCAAACAGTCATCATATGCCTATATGTGGATGACATGATGATTCAGGGGTCAGACCTTGCTTTCGTGAGGGATACTAAATCCGCTCTCGCAAAAGAGTTTGATATGAAGGACCTTGGTCCTGTGGATACCCTACTAGGTATGAAAGTAAGAGTAGACAAGGGATGTGTCACTCTAAGTCAAGCTCACTACATTGAGCAGATTTTTAATACTTGGGGTTATAAAGATTGTAGGCCTGTTGAAACACCAATTGATCTGAACATCAAGTTGAGTCCGAATGAAGGGACAAGTGTTGATCAAGTCAAGTACTCAAAGATTATTGGAAGTCTCATGTATGCCACAAGTTGCACTAGACCAGACATTGTCTTCTTCGTAGGCATGCTGAGTTGCTTTACCAGTAGTCCAGGCAAAGAGCATTGGGATGCCTTAGACCGGCTGATGAGGTACCTCAAAGGTACTAAAGATCACTCTATGTGCTACACTGGTCACCCTCCTACTTTGGAAGGGTACTCTGATGCCTCATGGTGTTCAAAAGTTGGAAACAACAAGTCCACAAGTGGATTTATATTCACATTGGGTGGCGCTGCAGTTACTTGGAATTCCAAGAGATATACTTGTATAGCTTTGTCGTCTATGGAAGTCGAGTTGTTTTCCTTAACTTCAGCTGGTGAAGAGGCAGACTGGATCAGGAATTTGATCTTAGACATTCTCTTGTCTAGACTTCAAATCATTTCTTTAAGCTTGTACTGTGATAATCAGGAAGCAGTCAAAGTTGTTAAGAATGTCCTCTTTAACACTAAGAGACGACATGTACGACTGAGACTCGCTCTTTTGAATTATCTAAAAGAACAAGGCATTATTACTTTGGTCGATGTGCGATCAAAGGATAATATAGCTAATCCATTGACGAAAGGAAATCCCGAGACCGTTCAATCAAACAATGGGCACTACAACAAATAAGGTCTATTGCGACGTTTTTTCTGAGGCGTTTTTTAAAACGTCGCCGTAAGTTTTGTATTTCGCGACGTTTTATCAAAATATTTATTCTCAGTTTCTGCGGTGTTTTTCGATTGAAAGCGTCGCGGATGATGGAGATGTTAGCGGCGCTTACTTAATACACCGTCGCAGATGGCGTTTTGTGTTAAAACAAGTTCTCTTATACCTCCACGCTCTCTATTCCCGTACCCTAACTTTCTCTTACAACTAGACTTGATAGCGACGACAAGGGGAAAGCTGTAGCATCGCTGGTTATTATTTAGGGTTTCGCTTTCCTCTTTCACTCTCTCTCTCCCTCTTCTGGTAAGTTCTGCTCACACTCTTCTCTTTCATCTGTCCATCCACCATGGCCGCGGTGGTACTCTTTATGATCTTCCTCGCCATGATTCTCGGCTCCGGTAAGTTTCATCTCGTACATACTTCCTTCCCCTTTCTTTGTAGGTCGGAAGAAGATCTAATTCCACCGCATGCTTCGAGAGAGCTTTTTTTGGTTTAATTCATCTTCCAATTACTGATCCGGATTTTCGCTTTTGAGATTTGAAGATCTCCGTTAGAAGATTGTTTTTTTCCTCCTTTGGTAGCGATATCATCATACTGTGAAATCAATGCTAGCATCTCTTTTAGATTTGTAGGAAGATTTCATCTCACCGTCACAAATTAGTTTCCATTTGGTGCGACGTTTTTGCTCCGGTGAGTTTGGACCAAAACGCCGCCATCATAGAGTGTATGTTTGGCATGACAATGGTTTAAAAAATGTCGCTAAAGGTTTAAAAAAACGCCGCCAATGCGACTCTTTCTTGTAGTGGGGGGAAATGGGACTCAAGGCGGTTTGAGATCAACCTTAGTTCGAATGTTTTGATTCCTTCCTTTGTCAAATCTAACTTGTTGTGCTCCGTTGGTGTTTTGGTTGCTGAGTACGAATCTGGTAAGTTGTTTCATTCCACATTTGATGTTAACAACTTCATCCAGATTCGTCTTCCTTAACTTGTAGGAGAGTGTTATTCCACATTTGATAACACGATCTAACTTGTTTTGGACATTCTCCTGTTGATTAGTTTCATTCCACATTTGATGAGTTCCAATTAACCCTAGAAGAACAGTAACCATTACATCACATATAAGAACACAGATATAGCTGCGTTGTCTAGAAGTCTGAAATCGTTTCGTTTGGAAACAGTTAATAGATTCTGCGGTTGAACCTGAAATACTCTACACAATATCCTCTTATCTTAATTAAAGTACCACGTTCTTATTTGTAGAACTAGATACATGTACATTTTCCATAGTTGAATTTATTCTGAATGAAGTTCTCTGTTGGAAATTACAGAAGCTGTTGCTGTAGGAGGAGCACTTGCAAATTGGGATCCTGACAAGGATGATCTGCTGGATGATGGTTTCTAGAGTATCTGTTTAGTTTTCTTTCTCTGACTTAGAGTACTATTTTAGCTCTCTTTACCTGTTTTTGTTTGGACTATTTCCTGCTCTTTTGATGATCATAAGACATTAGGTCTTCTGGTACCTATTTCTCTGATTGTACTTCTGACTTTGATGCGATGTTGCTTAGTTTATGTTTTATTCTTATGTGTGCATACATACCTCTGTTTCCTTCAGTCCAATATGTTATAATAGGTGCTTGCGGACACGATTGTGTAATGAGTCAAATTGGTTGAACACTACACACACCAACCCTTTTTCCGACGTTGGATTTACCGCAGACATAGGAGGAGATTGTTAGGTTTATTAATATATATATGTCCGCGCGTGTCAGGACCGACTCGGAACGACCCGTCGGGTTACGTGTCACTAGGGTTAGGCTATACGCTGGAGATACTATATAATGTCAATCCACATTGATGAGCCTTGAGCAAACCCTAGCCGCCTCTACACACATGCATGTCCGATCTAACGAGAAATGACTTACATGCACTCATATTTGGCAGCCATTAGAGCCACCTACTTCAACTCAGGGCTCATTTTTCATGGGGGTCGCAATCCCGTTTGTCGTGGATTGCGTGAATGCCGACCTAACCAGTCTCTTGGGCTCGCATATCGCGCCATTCCCATCAATATAACAATCCAAATTCGAAGAGTGCTGTTTGATAAGAGTGGAGTGTCACAAGTTTTTAGGATGAAAAGCTTTAGGTGAAAGAAGGCGCGCATGCGGAAATAAAACATAATCCTGCATTGAAATTAGAGGGAATGCTGTTGGGCTTAAATACTAATTCAAAAGTCAAAGCCCTAAATATCATAGACACATTTTCGGAGCAAATGATTCAGTTTTGTTGGAAACTTCGTAGTTATGAGTGCTCCGATGTGAAAAGTATGGACTTTTTGGAAAGTGCTCATTTGTCACATATGAAAAAAAGCAAAACTGTGTGGTTCAACTCAATATGAGTCAGGATAAATTAAAGCGGACAATACTTTTGATATTTGTGATGGCCGAATCATTGTAAATGATATCAGAATCAAATCTCCTTCAGAAAGATATCTTACTCAGGGACAAACAATACATACATTGATTTATGTGTTCCCACAGTGCCTATCTACACCCCCTCTCGATCGCACGCACAACCTATAATTAATATTAGGGATTGTTACGGGTCGCTTAGGGCTCTTGGTAGACCGGTTTACTTGAACCACCTTAGCTCGGGAGCGAACCAAGCGCGCAAACAGTCAATTTGAGATTCGCTGATTACACTGGGACTTTTTAGCGTGGAAAACCCGGAAAGGGTAAAAAACCACGTGGCCGGAGCTGTGCCGGCCAAATTTCCACTATCTTCTGGGGGGTTACAATTATAGACTTAGAAGTCGAGCGTGACAAGCCGCTGATCGTTACAATAATAGAGAGAAAGTGAGGGAGAGAAGAAGAGAATTCCGAAGGTGACAGACCACCTCCAGAAAAACTAAGTCCTTTCTCCTTCTGAGAAAGGCGGAGAACAAAAGTGAGAACGCCTTGTCCGCTTTCGTGAAGACGAAAGGGAGAGCGTTGTTCTCACGAAAGCGAGACTGCCGAGTCGCCTTTCGGGACGGAGGAAAACTTCAAGTCCACGAAGGAGATCTTCAAGCACCGAAGGAGAAATCCATGGAAATCTTCAAGGAGCTCTCTCTGGTCATCAAGGCCGGGCCCTCTCAAATGAAGCCTAGGGGGTCCTTTTATAGCTTTGGCCGGGGGTAGCCCGGTAATTTTGCCGCTGTAACCACCACAACCACCTGGGAGGACGAATCATATTTTCCGGTTCAGAGCCCACGGATCACCATTTTTCGTAAATGACCATCCTGTCCTTCGAGGAAAGGCGACAAGCTGTTCCTGAAAAATGAGAAACTGAAAAGACAAAAAGTGAGCGAGCCGAGTCGAAAATGTGAGCGAGTCGGAAATGTGAGAATGCTCCGGGCGGAGCCCGGAGCCCGAAAAGCGGGCGGCGAGCCGGAAAGAGGGGGGACTCACCCCAACCTTGCTTCGGGGGAGGGCGGTTCGACCGCCCCTAAAGGCGGGCGTGGCGCGGCCGCGCCCGAGGGAGGGGGGCGACTCCTCTTGGCCGCACCCCTCATGGAGGGGTGCGGCTTGGCCTGACCCCATGGAGGGGTGCGGCCAAAGCCGCCCCCCACCATGGGGTGCGGCTTGGCCGCACCCCCCATGGAGGGGTGCGGCCAAAGCCGCCCCCCACCATGGGGTGCGGCTTGGCCGCACCCCCCATGGAGGGGTGCGGCCAAAGCCGCCCCCCACCATGGGGTGCGGCTTGGCCGCACCCCATGGTGGGGTGCGGCTTGGCCGTACCCCACCGTAGTGGGGTAGGGGGCTATCCGCACCCCACTTAGTGGGGTGCAGACTAACCGCACCCCAGTAGTGGGGTGCGGTATTTGGCCTCGCTCGGCGCTGCTCCGGGCGTGAAATACGCACGCGGTGGAGTTATGATCATGGGTTTGACCATTCGTCTCACTAACTCCACTCCTCCTTAGTGAGGTTTCTCTCTAACCGCACCCCGGATCTCCTCTAAGTGCACAGATCCGTATCAGGGATAATAGTAAAACTCTGATTCATTGTTCATCATAATTTCTAATTGAACATTTTTCAGCTTGATCGGGCCATGTAATTTTTCTTCTTTCTTCTTCACATTTTCCTAAAAAAAATACAAGGCAGGAGGTTTTTTACTTATTTATTTATTATATTATTTTAATGAAGGCCAGCGATAAAAAATATATATTAATGAAGGCCAGCAACCATAATTTATTATTTTATGTCGTTAGGAAATGCGTCGCGGTCTAATTAAAACTTTGGGCTTGTTTCTGGACCAGCTGGATTTGTGTGGCCTCCCTTTTCTCTCATGTAAGGTGATGGCCGGTTGATCTTAACCGTCCGATTAAGTAGGTTAAGTTTTGGATGGTTTTTGAAATGCAGCCGCATTAAATCAAACAGATGAATTCAACCACCTCTGAATTATATCAAACGCATGAATTTTTAACCACATTTTATTGAAAAATCAATGCAGAAATATATTATACGTACCCCGTGTATGTAGAGGAGCTAAGGCTTCGTTTGGCGCGGCTTATTTGCTCCGGCGAGTTTGGATAAAAACGTCATTATCATGACCGCTGCCAAGAAAATAAACTTTTTGAGCATAAAATGTGTTATACATTCATAAAGGCTTTGGGGTGCGTCTAGAGAAAATTCTGCTAAAGAGAGGCGGGGTCAACGGTTAACGCATGATCGCTCGAGTTGAAGAAACCGAACCCATCATTTCCGCGGCCAAATCGCAAGTGCGAGAGCACGCACAGAACGCGCCGCCGTAGTCGAACCCCACTACTGGGGGGGGGGGGGGGGGGGGGGGGGGGGGGGGGGGGGGGGGGGGGGGGGGGGCGATTAACTCGCACCCCACTAGTAGGGTGCGAATAGCCGCACCCCCCATAGTGGGTGGGGGGGGGGGGGGGGGGGGGAGGGCAAGCCGCACCCCCCTTGGGGTGCGGCCAAGCCAAGCCGCACCCCGTTGGGTGCGGCCCGGCCGCCCCCTAGGGTGAGGCCAAGCCTCTCCCCCGTAATGAGGTTAGGGAAATCCTCCCTCTTCTGATTCGCCGCTCGCTCTTCGGGTTCCGAATTCCACTTAGAACGCTTCCCTGGGCGCCCAGAACGCTTTCCCGTTCGTTACGCGCTCAGAACGCTTCTGAGCGCGCTCCGAGCACTTTCACATTTCGGGCACGCTCAGTTTTTGTCTTTCTAATTTCTCAGATTGCAGGAACGGCTTGTCGCTTTTTTCGCCTTCAACAAAGCTGCTCGAACTGCCCGAACTGCCCGAACTGCCCGAGGGGCGAGACAGTCATTTACGAAAAATGGCGATCCGTGTGCTCCGAACCAGAAAACGTGATTCGTCCGCCAGGTGGTTACGGTGGTTACAACGGCGAAATTACCGGGCTACCCCCGGCCAAAGCTATAAAAGGAGTCCATAACCTTCATTTGAGAGGACCTTGCCTTCTGGACCCGGGGAAAGCTCCTCTGAAGATTTCCACGGAATTCTCCTTCGGCGCTTGAAGATCTCCTTCGTGGACTCGAAGATCTCCTTCGTGAACTTGAAGATTTTCTTTCTCCCGGAAAAAGCGACTGAGCATTCTCACTTTTGTTCCCCCACCACTCTCAGAAGGAAAAAGACTTAGTTTTTCTAGAGGTGACCTGTCACCTTCAGAACTCTCTCTCTATTATCGTAACGAGCGGCGGCCTGTCACGCTCGATTTCTAAGTACCTAACTGTAAACTCTCAGAAGATAGTGAAGTTTGGTCGGCACAGCTCCGACCGCGTGGTTTTTTACCTTTTCCGGGTTTTCCTCGTTAAAAAGTCTCAGTGTACCCAATGAATCTCTAATTGGCTGTTTGCGCGCTCGGTTCGCTTCCAAGCTAAGGTGGTTCGATTCATCTGGCCTACCAAAGCACCCGAGCGGCCCACAACAGTTTGGCGCCGTCTGTGGGAACCGAGTTCCCAAAATTCTGCAAAGACTCACTAGAAGTAGCACTAGCCGCCAATTGCAATGGCGAGAAGAAGTGCTCGCACTACTGAAGGATCAATCCCGGAAGGGCGCGTCGACCCAGCTCCCTCCCACTCGCTTATCAATGCACCTCTCGCAGAAGAGGCAGTGCTTACGCCTGCGACAGTGCTGGAAGGGCGCTCGGCATATGGAAGAGCAACAAGCCGAGATGTTGACTCTCGTAAGAAATCATGGAGCCCCTCGGTTCTCGTTCAGCCTCCAACATCGAACGTTCCGCCGCCCCCAGCTCTGAATCATGCTCCGGTCGAGGGGGCCGTTCGAGAAGATGAAGCCTCAGAAGATTTCTCCGACGCCGCAAGCTCCGCTCGTCCTGCTCCGCCGGTCAGAGGACCGGAGGCTAACCTCCATCACCATCGCCAAGGAAGAGCTGCTCTTGGCCGAGCAGTAGAAAGAACCACGCGAGAGGAGATACGTAACATGATAGCGGAAGAGTACGGCCAGGCGGGGCGAAGCGCGACTCTCACCCGCCGTCCCGCGCATCACGGCTCCCCACTATCGCCTCAAGTCTTGGCCCATCCAGTTCCAAACAGTTTCAAGCTTCCCAACATCGAATCATTCGACGGGACGGACGACCCATTGGAACATGTCAATCACTTCACCACCATCATGAGGATTTACAGCGCCCCCGATCAACTCCTCTGTCAAGTGTTCCCGGCAACCTTGAAGGGACAAGCGCGCACTTGGTTCCACTCCCTGCGAGATGGGGCCATCGACAACTTCGCAGAAATGGCGCAGCAGTTCGTGGACCAGTTCATCGCCAATCGTAGGATTGTCCAGGACCCCTCCCATCTCTCGGGAATCTGCCAGAACGACGGAGAAACTCTGAAGGATTTTTCTGACGCCTCACCTCTGAGGCTCGACAAATCCCGGGGGTCGACCCGAGCTCTTGCGAGGAGTTTTCCACGGAGGCCTCCGCCCAAGTGGTTTTTACTCAGCTCTAATGAGAGAAATCATGCCAAGTTATCCTAACCTCGTTCACCGAGTTGAAGCTCAAATAGCTGCCGACGAGGCCATCGAAGCGCACCGTCGACAGTTCGAAGGTAGCCAAGGAAGGAAGAGGGGGTCGGATCAAGCCCCACGTGGACGAGAAGAGCGGCATGGCGAGGGACGCCGCAACGATGAATGTCGTCGCGACCCCCGAAGAGACTGGGTCCGCAGCCTTCCAGGGTCTACACCCCATTGAATACCACCAGAACAAATGTACTCTACGCCATTCAGAGCAATCCAGAGCTCCGCACACCTCGGGCGTTAGCCCCAAACCCGAAGGGCGATCAGTCCAGGTACTGCGAGTTCCATCGGGGGACCGGGCATACCACTGAAGAGTGTACCATACTTAAAGACGAAATCGAACGTCTCGTCCGCCAGGGACTCCTAGGGAGATTCCTACAAGGCCAGGTTCCCAATCAGCCTCAGCAGCCTAGGGAGGCGAGGGAGCAACCTCCCGCTCCCCGGGGCGCGGGAGGAAGAAGGCCGATGGTGGGAGAAATCGAAACGATCGCTGGACCTCCCATCCTAGCGACGCAAATCCTCTCGATCGCCAAACCCCCGAAAGACCACGAGGACAAGAAGCTCAAACAGGACATTACGATCGCTTTCGGGGAAGAAGACCTGCAAGGGTTACGACTACCGCATCATGATCCCCTCGTAATCAGCGCAGTGATCGGGGACTCTTGCTTTAACGTGAAGAGGATATTGGTCGATAACGAAAGCTCAGTCGATGTTCTGTTCCTTTCCACTTTGCAAAGCATGAAGCTCACGAAGGATCAGCTCAGCCCTGCAGCCGGGCCCGTCTACGGCTTCGACAAACGACCTGTTCCAGTTCAAGGCATGATCACTCTCCCCGTCACATTGGGTGAGTTTCCAAGACAGTCAACGTACATCATCCAGTTCGTGGTGGTGGAATCCACCTCCGCCTATAACGCCATCTTTGGGAGACCGCTCCAATCTATCTTTGGAGCAGTCTCATCTATTCCGCATCTGGCTATGAAGTTTCCGACCGCTGTAGGAATATGGGTCGTAAGAGGAAACAAAAAGGCGGCTAGAACCAGCTATCTGAAGCAAGCTCAACCGGCAAAGGCAACCACTCTCAACATCAACAACTTCGACCTATGGGACGAAACTACACTGCAGCGGGGTGCGCCCGTTGAAGGATTAGTGGATGTACCACTCTCTTAGCAGGACCCGACTCGTACCGTTCAGGTCGGATCCCTCTTGTCGCAGGAAGAACGAGAAGAGTTCACAACCTTCCTACAGGAGAACGAAGACATTTTCGCTTGGATCCCGGAAGACATGCCCGGGGTGGATCCTGAGGTCATTTTCACTCCTTAAACATTAACAATGCTTGCAGGCCTGTGATTCAAAAGAAGAGAAACTTCTCCCCCGAGCGGTTGAAGGCAATCGAAGAGGAAGTAGCTAAACTCCTGGAGGCACAGAATATCCCATGTGGCTCGCTAACGTGGTCATGGTAAAAAAGGCCTCGGGAAAGTGGCGAATGTGCATCGATTACAGCAACCTAAATCAGGCATGCCCAAAGGACAGTTTCCCCCTCCCAAGGATCGACCAGCTCGTCGACGCAACGGTCGGTCATGAGCTGCTCAGCTTCATGGATGCTTATTCGGGATACAACCAGATAAGGATGAACCCCGCAGACGAGGAGCACGCCGCCTTCCGCACCAACAAAGGAGTCTACTGCTATAAGGTGATGCCATTCGGCCTTAAAAACGCTGGAGCTACCTACCAAAGGCTGATGAACAAGGTCTTCAAGAACCTCATCGGAGAAACGATGGAGGTATACGTGGACGACATGTTGGTAAAGAGCGTCCACCGTGGCGACCACTTGATAGACTTGGGAAAGTGCTTTCAGCTTCTCCGTCGCTTCCAGATGCGGCTCAACCCCAGCAAATGCGCATTTGGTGTGACGGCGGGAAAGTTTTTGGGTTTCATGGTAACCCATTAGGTAATTGAAGCCAACCCCAAAAAGATCAAGGCGTTAGAGGATATGTCGCCACCTCGCTTAATTAAGGAAGTGCAACGCCTGAACGGGAGGATCGATGCGTTATCTCGCTTCTTGTCAAGGACGGGAGACAAATACCTCCCTTTCTTCAAAATTCTTCGGGGAGCACGCCACTCCGGGTTCCAGTGGACTGACGAATGTCAGGCGGCCTTCAAACTTCTCAAACAATACCTGGCCTCACCACCGCTTCTGTCAAAGCCGATCCCCGGAGACCCTGTTCCTGTACCTGGCAGTTTCTCCCACGGCTCTCAGCTCGGTGCTGGTAAAAGACGAAAGAGTAGTGCAACGACCAATCTACTACCTCAGCAAAGTCCTCTCCGACACTGAAACAAGGTATCCGGCATCGGGCAAGACAACCTTAACTCTCGTCTTTTCGGCGAGAAAGTTTCGGCCCTACTTCCAGGCTCATACAGTAAAAGTGTTGACTCAGCTCCCGCTACGAGCAATCCTCCAGAAGCCAGAAGTCTCTGAAAGACTAGTGAAGTGGGCCGTGGAGCTCGGCGAGTTTGACATTCAATTCCGGCCCCGGCCGGACATCAAGTCGCAAGTACTCGCCGACTTTGTTGTAGAGTACACCATCCCACCAGAAGCAACTCCTATCAAAGACACAACTAGTCCCCGTTGGACTCTCTACGTCGACGGTGCTTCAGGAGCTGAAGGGGCCGGAGCAGGACTGCTCCTCATAAGTCCCGACGAGATCACCTTAGATTACGGCCTCAGGTTAAAATTCCCAGCAACCAACAACATCGCGGAATACGAGGCACTGATCGCCGGCCTCTGGCTCGCCATCGAGTGCAAAGCAGAGAACCTGAAAATTTACGCAGATTCCCAACTCGTAGTCTCGCAAGTTGAGGGAGACTATGAGGCCAAGAATGACCAGATGACGAAATATCTCGCGCTTGCGAGATTGCTCCTTCAGAAGATCTCATCGTGCCAAATCCTGTACATCCCCCGGGAGCAGAATTCCAGGGCAGATGCTCTGTCTAAGCTTGCAACTTCACCCACCAGCTACCAATCCCGAAGGCGCCGGGTGGAAGAGATCGTGGTTCCAAGTATTTAAGGGCCATGGGAAATCACAGCCATCCGCCAGGAAGAGTCATCCTGGATGACCCCACTGCGAGCCTACCTTGAGCACGGACACCTCCCCGAGGATCGTCTAGAAGCGCGAAGGTTACGGATGCGAGCAGCATCATTCGCCATCATAGACGGGGATTTTACAGGCGGGCATTCTCAGGGCCCTACCTAAAGTGTCTACCAGCAGGAGAGGCAGATTACGCCATAAGATAAGTGCACGGGGGGATCTGCGGAGAGCACCTATGCGGGAAAGCTTTGGCCCAGAAGATACTACGCCAAGGTTTTTATTGGCCAACAATGAAGAAGGACGCGACCGAGCTAGTCCAAAAGTGTAGGAGCTGTCAGCTGCACGCAAACGTAACTCATCAGCCCCCGGTCTCGCTCTCCACACTCCAAAGTGTGTGGCCATTCGCGCAATGGGGAATCGACCTCCTCGGCCCTCTACCTCTAGCGTCTGGGCAGAGGAAGTTCATCATCCTAGCCATCGACTACTTCACCAAGTGGGTGGAAGCGGAGCCCCTGGCCAAGATCACAGAAGAGAACGCCAAATAGTTTGTCTGGAATAGCATTATCTGCCGTTTCGGTATCCCAGCAACGATCATCGCTGACAATGACACTCAGTTTACCGGGAAGTCCTTCACCAAGATGTGCGAGGACCTGAAGATCAATCTCCGTCACACGGCTGTAGCACATCCGCAAACTAACGGGCAAGTGGAAGTCACGAATCGCACCATCCTCAAAGGGTTGAAGACGCGCTTAGAAGAAGTCGGGGGACAATAGGTGGACGCACTCCCAAGTGTACTGTGGGCATACCGCACAACAGAGAGGACTCCTACAGGAGAGACGTCTTATAACCTCTGTTACGGTACTGAAGCTGTCATCCCCGTCGACATCGGTATCCCAAGCATCCGGGTGCTAACTTTCGATCCCAACAAGAATGGCGAACTGCTTCGAGAGAATCTTGACTTAATCCACGAAGTCCGAGACGACGCCACCCAGCGTGCCGCATCCTACCAAAGGCGCGTAGCCAGGCTCTATGACATAAGGATGAAGCCCAGACCAATCAACGTAGGAGATCTAGTCCTACGCAGCATCGAGGCGGCCGACAAAGGCCCCCAAGGAGATAAACTCTCACCAACTTGGGAAGGTCTGTACGTTGTCACTGCGGTCGTAAAACCCGGAACATACAGGCTCAGAACAGCGGAAGGAAAGACTCTGTCGCGCACCTGGAATGCCCATAACCTGCGCCGCTTTTATCAGTAATATCAAGTCTTATATCACATAGGAAGCCGCGAGCTCAGACTCGCGCAAACTTATCTTATATTATGTATTGTATGCAAAGCCGCGATATCAGACTTGCGCAAACTTTTCTTATATTATGTATTGTATGTAAAGCCGCGAGCTCAGACACGCACAAACTTATCCTATATTATGTACTGTATGCAAAGCCGCGAGCTCAGACTCGTGCAAACTTATCTTGTACAGCGAAATCCACACACAAAATGATTTTCTACTATGAAAAATATGTTTTTGACACCTACATTCGATTAAGAAAAATCATTATTATCTTCTTCAAAAAGGCTTTTTATCACCCATTTTGGGGCCCTGCCCCGGGGACTCCGCACCGCTGTCGATTGAAGGTTCGCCCTTCTCCTCCGCCGTCGAGTCCCGACGTCGTAAGGGCCTGCCCCACTTACGTTCACCCCCGGTTTGAATACATCAGCTATTCACCGGCCACTTCGGGGCCCTGCCCCGGGGACTTTGCACCGTCGTCGATTGAAGGTTTGCCCTTCTCCTCCGTCGTTGAGTCCCGGCATCGTAAGGGCCTACCCCTCTTACGTTCGCCCCCGGTTTGAATACACCTGCTATTCACCGGCCACTTCGGGGCCCTGCCCCGGGGACTTTGCACCGCCGTCGATTGAAGGTTCGCCCTCCTCCTCTGCCGTCGAGTCCCGACATCGTAAGGGCCTGCCCCTCTTACGTTCGTCCCCGGTTTGAATACACTCGCTATTCACCGGCCAAATCTATATTATAAATGCCGCGAGCTCAGACTCGCACAAACTTATTTTCTATTATGTGAAAGCCGCTAGCTCGGACTCACGCAAACTAATTTTTAATTATGAAAAAGCTGCGGGCTCGGACCTGCGCAGACTCATCCGTTATTGTGTAAAAGGTCATCAAGCTGTTCAGGTATCAACGCTAAATAGCAAGCCAACAACAATCTCAAAGTGTGAACATCCTTCACCGGCCATCTTGAAGCATCTTCCCTCAATCGACACTTCGACAACAATCAGGACAGCGGGGCCACGAGAGTGCTATCACAACGCAACGCAGAGCGAGAAACACCTAAACAGAACAAGAAGGCAAAAACAATCACACACTCATCCTTCGACAGCAATTCCTACCCAAGGCAGAACGAAGAGAGCAATGATCAAAGCCGCCACAGAAAAATCGAAACCTTCAAACTCCTCCTCGCTGAAATTCGGACTCCGAAGGTTTGAGGGGCTTATGTTATACATCCATAAAGGCCTTGGGGTGCGTCTAGAGAAAACTCCGCTAAAGAGAGGTGGGGTCAACGGTCAATGCATGATCGCTCGAGTTGAAGAAATCGAACCCGCCATTTCCGCCGCCAAATCGCCAGTGCGAGAGCACGCACAGAACGCGCCGCGCGCCGCGGTATTCGAACCCCACTAGTGGGGTGCGAGCGCACCCCACTAGTGGGGTGCGAATAGCCGCACCCCCCATAGGGGGGGGGGGGTATGGCCAAACCGCACCCCATGTAGGGTGCGGCCAAGCCGCACTCCATGTGTGGTGCGGCCAAGCCGCACCCCCTTGGGTGCGGGCGAGCCAAGCCGCACCCCCCTTGGGGTTCGACCAAGCCAAGTCGCACCCCCTTGGGGTGCGACCAAGCCAAGCCGCACCCTCTTGGGTGCGGCCCGTCCGCCCCCTAGGGTGCGGCCAAGCCTCTCCCCCGTAACGGGGTTAGGGAAATTCCCCCCTCTTCTGACTCGCTGCTCGCTCTTCGGGTTCCGGATTCCACCTAGAACGCTTCCCTGCGCACCCAAAACGCTTCCCCGTTCGTTACGCGCTCAGAACACTTCTGAGCGCGCTCCGAGCACTTTCACATTTCGGGCACGCTCACTTTTTGTCTTTCTAATTTCTCAGATTGCAGGAACGGCTTGTCGCATTTTTCGCCTTCAACAAAGCTGCCCGTACTGCCCGAGGGGAGAGACGGTCATTTACGAAAAATAGCGATCCGTGTGCTCTGAACCGGAAAACGTGATTCGTCCGCCAGGTGGTTACGGTGGTTACAGCGGCGAAATTACCGGGCTACCCCCGACCAAAGCTATAAAAGGAGCTCAGAACCTTCATTTGAGAGGACCTTGCCTTCTGGACCCGGGGAGAGCTCCTCTGAAGATTTCCACGGAATTCTCCTTCGGCGCTTGAAGATCTCCTTCGTGGACTCGAAGATCTCCTTCGTGGACTTGAAGATTTCCTTTCTCCCGGAAAGGCGACTGCGCATTCTCACTTTTGTTCCCTCACCGCTCTCAGAAGGAAAAAGACTTAGTTTTTCTGGAGGTGGTCTGTCACATTCAGAACTCTCTCTCTATATTATTGTAACGAGCGGTGGCATGTCGCGCTTGATTTCTAAGTACCTAACTGTAAACTCTCAGAAGATTGTGAAGTTTGGTCGGCACAGCTCCGACCGCTTGGTTTTTTACCCTTTCCGGGTTTTTCACGTTAAAAAGTCTCAGTGTACTCAATGAATCTCTAATTGACTGTTTGTGCGCTCGGTTCGCTTCCGAGCTAAGGTGGTTCGATTCGTCCGGCCTACCAAAGCACCCGAGCGACCCCGCAACAAAATGCATGAAATTTTTAGGTGAGGTCGGACATTCATGAACGACGGTTCATGACCGTAGAGTACGGGAAGTTGCATGTCATGGATTTTTTGGCACGATTTTTAGGTAACAGGGTTTTGAGGAAGCACAAGTGATCGTGTGACGAGACTGTGGATCAGACGACCGATAGCATTTTGATGATGTTAGTACAAGATACTTATATTGTCTTTTAATAAAGTGTATATATCTATATCTATATCTATATCATAAAAAGAAATACTTAGGTGACCATATGAGCTCACGACGGTCCTCCAAATGCCTATTCAAATCATTATAACTGTCTGATCCCACAAACATAATTAAACACATCCGTCCGATCAAAAAGCAGTTCGATCCAAAAAATCCCCTCCTTCTTCAAATTAAATCACTATATATATATATCAATAAATTCAATTGTCCGTTATTCTTAAAAATAGTTCATTTATTCTAATAATAACGTTATTATTAAATTAAGCTAAAGAAATAAAAACATCAAAAGATAAATATTATTTTCAAATGGGTGCATGGAAACTGCCATTTATGCATATACGTGACGTTTAAGCATATACATGAGTACGTCGTGCAATAAAGCTTGGCCAGTCCGAGCTCTTAATTAGGAACGAAGATCGGAAACATCGAAGAAAGAACACAAAATTAAGGAAGAAAAGACCCACAAATTTACGTTGTTCGACAACCTTGTCTACGTCCGCGGCAGCACTAGGGTTTTTTTTTCGGTTACAGAGACGAGATGCAAAGAAGCTCTTTTATATTTGAGGTATAGGGCAACGTACCGTAATAATAAAATTACATAAATATCCATCCCCAAAAAATGCTTCGGGGACACGAAAAGCAGTGGATGAATCGCCAGTAAGATCAAACTCCATATCTCCAACACGAGCAAGTTATGTTTGGGTTTCTTAAGCTCCAGACCCAACCCAATTAGCCCAATCCCCCACCCCAACTAAAAGGGGACCTACCCGTCTGGCTGGGCTAAATCAAGCTTGCATGACATGGCTTGATTGGCGCCGACTACGTGCCCTTGTTGTGTGCCGCCCAACATTTATTTGTTTGGGAGACTCGTAGAATGGCAGAGGCAAATAGAGCTTTTGCGCATTTTCGTTAATCCATGAATACAAGCTATATAGACACAACTCCATGAATCCTTACATCTTGGTCGAAAAATAATCAACAGAAAAAAAAAGAATCATAATTGACCGGGATCTTTCTCGAAACAAGAAAAAAAGTTAAAAGAAAGATGAATCATAAATCATGGATGACCACTCCTTGTGCTTCACTAGCTAAATACTTTCTCTTAGAATTGAACCCGTTCGATTTGATGGAATTGGTATTAGGGAATTGTAATTGAGCTTAATTAAGTAATTCAATTCATGTTGTTTGGATGGACGACAGAATCGAAATTCTCCAAAACCGACAGCTTTGCTTTAAGCTAGCCTACACATAATTCTTGTCTCTGCAAATGAGAATTCATCGAGCCCAACAAAAAGCTAGAAGTAATTGAGGAAAAGGTGGTTGCGATCCATTTGTGAAGGAAGTGACAACGAACAAGGGAGGAAGAAGATTGTACTGGAGACCGCTGCAGTAGTGGTATCGGAGGTTCGGTACCCATCTCTTGTTTATTAATCTCAGAGAAACAAATTGTTTGTAAAATCTACTGTTTTTTAAATTTACCCATTTGATTTTGATGACATTTATATGTACTCAAGGATAGAATTTGACATTTGTCTCAAGATTTCCCCATCTTGCGAGGAAAATTGTGGCGGCAAAATTACATTTCATTCAATGTATACCTTCTAACTTTGTTATATTATCAGTATTCCCTTTGCAATATGCATAGCTGGATTTGATAGATTTCTTCTAGGTTTGATTTGTGATTATATTGGGAATTGTATCTTTGTTGTGGATAAAATAGATATGTTTTGAACTATTATTGTGACATTCAGTTAAATTTTGCTTTTAGTATTTGCTTTTTTGAACCGAAACTGTTTTAATATATAATCTTCGTGAATGAATTCCATCATGCTACTGAACATCAGAATTGTACAATTCCATTTCATGTTGCCCAATTTCATCTTGCATCCGAATATCATAATTGAAATTCAGCCCAATTCAATTTATACTGATTTCGAATTGATTGGAATTCAATTTCAGTGAATGGATCAGACCCTTAGGGTTATGGACCAAGCCACCCACATTAAAAAATTTACTTCTCATTACATCTTTAGTGGAATGTTTCTTTAAGAGGTTTGAGTTGTGAAGCTCAAATCATATTTTAGATGCCATAAATAATCCTTAAGACAAAAAATATTCAAAAATTCACAAAAACACATATTTGAGCCATAATAAACAAACAATTTATTACATGTATATATATATTACCCCTAAGAAGAAGTCTCGATGCACAATTGAAACAAAGGTTGTGCATGCAGCACAATTACGTAAGCTAGGATGTAACCGATATATTTAGCTCAGGAGTAGCACACATGCATCGATCGTGTGTTCGACCCATATTGCACGAAAATATTTCACTGACCGCATGAGCATACAAAGATTGAAGATTAAGTGGTGCAGTAGTAATAAATAATGGGCGGTGTTATATATACACCAACTATGGCTATACATAAACCGAATTTTAACAAAATTTAGGGCATTTCTAAACGATATACACAAACCAAATAAAAGCCCTAAAAACCTATTTTCTATTCATTTTGCCTTTTCAGTTTTCCCGATACCTCCCTCCCTCCCGTGCGAATCCTGAAACCCTTCGCCTATCTCTCGCGTGAAGCCTCGCCTCCCCTCCCTCGCTACTCGCCGACGGAAAACGAAGCCGTCGCCGCCTCCCCTCCCCATGGCCGACAATGAAGGCTTGGCTGTCGAACTCTCTCCTTCAAGTTTTTCCTCTTTTGGCACGTGAACCCTCGCCGGCGCGAAATGGAGCCGCCTCCGCCTCTCCATGGCTGACGTTGAGCAGATTGGAGAGTCGTGCAAAACCTCCCAGTCGTGCGAAACCCGAAACTTCTCGCCTCTTTCTCACGCGAAGCATCGCCTCCCCTCCCTCTCTCCAAACCCTAATCTTGTCAAGCTTTTCCTCTTTTGGCTTTGGTTAAATTCATGTTGTTATTTTAGTTTTTTCCATGCTTTTTCTATGTGCAGGTCTCCTTCCGAAAAATACAGTTCAATGCAAAGGGTGATTCTCTTAGCCCTAGCTAGAAAGAACTAATTAGTACTAGAGAGCTAGAGGTTCGTTTGACATCTAGAAGAAGAAGCATATAAGTGTATAAGCATTCATTTAGTTGAGTTTTTTTTTTTTTTTGAACTGGTGTGTATATAATTATTATGGCTCTGTTTGGGGGGACTTATTTTCACCGGCAAGCGGTTATGACCGTATGAACTGGACCTTAATTAAGGTACGATCGGTGAAAATAAATCTCCCCAAACGGAACCTATGTTTGTGTATAACAAAATTTTATTTGCACTGATTTGTATATGATAAGGATTTGTATATAGCCAAAAACAGTTTATATATAAACCACCCTAAATAATTAAAGCAAGGCTAATGAGCCGAAACGTGCCACAATGCATTCACATAAATAGCACACGTGGACCACGTGGTGACTAGGCAAGATATACATGATCCATAGACTTTTTTTTACCAAAGAAGCACCAATTAATAATAAGACGAAATTACAAATAAATCACCATCGTAAATACACGGCAATTATTTTCTCATTTATTAATGGATTTATTTTTTTTAAAAATTTATGGCATCAGCGTTATCCGAAATTCAAGGAGCGGGAACTGCGCCGGAGGAGGAGGTCGGAATTTCATATCCCGGATTCGGCACGAAGGTGTCGTCGAATCCGGGAATATACTGACTGCCGGCCGCCGCCGGGCCGCTGTGATCCAAGTCGGTAAAGGAAGGAGTGCCGCCGGTGGCATCAGTACTTCCCGTGCCGGTTGGGACGCCGCCGCCGCCGAAGCCGGCCGTGTTGGGTCCGCCGAAGCCGGCCGTGTTGGGGCCGCCGATGCCGGCCGTGTTGGGGCCGCCGAAGCCGGCCGTGTTGGGGTTGCCGAAGCCGGCCAAGTTGGCGCCGCCGTCACCCTCGAAGCATTCCTTCTGCTTCTTGTCGACATTATCTGATGCCGGAGATGGACGTCCGCCATTGGCGGCGGCGGTGAGGAGGAGGAGGAGGAGGAGGATGGAGAAGCAGGCGGAAGTAGAGCTGGCCATTCTGTGGTGCAGGTGGTGCTGCTTTAATTTCTGGAGGTTCGTCGGCGTTTGTTATATAGAGAAAAAAATAATAATGAGGGTTGGTAAAATGTCTATAAATTTATGGGAATATTATAATTTATTATTTATCAATAATGAAAATTTGAATCATTTTCATAATATTTTTAGAGGGGTATTAACTGTTAAGGGCACATCAAAACTGGATATGTGCACATCATCTTTAAGAAAAAACTTATACTATTTCTCTTTAATTCAATCTGTAAGGATAAAGACAGGCCGGCCCATAAAATCTAAAGATTAGAATCCTCTCCATTTCCATTTCTGACGAAATGGAGGGGATCCATTTCACGGTTCTGATTGAATGTCTCTTGATCCGATGAGTTCACTTTTTTCTAATCTTTTATAGTTTTTTTAATCCCAAAAAATCTCCACCATTGGATATGTGTTAAAGTGTTTTTGGTCATTAGTTTTCGCTCCAGATAGCTCCCAGCATCACAACATGCATGAAGCCGCTCCTTGCCGTTTCCGCCATCCAATAATGCCGGTTTAGAGTGGTTGTCTTTTCGCTTTGCAAGGACAAAATGATATACCAAAACTTTTATTTTTTTTATTGGTCTGTATTTAACAATATGACATACATTTAAAATTTAGTCTCGTGCATCACCACTCTATTTAAAACGTCTCTCTCATGTTTATTTAATAACAAAATCCTGCTAATGTATGTTTATTTTAGTATGTTTTATGATTGAATAGTAACTATTAATTTGATGCAATTTTATTTTGTTTTAATATACTAATACAACAATTAATGTTGCCGAGGAGCTAAAAGATGCGGAAGAAGCACTAGAAGTGCATAATTATTTAAGGGCATTGTTATATATAGATCATGTTTGACTATATAAAAACCAATTTTTATGAATTATTACGCGTCTTTTAAAAATACGCCTTGCACATACATTTTTAGGAAAAGTGTTCAACATGAAAATTGTATATCTCGTCGAGATCTACAACTTTCGTGTTGAACATTTTTTCTAAAAATGCACGCACAAGGCGTATTGCCGCCTTGATCGTAACTATAGCAAATTTTTTACGAATTTTTGAAAATACGCCTTATCCATGCATTTTTAGAAAACATGTTCAACACGAAAGTTGTAGATCTCGACGAGATCTACAATTTTCGTATTGAACACTTTTCCTTAAAATGCATGTACAAGACATATTTTTAAAATGCGCGTAATAACTCATAAAAATTGGTTTGCATATATCCAAACCTGATCTATATATAGCAATGCCCTTATTTAAATATTTTGTATGGAACACTATGCCATATGTACTTTAGGAGCATGATCATAATTTATATTGATATTATTATCATTATAATTATCTAATTATTCAATTATTATTATTATTTTTATTATTTTAAATTCAAAAGTGAGGATCAAATATCGTCTTCCTCTAGCAAAGAAAATCGGAACACCATCTTATTGGAGATGTTTCTTCCTCTTTCGGCCACCATTTTTGACGTGTTAGCAGTCAAAATTCTTTGTCTCGGTGAGAAAAGTCCGAATCCACTATCAATTTTGCAAAATTCTTAGGGTGGTACAGGCCCAGCCCGTCTCCCCTTAGATCAACTCTTGCGAGTGAGGATATGACCGGGGTATTGTCGCGACCGCACAAGTGGATCGTGTGAATTAACTAATAAGGAAAATTTTCTCTTGATAAAATATTGATCTTTTCAATTTTGACATTTTTAGTTCAAGTTTTACATCATTTAATAATTAAAATTCTAATTTATGAGTTTCTTATTTTGTTTTAAAAATATACTTTTTCCCTTCTATTCTTATTAAGGCTCCATTTGGGGGGACTTATTTTCACCGGTCAAGCGGTTACGACCGCATGAACCGGACCATAATTAAGGTCCAGTTCATGCAGTTGCAACCGCTTGATCGGTGAAAATAAGTCCCCCCAAACATAGCCTAAGTTTTGTATTTTGATTTTTGCGTGACAAAATATTTGAATGATCAAAATATTTGTGCGACAAAATATTTGAGCAACTCAATGCATGACTACGTACTTGTTTCTAAAAAAATAGAGAATAATCATTTGATTTACCGGCAGGGGCGGATTCAAAGTGTGGCCCGAGGGATACTGACACCCCCATTATTTTTTAAAATTGTTAGTGGATTTGGATTCCTCTCGTCGAGACAATGACTTTTGACTGCTTATATGTCAAAAACGGTGTCCAGATGATGGATAAACAACTCCGATAAAATGAAAGCGTTGTCACGTCACGTAACTAGTTTGTTTTGGGACAAATATTGGCTATTCGCGAATCAAATTTGGCTATTCTCAAACCAAATTTGACTATTTGCAGACCAAGTTCAGCTATGTGCACCCCCAAAATAAATTTCCAACATGTGACCCATGACCCTCCTACTCAACCCGCAAGCATTTGTGTTTAAAAATTATATTAAATTTCTTTGTTAATTGATTCATAGCAAATCTGGTGGAAGAATGGCGGTGAGTTATGAGAATACGCTAACTTTGCGAGGCACGTGATAAATGAATGTTAACTAATTTGGCGGTGCGATATTAAATTTTTTTTTAAATAATACTATTATATATAAATATATATATTTAAATGCCCATACTACTGATCATAAATATTGAAATATGATCAATTGTCGCTGTTTTGATGTCGAATTGTGAATTACAACCTACCCTTTAGCCTTTTTATTGACCGTTCATTTATATACCGTTACAAGATGGAGAATTACTTATGTACTAAGGGTATATTTGGGAGGCTGGGGCGGCGAATGTATCAAATATCATCGGAGATCTGGACGGGAGGGAGGGAGGGAGGCGGCTTTCGGAACAGAGCGATTTCTACGTTTTGCTCAGAGAAATGGGAGCAAACATCACTCGGAGTCGGAGGCGGAAAAACAAACGCCCTGCACCGCCGGAGTTGCGTTGGCTGAAATCGAATGGGAAAGCCGCCGGCCTCCCAAACAGATGACCCAAGGTAATGACTGATGTTATGAGCAAACCGGTTCTGGCTACGTGCAAACCATCAAAACTCGCGCTTTTGAAAATACGCTTTATAGGTGCATTTTTAGGAAAAGTGTTCAGCATCAAAGTTGTAGATCTCGTCGAGATCTACAACTTTTGTGTTGAATATTTTGCCTAAAAATGCACCTATAAGACGTATTTTCAAAAGGCGCGAAACATTTCACAATAGTCTCACGTATTTTGAAAATACGTCTTATAGGTGCATTTTTAGGCAAAATGTTCAACAAGAAAGTTGTAGATCTCGACGAGATCTACAACTTTGATGTTGAACACTTTTCCTAAAAATGCACCGCTATAAGACGTATTTTCAAAAAACGCAAGTTTTGATGGTTTGCAAGTAGCCAAACCGATTTGCACATAACAGCAGTCTAGGTAATATCAGTAAATTGATTTTCTTAATTAAGTGCTATTTCATTATAATCACAATTCTTTTACTCTTCATATTTAATAATTCCGTATTTATGCTTGAAAACAATTATAAATATATTTTTTAATATTTACACTATTTTTATTAAAAATAAAAAATAATACAGTAATATAATTTTTTGATAATTCTTTTATTATAAATGTAAATAATTTTATGAAAGTAGGTGTATTAAGTATTAACTAAATAAATTATCTCAACATGTATGAGTCTCGAGAGATATTTAGGTGATAAAAAAATCATTGTGAGGGGAGCAAATAAAGTTGTATGATCGTTGTTTCGCCGGCCTCCACTCAAAGAGAGCTACCCGGTCGGCCCACATTCAGGACTGCAGTCCACCGTCCCAACCCCTCTCCGCACAGATGTCCGCAACCCTATCCTATCCATCGAAGGATGTTACCGGGTGCACTACAACACTACGGCGGGTTGTTGAACCAACTCGTTTATTGTTAAATTTTGTTTCTTTTTTTTTTTAACATGGCTGAGCTGGTTCAATAGACGAGTGAGCAATAAATAGAATTCGTCCAGTTCCTTCCAAGGATAAAACCCTTAGTAACTGAATACACTTGCAATGCGTTGTTTCTATTCGATGAAGCGACACACTATTGAGAGCTCTACGAAATAAGTTACAAGGGAAGTTTCTTCTTGTTTCATGGTCCTTTGGCACCGAGAGTACGATTGAGCATAACAATTAAATCTAAAAAATCACTCAATATTTTACTCGAAATAAATTCGTTCCAAAATGATTTGAGTTTTAATCAAATTTTTTGTCGATTTAGAGCCTAGGTTGGCTCCTCCAAAAATTGATTCGGTCTGGCTCGTAGAGAATTTATGTGCCCAATTAAGAATACTTCACCACTTGCACAAAATCCGTTTTTAATCGCAATGAAATCAAACAATGATAAACCCAATCGAGATAAACTCCACGCAAATCAAATTTAAAAACAAGTTTTAAAGTTTGCTCACAACCGTAGGGAAACAACAACAAAAATTGAGTGAGAAATAATCACGCGCCGTGATTGATCATAGCGAGACATGCTTCGTTCTTCACGGACAACAAAGAAAATGATGACTGCACTTTCACCGTGGAGGAGACAAAAACTGGGAAGCAAAAACTAGGCGCCAAACCGTGGAGAAGGCAATGCCTTTTTTCTTGACACTTTTTAATGACAGCCCCTTCTATCACTAAAACAACAAAGAGAAAAAACTGGGCAGAAAAAGTTTCCTGCTCTCTTTCACGAACATGGAAGGAAGAAAGATCACGCCGGTTTCAAAAAACAGGGAAGAAAAAATTACTCGGCACTTCACTTTTTTTTGGACAGCAATTATAATATTTTAAGGGAGGAGAAAATGCACCCTTTCCAAAAAAAACTGTCAGCTGCTTTAAATAAAAAACTGTCGGGTTTTTATTCGTTTTCCCTTTAGAAAAACAACACAATTAAAATAAGTCACAGCCTATTTTAAAAAAGGTTGCAACATTTTTTCTGCACTTTCTCATCTTGATTATTTTAATATCAATTTCGATTTCAATTAGTAAACTAGACCGGTAAGAGGGATGGTAATCTTGTAAAGGATTTCGAAGAAAAATATGGAATGCTAAATTATTACATATTTTATGCTAACTCGATATGATTTTGATTTCAAGTTGAATTTGAACCGAGCCAAACTCAAATTTATTGATTTCAAGCTGAGCCCGACTAGATTGAACTCGACTCGATGTCGACTGTACATTAGAATGGAGGGACACATGTAAGAAGAAAGACGAGTCTTTCATGCTCATCATTACCTTGCCCAGGGCCTGATCGCAGCAGTCGCGTGTTGAATTCGTGTTTGTAGGCTTGGAGCCACCATGCTCGTTCTCTAGTCACTAGTGTTGTGTCTGTCGACGAAAAATGAGCCGACTGTTGCAGCATAGGTTGTGGGATATTTCGCAAGCGTCAGCAGCGACGGTGCATCCCAACAGATGGTGCTAGAAGTTTGAGGTAGGACTAGTATATTTTTCTTATTTTATTTGCATCACCCAAATTGTAGGGTGATAGCTATGTATGTGAGTTCGCGGTTGAAAGAACAATAGATATCAAATGAGATATGCACTTATGATAAGGCGCTGCTTGTACCGAAGAATTATAATTTAGCGCTGTGCAAGTTAGATTTTACAATACCAAGTGATGCTCTTATGATTTCTTCTGGAGGGGTCGAAGGTTTGTGACGGTTTGTTTGGAGAGGGTCGATTCTTTTATGGCTCAGATTGGCAAGTCGCGTTTCTTTATCCGTGTGCGTTGTCTGCCCTGATGGTGCTACGTAGAAAAGAACGGGTGAATTCGAATCTGACTCGAGTTTAAAATCGACATGTGTTTGAGGTTGGTTTGTGCGATTTGTGGTTAATGGATGTTAGTGTGCTCAGTATGATCAGTATGCACATTAAACCAAGGTGACGAGGGTTAGACTCTGGTTTAAGTTTCTAAATTGGGTCTAATCGATTCAATAGAGCTGGTTTGCTCTTTACAATTAGATTGACAGAGTGACATATACGACTTGAGCTACACTGTTTGAGCGCGTACGATTCCAATGTTTTGTTATTGTTCACAGAAGGGATGTCGACTAGAGAGATAGTAGACGTAAACTGCAATATTGGAAGGTTTTCATCGTTCTCGAATCCTCTAGACAACATAGAGGAATGCGGCATGATAGAGAGGAGGTATTACCACAAGAACCAGCTAGGACAAAGGGATAGTTTTCCATGTTTGTGGGTGCCCTTGCCAAGGGATAGGTCACACTGGTATATCTTTGTAGATGGTGCTAGGACTTTGCAGCAGAACTAATATGTTTCCTTTTTATCTATATCACTTAAGTTTGTACTTTTTATTATATATCTGTTGTAAAATGTGCCGCGCGACTCTCCGCAGGAGTTTACGAGCTGGTGCACATCACTACAAAAAGTGCACTTTTGTTGTAATGTGGGCCGCATCGTAAACTCAGCACAGTTGTGTATGAGAGAAGATGTGAGTCCCCTCTTATAAAGGAGGTCGGCGGGTCGAGGCCTGACCTCAACAACCTACCACTCTTGCGGAGAGTAGGTTGTGGTGTACGGGCTGTAGTCCTGATATTTGCCGGTCCGTAAACTCTTGAGGAGAGTGGTGCAGCCCACATTACAACAATATCAAATCTATATTTGATGTTTGCCAAATTATTTCGCATGTTTGCACTTTCTCAAGACAATGTTGTGCGAAACGATGCGAAAACAAAATCACACAACCACAACCAATTGAACACGATGCGATTTACGTGGTTCGGCGAGGAGCGCCTACGTCCACGGGGAGGGGCTATTCACTATCACCGGTGGGGGAGAAAACGAAAAAGGGACTAATACAATATTACAACTCCACACAAATAAGAACCCTAACCCCTTCTATTTATAGGGGAAATTAGGGCAACCCCAAAAGACAAAAAATACCCCTCAAACAACAAAGACCAAAACGCCCCTCAAACTAACAATCTCCACCTCATCTCTTATTTAAAACAGAACAAATATGAGATGACAAAATAAACTACAACACCAAATCGGTTGCACCAAGATGGCTGCCTACGTACCCCCCTCCCATGGGATCAAGCCGCGCGTAGTTCTTCAAAAGTGCCCCCCAAGGCACTCACCTCTGAGCTCGAACGTTCACCAAACCTTTGCAATATGTGAACTTTTGGACTTGAAGCACCTTCGTAAGCATGTCTGCTGGATTCTCCTTGGTATCAATCTTCTTCAAAAGAACATCGCCTGTCTCGATCAAGTCTCGAAAAAAATGGTACCTTACATCGATGTGCTTGGTACGAGCATGATGCACTGGATTTCTCACCAAGAAAATCGCACTTTGACTGTCACAGAAGACATTTAAAGCCTTATGCTCCACGCCCAGATCATCCAATAGGCCTTGCATCCAGATGGCCTCCCTCATAGCTTCAGTCACTGCCATGTATTCAGCCTCTGTTGTAGATAAAGCCACTGTCGACTGCAGAGTCGACCTCCAACTCACTGGACCTCCTGCCAATGTGAATAAATATCCGGTCGTAGACCTGCGCCTATCTATATCACCTGCATAGTCTGAATCGGTGTAGCCCATACACAACCCAACACTGGACTGCTGCCTCTCATACACTAAGCCAACATCAACTGTACCCTTGAGATACCTCAGAATCCACTTAACTGCCTGCCAATGACCCTGACCTGGATCATGCATGAATCTGCTCACCACGCCAATAGCTTGTGCAATGTCTGGCCTTGTGCAAACCATGAGATACATCAAACTGCCCACTACACTGGCATACAGAACTAGCTTCATTCCCTTCCTCTCCTGGTCATCTTTAGGACATAAGTCAGCACTTAATTGAAAATGTGCTGCCAATGGTAGACCCACTGCCTTTGTAGTGTCATCAATCCCAAATCTCTTCAGCACCTTCCCAATGTACGCTCTTTGAGTGAGCTAAACTTTTCCAGCTTCCTTGTCCCTACAGATTTCCATCCTGAGAATTTTGCGAGCCTCACCTAACTCCTTCATCTCAAACTGCTTTGAGAGCTGCCTCTTCATTATATCAATCTCTGTCTGACTTGAAGCGGCAATCAACATATCATCAACATACAATAGGAGATAGATGAACTCACCAGTAGCCAATTTCTTGAAATATGCACAATGATCATACTGACTCCTTGTGTACTTCTGTCCCAACATAAACTGATCGAACTTTTTGTACCACTGTCTTGGCGACTGCTTCAAACCATAAAGTGACTTGTCCAATTTGCACACCAAGTCACTCTGAGCCCCATATCCAGGTGGTTGCTTCATATAGATCTCCTCCTGCAAATCTCTGTGCAAGAATGCAGTCTTCACATTAAGCTGCTCCAAAATCAGACCATACTGCGATACTAAGGCCAAGAGAACACAGATCGACAGATGCTTGACAACTGGGGAAAACACCTCGTCATAATCGATACCTTCATGCTGAGCAAATCCTTTCGCCACCAATCTTGCCTTGTAACGCACATCAGCAACACCATGAGATCCTTCTTTCTTTGCATACACCCATTTGCACCCAATTGCTTTTCTTCCTGGAGGTAACTTCACTAATCTCCGCGTAGCATTTTTATGAAGAGAAGACATCTCTTCATCCATCGCCTCCCTCCAAAAGTCTGCTTCAGAGCTCTCTACAGCCTCCTTGAAGTGACTAGGGACTTCAGCCTCAGATGCTGTAAGTGCAAATGCAATGTGGTCCCTCAACCAAGCTGGTTTTGGGACATTCTGCCTCCTGGTCCGGCTCCTGGCAATAGAATCCTGAACATGACTCTCTGCCTCAACTTTCTCCACCTCCTGATCATCAGCATCTGGTACCTCATCAGCAGTCTCATCATATACCTCATCAGGGATGAAGGGAACTGGTGGAACAAATGGAGTCACATCAAACTCCTTCTTCTGAACAGTAGTAGTGATTGGCTTGGAACTCTCCACCTGCTCTGAGTCCCGAGACTTCAGCAAACTCGCCTCATCAAAAGTAACATCTCTGCTAATGACAATCTTCCTCTCTGTCTGATCATACAGTTTGTAGCCCTTGACTCCACGCCCGAAGCCAATGAAGATCGCCCTCTTTGCTCATGGTTCCAACTTATCATTTCTCACATGATAATAAGATGGACACCCAAACACTTTCATGTGTGCATAATCTCTAGCAGTGTTAGAACCTAGTTAATTTGGATTAGGATCCCAACTCAAATATGGGGAGATTGTTGGAACCTTAGGTTTGATTTGAGTTAGGATCCACCTTTAGTATCTAAGTTTATATATCATAACTCAAATTGTATAACTTAGATTAAATATCTAATTAAGAAAGAAGGCTGAAAAAGAAATATATTAATAGTCAGAAAAGAATAAAATATATATATATAAATAATATACTAAGAAATATATATATATAAGAATAGGCTAATTTATATAAAAGAAAATAATATAAAAGAAAATAATATAAGGAAAAATAATATAAGAGAAATTAATAAAGAAAATATAAGTGAAATAAAATATTTCATATAGTTCGACATTTCGTTGAACGACGCTCGACAAACGTCGAACGGCGCTCGACAAACGTCGAACGACGCTCGACAAACGTCGAACGGCGATCGGCGAACAGGTTTATATAAGCAGCGCTCGACAAATTACAGCATTACAGCACCGCTCGACGAATGGCGAACACCGCTCGACGAATGGTGAACGCCGCTCGACGAATTCCAGCAGACTTTCAGAAACAGTAATTTTAATTATCTGGTCGACGAATGGAATGATGAGCTCGACGAAAGGAGAGCTCAGGTCCACGAAATTTAGGCAGAATTATCCTTCTTATTTAATATGCTGTCAGATTTTATTTAAAGCAATATTTCTTTATTATATTTTATATCTTGCTATATATATTATTGTTCTGACATTACAGCTTGCAATCATTTAATAATATAGCCGTTGGCAGAAGCATTAATTGTTATAGCCGTTGCAGCAAGCAAAAGAAGGAAAGAGGACAACAGCTTTTATACAACAACAGACTTTATACAGTAGAAGAAATGCAGCAGATTATTATATATAGCAGAATATATTCTGCTCTATCTTACAATAGATTATATATATAATATATTGCTGTACAGATTCAACATAAAAAAATACATTTTACATCTTCTGTACAGGAAAAAGAGAAGAAGAAGAAGAAGAAGAAGAGAAAAAGAAGAATATGGGCAAAAACAGAGAACAAATTTATTACTTTATCTTGTTCTGTTTTTGCTAAACTCTTTTCTTGCAGATCACATATATCCTGAGACACCAATCACAACCATTTGCTCAGGATCATCTCTGCTTAGGAAGAAAGGAGTGTTTGTACAATCAAGAGAAGATGACTCCAGAACTATCATCAACTTACATCAGACAGGGGGAGCTCTTCAACATCTTCATCAAGATCCATTCAACTTCAAATCAGGATCTTCAAGAGTCTTCTCATACAGAGAAGAACAACAAATCTTTTTGTTTTTATTTTTATTCCTTTCCACCTCTTGTACAGGGTTATAACTCCCTTCAAAAGTTAACTCCCGGTGACAGGGCACCTTAGCAAAAACTTGCATCTTGGTTAGAGCACCTTATCAACAGCTCACCTGGTGTGTGGACACCTTATCAAAATCACCTTGGTGTGAGGGCACCTTATCAAAAACTCATAGTGGATTCCTATCGGTGGGTAGAAGAGTAGACGTACCCAGTTTAGGAGAACTACTATATTTCTCTATGTCATCTGTGGATTGCTTGTTTTATGTTTTTATTTCCTGTGCTGTGTTATTTATATGCACTCTAACTGTTTGATTTTATTGCTCATACAGAAATCAGCAAACTCACTTATATATATATATATATCACTTACTTTGAAAGTAAAAATTAAGCAAGATCTTTTAATAAGATAAATAAGAACTAAACCTCCACTTTCAAGCAGGATGCCCCGACCACATCTCCTTTGGTGTCTTCTTTCCAATAGCTTCAGAAGGCAGACGGTTCACCAAATGGCAAGTATACTCAAGAGCTTCAGCCCAGAAAATCCTGTCTAACCCAGCATTAGACAACATACATCGAACTTTTTCCACCAAAGTCCGATTCATTCGCTCTGCCACCCCGTTTTGTTGCGGTGTCTCCCTGCAGTGAAGTGATGTTCTATACCTGATCTCTGGCACTCTTGCAAGAACGCATTCGATGTGTATTCGCCTCCAGTGTCTGATCTGATACATCGAATCCTTTTGCCAGTCTGAGTCTCAATTCACTTCTTCCAAGTCACAAATATCTCCAGAACTTCGCTCTTATGCTTCATGGTGTACACCCAAACATATCTGGAATAATCATCAATAAAGGAGACAAAATATCGTCGCCCGCTGAAAGATGTCGTCTTTGTCGGGCCCCAAACATCCGTGTGAACATATTCTAAAATACCTTTCGTACTGTGGACGGCAGTCCCAAAAGATACTCGTGTTTTCTTGCCAAGCACGCAATGCTCACAAAAATCCAATTTGCAGCTTCTTGCTCCCTTAATCAATCCTTGCCTTGATAAAGCCTGGAGGGAAGCCTCTCCAGCATGAGCCAGTCTCATATGCTATAAAGTAGTGGCATCCAAAGAATCATCAGCAACGGCCACAGTCACAGTAACTGTACTCCCCTGAAGATAGTATAGGTTGTGGTGACGAACTCCTCTCATGACAACCAAAGCTTCGCGACTAATCTTCAGAACTCCTGTCTCGATCACTACCTTGTAGCCCTTGACTTTTAAAGCCCCAACAGACAGCAAATTCTTCCTGATATCCGGAACATGTCTGACCTTGGTCAACTCCCTCACTGCACCGTCATGCATCCGAACACGAATACTCCCAACACCAATAATGCGACAAGCCTGATCGTTGCCCATTGTAACAACACCAGTATCCAAAGACTTGTAAGCACAAAACCACTCCCGATTGGGACAAATGTGATATGTAGCACCCGTGTCCATAATCCAACACGAATCATCAGTAAATAAGCACTGAGGAGTAACATAAAGAGAAACATCAGACTCACCACCACTAGTAATCTCCTGAGTAATATGGGTCTTCGCCTCTGAGGAACCTCCCTTATTTTTCTCTTTTAACTTGGGGCAATCCTTCTTCCAGTGACCCGTATCCAAACAAAATGAGCATTGATTGCACCCAAGACTGCGACCACGTGACTTGCCACGCTTCTGAGTATCGTTACCACTCTTCTTGTGCCAACTCTTCTTTTTCTCAGATCTGCCCCGATGAGACACAAGTGCTTCAGCCGACTCCGCCATCGATGACTCTTTATCCCTTCGACGGAACTCGTGATTCAACAACGCCGTAGACACCTCACTGTACTTTAAGACATCCTTCTCATGAATGAGTGACATAGTGAAGTTCTCATACTCATCTGGAAGCGAATTCAATAGAAGGAGTGCCTTGTCTTCATCGCCAACATCCTCGTCCAAATTTAACAGATCTGCCAAAAGTTTCGAAAACTCATTCAAATGCTCATCAATCGAAACTCCACGTCTCATCTGAAACCGATACAATCGACGCTTCATGTGGAGACGATTCTTCACGCTCTTCGTGAGATATTTATTTTCCAGCGTCCTCCAAAGGTTTCCCTCAGAAGTCTCCAACATAACCCCCTATTTGATCTCCTGAGTCAGGCAATTTCTGATCAACCCGCAAGCACTTCGATTCATCTTCAACCAAACTTTTTCTGTCATCCCATCAGGACATTCGTCACCATCAAGAACGTCCTCCAAATTTAGAGAACATAACACATCCATCACCTCGCATCGCCACATGCCAAAATTACATTTCCCGTCGAACTTGGTAACATCAATTTTGACTGGATGTGAACTCGTATGATGGACCGTTGTTTCCACTGCCCCGGAAGATGAAGAAGCCGCACCGGAGTCTCCCATTTTTATTTTTTCAATTGATCCCAAAACAAACAAAAAAATAGAAAACCCCAAAAATTATCTCTTCACCGCCTCCAATCAAGAGAAAAAATTACCTCTCCACTACGAATAAGGAGCACGTCCAAAATAATCTGAGTGTTGCCTCTTCGAAAAACAAACAGCCCTTCTTCAAATCAATGACGACCGAACAACTGCTCCAGATCGGCGGCGTTTTCAACGATGGCAGCCAGAGAATCCGGAAAAAAACTCCAATTTTTTTTTCACACCTTCTGTACCGCCGAAGGAGAGAACACCAAAACAAAACTTTTTTTCACTGCCCTTTGTGCCTGGAGGGAGCGCCAAAACCAAAATTCTCTTTTAAATTCACTCGGGGCTTGTGCTAATAGGAAAGACTAAAGAGAACTTTAAAAAAAAAATAAAAATCCTTTTTTTTTATTTCCTAAGATGCGCCTGTGCTTGTTCTAGAGAAGGAAACCGAGAAAATTAAAATAAAAAAAACTTTCTTTTTGCTCTCCCCGCCTCCTCGGTCTTTGCGCCGCCTGAGCCGTGAGGGAAAGAAAAAAACGCCACTTCTAATTTCTCCGTCGTGATCGCCGCCGTTGCAAAGGGAGAAGAAAAAAATGTTGGCGCCGCACTCCTCCAAGAAAAGAACGCTATCCTTTTATTTTTATTTTTCCTGCTCAACGATGCACACCTCCACAAACAGGAACCCTGCTAGCGCCTCCTACGACCAGATCTGCGAGGGTTGGCTCCGAACGGCCCTCTGAAACCAGCGCCGCCTCCAACCTCCTTGTTGGATCTGCTTGTGAACACCGGCCGCCTCAAACAAAATCGCTCCGCAACCTGCCTCTGATACCACTTGTTGTGCGAAACGATGCGAAAACAAAATCACACAACCACAACCAATTGAACACGATGCGATTTACGTGGTTCGGCGAGGAGCGCCTACGTCCACGGGGAGGGGCTATTCACTATCACCGGTGGGGGAGAAAACGAAAAAGGGGCTAATACAATATTACAACTCCACACAAATAAGAACGCTAACCCCTTCTATTTATAGGGGAAATTAGGGCAACCCAAAAAGACAAAAAAATACCCCTCAAACAACAAATACCAAAACGCCCCTCAAACCAACAGACATTTAGCTCTCAGTCTAGCATTTCAAAATCTCTTCACTTACATAAAAAAGTTAATTTAAACGTATGCATATTTTTTCAATCAGCTGCAATAATTAATCTATAATTTAGCTAAAACATAAGAAAATCAATTTACTCAAGAAATATGAACTACCTTCACAGGTGTCTACCATCTATCTATTCAAAACTGAAATAGGAAGGTGGGAGAAGGTCAGGTAGACTCGAGAATGCCGAGATTGAGGGATGGGAGACTGCTGGAGAAATCAGGACTGATGGAGGAGGAGTCGGGAATGCGGTTGGTGGTCGGCCGGATGTGGTGGTAGGCTCTAATGGCCGGAAACTCTGAAAATTCATATACTTTTTGTAACTGCCTCTGTTATTGATCTAGTGAAAACAAACTGCTGTTGCCCGTGGACGTAGCCAATCTTAGGGCGAACCACATAAATCTGTGTCTCTAGTGTTTTCATTTTCTGTTTGTTTGACCGCTCTACTCTCATTTTCGCAACAAGAGTGAAACAATTAACTGCCTCTTTATTACTTTTGTTCCACCATTTTGGAACCAGAACCGACCCATATATTAAAAATCTAGAACCATATCCGCACCAAAAGGTTCTGTTTGGCTCTCGGTTCTACCCGACGACAAAAATCTTATTTTGCTAAATTTTGTTACAAAAATCTTATTTTTCTTATACGTTGCATATGCTCAGCAATAAAATTATAGAATATTGTTATAAACATAAATTTTTGTTGCATTATATACTTTTAATCTAATAAGATTATCTTATTTTTACTTATTAATATTTATGAAACAATTATTAGGCATGCGGTTCTCAATTCGGTTCTCGGGTACCCAACCGTAAGACCGAGAACCGACCCGAAAGATGGGTTCTTGCCTTTTACAGAATTATACCCGAACCGAGAATCATTAGAACCGTTTTGAATTGATCGCTTCGGTTCGATTTGGGATCAGATCTCGGTTCTCCGATATATTTTGCACACCCTGCCAAGAAGCAGGAAATTACATTACAATTCTCACCTCAAAATTCTTCAAGGTTTTCACCTAAATTTATGCATAAAACTTCTGATCCCTATTCAACAAATTCTACTAAAAGATCCTCAAATTGGAGAACAGGAAGGAAAAAAGAAATATGCATCCAGGTCACAAATGTTTGCTCCAGGTCACAAATGTTTGCTCCAGGTCACAAATGTGCTTCACAAAAACAAATCGACATTTTAAAAGTGTAAGGAGAAGCTGGCTTAGATGATAAAGAAGCGGAACTAGCGGAGATACAGAGAGACAATGCGACATCAAATGAGGCAACCCTCATTGTTCCACTGGTCTCTATGAATACTATGTTGAAATTGAAGTTAGCTACCGCCCGCGGTATTGCTACCGCCAGGTGGTAGCCTGGTTCCGGAAGGTCCCCCCTTATCCTATGAATAGGGGTCCATACCCCTGTCGGTTGTACAGAGCAACAAATCAGGAGGCAAGGTTGCGGTAATTAGAAATTCATGGTTAACAGTGCGAGCTCAGAGACTAACGGCAGCGGCAACTCTTATCGCCAGCGGTAGCGGTTAGGCGGCTAGCGAGCAACGGTCACTACGGTGAAGTCTGCGAGAAGCACTTGACGATCAGGCGACTAACGTGCAGCGGTAAGACTTACCGCCGACGGCAACGGTTTAGCAACTAGGTCCTGGATTCTGTCTCTTGTCGGTTCCAGCAGTTCAACGGGTGATTAAGGAGCGACCTCTGCGGCTAGGAGGGAGTCCGGATGATCACTGTTGTTCTACTGGGTTATTTTGTTTCCAGTCTTTGTCCAATACGATGCGAAATCATATCCCGCGATTGTATACCTCGCCATTGTACGTGAAGTTCATTTAATACAAGTTTTTACTATTTTTTTATTTCCATTTCTAGTGATTTATTTCTTGGCTGGTTGAGTATTCTCAGGACCTCGAAATTTCTTACATACTATGTCTACAATCATCAGACTACGAGAATAACAACTTCACATAGGGTAAGAACCGCGCACATTTTAATCAATACTAGCAGCGCGTATAACTTCTTAGATAAGAAGATTGCAAAGGTATTGTGGTGTCATTTGGAGGCCATTCCATAATTTGCGTTTACAATTACGACGAAAAGCTAGATTGCTCATAGTACGACTATTTGTAAGAATTTCTCCTGGAAGATGCAAGGTGTTGACTTCAAGCTAGATATGCTTCTCCTTCTGTTGGGAGGTTGTGATAAGGTTTTATGCATTTAGCGGTTGATTACAATAGCCATTGTATAGGATTACTGAACTTGAATTCCAAATACAGGGTGAGCAAATTTGGTTAGAAGGATGTAAAGTTATGGTTAGAGGACTTTTATCAAAAAGAAAATGAAAATTTTAGACATGAAAACAACACAAGTGTCAGATATGCATGTTTGTTGGGTCAGCCAACACAGTGAACAGAACAATATGTTTTGGACTTTCACAGTAGAACTACAACATCAGTGTTGGGGTTTGGTTCTCATCAGATGTGGAGAAAATCATCAGCCTCATGCGTGACGAGTTCGTTACGTGCTGTAATTATTTTTCCTCTCCTCATGACTCATGCGAATAGCTGCGAGTCAATTTCGCCGGCTGCGCATTCCTCCGCCTCTGACAAAAAGAAGAATAAAATAATATTATATATATATCATAAGTCAAAATGCTATTACAATAGCCTCATAGCCTTTTGACAAATGATACCATGTGAGAAGAAAGAGAGAGAGAGAGAGAGAGAGAGAGAGAGAGAGAGAGAAGGGTGGCGAGGAAGAAAACTCTGGCAATGAACCACAACTATAAATGAAGCTTGACAACCTGCATCAGAGACATAATTTTTTCTTCGCAGCAACGAGCAACTAGCAGAGTGCCAGATAGAAGGAGTGCAGATCCGAGAGCTCTCCATATTTCGAGGAGGTTGCGGTGTGCGTGAAGGAGGAGCGTCGAGTTTGCGGCATCCGTGGAGAAGTGCCGCTGACGCTAAAGTTATTGCTGACGGCCGTTGTCGGACGCGAGAAGGAGGACCGTGAACGACTTTATTCGGGTCATGGGCAGCTTCGCTATAAACACCTTTTTGGAGATGCGCAAAATACATCGGAGAAGATTGTGTTGATCTGTCTCGATAATTATTGTGGTAACTTGTATTTATTTATTTGTGTAGCGAAGTGAATGAGATCTTTTGTGGATCGAGGAGGGAAAGTCTGTATTTTTTTGCGTGTTTTATACACGTTTTAGTGGTGGCTTTCCGGGCTGGGCTCCGATCGTCCTGTGGTTTTCACCATTTTTGGTTTCCACGTTAAAATCTATCGTGCACTATTTTATTTTTGCTTGCTTGTGTATTTGCATATCCGCTAAAACGATAGCGCATGTGCTCTCGCTAAATAAATTTGCAGGTGCTCAGGTTGGGTTTGCGCGCTCTCAAACCCCACAAGTGGTATCAGAGCTATGTTCATTGTTAGAGCAGTTATCGGGCTGACCTATCTGAAATTCGAGACGAGTCGATCAGATATTTCAGGTTAGTGATCGGGTGAAGTAGGTGACAATCTTTGGTCCGCTCCCTATTCTCTTTGATTCCTTTCTTTGAAATAGTCGGCTCAAAGAACTGAGGTCAGTCCGATCAGTAACAGAGCACGATGAAGTCTACTTCAGGTTCAGGCTCCGAGCAAATTGTGAAATTGAACGGCGCGAACTACCACCAGTGACATTTACTGATGGAGGATCTCATCTATGTGAAGGGGCGACATGCTCCCAGATTTGAGGAGATGCCCAAAGACATGGATCCGAACAAGTGGAAACTGGAGCACCGTAAACTATGTTTATTCATTAGACGGTTCGTGGAGCCGAACGTCTACAACCACGCCGCGAGCATCGTCGACGCAAAAATTCTCTGGAAGACGTTGTATGCCAAGAGTACTGACATCAATAAATTATATCCACTAAAGAAGCTGGGGGAGTTCAGATACAGAGAGGGATCCCCCATCCTGGATCATGTGAACGAGTTCCAAGGCATTATTGATCGCCTCACTGCTATGAAGGTGACATTCGAGGATGAATTCAATGCATTGTGGATGTTGAAGTCTCTTCCAGACTCTTAGGAGATGGTCAGAGTTTCTCTGATCAACTCTTCTCCCGGTGGCATCACCACTATGGAGATCGCAAAAAGTGGCATCTTAAATGAGGAGATCCGAAGAAAATCGTAAGGGATATCAGGCTCTTCTTCACGAGCTGATGCCCTTTACACTGAGCCCAGGGGAAGAGGAAGGAGCAAGAGTAGAGGAAGGAAGAGCGAGAAAAGCCAAAGTAGGGGGAAGTCGAGATCCCGTTACCAAAATGTGGAGTGTCATTACTGCCACAAGAAATGTCATATTCAGAAGTTTTGCTACACTCTGAAGAATGACCAGAAGAGGGCGAGTCAGCTATTGAGAAAACAGACACTCACACCACAACAACTGCTTCTACAAAAGAGGATGATGCTATCATTGTTGGCGATGATGTCACTGCGGCACTCTCGTGCGATGAGAAGAGATGGATTGTGGACTTAGGCGCCTTTGCACATGTCTCCCACAATAGAGAGTTATTTGCCACCTACACCACTCATGACTGTGGAGTGCTTTGGATGGGCAATGGCGATACGTCGAAAGTCATTGGGTGGGGAGACATGCACCTAAAAACGAGCACGGGAGGATTGCTGATTCCGAGGGATATGCGGCACGTACCTGACATCCACTTCAACCTGGTTTCGGTTGGAAAACTAGGTGATGAGGGACACTTCAATGTCTTTGGTGGAGACTCCTGGAAACTGATTAGAGGATCGCTTGCAGTAGCCAGAGGTTGGAGAGATACTGGCTTATACTACATGGAGGGAAGGCCTGGAGCTGCTCAGGTTAATACTGTTAAGGATGGAGCATCCACTTCCTTATGGCATAGGAGATTATGTCACATCAGCCAGAAGGGACTTGAATGTCTCTCCAAGAAGAAGATGATCACTGATTTATCTAAGGATCAGTTGGAGAGATGCGATCACTGTATGGCTGAGAAGCAGAATCGTGTTTCATTCCAGAGCCAGGGTTCCACCGGGAGATCCGAGCCACTAGAGCTCGTACATACTGATGTCTGCGGGCCACTAAAGGTCCAGATGAGAGGAGGAGCGTCCTACTTTGTGACGTTCATTGATGATTTTTTGAGGAAGCTCTGGGTCTATGCTATTAAGACAAAAGATGAATCCCTCGACATTTTTTGGAGTTTCCACGCTGAGGTGGAAAGACAAACTGGGAGGAAGCTAAAGTGCATTAGGTCTGATAACGGGGGAGAATATATTGGTACATTTGATGAGTATTGTAGAGAGCATGGGATCAGACATGAAAAAATTCTGCCCAAGACACCGCAGATGAATGCCGTAGCAAAAATAATGAACAGGATGCTGATGGAGAGAGTGAGGTGCATGCTATCTGAGTCAAAGCTACCTAGCATGTTTTGGGGTGAGGCTTTATATACAACTGCACACGTCATCAACCTATCTACTAATTCTACATTACAGGAGGATGTTCTTGATAGAGTCTGGTACGAGAATGACCCTTCATACAGTCACTTGAGGGTCTTTGGTTGTAGAGCATTTGTGAACGTCCCTCATGATGAAAGATCGAAGTTGGATTCCAAGACCCGACAATGCATATTTTTGGGATATGGGCGAAGCAATGAGTTTGGCTACATGTTCTTTGATCCAATTGAGAAGAAGCTTGTACGCAGTCATGACACCATATTTTATGAGGATCAAATTATAGTTGATCCTGAAAAGATTGAGAAGACTGACTCTCGCACTGATGAAGAGTCTCCTATGATTAGAGATCATAACACCAATGAGGCTGCAGAGCCTGAGCCGATACAGGGCACTGAGCCACCTCTAGATCACGAGGACACTACTGACGACGAACCTGCAGAGGGCATCACTGATGGTGTGCCTATACCAGCAGTTGAGCTCACTCCACGAAGGTCTGATAGAGTCAGACACCCATCTTCGAGATACTCCACTACCGAGTATATTTTGCTGAATGATGCGGGGGAGCCTGAGTGCTTTGATGAGGCAATGCAGAGCTCAGAGAAGAGAGAATGGATGCAATCTCTGCGGGAAAACCATACTTATGACTTGGTGAGATTGCCTAAGGGCAAGAAGGCTTTGAAGAATCGGTGGATTTTCAGAGTAAAGTAAGGAGACCCCTTGACACCACTCAGATACAAGGCAAGATTAGTGGTGAAGGGTTTCCGTCAAAAACAGGGAGTTGATTTTGATGAGATCTTCTCTCCTGTTGTGACGATGTCGTATATCCGGCTTGTTCTTAGCCTTGTTGCGAGGCTAGACCTAGAGATTGAGCAAATGGATGTCAAGACCGCCTTTCTGCATGACGATCTTGATGAAGAGTTATATATGGAGCAGCCTGAAGGTTTCGGGGTGAAAGGGAAGGAGAGCTTTGTCTGTCGCCTGATGAAGAGTTTGTATGGCCTGAAGCAGGCCCCGCAACAGTGGTATAAAAAGTTTGATACTTTTATGGGGAAGATCGACTTCAGACGGACCACCCTTGATCACTATGTGTTTGTGAAGCAATATGCTCCAGATGATTTCATCATCTTGCTCCTGTATGTAGATGACATGTTGATAGTCGGGAGGAGCACTGCGCACATTGCTGAGCTGAAGCGGCAGTTGAGCTCCACCTTTGCGATGAAGGACTTGGGAGCGGCGAAAACCATCCTAGGGATGCATATTCGGCGAGATAGAGACTCCAAGTTACTTTGGCTATCTCAGGAGAGATATATCAGGAAGGTGCTACAGAGATTCAGTATGGATCAGGCGAAGAAAGTGAGCACGCTGCTTGCGACTCACTTTAGGCTTACTGTTGACCAGTGTCCGAGCACACCTGAGGAGAAAGAGGAGATGCACAAGGTTCCATATGCTTCTGCAGTTGACAGTCTCATATACGATATGGTGTGCACATGCCTAGATATAGCGCGCGACGTTGGCACGATTAGCAGATTTTTCTCCAATCCTGGGAGAGAACATTGAAACGCAGTGAAGTGAATTTTGAGGTACCTGCAGGGGACGTCAAATTTGTCATTGAGGTTTGGAGACAGTGAGCCAGAGCTATTGGGCTACACTAATGCTGATATGGATGGAGATTAGGACTCCAGAAGATCAACCTATGGGTACCTGATTTTATTTGCAGGGGGAGCTGTGTCGTGGCAGTCAAGGCTGCAGAAGTGCGTTGCACTATCAACTACGAAAGCCGAATTTATTGCAGTTACTGAGGCAGGAAAAGAACTTCTTTGGATGAAGCGTTTCATCAAAGAGCTGAGTTTCACTCCTCAGGAGCGCTACACACTCCTATGCGACAGTCAGAGTGCAATTCATTTGGGGAAGAACCCCACCTTTCACTCGAGGTCCAAGCACATTGATACGCGATATCATTGGATATGCGACATTCTGGAGCAGAAGGAGCCGGACTTGCAGAAAGTGCACACTGATGACAACGGAGCGGACATGCTCACGAATCCAGTGCAGAGGGGAAAATTTGAACATTGTTTGAAGATCGCCGGGATGGCGGTTTCCTCCTCATCGATGTGAAGAGGGAGATCTGTCGGGATGTGGTTCCCATACGATGCGGAGAAAACCACCAGGCTCGTGCGTGACGAGTTTGTGGCGTGCTGAAATTATTTTTCCTCTCCTCGTGACTCACGTGAATAGTCGCGAGTCAATTTCGCCGGCTGCGCATTCCTCCGCCTCTCACAAAAAGAAGAATAAAATAATATTATATATATATCATAAATCAAAAGGCTATTACAATAGCCTCATAGCCTTTTGACAAATGTTACCTTGTCAGAAGAGAGAGAGAGAGAGAGAGAGAGAGAGAGAGAGAGAGAGAGAGAGAGAGAGAGAGAGAGAGAGGGAGAAGGGTGGCGAGGAAGAAAACTCTGGCAAGGAACCGCAGCTATAAATAAATCTTGACAACCTGCATCAGAGACAGAATATTTTCTTCGCATCAATGAGCAACAAGCAGAGTGCCAGATAGAAGGAGTGCAGATCCGAGAGGCGAGAGTTCTCCATATTTCGTGGAGGTTGCGGTGTGAGTGAAGGAGGAGTGTCGGGCTTGCGACATCCGTGGAGAAGTGTCGCTGACGCTAAAGTTGTTGCTGACGGCCGTTGTCGGCCGCGAGAAGGAGGACCGTGAACGACTCTGTTCGGGTCAAGGGTAGCTTCACTATAGACACCTAGTTGGAGACGCGCAAGTTACGCGCAAAATACATCGGAGAAGATTGTGTTGATCTGCCACGATAATTATTGTGGTAACTTGTATTTATTTATTTGTGTAGCGAAGTGGAGGAGATCCTTTGTGAATCGAGGAGGAAAAACCTGTAGTTTTTTTGCGTGTTTTATACACGTTTTAGTGGTGGCTTTCCGGGTTGGACTCTGATCGTCCCGTCGTTTTCACCATTTTTAGTTTCCACGTTAAAATCTCTCGTGCACTATTTTATTTTTTCACGAAGGTGCTCTCGCTAAATTAATTTGCAGGTGCTCATATCGGATTTGCGCGCCCTCAAACCCAACAATCAGTTCCAATTAGCTGCCCATGATACATTTCTAAGTTTACACACCCTCTTAGAGGAGTTTACAATGCTTTTTTCTACTCTAATTGGGCTACCACCCAATAAGGGATATGAACATAAAATACACTACAAGAAGCTACCTTCAAAAAAGTTACTGTTCGACCATACAGAAGAATGAAATTGAGAAGTTAATTGAAGAAATATTAGCTTCAGACACAGTTCAAGCTGCTATAAGCCTTTACTCCTCACACACTGTGTCAGTAGAAAAAAGATGGCTCATGGAGACTCTGTAATAATTACAAAGCTCTCAACAAAGTTACCATCCCACACAAATTTCTTATTCCAGTCGTAGGGACTGTTAGATGAATTATATGGTGTAAATTGTTTTCTAAACTTGATTTATCCTCGAGATAAACAGGTGAAGGAGTGAAGCACGAGTGATGAAGACGTCGGCAAGACTGCTTTAAGCTCTCATTAATGTCAATATGAATTCCTGGTTTTGCCCATTGGGCTAATTAACCAGTGCACCATCAACATTTCAGAATTTGTTGAACTACGTTTTCGGGTCATATCTCAAGAAGCTTATCAGTGTTTTTTTTATGGGCACGCCCACTGTTATGGGGTTGCTTTTATTTTGTCTTGATATGCTTTTATCCTGTCTTAAAGTCGTGTTCCTACATGATGTGGTTATATATGTTGTGTCTTTATGCGGTGTCCTGTTTAGTCGCATGCTCAAATCTGTCAATTATTTATATTAAAGTTTGTTGTAAGTCCTATTTAAAGGACACTAGGGGTCTTGTATGATTAAGCAATGAAGGAAACTATATTTCTCGTCTTTGAATGAGATTTTGGATGTATTCTCTCTCTCTAGCACGCCCCGCTTAGGCAGCCGCGGTCAAGACTCCATAGTATCTCCGCCACCGTCATCTTCACCTCTGGCCACACTTCCGGCAACCTCCGAGTAGGCCCATAACAATATTCTTCGATGCGATCTCTTGCTAAAGAGTTTACTATTATTGTAGATCAATCAAGAAAATACAAGGAAAGACAAACATCAAAATTTTTCTAAGGATCTCGCTTGACCCTAAATAAAGAATGAAGAGTAATCTCTGCTTAGGATCTGGCTCGACCCTAAATTTGTCTACATCTTATGTTCCCTTATCACTACTTATACTAACGCACTTGCGGATTATGACGACTTAAATGAACTTATCTATCGGGATAAATATTCGCATATGCCCAACTCCCAATCTCCAGTTCCCTCTCCTTCCTATGTTTTTCAACCTAGGCTCCGTTTGGCACGACGTTTTTGCTCCGGTGAGTTTGGACAAAAATATCATCGCCATAGAATGTATGTTTGACATGACAACGGTTATGACCGCGACCAAGAAAAGAAATCTAGTTTTGAACATAAAAGGCAATGAAGTTCCTTAGGTGAGATCAGACGTTTACAAACGATAGTTCATAACCACCGCGCTCGTGTTCGCGACCGCTACCTCCGTGCCAAACAACGCTCTAGACTCCATATTATTTTATGCTTGTTGCAAGCCGGTTTTGAGAAGTCTGGTGACTTGTCCACAGTCTTGTAGACTTTGATCCACTGTCTCCACCAAACAAGAATTCAAAAGATAAGGAATATGAATGTTGGACTTTTAGCCCTCTCCTATTTTCAATGTCAGGCAATGCAATATTAGTATTAAATGTTTTGTAACCTGCTGTATAAAGCCGTAGTTATGGAAAGAATGTGCGAGCATTCTCCTCATTCTGTAAGCCCGATGAAGGTGGAGAATCCCCTGTTTGAAGCAATGTAATCTTTATTGAAGCTCTTGTTGGGCTAGAGAGCACGCAAGCCCGACCAGAACACCTGCAAATTAGTTCGAGCAAGTATCTGCACGTCCGCTTAGCGGTATGCCGATACACAACCAAAACACAGCACAAAATAACAGTAATAAAAGGTGACACACAGATATAACGTGGAAACCCAATAGGGTAAAAACCACGGGACGATCGGAGTCCAACCCGGAAAGCCGCCACTAAAAAAGTGTAAAACAGATAGGCAATTACAAGGCTTTCCCTCCTCGATCCACACAGGATCTTCACCAACTTCGCACCACACAAGAATACACAATAAACAGTAGCAAGAAAATTGCAAGTTACCGATAGTGGCCGACGAGACGGATTACACAAATCCTCTCCAAGATGCCTCTTCGAATACTTGCCAAAGTCTGCTCCAGATCCAATCCGTGTATGCGAAGTATTCCTCGTCAACGTCGCAGAGACGTCCGAAAGCTCTTCCCAAATCAAGACGCTTGCCACAAAGGCCTCTCTAAGAACTCTTTCAATGCTTGAGATAGGAGATGAGTGGATGCCTTACCCCTCCTCCTTCATGCCTATTTATAGGCCAAAACCAAGGGGTAGATGGTGGTAGATGGCATGTGGAGGAAGCTTCCTTGAAGCTTCCATGAAGCTTTCATGAAGCTTCCCTCGGTCAAAGAACACATGTCAAATAATATGAAGCTTCCTTTGGCCACCTTCCTAGAAGCTTCCTTTAAGAGCACATGTTGACTTTCCCTCTTTCTAGGAAGCTTCCTTCAAGTCAAAGACGGCTAGCCTCTTTTCACACTTAGGAGAAAATACCTCATCAAATCTCCCCCTTTTCGACTAAGTGAAAAAAATGTGTCCTTCTAATAATCTTCATTTGGTAAGACCTTCATGTCTCCTCCATATGTCGATAGATCCAGCGCCACCAAGTTCGAGTTAGTAAAACTCGAATCCACAGTTTTCTCCACAAAGGACGGGAACTGCACCCAGCAATTTATCCCCTTTCACATCAAGGCGGAAGAAACCGCCATCCCGGCGATCCTAACGCAATGCTCGAACTTCCCCCTTGGCACGGACTTGGTCAGCATGTCTGCCCCATTTTCATCAGTGTGCACCTTCTGAAGATCAAGCTCCTTCTGCTCCAGGACATCTCGTATCCAATGATACCGAGTGTCGATGTGCTTCGACCTCGAGTGAAACGTGGGGTTCTTCCCCAGGTGAATAGCGCTCTGACTGTCACACAGGAGTGTGTATCGGTCCTGAGTGAAACCAAGCTCTTTGATGAACCTCTTCATCCAAAGCAGCTCCTTCCCGGCCTCAGTGACCGCAATGAACTCCGCCTCCGTGGTAGACAGTGCAACGCACTTCTGCAGTCTCGAAGCCCACGAGACAGCTCCCCCTGCAAACAGAATCATGTACCCGGACGTCGACCTCCTGGAATCTACATCTCCAGCCATGTCGGCATCAGTGTAGCCCAACAGCTCTGGCTCACTGTCTCCAAATCTCAGTGTCAAATCAGACGTCCCCTGCAGGTATCTCAGTATCCACTTCACTGCGCTCCAATGCTCTCTCCCAGGATTGGAGAGAAATCTACTAACGGTCCCAACCGCATGCGCAATGTCTGGACGGGTACACACCATCGCATACATGAGGCTCCCAACTGCAGATGCATATGGAACCTTCTGCATAGCCTCGATCTCCTCGGGTGTGCTGGGGCACTGATCAGCGGTAAGCCTGAAGTGAGCTGCAAGAGGCACGCTCACCTTCTTCGCCTGATCCATATCAAATCTCTGTAGCACTTTGCGGATGTACCGCTCCTGTGACAACCAAAGCAATCTGGCTCCCCTGTCTCTGCGAATGTGCATCCCCAAAATAGTCTTCGCAGCACCCAGATCCTTCATCTCAAAGGTGGAACTCAACTGCTGCTTCAACTCAGCAATGCGCGCAGTGTTCCTCCCGACGATCAGCATATCGTCCACGTACAACAATAGGATAATGAAATCCTCTGGAGCGTACTGCTTGATGAACACGCAGTGGTCAAGGGTGGTCCTCCTGAAGTCGATCTCCCCCATGAAAGAATCAAACTTCTTATACCATTGCCGCGGGGCCTGCTTCAGGCCATATAAACTCTTCTGCAAGCGGCACACCAGACCTTCCTTTCCCTTGACACCAAAGCCCTCAGGCTGCTCCATGTAAAGCTCCTCGTCAAGATCGCCATGCAGAAAGGCGGTCTTGACGTCCATCTGCTCTATCTCCAAGTCAAGCCTCGCAGCGAGGCCAAGTACCACACGAACAGACGACATCTTCACCACTGGTGAGAAGATCTCATCAAAGTCAACGCCCTGTCGCTGTCCAAAACCTTTCACCACCAGCCTGGCCTTGTATCTGGGAGGTGTGGAGGAATCTCCCTGCTTCACCCTGAAAATCCACCGATTCTTCAAGGCCTTCTTGCCCTTAGGCAATCTCACCAGGTCATATGTGTGATTCTTCTGCAGTGACTGCATCTCATCCTGCATAGCAGCCATCCACTGACGCTTCTCGATACTCTCCACAGCCTCGCCATAGCTCTCAGGCTCCCCCGCATCAGTCAATAGTATGAACTCTGATGCAGAATATCTAGCGGACGGGTGCCTGGCACGATCTGATCTCCGCAAGGCAGGCTCAGGGGCCGGTGCAGGCACATCATCAACAATGTCCTCAGCGACTCCTGGTTCACCATCAGTGGTGATATCATGATCTGGAAGGGTATCAGTACCCTGTGCTGGCTCAGGCTCAGTAGCCTCCTCAGTATCGTCATCTCCAATCATAGGTGACTCTGCAGCAGTGCGAGAGTCAACCTCAGACTCAACAGTCTCCTCGGGATCACCAACAGTCTGATCCTCACAGAAAACAGCATCACGGCTACGTACAAGCTTCTTCTCAACTGGATCAAAGAACCTGTACCCAAACTCTCCACTGTAGCCGTACCCCAAGAAAATACACTGTCGGGTCTTCGAATCCAACTTGGATCTCTCGTCCCTGGGGACGTGCACAAAGGCTTTGCAGCCAAATACCCGCAAGTGACTATATGAGGGGTCCTTCCCGTACCAGACCCTATCTGGGACATCCTCCTGCAAAGCTGAACTCGGCGAGAGGTTGATGACATGCGCTGCAGTAAGAAGAGCCTCGCCCCAAAACATCCCTGACAGCTTCGACTCAGATAGCATGCATCGAATCCTCTCCATCAGTGTCCTGTTCATCCTCTCAGCTACGCCATTCAGCTGCGGCATCTTCGGTGGGGTCTTTTCATGTCTAATGTCATGGTCCCTGCAGTACTCGTCAAACGGACCAATGTACTCTCCCCCGTTATCGGACCTGATGCATCTCAATCTCCTCCCAGACTGTCTCTCCACCTCAGCGTGGAATCTCCTGAAGGTATCGAGGACCTGATCTTTGGTCTTGATAGCATAGACCCAAAGCTTCCTCGAATGGTCGTCAATGAAAGTGACGAAGTAAGATGCTCCACCTCTAGTTTGGACCTTCAGTGGTCCGCAAACATCAGTATGAACTAGCTCCAAAGGCTCAGATCTCCTGGTGGACGTGTGGCTGTGAAATGATATCCTATTCTGTTTCCCAGCCATGCAGTGGTCGCACCTCTCTAAGTGATCCCCAGAAATATCACAAATCAGCTTTTTCTTCGCCAGGCATCCTAAACCCTTCTGGCTAATGTGTGCCAGCCTCCTGTGCCATAAGGAAGTGGATGCCTCATCCCTGACGGAGTTGGCCTGAGCAGCTTCAGGCCTCCCCTCCATGTAGTATAGTCCAGAATCTCTATAGCCTCTGGCCATCACAAGCGATCCCCTGATCAGCTTCCAGAAGTCTCATCCAAAGACACTCAGGTGTCCTTCGTCTCCAAGTCTTCCAACAGATATCAGATTGAAGCGAATATCTGGCACATGCCGCACATCCCTAAGAACCAGTAGGGCACCAGTACTCGTCTTCAAATGCATGACTCCACGCCCAAGCACCTTGGACGTATCCCCATTGCCCATCCTCAACACCCCACAGTCATGAGTGGTGTAGGTGGCAAATAACTCCCTGTTATGGGAGACATGTGCAGAAGCTCCAGAATCAACGATCCAGCATCGGTCGTCACACGCAAGTGCAGCTGTGACGTCGTCGCCAACAATAATGACGTCGTCCTCCTCAGTCGAAACAGTAGCTGCCGTGTGACCCTCATCCTTGCCTTCAGTGGCAATCCCCTTCTTCTTCTGATCGTTCTTCAACGAGTAACAAAACTTCTTGATGTGTCCCTTCTTGTGGCAGTAGTGGCATTCCACGTTCTGATAACGTGACTTGGACTTGCCCCTACTCTGACTCCTGTCCTCCTTCCTGCCTCGGCTCTTACTCCTTCCTCTCCCCCTGGACTCAGTATAAAGAACATCAGCTCGTGAAGAAGAGCCTGAAGTCCCCTGAGACTTTCGTCTCACCTCCTCATTCAAGATCCCACTCTTGGCGATCTCCATGGAAACAATCCCCTGGGGGGAAGAATTGATCAGAGAAACTCTGACCATCTCCCACGAGTCTGGAAGTGACTTGAGTAGCCACAAAGCATTCACTTCGTCTTCAAACGTCACCTTCATAGCAGTCAGGCGATCGATAATTCCCTGGAACTCGTTGACATGATCCAAAATGGGTGAGCCATCTCGGTATCTGAACTCTCCAAGCTTCTTCAACAAATACAGCTTGTTGATGCCCGTGCTCTTGGCATACAACGTCTCGAGAGTCTTCCACAAAGTCTTCGCATCAGTGATGCTAGCCACATGGTTGTAGACGTTCGGCTCCACGAACCGTCTAATGAACCCACACAGCTTCCGATGCTCCACCTTCCACTTTGCCGCATCCATGTCCTTTGGCATCTCCTCAAAGATAGGAGCATGCCAACCCTTCACGTATATCAGATCCTCCATTAGAAGATGCCAATGGTGATAGTTTGCGCCGTTTAGTTTTACCATTTGCTCGGAGCCTGAACCTGAAGTGGACTCCATTATGCTCTGTCACTGATCGGACTGACCTCAGTTCTCTGAGCCGACTATTTCCAAGAAAGGAATCAAAGAGGATAGGGAGCGGACCAATGGTCGTCACCCACCGCACCCGATCACTAACCCGAAATATCCGATCGGCTCGTCTCGAATCCCAAATAGGTCAGCCCGATGACTGCGCTGATAATGAACCTCGCTCTGATACCACTTGTTGGGCTAGAGAGCACGCAAGCCTGACCAGAACACCTACAAATTAGTTCGAGCAAGTATCTGCACGTCCGCTTAGCGGTATGCCGATACACAACCAAAACACAGCACAAAATAACAGTAATAAAAGGTGACACACAGATATAACGTGGAAACCCAATAGGGTAAAAACCACGGGACGATCGGAGTCCAACCCGGAAAGCCGCCACTAAAAAAGTGTAAAACAGATAGGCAATTACAAGGCTTTCCCTCCTCGATCCACACAGGATCTTCACCAACTTCGCACCACACAAGAATACACAATAAACAGTAGCAAGAAAATTGCAAGTTACTGATAGTGGCCGACGAGACGGATTACACAAATCCTCTCCAAGATGCCTCTTCGAATACTTGCCAAAGTCTGCTCCAGATCCAATCCGTGTATGCGAAGTATTCCTCGTCAACGTCGCAGAGACGTCCGAAAGCTCTTCCCAAATCAAGACGCTTGCCACAAAGGCCTCTCTAAGAACTCTTTCAATGCTTGAGATAGGAGATGAGTGGATGCCTTACCCCTCCTCCTTCATGCCTATTTATAGGCCAAAACCAAGGGGTAGATGGTGGTAGATGGCATGTGGAGGAAGCTTCCTTGAAGCTTCCATGAAGCTTCCTTGAAGCTTCCATGAAGCTTTCATGAAGCTTCCCTCGGTCAAAGAACACATGTCAAATAATATGAAGCTTCCTTTGGCCATCTTCCTAGAAGCTTCCTTTAAGAGCACATGTTGACTTTCCCTCTTTCTAGGAAGCTTCCTTCAAGTCAAAGACGGCTAGCCTCTTTTCACACTTAGGAGAAAATACCTCATCAGCTCTTTCGCTCTCCCTCATTTCTCACTGTTTTTTTATTTCATTGTTAAAAGTCCAACAATGGACACCAGATTTTTGCCCATATAAAATCCCCTAAGTAGACATACTAATATCACTACTGTATGAAGTTTTTGTACCACAATTCAGCTAATGAAAGCCAATGGTGCCACACGCCTTAAGTGATTTTCCCATGTGATTTGAGGATGGTAAACTGAGGAAGAATGTAGTTCCAATCCTTGCGTTTTACCAAAAACAAAACAAAAAAAATTGTATCTCTATCACTTGTCATCGTGGAGGGCATTTGATGTAGGCCGAAAATGAAATTTTTATATTAAATTATATTTGTGATCAAATTAAAGAGTGGTGTTATGGACACACCATAAATAGCTATGGACAGCCAATGACTATGTACAACCCAAATCGCTATGTACAATTAAATATCGCTATGTACAACCCAAAAATGATTTGAGTTCGAATCTAGTAAATTTTTCCGGGATATTTCTTTGTAGAGATGTTTATTTCGTTTGGTTTTCTTTCCATAGCCTAACTGTTCTTCCACTGATGGCTTTGTGCCAATGTAAACATGAATTTTTCTCTGTCGAACTTCCCAATTAATTTGTGGCTTTTCTTAGTTGCAGGTTCATGATTGAGTTATACATCAAAGTATTGAGATCATTTTGAAAGGATTTGACTGCTTTTATAAGGGATTTGAGTCTTCTTTATTTCTGCAACTTTAGAGCTTGAAAATTCCATCAATGGCCAGTACAGTTTTGTAATAAAACTTTAGCTGTCTCTGGAAATATTCTTGCGGACTATTTGTTCCAGCAATAGATAATCTAAGCAGTCAGGTTAATGGAAATGGTTTTGGAACAAACATCACATATGTAAAACCTAATGCCGCTAGCGTGGAGGTGTATAGAAGAGCGGCGATTTGGAGTTGGAGGGACGAATCAGTGGCCTGGAGATGCAACAATCGGCAATGGAGTTCAGAGAAGCCTTCTCGAAACCCTTCGACGCGAGGACGGGATGGTGGAGGGGGCCGACCTGGAGAAGCCGCAAAGAGGGGATTCCAACGGTGGGAGGAGGTTCCGGGGCGGTGAGGAGTTGGGAACGGCGATGGGTGGTGAACAAAGCCCTAAAGTGGCGCTCGGGGTTGGCTGTACATAGCGGCGGAAATAATAGAATGCAATTAGTATTTTAGATGTATTATTGGTGTGTCCATGGCCATTTATGATGTGTCCATAACACCACTCAAATTAAACTATTAGGCGCCAAAATCGCTCGATGAATGTTAAATTGAGAAGTAAACCAAGGGCTTTTATACATAAGCGACTGGCATTTGAATGTGAACAACAAGATATAATGTTTCACGGTAAAGAAAGTACACGGTGGCTTAGCAAATTAACGACGGGTAATAACTGAGATAAGCTATGAAACCTTACAAGATCAAATAGACTAAAACTCTATTTGGGGCGGAGTTTTTGCTCCGGTGAGTTTGGACAAAAATGTCATTGTCATAGAATGTATGCTTGGCATGACAACGGTTATGACCGCCGCCAACAAAAGAAAACTAGTTTTGACCATAAAAAGGATGAAGTTCCTTAGGTGAGGTCAGGCTTTCACGAACGACAGTTCATAACCACCATGTTTATGACCACCACCACCGAGTCAAGCAGATCCTAAGACTCCATTTTTTTTGAAAGATGCAAATAGCATGTAATTAAAAAAAAAAAACTACAGCATGTCATCTAAGTCCACCCGAACAAGCTCGGCAAACTCAGTCTGGGTGCTATCAACGTCCAGCCAAACAAAATTTCCCCGAAGGGCAAAACGCGCACAAAAATCAGCAACTTTATTGCCCTCACGGCCAATATGCTGGAACCGAAGCTGGGGAAAGCCGCTCAGAAATGAGAAGTCCTCGTTGCCATCCACTGTCACGCTCCAGTCACCCCGTCTCATCCCAGCAGCACAGTTATCCATAAGGGTACGACAGTCACCCTCTATAATAGCTCCGTGAGTCCCATATAAAGAAGGGGCAATCAGATCCTTCAGCGCCAAGATCGCCACCAGCTCCACTCCCCCAGGATCCCAATGCAGCATCGAGGTCCCAACAGCAAAGACAAGAGCACCTCGATCATCACGAGCCACCATCCCAAGCCCAGCAAGCCCAGACGAGGAAAGCGAACCATCCACATTAAACTTAATCCAGCCAGGGGCTGGGGGCACCAAGAGAGCGGTGTCAACAGCCGGTGAGGCTGGGTGGTACCCCAGTGCCCCTGAGCTGGTAGAGTATGCAAAATGGAGAGGTTCTCAACGATGGTTGCTGCCATAACCGTAAAGGTCGCCACCTCCCCATGGTGAACCTTGGCATTGCGGCCACGCCATGCTTGGTAAACCGCACAGCAAAAAACTCGCGCCGTACCAGTGCACCGGCAGAGGCGGAGGAGAGAAAGTCACGCACAGTCTCCCAACTGGAGAATGAGGGAATACTGTAGCCCCATCGCCGAAGAGTGACCCGGATGGCCACAAGACAACAGCAGTCCGAGACCAGATGGTCTCGGGTCTACTCGAAAGTGCAGCCCCAAGGACATCCACGCTCAGCAGAAAGACCCCGACGGGCAAGCCATGCACGGGTGGGGATAGCATCCCAGAGAAGCCGCCACCAAAACATCTTCTCCCGCGGGTGAAGCTTCAGCTTCCGAAGCCAGCTGAAATCCGTACGAGTCCCATCGAACTGGGCCATGAAAGCAAGGGAGGCAACAGATCGGCCGCTGAGGCGGGTGCAGAGCTCCGGCCTGTCCTGGGGTTGCGAGCTGTGAAGAGGGATCTGGAGGATGATCTCAACAAGATCCGACCCAAAAAACTGAGACAGAGCGAAAGCATCCCACCCGCCACCAGGCATCACAAAGGCCGACACCGGGATCGACTCCAGCGCGCCGCAGTCAGCAAAAGTGTGCCACCGAGACAAAGGCCGGTCGAGAATCCAAGCGTGAGCGACCACATCCACAGACTCCCCATCCGCAATCTTCCAGCGAAGAAGAGGACGAAGGCACTCGGCACCATCCCTGATGAGGCGCCACACCGGAGAGTTGCGTCGAGTGATCCCCTCCCGCCAAAGACGGCCAGTGTACCGAGCAGAAATCACCCTGTGGAAAAGGGAAGAACCCGGCTGCATCAGCTCTCAGGCGAACTTTGCCCGTAAAGAGCCCTGCCATTGACTTACCCCATGGGAACCAAGCCCTCCCCCGGCCACGGGAGAGCAACATTGCTCCCAGCTAACATAATGCATCCCACGCTGGGAGGGGCCTTTCTGCCACAGAAAAAACTGCGCCAACCGCTCTATAGACTCCTGGACCGAGCGAGGCACGTGACAGTGCGTATAAAGGAACATCGGCGTGGCCAACAACGCTGAGTTGACGAGTGTGGCCCGGCCAGCCAAGGATAGGTGTCGGTTCCCCCAAGCACGAACCTTCTCAGCCACCTTCAGAAGCAGGTGTGAAAAGTCGGAGCGCTTCAACTTACGCATAGCCAGTGTAATGCCCAAGTAAGTGAACTCGCGGACCCTCTGAAAGCCCAAATGGTGAGTCAGCCTGCTACACTGCCACCTATGGCTGGCCTTGCCAAACATGACCATGGACTTCGACCTGTTGATCCGTTGCCCAGTCCAAGAGCAGTACTCTTGCAACACAGCAAGACACTGATCCACACACGACGTAGTGGCATCTGAGGTGATGAAGATGTCGTCAGCGTACAACAAATGAGAGATCCGTGGGCCAGAGGCCGCCACCATAACGCCCAGTGAGTTCCCCCGCTGACTGAAGGCAACCGAGAGCAGCTCAGAGCACAAAATAAACAGAAAAGGTGATAAGGGGCATCCCTACCGAAAGCCGCAACTCGCCTTGATCCACCTCGTACGTCGCCCGTTGAGAAGCAGCGCAAACTGCGGCCCCTCCACACACTGCAGAATCCATCTAGCAAACCTCTCCGGGAACCCAAACATGTCCAGAACTGGCCGCAGCGTCTCCCACGACATCTTGTCGTACGCCTGCTCCATGTCGACCTTCAATGCGAGGAATCTTGTCATTGAGGTCGAGGTCGCCAGCTTGTGCACCACCTCCTGAGCGATAAAGCACTGGTGGGAAATAGAGTGCCCAGGAACAAAGGCCCCCTGCTACTCAGAGATAAGCGAAGGAAGGAGCCCCTTCATGCGATCCGCAAGGATCTTCGCCGCCACCTTATAGATGGTCTGACACAGACTAATAGGCCGAAACCGGTCCGGTCGAGATGCATTGGGGCACTTCGGAATGAGTACCACCAATGTCTCCTTCCACTCGCTGGGCATGCGACCAAGAGCAAAGAAATCGCATATGGCCCTGCAAACAGTGGAACACACAATTGGCCAGAAATGGACAAAAAAGGAAGCAGTAATACCGTCCAGGCCCGGAGCACGGTTGGCCTTCATGGCCTCGATGACCCCCCAAATCTCCTCTGCAGAAACCTCCTTCAGCAACAGGGAGGCCGCCTCACCTTCAAGCCTCCGCGAGGATGGCAAGAGAGGCCAGCCAGTAAGGACAGGAGGTGCACACTCCCACTTCCGATCAAAGAAGTCCAAGAAAGCCGCCTCAATATCCTCTGGATCCTCAACAAGGACGCCATCCTCAAGATCAACCTGAGAGATCTGATTCCCGCGCCGATGCGCAGAAGCAATGGAGTGAAAATAGTGGGTGTTCGCATAACCATCATTGATCCACTGCACCTTGGCCCTTTGCCTCCACCAAGTGGCCAACCTAGCATGAGTGCTCAAGAGCTCCTTAACCGCCGCAATAAGAGCTCGGGTCTGGTCCTCCGAGATGCCACCATCCAAGCTCTCCAACCGCTGGAGCTCCACAATCTCCACCTCCAGCATTTCCTTTCGGGCACCCAGATCCTTGAGCTTGTTCTTGCACCAAAAGAAAAGGGTCTGAAGGGTACGGTGACACTTCCGTTGTAGAACCTCCGCACTGCCACCAACAATCGCCTTTAGCCAAGAGCGAGAGACCACCTTCCGCACCATCGGGTACGAAAGCCAAGTATCCTCAAACCTGATCCACCTGGTTGGCCGCGCAGCCTGCATCTCCCCCAAAGCCACCAGGAGAGGACAGTGGTCAGAGCCAACACGAGGTAGGTGCCGCACAGTGCCTAATGGAATAACATCCATACCCACCGAGTTGACAAAAACTCGATCCAAGCGCCCCAACACACGCCCAAGCCCGGGCTGATTGTTACACCAAGTAAAGGTCGGGCCCGTGAACCCCAACTCCTGCAGGTCCAGATCCGCCAGAGCCGCATCCATCTCCAAAGGCCCCTGAGAATACACAAAGGGCCGAATACCTCGCCGCACCTCCGGTCACAGCAGGCAGTTAAAGTCACCCCCCACCAACATCGGGAGATCCGGGGTCGCAAACTGCTCCAACAGAGACCACAATTGTCTCTGAATACAAGCATCCTTATTCGCATAAACGAACACCACCCGCCAACAGCGCTTATCAGGGAAAGTAACATCTCCAATAACGCATTGCTGAGATAGAGAAACTGGCACAAACTGAACCACATCACTCCGCCACAGCACCGCAATACCCCCCCCCCCCCCCCCCCCCCGACCTACCAGCTGACGGTTGATGGACAAAATCCCAATTCCTACCCGCCAACCGATCCACATCACGCCTTGAAAGATCCTCCAACATCGTCTCAGACAGACCAACCAAGGGAACCCCCACCGCACAATGAGATCGCGGAGAAGATGCCCAGTAGCTGGCTTCCGAGCCCCCCCCCCCCCCCCCCCCCCCTACAATTCCACAGAAGGAGGCTCGTCATGGGCCCCTTGGAGAGGACGCGTCCCCGCCGTCGGTAAGACAATCACCCTTTCGACGCTTGTGAGAACCAAAATCAGAGTGCGCAATCACCCTCAGTGGCTCAAGAGGGTAGATTGTCAATTCCATCCCCACAACACCGTCAAAAAGAGGATCACCAACCTTGTCCAAAGCTGAACCACGCAAATCAGCACCCCGCCTCACCGAAGCAGAACCATCAGGGACATGCGACAAATGTGGGTTGGGAACAAGTTGCTCAGGCCGAGAACATGCATCCCGAGCAGTAAGCTCAGCATTCGTAATAGGGTCCAAAGGCGAAGCAACCGGCAACACAACCGGCGACGCAACATCCATCGTCGGCGGCGGCACTGTACGCCTAACGGGAGGATGATGCGGGCGCCCGCGAGGGGCAGCTTGGGCAGCCGGGTGCACAGTGGGGGAGGGCTGCGGAGGGACCTTACCCGGCCCATGCCGGCGGCGACGATGCTTCACGACGTTCCAAGGTCCCGGTCCAGGAACCCCATCGGCCGCATGCTCAGGTGCAGGAACCGTGGCCTTCGGCGGAGAGGCGTCACGCGGCGGGGTAGGCCGGGGATGCCCCTTTGTACCCGGCGGTGGCATGGGAGCTGAAGCCAAACAAGCCCCATCCACATGCCCTACACATCCACAAGCAGAGCATAAGAAACCAATGCCTTCATATTCCACAATTTGGACAAAACTTTTTAAAGAGCTAGTAACTGGAATCCCAGATGGCAGTGGTTTAGATAAATCAACCCGAACACAAACTCTAGCATGCTCCATGCGAGATCCATCATCGGTTGTAGCATCAATCCATAAAGGCTTTCCAATCCGTGCCTTTCCAATCTGTGCCGCGATGCGGCCAATATTTGGCATGTCCCAGAATAGAAGGGGGAGGTGTGACATGCGAACCCAAATTGGCGAGGACAGGCCGGTAAAAGAAGTGGGGTCAAAATCTGGTGTCCAAACATCCAATCCCACAACAAAACCATTAATAAACCAAGGCCCTTCCTGTATAACACAGTCCCGAGCCTCCGCGGTCAGAAAAACACATAAAAAACAATCTACCCGCAACAAAAGAAACCGAAAATCCCCAAACTTCTCCCACCACTTGCGGAGCTCTCCCTCAATAACAAAAGCTGGAAGTCTGCGGCCCAAAATTTTTCCAACCACTGAATTGGAATATTTTTCAAGCGCGCGCGCCGCCACTTCGTCCACCATGGCCACTGAGGACCCATCCAGCGCTATCCCGGATAGACCGTGTTCCGCTGTGAAAGCAACATTGCCCCGCAAACTTCTCCCACCGCTTGCGGAGCTCTCCCCAAACTTCTCCCACCGCTTGCGGACCTCTCCCTCAATAACAAAAGCCCCAAACTTCTCCCACCGCTTGCATAGCTCTCCCTCAATAACAAAAACTGGAATTCTGCGGCCCAAAATTTTTCCAACCACTGAATTGGAATATTTTTCAAGCGCGCGCGCCGCCACTTCGTCCACCATGGCCACTGAGGACCCATCCAGCGCTATCCCGGATAGACCGTGTTCCGTTGTGAAAGCAACATTGCCCCGCTTGGTCCAAGCCGATGGAGACTCCCCAGTCCCGGGCTTGGTGCTGGAAGACTTTGGGGCATGTTCACGAGCACTAGCCGGACCGCCGCCACGACCCTTAACCGCATCAATTTGCACCGCCGAAGACGAGCCCCGATGGTCTTCAAGCGAGCCGCACAGTAGCCGAGAATCGTCCAAAGCACAATGAGCCGCATCAGCTGTGGAGGAGTTGGTTGCCGCATAATGTCGAACACCTGGTTGGCAAACAACACCCTCCAACCTTGTAGTGGTATACTGCGCCTGGTCTTTGTCCGCAAGATCCGGGCGTCGCGGCGAAAAGGTGGTCGCCGTACCAAGCCGTTGGCCCAGCAGAGGTGTAGAATCATCACCGGCCACATCCAACAAAGGCAAGAAACTGCCATCAACATCCTTCCCTTGATGCACGGTGTCCATCTCATCAGCACAAGAATCTCGTCGGCTCCCACGCCCCGGACTAGGCGAGCGGTCCCGATGACGACCCGAGCCTGAGGATACCATACCCTCCTCCGCCAACATCTCCTCACGGCCGCTCATCCGCCGAACTCGGCCATTCATAATCTCCCCTCCTGGAGCAAACCGTCCACTACCCGAGCCTAGCCAAGAACCACCACTGCTTCTTCCTTGGACCCAGGCTGCCCTAGCCGCAGGAGACGACCCGCGTCCATTACCAAAACCACCACCTCTTTCAAGCCTCCCGCCACCCAAGCCGCCACGCCGCCTATTCCCCGCTCCACCACCGCCCCCATGCCAGTCCATCGCATCCCTAAGACTCCATTTGGCGTGGTGTTTTTGCTCCCGTGAGTTGGGACAAAAACCCCATCATTTTAGAATGTATGTTTGGAATCACAATGGTTATGACCGTCACCAAGAAAAAATAATTTTGAACATAAAACTGGATGAAGTTCCTTAGGTGAGGGCGGGCTTTCACGAACAACGGTTCATAACCAACACGTTGATGACCGTCACCCCCGTGTCAACCAGAGTCTAAGACTCCATTTGGCGACGCTTTTTTGCTCCCATGAGTTTGGACAAAAATGTCATCATTTTAGAATCTATGTTTGGCATCACAATGGTTATGACCACTGATGACCACCACCAAAAAACATAAAAGTGGATGAAGTTCCTTAGATGAGGTCGGGCTTTCACGAACGACGGTTCATAACCACGTTCGTGACCGCCACCCCCCGCGTCAAGCAGAGCCTAAGACTCCATTTGGCGCGGTGTTTTTACTCGGGACAAAAACGTCATGATTTTAGAATCTTTGTTTGGCATCACAATGGTTACGACCACCATGACTGATGGCCGCCACCAAGAAAAAACTAGTTTTGATCATAAAAATGGATGAAGTTCCTTAGGTGAGATCGGGCGGTCACGAACGACGGTTCATAACCACCACCCAACATCATTCCAAATGAAGCATAAGCATAAAATTTTACTAGTATGAAATGAGCAGGAGAAAAGTAAGAGGAATATCACCGGCCCACAAACACTGTGCCGACTTTGCACCCCTGAAATACCGGGGGTTTTCATTTTGCACAATGAATCTTTAAAATTGGCACTTTGCACCCATAAATTACCAATTTCTGACACTTTGCACCCTCATGCCGAAATTTCAAGGATATTTAGGTTCGAACAACACCAAAAATGCTCATTCAAGGGTATTTAGGTCCAGAAGGACCAATAATCTGGGGTGCAAAGTGCCAAAATGAGCATTTTTGGTGCTGTCCAGACCTAAATACCCTTGAAATTTTGGTCTAGAGTGCAAAGTGTAAGAAATTGGTAATTAAGCGGTGCAAAATGTAAAAAAACCCATATTTTGAGAATGCAAAGTGCCAAAAAGCCCTCCCAACACTTGTCGAAGCTGCTACGAAAATGGAGGCTGAAAGGAGGGAACAGGTTTTGGCAGCGAGTTTAGGGCTTGAATTTGGGTTCTGGAAGGTGGAAGAAGGTTAGGTAGACTGTGTAAAATAGAGGAACCAGCACACCATTAAAGGAGAATGTATTAATAGCTGACATTTAATATAATAATAAATTAAGAACGTAAAATTACTTCGCTTATAATCTGTTTAATGTCGTGTATTCTCGAAGCATCCAGAAACATCTACTGGATGTATAAATACCCATGTGTAGAAATGATGTAATTGGCCAACTAATTAAAAGTAAAATCCCGACAGACCGAAGAATGCTGGGAATGAGAGATCTGGTACATATGCTGGGTGTTGAAACCGACAACTCGGTCTCTGTGGAGTTCGGGGCCCTCAGCGAGGCCGAGGGGCGACCAACCCTTACTCCTCCCAAGGGAGAGCTCTAGGTTGAAGGTGTTGGAACTGAGAACTAGACCAAGGGCTTAGTGGGGAGGTCCCGCCACATACCCGGAAGTCCCCTTGGAACTTCCCCTCCCAAGCCACTACTAAGCTTGGGCACCACTGGAGCCCCTCCTCACCCCCTAGAGAGACTTGGGGAGGGAGAGAGAGAATGAGAGAGCTAGCCTAGGATGAGAGATCACTCCAAATGGTGCCCCCTTGGTCCTATTTATAGGATTTTTGAAGTTGGGCTGCAAATAGCCAAAAACTGGTCTGCCAGATTACCAAAATACCCCTGAATTGGGCTGTGGATAGTCGAATCCCACTGTTCTGAAACGCTAAATGCAGACCACTGGACTGCGAATCGTAAAATGGACGAGGGGGGCCTCCCCTAGGCGAGACCCCCCTCCCCCCTCTCCGCCTTCTAGCTGGGCGAGACGGGGAGGGGCGAGACCCCCCTCCCCCCTCTCGACCCCTTCCTGCTGGGCGAGAGAGGGAGGGGCGAGACCCCCTCCCCCCTCTCCGCCCCTTCCTGCTGGGCGAGAGAGGGAGGGGCGAGACCCCCCTCCCCCCTCTCCGCCCCTTCCTGTTCGGCGAGAGAGGGAGGGGCGAGACCCCCCTCCGCCCTCTCCGCCCCTACCGCTCCTCCCTAGGGAGGTCTCGCAAGGGTGCGATTAGACACCCCTCCTGGTGATATCCTGCTCCCTTACCGGGCATGGGGGCGAGAGGATTTTGCCCTCTACCTCTCTTTCTGCGTGGTTCGATGCTACCAAACTGCCTCCCTCGGATCCTTGGGAGTACCGGGCGAATATCGGGGTTGTACACAATCCCCGCTCTTTTCGAGCGTGGCTCACGCTCGGAAAGAAATGTCCAACCCTGCATATTCGACGAGTGTCACTGGGAACCCGATTATCGGTGCTATCTCGGAAAATACATAGCCTCCCCGAAGGGTCCCTCAACCTTGCCGACTAGCGAGAGTCCGGCTAGCAGAGCTACCTTGGGGAAAAACACCTGACCTCCCCGAGAGGCCTTCCTACCTTGCCAGCTAGCGAGAGCCCGGCTAGCGGAGCCACCTCGGGGGAAAAACACTTAGCCTCCCCGAGAGGCCTTCCTACCTTGCCGGCTAGCGAGAGCCCGGCTAGCGGAGCCACCTCGGGGGAAAAAACACTGAGCCTCCCCGAGAGGCCTTCCTACCCTGCCAGCTAGTGAGAGCCCGGCTAGCGGAGCCACCTCGGGGGAAAACACTATACCTCCCTGAGAGGCCTTCCTACCCTGCCGGCTAGTGAGAGCCCGGCTAGCGGAGCCACCTCGGGGGAAAAACACTATGGCCACCGAGCGGTTCCCGGCCCTGCCAGCTCGGTGGGAGCCTGGTCAGCGGGCCAGCGTCGAGGCTAAGTACTTTTGAAACATCCTGCCATCGAGCGGTTCCCGTCCCTGCCAGCTAGGTGGGAGCCTGGTCAGCGGGCCAGCATCGAGGCTAAGTACTTTTGAAACATCCTGCCATCGAGCGGTTCCCGACCCTGCCAGCTAGGTGGGAGCCTGGTCAGCGGGCCAGCATCGAGGCTAAGTACTTTTGAAACATCCTGCCATCGAGCGGTTCCCGGCCCTGCCAGCTAGGTGGGAGCCTGGTCAGCGGGCCAGCATCGAGGCTAAGTACTTTTGAAACATCCTGCCATCGAGTGGTTCCCGGCCCTGCCAGTTAGGTGGGAGCCTGATCAGCGGGCCAGCATCGAGGCTAAGTACTTTTGAAACATCCTGCCATCGAGCGGTTCCCGGCCCTGCCAGCTAGGTGGGAGCCTGGTCAGCGGGCCAGCATCGAGGCTAAGTACTTTTGAAACATCCTGCCATCGAGCGGTTCCCGGCCCTGCCAGCTAGGTGGGAGCCTGGTCAGCGGGCCATCATCGAGGCTAAGTACTTTTGAAACATCCTGCCATCGAGCGGTTCCCGGCCCTGCCAGCTAGGTGGGAGCCTGGTCAGCGGGCCAGCATCGAGGCTAAGTACTTTTGAAACATCCTGTCATCGAGCGGTTCCCGGCCCTGCCAGCTAGGTGGGAGACTGGTCAGCGGGCCAGCATCGAGGCTAAGTACTTTTGAAACATCCTGCCATCAAGCGGTTCCCGGCCCTGCCAGCTAGGTGGGCGCCTGGTCAGCGAGTCAGCATCGAGGCTTAGTACTTTTGAAACATCCTGCCATCGAGCGGTTCCCGGCCCTGCCGGCTAGGTGGGAGCCTGGTCAGCGGGCCAGCATCGAGGCTAAGTACTTTTGAAACATCCCGTCATCGAGCGGTTCCCGGCCCTGCCAGCTAGGTGGGAGCCTGGTCAGCGGGCCAAAATCGAGCTAAGTACTTTTGAAACATCCTGCCATCGAGCGGTTCCCGGCCCTGCCAGCTAGGTGGGAGCCTGGTCAGCGGACCAGCATCGAGGCTAAGTACTTTTGAAACATCCTGCCATCGAGTGGTTCCCGCCCTGCCAGCTAGGTGGGAGCCTGGTCAGCGGGCCAGCATCGAGGCTAAGTACTTTTGAAACATCCTGCCATCGAGCGGTTCCCCGCCCTGCCAGCTAGGTGGGAGCCTGGTCAGCGGGCCAGCATCGAGGCTAAGTACTTTTGAAACATCCTGCCATCGAGCGGTTCCCGGCCCTGCCAGCTAGGTGGGAGCCTGGTCAGCGGGCCAGCATCGAGGCTAAGTACTTTTGAAACATCCTGCCATCGAGCGGTTCCCGGCCCTGCCAGCTAGGTGGGATCCTGGTCAGCGGGCCAGCATCGAGGCTAAGTACTTTTGAAACATCCTGCCATCGAGCGGTTCCCGGCCCTGCCAGCTAGGTGGGAGCATGGTCAGCGGGCCAGCATCGAGGCTAAGTACTTTTGAAACATCCTACCATCGAGCGGTTCCCTGCCCTGCCAGCTAGGTGGGAGCCTGGTCAGCGGGCCAGCATCGAGGCTAAGTACTTTTGAAACATCCTGCCATCGAGCGGTTCCCGGCCCTGCCAGCTAGGTGGGAGCCTGGTCAGCGGGCCAACATCGAAGCTAAGTACTTTTGAAACATCCTGCCATCGAGCTGTTCCCGGCCCTGCCAGCTAGGTGGGAGCCTGGTCAGCAGGCCAGCATCGAGGCTAAGTATTTTTGAAAAATTCCTAACTTTGATTGTCATATTATACGTAAGGAAAATAAGCCTGAAAGTAGGCCATCATACTACATGGTCTTAAAGAAAAATCTAAGCAAGAAAACTAAAACTTAGCCTCCTACTCCCAAGTCTGACCTTCCTCGACCTCCTCTGGTTGTTGATGTTGCTGCCTTGGACACCTCGCCTCCCTTAACTCCAAGAACTCAGGGCAGGTGGATGTCGTGTGACCCTCCTCCTCGTGAAAGTCACAGTAGGGTAACTTAACCGCATCCCTTCTTTTTCCTCTTCTCTCTGCTTTCCTGGTTCTCCTCCTTCTTCCCCAACCGATTGCCATGGTTTGCTGGGGTGGTGGAGAGGGCGCCTTCGATTCCTGCCTCCACCCTGGGAGGTCAGACTCTTCTTCCTGGAAGTTGTCCTCCTCCTGGTCGAACTTCCTCTTGGGGGCCTTTACTCTCCCCCCTGCTGCCTTGCCTCTGGCTCACTCAGCTTGGTCAGCCTTCTTGCGAACTCCGGGTTGGCCTCCCCACTTTCAACTTCCTCGGCCGCCCTTTCCATCAACTCCTCAAAGGACAAAGGAGCTCTTCTCTTAAGGTCCATCTTGAAGAAGCCCTCCCGCAGCCCCAACGTGAAGGCGAGCTTGAGGGTGTACCCAGGCACTTCTTGGACGAGGAGAACCTCCTCCCTGAACCGTTCCAGATAGTGAGCCAGCGACTCCCCTGGCTCTTGTTTGATCTTGAAAAGTGCCTCGGCATCTTTCTTCCTCTTTCTTGACGTCGAGAAGCGTAGCAGAAAAGCTCGGCGCAAGCCTTCGAAGGCGTAGATGGATCCTGCAGGGAGCTGATGGAACCAGTCCCTGGCCTTCTCCTTGAGGGTGACGGCAAAGAGCCGACACTTGAAGGCGTCCGACATGGGCATGATGGAGACCATGTCCTCAAATCACTGCAGGTGCAAAACGAGGTCATCCTTGCCGAAGTAGTGAGACATCTCCGCCCCCTTGAACCCCTCCGGAATCGGGGCTGAGAGGATCAGCTCACAAAATGGACCTCCTACGCTCGCCCCCCTTTGGGGCTGGGCGAGTGGGGGCATGGCGCCTCCCCTCTCGCCCCCTTGGGTCTCGGCGAGTGGGGGTCGAGGACCTCCCCACTCGCCCACTTGGGTCTCGGCGAGTGGGGGTCGAGGACCTCCCCACTCGCCCACTTGGGTCTCGGCGAGTGGGGGTCGAGGATCTCCCCACTCGTCCACTTGGGTCTCGGCGAGTGGGGGTCGAGGATCTCCCCACTCGTCCACTTGGGTCTCGGCGAGTGGGGGTCGAGGACCTCCCCACTCGCCAACTTGGGTCTCGGCGAGTGGGGGTCGAGGATCTCCGCACTCGCCTACTTGGGTCTCGGCGAGTGGGGGTCGAGGACCTCCCCACTCGCCCCCTTCTGGCACCTCTTTCCCGGATGTCTGGCCGAGGATGCTCTCGCCCACCTTTTGAGGTGAGGCCTCCGGACAACTTTCTCTCCTGTCTTTGATTATCGAGGCGAAAGCTACCTGCAGGGACTGCATGACCTCCTGCCTGAGATTCTCAAACATCTCCAACGTCACTCCAGCCACCGGGGGTTGCGAGTGACCTGGGTCGGATCTTCCTCCACCTCCGTCCATGGAACTCATCTTGAGAGTTTCTTGAATCGGTCACACTCCACGCTCACCGCACCAAAAATGTTGAAACCGGCAACTCGGTCTCTGTGGAGTTCGGGGCCCTCAGCGAGGCCGAGGGGCGACCAACCCTTACTCCTCCCAAGGGAGAGCTCTAGGTTGAAGGTGTTGGAACTGAGAACTGGACCAAGGGCTTAGTGGGGAGGTCCCGCCACATACCCGGAAGTCCCCTTGGAACTTCCCCTCCCAAGCCACTACTAAGCTTGGGCACCACTGGAGCCCCTCCTCACCCCCTAGAGAGACTTGGGGAGGGAGAGAGAGAAGGAGAGAGCTAGCATAGGATGAGAGATCACTCCAAATGGTGCCCCCTTGGTCCTATTTATAGGATTTTTGAAGTTGGGCTGCAAATAGCCAAAAACTGGTCTGCCAGATTACCAAAATACCCCTGAATTGGGCTGTGGATAGCCGAATCCCGCTGTTCTGAAACGCTAAATGCAGACCACTGGACTGCGAATAGTAAACTGGACGAGGGGGGCCTCCCCTGGGCGAGACCCCCCTCCCCCCTCTCCGCCTTCTAGCTGGGCGAGACGGGGAGGGGCGAGACCCCCCTCCCCCCTCTCCGCCCCTTCCTGCTGGGCGAGAGAGGGAGGGGCGAGACCCCCTCCCCCCTCTCCTCCCCTTCCTGTTGGGCGAGAGAGGGAGGGGCGAGACCCCCCTCCCCCCTCTCCGCCCCTTCCTGCTGGGCGAGAGAGGGAGGGGCGAGACCCCCTCCCCCCTCTCCGCCCCTTCCTGCTGGGCGAGAGAGGGAGGGGCGAGAACCCCCTCCCCCCTCTCCGTCCCTTCCTGCTGGGCGAGAGAGGGAGGGGCGAGACCCCCCTCCCCCCTCTCCGCCCCTTCCTGCTGGGCGAGAGAGGGAGGGGCGAGACCCCCCTCCCCCCTCTCCGCCCCTACCGCTCCTCCCTAGGGAGGTCTCGCAAGGGTGCGATTAGACACCCCTCCTGGTGATATCCTGCTCCCTTACCGGGCATGGGGGCGAGAGGATTTCGCCCTCTACCTCTCTTTCTGCGTGGTTCGATGCTACCAAACTGCCTCCCCCGGATCCTTGGGAGTACTCGGCGAATATCGGGGTTGTACACTGGGGACTACTGGCATGTTATGAAATCGGATCAAGTATCGCCGTAGTGCAACGGAATTTATCGAGTACAAGCAATCACGCAAAATAATAAACAGAACGAGATTTCAAGCACGCACAGACGACACAAAAATATACGTGGTTCGGAGAGAAACTCCTACATCCACGGGGAGAGCACCGAAGATGATCCACTAATAAAATGAGGAGTTACAGAGTATTACAGCAAGACCGTAACGGTCGGAACAATGAGCCACCGGAAGAAGAAACTCCAAGTCTGAAAAACGGGCTGTCGGAAATCCGACAGAGATGTCGTCGAGCGACACTGGCACTGTTCTTCTTCTTCCTTTCTCGATCCGCCTCCTGCTGCCTCCTGGAGAAACTCCGCCTCCTGCTGCCGCCTGGAGAAACACCATCGTCTGTTGGTTCGCCTGGACTGATTTGCCGGAGTCGCCGCCGCTTGCTCAGCCAGAAGCCGATCCCGCCTGGACCGACCGGATGATGCCGCCACCGCACGTCGCCGAAGCAAAGCTTCGCCGAGATCTCCGGATCTCTGAAGTGGTCGCGTCAAAGACACCGCCGCCAACCTCCTCCTCTCTCAATCCTCCTTATGATTTTTTCACGTTAATGATCCTTGCTTGCTTATCCTATATATAAGACCATAATTCATCTCTAATTTAAGGAGAAAATCTCCTTAATTAGGAGATATCCAAATAAGGCTTGGCCTAAAAAAGGCAGAGCAGCCAATGAAGAAAAATCCTCCTTATAATGATATTCCATAGAAAGGATTTCCCCTATTTAGGAATTACGGATGCACACGGATCGCTGAGGTGGCACAATCTCAACAAATAAATAGGATTCGCCCTATTTAGGAATTACGGATGCACACGGATCGTTAAGGTGGCACAATCTCAAAATAATTTTGATCCACCTAGAGATCTCCAAAAATTCTGAAATTTCTGCATGAAACTACTATATGGACACTTAATCAAGATCAAAAAGTGAAAATTTAAATTTCTCAAAAAATCACTTACTGTTTTCCGCGCTAGCACTAGCGCCAGCGCTAGCGTGGGAGTTTGATTTTTCTATTTTTCAAAATTTCTAAAAATCTATAAAAATATGTTAGTTTATATGTACTACTTTGTTTTGTATGTCTGACTTTTGTTATTTTTGTTTTATTTATTTTATGAAAAATCAACTACAAAACTTCAAAATTCAAAAATACAAAAATATGTTTTTGTGTTTTTTTTCTGTTTTTCTTTCGTTAAAAATTTTCAAAACAAAAAAATTTGTATGATCTTTATTGCTAATATTAAGCATGTATGAATTCTATTATTTAGAATTATTTACAATGTTAAAATTTATTCTTTCAAATTACTATGAATATTGTTTTGTTTATCATGCTTTGATATATCTGTTTAAAGTGCATCAATTGTATTTAAAAATATGTGTAGAACCAAGCTTAGCATGCCTCTACGTATGAGTAAATGTATTGTGATTGATAATGATACTTTTACACTCACTTATATTTGGTAATGTACATGCGTGTTTAAATCTAAAAATACTTGCTTGTGTATTGTAATTGTACAATGAATTAAAATTTGCATAAGTTTATTATCTACACTATATTTGAATTGCACTTAAAATTTAAGAAAAGTGGTTTAAAAAATTTAATTATGTTAAGTTTGCAAAACAAGTGTATTCGGAGAATATTGTCTCACAAAAGTGAACAAAAATAAAAATATGACAAATATAACTCCACCAAACATTACTTGAACCTCCTGACAAGTCTTGATAAGCATTGCGAGATTGAGCACTTTGGAAAGAATAGTAAAGTGTCTTGTGCAAACCTTGGTTAATACACCACTTTTTTCTGAAAATATATGTGCATTAAAAGTGTGTGAAAGTAATGTACTTGTGTTTTATTGTGCACAACTCTACATATGTCTTGTATTTTGTGATTTAAATCATTTGTTAACATTGCTCAAAATACACTTATGTGCACTTCATTATCTTTCATAACACTTCTTCTCATGAGTATTGGATCTTAATGCTTTATCTATACTACTCTTTATATAAGAAATGCATTAGATAACCTAGCATGATCTCTACAATGTTTTGGTATCTCTTACACTTGAAATTAAGTAACATTGTAGTATATTCTCTTTTTAATATGTTCATTTCATGCTTGGTAACTTTATGTAAAATTATGAGATTTTAAAAAGGTTAAAACATCTTTACATTTTGAACTTAAACTATGATTTATACTTATGTTTTTCATGCTTACAAAAAGATGTTTCTTATAATCTTCCGCCTGCTTACAACTCTTATCTTTTTATTTGAAATCTCTTCAACACTATACTTAAACTCTTTATTTTTTTTTGTATTACAAAAGCTCGATCATGATTTATCATTTATAAAAAATGTCTCATTACTACCCTCACTCCACCTTCTTTTGATAATACCAAAAGGGGGAGATTATTTGAAGAAATCTAGAGGAGAAATCTAGAAGATTAAGGGGAGACTAATTCTTGTAATTTAGGGGGAGCGAAATATAAATTGCATTTATGTAGGGGGAGCATTAAGATAGAGGAGTATGCACTATTCTCATGCTTCTCATATATTATAGTTGTACTTTTATCTTGCTTATCATATTCTATAAACACCTTTGTTGATTTCTTGCTAAGAGGATTTGTTATTATCAATAGGAGGAGATTGTTGGACATGTGTGTCACATCTCTTTGTTTGAGAATAACAAATCTCATATTGTATTTGATCTTACTTGTCGTGCGTTTATAGTGTGCAGGAACTATAGGTGCAATACTCCACAGGTAGAAAACAACTTGGAACCAAAACACTGAACTAAAGCACTACCGCCAGCGCTAGGGGTTGTCGCAGGCGCTAGCACTACCGCAGGCGCTAGCGCTACCGCCTGACGCTAGCTCAAGTTCGTGCACAACGCCACGCCGCGATGGTTTCGTAACCGCTTCTACACGAACACTACCACAGGCGCTAGGAGTTACCGCAGGCGCTATCTCCAAGTTCTATAAATTGATGCTTTCTTTCTCGTTTTGGTAATCCATCCCTGAGAGAATACAAGTGCCAAAATTCCATTGTTGTTATGCTGCTGAAGATGGATCTCCCACAAAAAGCTTAAGGAGAATTCTGGAGGAGGACTACGTCACGCTACATCCGAAGGACGATCGCTTCGACCTCGCTCATACTACAGTGATCCTTCATCTCTAACTTCAGAAGATCTCATATAAGGAGTTTTTATTGTTGTTATCATTATTTCTATTTCATTCCATTTTGTAACCGTATGGAGAATTCGCCTTGTGTTGGCGACTAGGTCCTTGCGCGGCTTAGGGGGTAATTCGCCACGTGAGTTGGTGACTAGGTCTAGGAGATTAGATCTATGGGGTGCTCGAGGCCATATCCGGGGAAGGATTGGCTAGAGCGGCTTGAGGCCATATCCGTGAAAGGATAGGCTAAAGCCAACCAGTTTGTGGGGATACAAGTCATTATAGAAAAGGAAAAGATATTAACATTTGTACGCCTCCGATTTCTAGCGATATTGAAATCAAATTTATGTAAACAATTTTTCATATAATACAATCATGTCTCTTTTTTTGTGCTTACTTGATTTCTTTCATTTAACATAAATTTTACTATATTGGTTACTGAGCTTTCAATTCAAATCACTTTATCTAAATTATTTATTTTAATCTCTTTCATCATAAAACAATTTAGCACTTGTCTCTAAATTCTAAAATTGGAAATTACAATATTCTCTTCGTTTAGCTAAATTGTTATTTCGCTCACATTTATTTCAAAACAATTTAGTAATTTGCCTAAACTTATAAAAAGAATTTTAATTCCCTTATTCACCCCCCCCCCCCCCCCTCTAAGGGCGATTATCGATCCAACACTGACCACTTCATCGAACATCTCAATCCTAATGTTACCAACTCCCAACACCTCACACTCTGAGTCATTCCCCATACGAACACGACCACCTTCACATTGCCTAAAGCTGGAGAACCATTCTATGTTCGGGCACATGTGGTACGAACATCCTATATCCATGATCCAGGAACCTGTGGTCTCAAGACTGGGTGAAACATGAAGAACGCCGGCATCATTCTCATCCTCAGATGTTACCGCAGCCTGATGTGGCTCATGCGTCTGCTCCTTAATCTTCCTCTTCGGGCAGTTATTCTTCCACTGCCCCTCCTCCTTGCAGTAGTGGTACTTAGTGTTCCTTCCTCCAGACTTAAACCTAGGTCGGTCTCTTTCTCCTTGCCTTTTCCTCTGATCTACCACGGGCTGGGTCATTGCTCTTCACGAATAAGCCCTCGTCGGCACTAGGGCTCGACTTGCTTCTCGTTTCGTTCGAGATCAGCGTTGTCATAACTTCTTCCATCTTCATGGTGTCCTTCCCAAATAGAATCGTGGTGACCAGATGATCGAAGGACTTCGGTAATGAAGACAACATGAGAAGAGTCTGGTCTTCCTCCTCGACCTTAATGTCCATACTACGCAACTGGGAGATGAGTCTGTTGAACACGTTCATGTGCTCCAGTAACTGATTGCTCTCGGACATCCTCAAGTTGTACAACTGTCTCTTCACATAGAGCTTATTCGTGAGAGACTTAGACATGTACAACTCCTCCAGTTTCTTCCATAAGTCCGTCGTAGTCTCAGCGTCGACTACGTTATACATCACTTCATCGGCTAGACTCAACTGAATCATGCTTATGGCCTTCAGATCCAGTTCCTCCCATTCGTCATCCTTCTTTCCAGACTTCTCCTTGCCGAGGAGGTCCTTGCTGAACGAGAACCGCCTTGATCCGCTTTTGCCATAAGACAAAATCGATCTTGCCGTCATACCTGGAAATCTCAATTTTTGCCGCCATTGCTTTGCTCGCAGAGCTACTGGGAAATCTGAATAATGTTCATGGATAAGATCTGAGAAGATAGGGAGCGGACCGATGTCGTCACCTACCGTTGACCCAAATCTAAAACCAGAACGTCCAGACGATCACCCCCGTGGAACCTAGCTCTGATACCAATTGTTATAAAATCTGATCGAGTACAGCGGTAGCGCAATGGAATTTATCGAGCACAAGCAATCACCCAAAATAATAAACAGAACGAGATTTCAAGCACACACAGACGACATAAAAATATACGTGGTTCAGAGAGAAGCTCCTACATCCACGGGGAGAGCACCGGAGAAGCTCCACTGATAAAATGAGGAGTTACAGAGTATTACAGCAAGACCGTAATGGCCAGAACAGCGAGCCACCGGAAAAAGAAACTCAAAGTCTGAAAAACGGGCTGTCGGAAATCCGACAGAGATGTCGCCGAGCGACACTGGCATTGTTCTTCTTCTTCCATCCTCGATCCGCCTCCTGCTGCCGCCTGGAGAAACTTTGCCTCCTGCTGCCGCCTGGAGAAACACCACCGTCTGCTGGTTCGCCTGGACTGATTTGCCGTGTAAGACCCTCTTTTTTTTTTACTTTAAATCAGGTCTTACTTACTGCCCAGAACCGTCGTCTTGCGGCGGCACCATTACACCCAATGGTCGCCGCCACAAGACGCCGATCCTGCCGGCTATTCATCATCATCCAGGCTAACCATACTCACAGTAATTGAAGTATTAAATAAAATAAGTCCACAAATTCACATTATACAATTATCATAATACAAATGTCCACAATGAGAAAAAACTATAAGAAATGAGGGCTTATGCCCGGTACATATTCAAATATAGAGCAACAACACTCTCACTCTACATCTATGCGGAAGCTATCAAATTCTGTCTTCATGCATCTGTAGCTGCTGCTGCGACGACATGTAGTGGCTGCTCTGCTTCATCCCGTCCTCCTATCCTGTCTCCTGAACGGGGTCCTGCTGTTCCGACACATCATCCCTAAAATGATGAGGTCCACTGACCGTCAGTCTATAAGACTCAGCGTATTCCTCACCGCCTCCACCCGCGACTCCTAGGCACCGTGCGGGAGGAGGAAGCGGAGGACATCAAGGGGTAAATCAAAAGAAGGTGACATGCGGGTATTACTAACCTAGCAATTATATCAATAGCTAACATCATGTATATAAAAGCATTTACATCTAGCAATTATATCAATAGCTAATAACAACATGTATATATATATACATCAAACACCTTTCTAGCAAATCTATCATAATAAATCAAGGGGCCATAAAGAAACCGAGTAGTATATAAACGAGCGTTAAAGTGAGTATACACACGCGGTTAAAAAATAGTCTAAGCAGCTAGAAAAGTACACGAGAGTAGTTATAAGAAAACTAGAGCAAATAAAGAAACAACTAGAGCAGCTATGAAAGTAACCTTAACTTATGTGTATACACACACAAAGACATAAGCTAAGGGATCTGGCAAGAAGTAAACTCATCGTATAAAAGAGCCCATACTAATTTATACGATGAGGTCTCTGATTTATGCAAGAATGCTATGTTATGATATGCAATGCAATGTAATGTAATGATGCAACTCACACACGCGACTCTGTACGTACAGACCTTTAGTTACCACTTTTCGGAGGTAGCTAACCTCTCGGGCACCTCCCGTCGTGGTCAAACGGTGGAAGAGGAGCGAGCGTCTCCTCACCTAGGTGGGTAAGTCACACTACCATACCTAGGCTCAAACGTATGATGTGATACCGGTACCCGGTACTCACGAGCTCCTGCATACTAAACTGAATTGGCCAGGCATGGTTTAGGGAATTCGTCCCGTCGGACGCGCAGTAAAATAACCTGGCCCCTAATCAAACCACTAGCACTGCCGAGTCAACGAACTGCTGTCGGTGTGACGACTAAGCCAGAACCAAAGACCCACCACATCTTATACACAAGCAACATGTATTAGTCATTTACTACCGAGCCTCCAGCTCGCAATCCTACATCAACATTTATAAAGTAGAGCCTACCGCTCGCCAGACTATACCAGTCTTATATTTAAACTACGAGCCTACCGCTCGCTAGACTACACCAGTCTTATAGTTAACTACGAGCCTACCGCTCGCCAGACTATACCAGTCTTATATTTAAACTACGAGCCTACCACTCGCTAGACTACACCAGTCTTATAGTTAACTACGAGCCTACCGCTCGCTAGACTATCACAATCTTATATTTAAACTACGAGTCTACCGCTCGCTAGACTACACCAGTCTTATATTTAAACTACGAGCCTACTGCTCGCTAGACTATCACAGTCTTATATTTAAACTGCGAGCCTACCGCTCGCTAGACTACACCAGTCTTATATTTAAACTATGAGTCTACTGCTCGCTAGACTACACTAGTCTTATATTTAAACTACGAGCCTACCGCTCGCTAGACTACACCAGTCTTATATTTAAACTACGAGCCTACCGCTCGCTAGACTATCACAGTCTTATATTTAAACTACGAGCCTACCACTCGCTAGACTACACCAGTCTTATATTTAAACTACGAGTCTACTGCTCGCTAGACTACACTAGTCTTATATTTAAACTACGAGCCTACCGCTCGCTAGACTACACCAGTCTTATATTTAAACTACGAGCCTACCGCTCGCAGGACTATCCTAGTCTTTCCTTATATCTCGAGCCTACCGCTCGCAAGACTATCCCAGTCCTTCTCATATAACCCGAGCCTACCGCTCGCAGGACTATCCCAGTCCTTCCTTATATTTCGAGCCTATCACTCGCAAGACTATCCCAGTCCTTCTTATATAACCTGAGCCTACCGCTCGCAGGACTATCCCAGTCCTTCCTTATATATCCCGAGCTTACCGCTCGCAGGACTATCCCAGTCCTTCCTTATATAACCCGATCCTACCGCTCGCAGGACTATCTCAGTCCTTCCTTATATATCCTGAGCTTACCGCTCGCAGGACTATCCCAGTCCTTCCTTATATCTCGAGCCTACCGCTCGTAGGACTATCCCAGTCCTTCCTTATATAACTCGGGCCTACCTCTCACAGGACTATCCCAGTCCTTCCTTATATATCCCGAGCTTACAGCTCGCAGGACTATCCTAGTCCTTCCTTATATCTCGAGCCTACCGCTCGCAGGACTATCTCAGTCCTTCTCATATAATCCGAGCCTACCGCTCGCAGGATTATTCCCGTCCTTCTTATAACCCGATCCGGTTTGGGATGAAAGATAACTTGTCAAGTTCTTCTACTTAACTAGTCTTGTTTATAATTTAGTTGATCTTAGAAGCTTTAGGGTTAGCCTTGGACTTCCGAAGGGTTACCCGGTGAGGGGCTCGCAGCGGTACTAGGAAGTGTGGCGGGCTGACACCCCGAACTTCCTCTTCCCAAGGCACTTAATTTTGTTGGTATCTACCCATTTTTACTTGATCCCCATTATCCTCTCCAATTACATTAAATCTATAAGATGAGTTAAACTTGGCTCTTAGGAGTGGGGGGAGTTCTTTTGAACTCCAACACCACCAATCGTGACCGGGTGCTGACTCTCCCGTCGTCACATTCTAAGCTCGAGTTCCCTTCTTCACCGAGGAACTGCACACATTCAATTAGCATTCTCAACCTTACTTGGACCCACACTCCTATTCTTCGTCATCCTTAATCCAGGGTTTGCCTTAGATACTTCTCGACTTCGCCCTTGAGTATTTACCTTAAGATGGCTCACCCGGCTAAGGGTAGTTTTTCTTCCATATAATTGTTTAACACTGATGAGTTGTTTGTGGGGCCCTTGACGCGGTCTAACTTCCTTTTCTTATCATTGTAAATTCCTACACTTATAGCTTTGCTAAACGCACCCCAACCCTAATTTCCCACGATGCCCTTAGAGATGCTCTTCCAAATAATCTGATCCTTCATCATAATCAAAGAGTTAATAGTTCCATGTGTGAAGGTCAGTGGTGGTCTAAATCATATAAATCAGTTTTACTATTCGCAGACCAAAATAAGATTGAGCTAGATTTGACTCCTATGGTGCAATCTTGATCACATCATATCCAAATGAGTTCCAATTATTACCACAGATTTGCAATGAGTAGTGATCTAACAACCTCAAATTCTAATTTCGTAAATCCTCTAGGGAATCTTAAATCATAGTTTCTGTTTAAAACAGAAGATGTGCAAATAGTGATTTATACATCGATTGTCAACTAATGATCTCCATAAATTCTGATAAATTCACTGTAACATAATATTGGTCAAAAGAACTCCAGATCCTAAGTCTCATATTAATCCAAGGAGTATTTACCCTTATTATCATTTATTACATTTGGTGTGCCAATAAGGGTTTACACTACAAGTGCTATGTTAAGACTTCAATAAATTCTGGAAAATTTACTATAGCACAATGTTGGTCTAAAAACACCAGATCTTAAGTCTCACATTAATCCAAGGAGTATTTACCTTTATTTATCATTTATTACATTTGGTGTGCCAATAAGGGTTTACACTACAAGTGCTATGTTAAGACTTCAATAAATTCTGGGAAAATTACTATAGCACAATATTGGTCTAAAAATACCAGATCTTAAGTCTTATATTAATCCAAAGAGTATTTACCTTTATTTATCATTTATTACATTTGGTGTGCCAATAAGGGTTTACACTACAAGTGCTATGTTAAGACTTCAATAAATTCTGGGAAAATTACTATTGCACAATATTGGTTTAAAAACACCAGATCCTAAGTCTCATATTAATCCAAGGAGTATTTACCTTTATTTATCATTTATTACATTTGGTGTGCCAATAAGGTTTGTACATCAAGTGCTACATTATGACTTCAATAAATTCTGGAAAAATTAGTAAAGCATGGTAATGGCCTAAAAATACCAATTCCTAAGTTTCATAAAATTCCAAGGATTATTTTTCCATAATTACCATTTAATACAATTGGTGTGCCAATAAGGGTTTACACTACAACTACCATTTATATGAAACTATAAATCACAGGAAAATTACTAGGTAGTTATAATGATCTAAAAAGGGCCTATCCAGAATCTCATAATTTTCTCAGTGGATTTTATGCATGTTTGCTACAAGATGAGGAATTTACAAAAATGCCCTTATGCCATAAAAGCCTACTTTTTCACCTCCAAAAATTCTACCAATAATCATAGGTGTTCTAAATACTGAAATAATGAGCCACAGTTAATTTCATAATTTTCCATAAAACTATTCTCATTGAATTCATAAAACTTCAAAAGGGCAAAAATGTAATTGGTGTTAACACTAGTATGAAATAAATTTCATAAATTCCCAATAATTCACCAGAGGTGTAATTCAACATTATAGAACTATGACCAGAGATCTAGAATTTTCTAGATTCAATTACCTATTTTTATTTCATTAATTTGAAAGGGGCTAATTTTGAATTAAAACATAAAATCCTAAAATTTTAACTCCAAAAATTCTACAACTTCAGAGGATTATTTATTCCATCCACACCAACTCATAACCAGAGTTTCAAGGGCATCTAATGGGGCAAATGGGCCAAAATCACCTTTTCCCATTTTTGCTAAATGCACCCCGATTTTCCCTACACCCTTTCAATGTAAATGTTGGATTCACCAATCATGCATGGATCCAATTGGTCCCAAATTTTTACCAGAGACTAATATAGGTTAAATAAGCATGACACCCAAATTTGGGGTCATTTGGAGTTATATACAATCAAAAATGTCATTTATTTGATTTTTCATATTTTTGATAAAACCTTAGAAAAATCATCACCTAAAAATATGATCTTTGGTTACAAGATAGATATGTGTCACATGCATGCATGGTCAAATCCCAATTCCATATGACTTATATTTTAAAATATATACACCAAATAATTTCTGGTTTCTAATTTGACCAGCCTCACGAAAATGAGTGTTGTGGGTCCTACAATTAACCAAATAACTTGATTTCACTTTCAGATGAAATTAGACATTCAGATCTACAATTCCTATCTCTGGAGATTTTTCGAAATATGGCCTCTAAGGGCCTCAAATTCGGCTTCCAAATTCGGGTAAATAGTGTGACAGATTTTAACAAACTATATGACATTTATTAATAACACTGTTCATCGTCTTCTTCCTTGAGCCCGAAAACTCAGTTCGCTGGGCTGATTTCAGCCCCTTTTTCCCGGCCACCTGGGCACACATTCGGCCGGAAAACACCACCATCTCCATCGTGGATGTGGGGGCTATGAATCCCAGGCGACACCGCCACCGGCGGCGGCCCATACGGCGATTTTGAGCTTGGGCTAAAATGCCCCATTTTTCCGAAAATGAAAGAATGAATCGAGCTCATTTGAGCTCGATCTCAACCCTAGAAGGTCTAGGAGGCTAGCACTAGTGGAGAGGGGAAGGAAACTTGCCTCAATCGAGCTTGGTGGTGGACTTTTCCCGGAATCGCCATGGCCGACCATGCTCCAAGCTCTCCCATGTCGATTCCTCATTTCTCCATCAAATGTCTTGATCCAAAACTTGATTTCAGTTGCTTGGCACTGTCTGAAGCTGATGGAGGGGTGTATTGGGGGTGAGGTTGGCTGGTTGTGATGATTTGAAAAGGGGGAGGTCGGCCATGAGCTTTGGATGCTCCTCCTTGGCTCCAAGTGTCCTCCACCTCCGAATTCCTACTGGGAATTACTGCTGGAGATCATATTTAAGCTTTGGGAGGGGGATTGAGTGCCAATTGTCACTCAACCCATAATTCCATGCTTTGGCCATATGTGAAATTGGGAAAAAATCCCAAATTCACCCTTGCATGTCACCTTCTTCCAAAATCTGAGGGGCAAGCATGGTAATTGGGTCTTGGGCCTCAGAATGGGCCTCTATTGAGTGCCTTAGTCCATGGGAATTTGGTTTGATTTCATATAAGCTCATTTTACGCATATTTGACCAAATGTTGACTTTTGAGTTGACTTGGTCAAATTGGTGAGTGGGCTGGTCCAATGTGTTAGTCTTGAATCCCTTGACGCTACCAAATGTTGATTGGGTCATGGTGGTGCCCCAATTGGGTCAATTTTGCCAATATGTGTGATTTTGACCAAAATTGGGAAAAAGTTGACTTTTGTCAAATTGGACCAATTAATAACCAATAGATGGGTCTTTTGGGTCCTTTGTACCCCAACTGGGGTTTGTAATACATTGGTGGGGTAATTTGATCATTTGAACCCTAATTGACCCTTAATAGGGATGGTTGACTTATTTGGGCATAGAGTTGACCTTGGCCAAATTGATCAATTGGGTTGATCCCAATGGGTCCTAAATGACATAAGGGACTCCCTAAGGGGTTTATGGAGTGTTAGTGGGGTCCACTTGTCATTTAAAGCTCAATTATTAAGTCATAAGCCATGAAGTCAAATTTGGCTATTTGCACATCAAGACAATTTTCACTTATTCACATTGGTTCTTAAGGCCGTTTTGTCCTCTTAGAGCAATGTCATGACCTTGTCATGACAAAATGCATCTTAGGGGTCTCGTTGTTTTGGGGATGTTACATGCCGGAGTCGTCGCCGCTTGCTCGGCCAGAAGCCGATCTCGCCTGGACCGACCGGATGATGCCGCCACCGCACGTCGCCGAAGCAAAGCTTCGCCGAGATCTCCGGATCTCTGAAGTGGTCGCGTCAAAGCCACCGCCGCCGACCTCCTCCTCTCTCAATACACCTTATGATTTTTTCATGTTAATGATCCTTGCTTGCTTATCCTATATATAAGGCCATAATCCATCTCTAATTTAAGGAGAAAATCTTCTTAATTAGGAGATATCCAAATAAGGCTTGACCTAAAAAAGGCAAAGCAGTCAATGAAGAAAAATCCTCCTTATAATGATATTACATAGAAAGGATTTCCCCTATTTAGGAATTACGGATGCACACAGATCGCTGAGGTGGCTCAATCTCAACAAATAAATAGGATTCGCCCTATTTAGGAATTACGGATGCACACGGATCGCTGAGGTGGCACAATCTCAACACTGGGAGAGATGAATGAGATACATGTGTTCGGATGTGGGATGGAGAAATCAGGACTGATGGAGGAGGAGTCTGAAATGTGGTTGGTGGTCGGCCGTAAGTGGAGATAGGCTCTAATGGCGGTGAGAGGATCAACAGTCGGAGCCGGATGGATCTCAGGCGACGACGTGAAACTCTGAAAATCGATGGGAAACATGTTGATCTCGTCGGAAGCGTGTTGGGAATGGGTTGTACGGGCTCGCCGGACTTCAGGTAGCGGCGGCGGAGACCGGAGGTAGGCTGGGATTGATCGTCGACGAGTAAGGGCGGGGAAATCTCGCCGGGTATACGAAACAGGGGAATTAAGAAATAACTGTTTCGCGTTTTTCCCAGTCCGTTGTTTCTAATAAGGGACGAATTTTTTTCAATCTGCGCACGTGGCCTGATACAAGTGGCCCGAAATTTTTTCTCTCCTGGTAAACTTTAACACGTGGCACAAATAAAGGTACCACGCAGCTTCACGAAGTTAACTTTGTGGGAGTGAAAGAGGACTCACTCGTTCAATAAATAGGTAATTGTTATCCGCACTGCAGTTTTTACTATTAGCACTTGAAATTATTTTATTTTTTTCTTCTCAATCCGATAACCGCAAAGCACCCGTACACCTCTTTCGTTTTGTCGCAGACCGCCTCCTTCGGTCCGCCTGTTCTTGCTGCCAGCCATGTTTGCGCCGTCAGTTATCATTTTCGCCGCCAGCGAGGGTTTTGCCTGCCCACATACACTGCCAGAAGGGTTTTGTCGGACCTTCCTACTGCTTGTACCCCGCTGGCCGGAAATTATTTTCGCTACCAGCTATGGGTTTTGCCGGCCTTACATACGCCGCCGAAAGGGTTTTGCCGGACCTTCCTACTTCTTGCACACCGCCGGAAGCTTCTTCTCGCTGCCAGCAAGGGTTTGACAGATTTTTGGGTATAGTTTCTCCATTCCCTAAACCCTAAACAAACTCTTTTACAAAATTTTTTAGTTTTTCAATAAACTAAAAAATTTGTTTTAACCTAGCGGCAAACTATGTTAAATATTGGTTCAGACCAATTTTGGATCCTCTATAAATGAATAGAAATATATATATATATACGAGCATCTTTGCACGGGCTACGCCCGTGCTCGATGCTCTCGGGCAGCCTTCGGCCGCATCAATGCGGGCTTCGTCCGCAACCAAGCGGGCTTCGCCCGCTTTGCATTCAAGGCGGGCTTCGCCCGCCCCCTCGGCGTCGGCGGGCTTCGCCCGCCGTAAACGAAACAAAAATTGACGCTCGATGCTCTCGGGCGGCCTTCGGCCGCATCAATGCGGGCTTCGCCCGCAACCAAGCGGGTTTCGCCCGCTTGGCATTCAAGGCGGGCGCCCGCCCCCTCGGCGTCGGCGGGTTCGCCCGCCCCCTCGGCGTCGGCGGGCTTCGCCCGCCATAAACTAAAAAAACAATTGATCTGTGAATAGTCATCTATGGTCTGCGTATAACAATAATATTGTTATGAACTCTGTTTGACTGTTTGTTCATTTGATTTTGTTGAACTTAGATGACTAATCCAATTTGTTCATGAGAACATTATTTAGATTTTTATATGACGGACAGATTGAGTTAAAATTCTATATCAGCGGCCGCATCAATGCGGGCTTCGCCCGCTTGGCATTCAAGGCGCGCTTTGCCCGCCCCCTCGGCGTCGGCGGGCTTCGCCCGCCCTCGCCGCTCTTCGCAATTTTTTTTTAAAAGCCTACATTTTTTTTAATTAAAAAACATGTAAAAAAAACAGAAATGTAAAAAAGCCTACATTAAAAAGCCCACATTTTAAATGTAAGAAATCGTAAAAAAAAGCCCACATTTTAAATGTAAAAAAACGTCCAGGCGGGCTTCGCCCGACCACTCGGCATCGCCGGGCTTCGCCCGCACCTCGCCGGTAATCGCCCGCACCTCGCCGGTAATCGTCCGCCCTTCGCCGGTCTTCGCCGCCGTCACCTATTTCAAAGTTTAAATAATTTTCCATTTATTAAATATTAAAAGAAAAAATAAATTAAAGAGAATCAAAAATGTAACCCCCTAAAATCTCGGGCGGCATTCGGCCGCATCAATGCGGGTTTCGCCCGCTTAGCATTCAAGGCGGGCTTTGCCTGCCCCCACGGCGTCGGCGGGCCTTGCCCGCCCCTCGGCGTCGGCGGGCTTCGCCCGGCTCTCGCCGGTATTCGCTCGCCCCTCGCCGGTCTTCGCAATAAGTTTTTTGAAAAACTTAATTTTTTTATGATTTTTATTTAAAAAACTGTAAAAAAAAAGTAAAAAAACATGTAAAAAAACTTTTAAAAAATTAAGTTTTTAGTTTTAATAAAACAAAATTGCGGATGAATAATATATATTAATAATATATTATAAATTATTATAATATATCATATTATATATATTATGATATATTAATATATCATATTAATACCACTGTTCATCCGCAATTTATATATTAATAATATATTATAAATTATTATAATATATCATATTATATATATTATGATATTGCAGACTTGCAGTGAATCCGCCAAAAAACTGCCTCGCCGTTGCTCTTTATACATTATATGTCATTTAAATGCAGTTTTTTTTAAATTAATCGCAGGCGGGGCCCACAGGCGGGCCCCGCCCGCTTAAAATGTGGGACTTAGTCCCACATCGCGGAGAACAGAAGATTTCCGCTGTTTATAAGGCGAGAACCTTCTGTTCTCTTGAACTTCTAGCTTGACCCCGCCTGACTCTGCCCGCCCTGGCCCGCGTGACCCCGCCCGCTCCCGCGTGAGGCCGCCTGGCTAGCCCCGTCCCGACCGCGTGAGCCCGCCCGCCCCCGCCCGAGCGCGCCCGCCCCCCGTGAGCCGGCGTGACCGAACCGAGCCGCAGACCCAATTTTTTTCGTTCCTGCAAGGGGCAAAACGGTCATTTCACAGTGTGACCGATTTGGATCATGCTTTGATCAAGCTTTGATCGGACGGCTCAGATTGATTCCATGGTGTTCGCAGAGATATCTATATTTCCTTTATAGTATAGACGAGCATCTTCGCACGGGCGTAGCCCGTGCTCGATGCTCTCGGGCGGCCTTCGGCCGCATCAATGCTGGCTTCACCCGCAACCAAGCGGGCTTCGCCCGCTTGTCATTCAAGGCGGGCCTCGCTCGCCCCCTCGGCGCCGGCGGGCTTCGCCCACCCCTCGCCGGTAGTCGGCCGCCCCTCGTCGATCACCTAAACTCCTACAGCAGTACCCAGCTGCTTGCGGCGGGCTTCGCCCGCCTCTCGGCGGCTTCACCCCGCCCCGCCCACAAATTTTTTTGATTAAAAACACTGAAAATATAAGTTGAAACAAAGTTATGTTTTTTATTTGAAAAAACTTTAACACGAAGTGCAAAACATTTTTGCGTAATTCGGCCGTAGCAGTTATTTAAATTTTAAGAATTGAAAAATATATTTATTAAAATATTTAATAAAATCATGAAAAAAAAACTCGAAATTAAAAAACGAAAAACAAAAACAATTCCCGTGAACAGTGCTCCCTCCGCTTCCGCTTCCGCCCGAGGCTTCACCCATGCCTCACGACCGCCGCCGCCGGAGCCGCCTGCTGCCTGACCGGAACCCACCTGGACCTTCGCCGGCCTCCGACGCACTCGCCGCCGGTTGTCCGGCGGCGAGCGGGCAGGGCCACCGCCGGCGGCGGCCCTGCCCGTCAGCCCCAGTTTTGGGGCTGACGGGCAGGGCCGCCGCCGGCGGTGGCCCTGCCCGCTCGCCGCCGGACAACCGGCGGCGAGTGCGTCGGAGGCCGGCGAAGGTCCAGGTGGGTTCCGGTCAGGCAGCAGGCGGCTCCGGCGGCGGCGGTCGTGAGGCACGGGCGGGGGGATGAAAATATCGGAATTTCTGATATTGCCAGAAGAGGATTTTTGTAGGAATCGGCTATTAGCAGTCCTCCCCCCTTGCCTCCCCCTTGAATCGGACGGCCAGATTTTGATCATGCTTTGATCCGACGGTTCAGATGGGATCTATGGTGTTAGCAGAGAATACTATATTGCCTTTATAGTATAGATATATATATATATATATATGAATTATATATATACAGAAATATATATTTATATATATATATACTAGCATCTTCGAACGGGCTACGCCCGTTCTCGATGCGTCGCTGCGGGCTTCGCCCGTAACCAAGCGGGCTTCGCCCGCTTGGCAATCAAGCGGGCTTCGCCCGCAACCAAACGGGTTTTGCCCGTAACCAAACGTGCTTTGCCCGCAACCAAACGGGCTTCGCTCACACGGCGGGCTTCGCCCTCTCCCCCTCTTCACACGTAACCAAGCTGACTGCCATTATTGATGGCGCTAATGAGTTCTGACTGTTAAACGGGTATGTTTGAACCATAAATTTGCAGGCTAATATGTGAGAGAAAAGGCTTATATATGAGGAAGTGCTGAAATATTATCTATGGACCCTAAATTCATGAAGAAGGAAAAATTTGAAAACTGCAGCAATTATGTTGATTATGCTAGTATATTTGTAAAATCGATAACATGGACCATTCCTCTATTATCTCTCTAAAGGAAGACTTTGAGAATGAATACTAAAGTTGTTCTCTTTTTGATTGTACACACATCATCTAAATGCAGATATTTTTGGCTAACAACACGTCCATTGGAAAACAAATCCAGTTAAATAACATAAAATCCAGTTTGGCTAGTAGATTGCATAAATACCCTCATAAAAGTAGCTTATTTTTGCTTAGGCATAAATACCCCCCAAAAGTGCATAAATCCAGTTGTTAAACACATCCATTGTTGTCTTTTTGTTGTGCAACTTATTTTTTGCTTAGACATAAAAAATACACAAATCCATGAAAATGAAGTTGAAGATTGCATAAATACCCCCAAAAAAGTATCCGAAACGTACAGGAAAATCTGATGAAATCTGAAATCAAGTAGTAAAAATGAAGCACCTAAAATTGTTTCTGTCCATGCATTTTTGGACATATTTTAGAACATGATATTAGATGCATTTTGATGATCTTAGGCAATGCATTTTTGGACATATTTCTGAACACCAATTATTTTCATGAAATGAGTTGGAATGAAAAACAGAGCAATAAGCTCAATCGTTGATGGGATGATTTTTGGCTAACAACACATCCATTGGAAAACAAATCCAGATAAATAACATAAAATCAAGTTTGGCTAGTAGATTGCATAAATACCCCCATAAAAGTAGCTTATTTTTGCTTAGGCATAAATACCTCCAAAAAAGTGCAAAAATCCAGTTGTTAAACACATCCATTGTTCTCTTTTGTTGTGCAACTTATTTTTTGCTTAGACATAAAAAATATGATTTCCTGCTTGACTTTAACCTGGGTTTTTGCATTTATTTAGTTAAAAAAATTCCTGAAGCTTTACCCATATTAAAGTATGGTATTCTCCGCATAAAAGGGAGAAGAGCATGAAAAGCAGAGAACAGTAGAATACATGTTGTTTTACACAATATCAACGAAATCATAAACCTCAGAACATCATGTTTACATTGACACAACAATTAAGAACTATGTGAAGTCTGTTAAACAATTAGATCATGGAAAACCTAATTTTAGAACTAACAATTGACTTTTGAATTAAAATAATTTCAAATCAAATACTTTCAAATCACTTCCGAGTATAAACAAATCAGTCTCTTAACCAGTCACTTTTGAACAAAAATACTTTCAAATTCATCAGTATTAGCTCATCTCAGGATGTGGAAAATTAGAAAGTTTAGAACTAACAAATCACTTTTGAACTAAAATAATTTCAAATCTTTTGCTTTTGCTGGAAGAACAAATCACGTTTGAAATAACTGAAAGCTTTTGCTGGAAGAATAACTAAAATAATTTCAACCTAAACCAACATCAGTATTAGCTCACCATTCATCCAAAATGCAGTAAAGTTTTGCTGGAATAATAACTGTATAAATATCCTCTGAGATATGAGGAATCGAAAACAGAGGAAACTAAAAAAGTAGATCATTTTTTACGGTTAGGAGAGAGTATCACATTTACAGACTTCTAAAGTAGCTTATGAGCATACATAAATCATAACTTCAGAAGGAGTCATTAAACCGGAAATGAAAGTAGATCACTACAAAAAGAATATAAAACTGACATCAGTATTAGCTCCCCATTCATCATTATGCAGTAAAGTTCTTCTCCATTTTTAACTGAAAGAATGTCCTCATAGATTTGAGGAATAAAAAACAGAGGAAGCCAAAAACGAACCTAAAATTGTTGGAATGAGAAGAGTTGAGGATTTAGGGTTTTCTAGAATGAGAGGCGATGAGGAATCAACGATGAGAAGTGTGCAATAGAAGCAGCGTTCACCTGGATCAGCAGAGGATGGATCGGAAATGTGAAATGCCTATAGCAAAGAACGGAGATGAAGCAGGCGAGCAGGCGGCAGGAATGGATACCGAGCAGGCGAGATGTTCGCGTGACCTAGAAAAGGTAGAACAAAAAAACCTAATGGAGAACGTCCGATAAGAATCGAAATAGGAGATAAAAATGGAGGAGAAAAGAGAAATGTAGGCTTACCGACGGAGGAGGGATGGATGCAGGAGGCGAGACTGTGAGAGGGGGAGCGATCGGGAGAAGGCGGGACTGTTGAGGAAAGCTTTTGAGATTTTCGCGACTTTATGGGCGCAGTCCGTGACGGCGTGCGAATTTTAGGGTTCGCTGCTTTGTTTCGCAAATCCAACGGCTACAGTTGGTTTTAGCATTTTAATCGAATGATCCAAATCAAAAGTTCGGTGTGCTTGGCAGATATGTATATTTATATAATAAAGATATAAAGTTTTCTTAGGTTTAGGTTATATAAAACCTCACCCCACCGTGAGAATCCTTGAAGAAAAAAATTAGCCGCATGCTTTGGGAAATTAGTCGGAGAGGGTGCTCTCTCTCTCTCTCTCTCTCTCTCTCTCTCTCTCTCGTGCGACGGAGAGGCCGCCGGCCTCGTCATGTTTTCACCATTGGAGAGGGTATTGTCACCGGTCTTGGAGGTGAGCCGCCGGCGTTGGAGAGTGAGTCGTCGTCGGGCATGATGGAGATCGTCGTTGACGTTGAAGGCTTGCGTGTGTGCAGTTAGCCTTGACGGCGTTTGATCTCGGTGGTGGCGTTGGTCTCCGGTGGTGGTTGCGGTTGAACATCGGACTACGACGTTGAAGGTTCGGTGAACCTTGTGCGTCCGCTAGGCGGATTGCAGTCCAGATCTTCTACTCTTCCGCGGATCGTGCGCGTCCGGCGCATATGCGGTGTTTCACCGGACGGTCATTTCTTCTCCTGTTATTTCTTGTAATTGCATTTATATTGTTTGATTTAATATATATTTGTGGTTGTGCACCGGCGGGTTTTGTTGGGCGCAGTTTTGGTCTTATTTTGTGTTCTTGTTTCCCTGCAATTTTATAGCTGTGCCTGCGTTTGTACCGGATTTTACAACAAACTATTGATTTACTTGTTGTTCTACTATTACTAGGTTGTTTTGTATCCAGATTCACATAATGTCGGATTCTCCGAAATTTTGGAAAATACAATCCATTGATTTTTGGAACATTTGAGAACAAGATTTACTATTTAAGAAATTTCAAAATTTTGCTTTGTGCATGACAATTTGATTTGCGGATATAATTTTATCAAATACGGTTTTGCGGATATAAAAAATTTGTGGATAGCCAAAATTGAAGTGCCGATAACAATCGCCAATAAAAATAAGAGCCGATGAGATCCTTCCACCATAGTTGGTTGGGAAAACGGTGTCGATATTTAGGTACGTGTCATGCTGTGATCATCAAAGATCACCGTGTAGGGTAGCATACAGTCGTATAATCCGTGATCCAACGGTGGAGAATATCTGCGCAAATGCAGGCGTAATACGACCATCTTGAAGTACGACCGTATTTTAGATCAATCACGCTGAAAAAATCGTGCTCGCAGAAAACAACGGTGTGATAGGGCATCACATACAGTAATCTTTGGTACGTTACACGTACCAACAATTTTCTGCTACCACTCACCCTCCCCTTTCTCATATAATTTAGCGTCTATTCCATTGACTTGGGACAAGTAGAAAAAAATCAACAAACAAAAAAAAGGAATCGGCAAAGCCGTGCACATAAAACTCCCGGTCAAAGCGAGATTGGAGGACTTAGGGGTCGCCATAATAAAAAAATTTATGGTCAAAGTGAATCCGTTCAATAGAAAAGCGGTCAAAAGCGAATCCATCACCGATCACCGATCGGACCAACGATCCTATATCACCCGCTCTCATTTTGATAGCCAAGGCCGTGTACTTCTCCCATATAGTTTGTAGATGAAACAAATTTCATCTATTGAATTACCTAATCTACTAATAAGGGTCCGTTTGGCGCGGCGGTGGTGGTCGTGAACGTTGTGGTTATGAACCGTCATTAGTCAACTTCTAAGCTAGTTTTTTTTTCTTGATGACGGTCATAACCGTTGTCATGCCAAATATACATTTTATGACGGTGACATTTTCGTCCAAACTCACCAGAGCAAAAATGTCGCGCCAAACGGACCCTAAATATCGTTCAAGTTGGAACTACTTTGTGTCAAAGTATTATGTTGCTAAATCCATTCACTGACAATACTATTCTTGACTTTATTTGTCATATTTAATGAATCCTGAAATTAAATTAAAATATTTAATTTCATAAATACTATAATTTGATAAAATGAGGAGTTACACAGTATTACAGCAAGACCGTAACGGCCGGAACAACGAGCCACCGGAAGAAGAAACTCCAAGTCTGAAAAACAGGCTGTCGGAAATCCGACAGAGATGTCGCCAAGCGACACTGGCACTGTTCTTCTTCTTCCTTCCTCGATTCGCCTCCTGCTGCCGCCTGGAGAAACACCACCGTCTGCTGGTTCGCCTGGACTGATTTGCCGGAGTCGCCGCCGCTTGCTCGGCCAGAAGCCGATCCCGCCTGGACCGACCGGATGATGCCTCCACCGCACGTCGCTGAAGCAAAGCTTCGCCGAGATCTCCGGATCTCTGAAGTGGTCGCGTCAAAGAAACCGCCGCCGACCTCCTCCTCTCTCAATCCACCTTATGATTTTTTCACGTTAATGATCCTTGTTTGCTTATCCTATATATAAGGTCATAATCCATCTCTAATTTAAGGAGAAAATCTCCTTAATTAGGAGATATCCAAATAAGGCTTGGCCTAAAAAAGGCAGAGCAGCCAATGAAGAAAAATCCTCCTTATAATGATATTCCATAGAAAGGATTTCCCCTATTTAGGAATTACGGATGCACACAGATCGCTGAGGTGGCTCAATCTCAACAAATAAATAGGATTCGCCCTATTTAGGAATTACGGATGCACACAGATCGCTGAGTTGGCACAATCTCAACACGGGGAGAGATGAATGGGATACATGTGTTCGGATGTGTGTTGGAGAAATCAGGACTGATGGAGCAGGAGTCTGAAATGTGGTTGGTGGTCGGCCGGAAGTGGAGATAGGCTCTAATGGCGGTGAGAGGATCAACAGTCGGAGCCGGATGGATCTCAGGCGACGACGGGAAACTCAGAAAGTCGATGGGAAACACGTTGATCTCGTCGGAAGCATGTTGGGAATGGGTTGTACGGGCTCGCCGGACTTCAGGTAGCGGCGGCGGAGACCGGAGGGAGGCTGGGATTGATCGTCAACGAGTAAGGGCGAGGAAATCTCGTCGGGTATACGAAACAGAGGAATTAAGAAATAACAGTTTCGCGTTTTTCCCAGTCCGTTGTTTCTAATAAGGGACGATTTTTTTTCAATCCGCCCACGTGGCCTGATACAAGTGGCCCGGAATTTTTTCTCTCCTGGTAAACTTTGACACGTGGCACAAATAAAGGTACCACGCAGCTTCACGAAGTTAACTTTGTGGGAGTGAAAGAGGACTCACTCGTTCAATAAATAGGTAATTGTTATTCGCACTGCAGTTTTTACTATTAGCACTTGAAATTAGTTTATTTTTTTCTTCTCAATCCGATAACCGCAAAGCACCCGCACACCTCTTTCGTTTTGTCGCAGACCGCCTACTTCGGTCCGCCTGTTCTTGCTGCCAGCCATGGTTGCGCCGTCAGTTATCATTTTCGCCGCCAGCGAGGGTTTCGCCTGCCCACATACGCTGCCAGAAGGGTTTTGTCGGACCTTCCTACTGCTTGTACCCCGCTGGTCGGAAGTTATTTTCGCTACCAGCTAAGGGTTTCGCCGGCCCTACATACGCCGCCGAAAGGGTTTTGCCGGACCTTCCTACTTCTTGCACACCGCCGGAAGCTTCTTCTCGCTGCCAGCAAGGGTTTGACAGATTTTTGGGTATAGTTTCTTCATTCCCTAAACCCTAAACAAACTCTTTTATAAACTTTTTTAGTTTTTCAATAAACTACAAAATTTGTTTTAACCTAGCGGCAAACTATGTTAAATATTGGTTCGGACCAATTTTGGATCCACTATATATGAATAGAAATGTTGGTGAATGCTTAGGGCTCTTGGTAGACCGGTTCAACTGAACCACCTTAGCTCGGGAGCGAACAAAGCGCGCAAACAGTCAATTTGAGATTCGTTGAGTACACTGAGACTTTTTAACGTGGAAAACCCGGAAAGGGTAAAAAACCACGCGACCGGAGCTGTGCCGACCAAACTTCACTATCTTTTGAGAGGTTACAATTAAGTGCTTAGAGATCGAGCGCGACAGACCGCCGCTCGTTACAATAATAGAGAGAGAGAGAGAGAGTTCCAAAGGTGACAGGCAACCTCTCGGAAAACTAAATTTTTTTCCCTTCTGAGAATATCGGAGAACAAAATTGAGAAGGCTCCGGGGAACGAAAGTGAGAAGGCTCCGGGGAACAAAAGTGAGAAGGCTCCGGGGAACAAAAGTGAGAAGGCCCTGGAGAACAAAAGTGAGAAGCTGCGTCGCTTTTCGGGATGAAGGAAATCTTCAAGTCCACGAAGGAGATCTTCAAGCGCCGAAGGAGAATTCCGCAAAAGTCTGCAAGGAGCTCTCCTGGGTCCAGAAAGCAAGGTCCTTTCAAATGAAGCCTTGGGGCTCCTTTTATAGCTTTGGCCGAGGGCAGTCCAGTAATTTCGCCGTTTGCAGTTTCCATAAATACTTGGCGGACGAATCATATTTTCTGGTTCGGGGCACACGGATCGCCATTTTTCGCAAATGACCACCTTGCCCCTCGGGCAGTTCGGGCAGTTTTGTTGGAGGCGAAAAAGGCGACAGGTTGTTCCTGAAATCTGAGAAACTGGAAAGACAAAAAGTGAGCACGCTAGAAAGACAAAAAGTGAGCGCGCTAGAAAGACGAAAAGTGAGCGCGCTAGAAAGACAAAAAGTGAGCGCGCTAGAAAGACGAAAAGTGAGCGCGCTAGAAAGACAAAAAGTGAGCGAGTCGGAAAAGTGAGAACGCTTCCCCCCTGTGAAGAAAGTGGGGGGAGGGGGCCTGACCGCACCCTAAGGGGGTGCGGCTGGGCCGCACCCCAGTGGGGGTGCGGCTTAGCCGCACCCCCCGAGGGGTGCGGCTGGACCGCACCACAAGAGGGGTGCGGCTTGGCCGCACCCCCCGAGGGGCGCGGCTTGGCCGCACCCCCCGAGGGGCGCGGCTTGGCCGCACCCCCCGAGGGGCGCGGCTTGGCCGCACCCCCCGAGGGGCGCGGCTTGGCCGCACCCCCCGAGGGGCGCGGCTTGGCCGCACCCCCCGAGGGGCGCGGCTTGGCCGCAGCCCCCGAGGGGCGCGGCTTGGCCGCACCCCTTGGGGGTGCGGCTTGGCAGCACCCCCCGAGGGGTGCGGCTGGACCGCACCCCAAGAGGGGTGCGGCTTGGCCGCACCCCCCCGAGGGGTGCGGGGGTGCGGCTTGGCCGCACCCCTTGGGGGGTGCGGCCGGGCCGCACCCCGAGGGGGGTGCGGCTGGGCCGTTCCCCCGCAACGGGGGGCGCTGCCCGCGCGCGCAGTAGCACATGCGCTTGCGGTTTGCTCTGTGCGCGCTCTGGTCCCGGCGGTTGGTGGCGGAAATAGCGGGTATGGTTTCTTCCACTCGAGCGATTATGCGTTGACCGTTGACCCCACCTCTCTTCAGTGGAGTTTTCTCTAGACGCACCCCAGAGCCTTTATGGGTGTATAACAAGAAATATATATATATAGATATAGATTATATATATACAGAAATATATATATATTTATATATATATATACAAAAAGTTTTCTTAGGTTTAGGTTATATAAAACCTCACCCCACCGTGAGAATCCTTGAAGAAAAAAAAATTAGCCGCATGCTTTGGGAAATCAGTCGGAGAGGGTGTTCTCTCTCTCTCTCTCTCTCTCTCTCGCTCTCTCTCTCTCTCCTCTCTCTCTCTCTCGTGCGACGGAGAGGCCGCCGGCCTCGTCGTGTTTTCACCATTGGAGAGGGTATTGTCGCCGGTCTTGGAGGTGAGCCGCCGGCGTTGGAGAGTGAGTCGTCGTCGGGCATGATGGAGATCGTCGTTGACATTGAAGGCATGATTGGAGGACTTAGGGTTTGCCATAATAAAAAAATTACAGTCAAAGCGAATCCATTCAATAGAAAAGTGGTCAAAAGCGAATCCATCACCATCGGACCAACGATCATATATCACCCGTTCTCATTTTGATAGCCAAGGCCGTGTACTTCTCCCATATAGTTTGTAGATGAAGCAAATGTCATCTATTGAATTACCTAATCTACTAATAAGGATCCGTTTGGCGCGACGGTGGTGGTCGTGAACTATGTGGTTATGAACCGTCCTTAGTCAACTTCTATGTTCAAAGCTAGTATTTTTTCTCTTGATGACGGTCATAACCGTTGTCATGTCAACATACATTCTAAGACGATGACGTTTTCGTCCAAACTCACCAGAGCAAAAATGTCGCGCCAAAAGCTTATTTTTGCTAAATCTCGTTCAAGTTGGAACTACTTTGTGTCAAAGTATTATTTTTGCTAAATCCATTTCACTGACAATACTATTCTTGACTTTATTTGTCATTTATCTTAACCTAGACTTTTAATTAAGTCTCCATCTCATATTTAATGAATCCTGAAATTAAATTAAAATATTAATTTCATAAATACTATAATATAATATAAACTAATACGTTTATACTTTAATTATACATACCATTTTATTCATAATATTATTTGTCGATCACTCGTACTTTGCTAAACATGATCACAGTAGGCCCACGATAAAGTTGTCTCGTTTGGCACCACAGTGTCGGACGTGAACACGGTAGTTACGAACTGTCGTTCGTGAACGCCAGATCTCACCTAAGAACCTTCATTCACTTTTATGTTCAAATTAAAATAATTTTTTTAACATACATTCTACGACGGTAACGTTTTTTTAATTTGGGCGCTTTAGGTTACTGTACAAAGCATCAATAACTATATTTTTTTTTAATATAAATTAGGGAGTATATAGTAGCATCACATTAATTTTGGAACATATTTTGTAAAATGTTTGTTCCTCACTTTTGCATAGAAACAACTACGACTAGCAATTCTTTCTCATAAATCGATAGATTGACAATTCTTTTGCTCAAGACGTTGCTAAAAAAATATAATTGGTTGATCTTCTCACCAACTCAACCCCAACTCCATAACCTAAGACTGTAATATTTGTCCTATAATAACCCGTTAAGCCAAGAAAACCCCAAAAAATTTATAGTGTTGAGGCATAAATCAATTCACCATATCCTTTATGTTTCAAGATCAGCAATCGCTATTCGAGCTGATATAACATTTCATATGTATTCAACTTGTTTTTCTCCGAGCTACATTTGCTAATCTTGACAGATAGTTAGGGGTGAGCATAAGAAACCGCAAACCGCAAAAACCGCCCGCACCGCACAAATCGTGCCGATTTTGTAAACCGCACAGCGCAGTTTCGGTGCGTTGTGTTTTGAACTTCTAAAAACCGAGCGCGGTTCGGTGCGTTGCGGTTTTTGGATCTTGAAAACCGCAAAAACCGCACCACACCGACTAACAACATATTTTTAATTTTTATAAAAATGTGACATATCACATACATCTAAATAAAAGTATAACTTAGAAATTATTAATAATAATAGTAATTAACTAATTATATTAGTGCATATAGTTTTTTTCTTGCTTTAGTTGATTTAGGCTCTGTTTGGGACAGCTCTGGCGGATTGAAAAGCTATTTTTAATCCGCCAGAGCTGATTTTAACCAGTTTGTGCGCGCAGCTCTTTGAAAACCGCTTTTTCAAAACCCATAGTTTAGGGCGATTTCGGAAAGCTGCCTGGGGGTCGCGATTGCGCTCTGGAAATCTATTTTCTGAAACCCGCGGCTCTCCCCGATTGACGATTCTTCTTCGGTTCGCTCTCTCCCGTCGCAAATCAGCGGGTGTGCTTCTTCCCGTCGACGGATCGCTCTTCCCGTCGCCAATCGTGGGTGTGCTTCTCTTCCCGTCGACAAATCGTGGATGCGCTTCTTCCCGTCGCTCTCTCCCGTCCCTCCTCCACGCGATTCCATCGGATCGAGGTGTAATTATTTCTGCTAGGGTGTGCGGCCTCCATTTTTGCTCGCCGTCAGCCACAGATCTAGGGTGTGCAACACTCTTTCTCGCCGCTTCACTCTGAGGTCAAGCGGGTAAGAATTGCCCCTTCCGTCTTCCATTTTTGGAGCTAATTAGGACATAAATTGGACTGAATCTCTGCACGATTGCACGACATCGGTTGTAGCAATTATGCTTTTATAGGCGAGGAACTTAGGATTGTGGCAGGTTTTTTTTCTATTAAAAAAGGTAGATCTTGTCCCATCCTTGTAGACACTATCAAAGCCACTGTTGTTGCTTCTTGCCAGTGAGTTAGCTTCCTTCAGTTTTATAAAGTCTTGTTTCCTGAAGATGGCATCTGAAACTACATAATTCATCATCTTTGTTGAAATGTTGTCCACTGCATTTTCATTAATAATAGTATAATCAAAACCTAATAGCTTTGTTAAATACTAATGTTGTTTATGTGTGTGCAACCTAAATGTTTAATTTTACAATGGATGCTTGTTGTTTTGATTTTTGGAAGTGTTTTATTTTTTTTGGATGTGTGTGTATGTGAGTGTTGTTGGATAAGTGTGTGTGTTTGTGCGTATGTGAGTGTGTGTCTGTGTGTGTGTGTGTGTGTGTGTGTGTTCTGTTTGTGTGTATGTGAGTGTGTGTGTGTGTGTATGTGAGTGAGCTAGTGTGTGTATGTGTGTTCTGTTTGTGTGTTTTTGGATTTTTGTATGTTGTGTGTACGTGTGTGTAAATGTGTTTGTGTGTTGTATTTGTTTTAGTAGAAATAAGTTCTAAAATTTCATTACTTATTAATAGTCTAATGGGTAAACCAAAAGAAGGAGGAATCGTAGCGAGTTGGGAGTCTAGCGAGGTCATGTTATTTTGTGATCTCTGCATAAAAGAGATTGGTTTGGGGAATCGGCCTACCACCCACTTTAGCAAAGAAGGGTAGAAAAATTTGATTGCGGGGTTTAAAGAACGAACCGAGAAAAGCTACGATCGAATGCAAGGGAAAAATAAATGAGATCATTTGAAGAAGGATTGGAAGTTATGGAAGGAGCTGAAACATGGCGAGACTGGTTTAGGTTGGGATCCAGAGAAGAGAACTATTGTTGCACCAGAAGAATGGTGGGCAGAAAAGATTAAGGTGAAAACAAATTCACTTTTCATTTCATGGTAGTAGTTCTTATTTTGACAGATTTTAATATTGATGTATTGATTATAACAGGTTGTTCCAGCAGCGAAAAAATTTCAATACGGAGGTATTGCACCTGAGTTGGAGGAGAAACTGAACATCATGTTCAGTCAGGTTGTCGCAACTGGAGAAGACTCATGAGCTCCTTCAATTGGGAGTTTGCCACCGGATGTGGGGAGGATCCAGTTGGAAGATAATGATGTAGAAGATATCATGGAGAACAATCAAGGTGGCCCTGAAGAGATAGGAGGTCATTCAACAACCATTGGGAATGCGTCCACCTCGGCGAGTAAAAGAAGAAAGATCGGGAAGAACAAAGGAATGTCATTTTCTTTGATGTCAGACTTACATCAATCCACCCTAGCTGTGAAGCCTCCACCAGTTATCACAGTCAAAGAGGTGGCGGAGTTGATTTCCAGTAGCCCAGAGATACGGGCAAACCTGGATCTTTATTACTTTGCTCTCGACCACATCAGGGACAAGAACAGTAGGGAGATCTTCATGAGTATTCCAGAAGATATGCGTGTTTGGTGGATTATGAAGGCGTATGAGAGGAGGGCTCAGTGAAAAATGTTATGAAAAATGTTATGTTTTAAGTTTTAAAAAAGTGTTATGTGGTATTTTCTACCTTTCTACTTCTGATCTGTACCTCATGTTGATTAACATTGGATCTCGAATTTATATTAGTTGTTGTGGTATTTTCTTCACATAGATTATGATAAATGTTATGTGATACTTTAAATGCAGGTACTACAATGGAAGGGCATGACTCCTCCCCTGAGGATTCCTGGGATTCAACAAGTCTTTCGCCTGAAGGGATGCAATATATAGAGTACTGTCGTGTAGTTATGTCATCGATCGAGAGGATGAATTATCATGTTCGTGACACACGACCATGCATGACATCTGCCCAAACAGGTGAGAAATGGATTAAAGAGTTACTAGAAGGACATCCAGATTGGATTCATGATGCATTTAGGATGTCGAAACGCATTTTCATAGATTTACTTCATAAACTAGAGGTAGATCATGAACTTCAAGGGTCACAACGGACGTCGTCAAAAGAAGTCCTAGGGATTACATTGTATATCTTAGCACAAGGAGGTTCCGTTAGATTGGCGAAAGAGCGATTTCAGCACTCGACCGAAACAATTAGTAGATATTTTTCGAAATGTCTTAGATCTCTTTTGTTACTCTCAATTGATGATATAAGGCCTATAGACCGTCAGTTCAGAGATATTCCAGCTGAGATAAGGTATGATGCTCGTTACATGTCATTCTTCAAGGATTGCGTTGATGCAATTGACGGTACACATGTAGATGCGAGGATACCCGTAGAGGATCAAGTCAGATACATAGGATGTCACGGCACTACGACGCAAAATGTAATGACAGTCTGTGATTTTAACATGTGTTTTATATTTGCCCTGGCTGGATGGGAGGGATCTGCTCATGATAGTCGCATCTTCGCACGCGCATTGGCAGACGATAGATTGCATTTTCTGCATCCCCCACAAGGTATAGTAATCAATATTTTTACATTCATTCAAATCCTTCAAATATCCCATAATGTTTGCTTGTTTAACATACCAAATTAATGCAGGTAAATATTATTTAGTGGATGCTGGCTACCCGTTAAAGAGGGGTTATTTGAAGCCGTATCCGGATACAAGATATCATTTGGCAGTCTTTGCCCGTGGGAGTCGGCCTGTTCAAGGAAGGCAAGAACATTTCAATAGGGGCGCATTCATCTCTTCGCAGTGTTATTGAGCGAACGTTTGGAGTGTGGAAGAAGAAGTGGCACAATCTGAGCAAAATGCCACAGTATAGCTTCAAGAAACAGAGGTCCATAGTGTTGGCCACAGTGGCCTTACATAACTTCATTCGTAGACATCCTTCTCGCTGGGACCCTGAGTTTAATGTTTGTGATGCTGATGAGTCTTCTTTCGCTCCCTCAGAGGATGAAGACCCTGCGACGGAGGATGATATTGGAAGCGATATGGGTGATGCTGCTGGAGCTGAACAGATGTCTACAGTACGAGATAGCATTGCCGAAAAAATATACGGTGCGCGTGGATAGCATTACCAAAGAATTATGTAAAAGACTATTGTTATCGGTTGTTTTTTATTATTCTTCACGTTTAAAACTTTATGTATTTTAAGTTCTAAAAAAACAGCTTCCAAAAGCTGTTTCTCTAAACAGCTAAATTAGAAAATCGCTCTTCAAAGCGCACTTCTGCACAGAACACCCAAACACTCTGCAACTTTTCAAAACTGCTCCCCAGAGAACTCTTTTAAAATAGCTCTATCCGGGCAGCAGCTTTTCAATCCGCCAGAGCTGTCCCAAACAGACCCTTAGTTGTTTGTTCTCTATCAATTTATTAATGAATTTGCTTATTTGTAATTTTTTGTTAAGTGTAAATAGTATTATAATGGTTCATCTAACTATAAATGCGTATTTACCAGCCTTCTCTTAATACTTTCTTGTTTGAAGGATAAATAAAGCTACAATTATGTGTGTTGTGCATATCTAGGACTTAAAACCATTCAGATTTATTATATTTGCATTTGATGTGTCATTTCATATGCAACTAAAACAGTCATATCACGAGGATTGTAGTATTTGAAGATCTATTTTAAGCTCGTGGTTGATTTTGTAGTACTTGTATTTTAAAAATATATGTATTACAAGTTTTATCATGATAATACAACTTATGTACTTAAATTTTTACCCAAATTTTACTTCTTATTTTACCTCACATTATCATTTTGGTGCCTATGTATATCACGTGCTAAAAACTGCACCGAAATCGCAACCGCACCGCAAAAAACTGCACTAAACCGAAACCGCACCACATAATTACGGTGCGGTGTGGTATTGTTTTGGACAAAACCGCACCCTTGCGGTGTGGTTGCGGTTTGGGCCAAAACCGTACCAAACCGCACCGCGCACACCCCTACAGATAGTCTTATAATAAGGGATTGCACCAAAAGGTGGGGAAAAACTCAAATTAGGTTAAAAGTTGATATGCACTCGTAAGGATGATACGGGATGCGGTCCCACAAAACATATCCGGACGGGTACCGCCGAGCATGCAAGCGCCACGCGTGGCGTGAAAATTAAAAGATGTCACGCGGTAACCGTCACATATCAATGGCCGCGCTAATAGGCGCGCCAATTACAACGCCAAGAGGGCGCGACATTCGCCGCGCAAAAGAAGCGCGACATTCACCGCGCGAAACAGGGGAGGCCTTCACCGCGCAAAAGAGGCGCGGCCTTCGCCGCGCTAAAGCGGCACGGCAGCCACCGCACCGAAAGGGTGCGGCGCTTGCCGCACCAAAAAGGTGCGGCAATGCCACACCAAAATAGTGCCTGGGGGGTGCGACAATGCCGCACCCCCCAGCGCCCAATTAATGGGCGCTGACCAAGTCATCGCCCATTTTTGGCGCTGACTTGGTCAGCGCTAGGTGGCGCTCCCCAATTGGGGAGTCACGTAACTCCCTTGGGGAGTAACGTGAACAGTAACTCCCTTGGGGAGTAATGTGAACAGTAACTCCCTTGGGGAGTTACGTGAACAGTAACTCCCCAAGGGGGAGTTGCGTCAATAGTAACTCCCCAAAGGGTAGTTACGTAAATATTATTCACGTAACTCCCCAACTGGGGAGCGCTCCCAGCCACCTCGGCCTCGAGGTCTTATCACGGTCGCGCATCGAGCACCTTCGCGTTCACCGCGCTCAGAACGCTAACCAAACTACACGTCGGAATATTATTCTTGCATGAATATTATTCTCCCTTGAATATTACTCTTGCGGAATATTATTCACCGCGCTTAGAACGCCTCCACGCTCACTGCACGCTAAGAATGCTCTCGTGTTCGTTACGCGCCTAGAATGCCTTCTCGCGCGCTCAGAATGCTCTCGGGTTCGTTACGCGCTCAGAACGCTTCTCTGTTCGTTACGCGCTCAGAATGCTTCTCCGTTCATTGCGCGCTCAGAACGCAACCCCGCTCATTCATTCACTCAGAACGATTTCATGTTCGTTGAGCGCTCATAACGCCTCTGAGCGCGCTCAGAACGCTTCCGTGCTCAGAATGCTTCTGAGCACGCTCGGAATATTCCCACATTTCGGGCATGCTCACTTTTTGTCTTTCAAATTTCTCAGATTGCAGGAACGACTTGTCGCCTTTTTCGCCTTCAACAAAGCTGTCCGGACTGCCCGAGGGGCGAGACGGTCATTTACGAAAAATGGCGATCCGTGTGCCCCGAACCAGAAAACATGATTCGTCCCAGGTTGTTACGGTGGTTACAACGGCGAAATTACCGGGCTACCCCCGACCAAAGCTATAAAAGGAGCCCAGAACCTTCATTTAGGACCTTGCTTTCTGCACCCGGGAGAGCTCCTTTAAAGTTTTCCACGGAATTCTCCTTTGGCGCGTGAAGATCTCCTTCGTGGACTTGAAGATTTCCTTTCTCCAAAAAGGCGACTCAACATTCTCACTTTCGTTCTCCCGAAAGGCGACTCAGCATTCTCACTTTTGTTCTCCACCGTTCTCAGAACGAAAAAGACTTAGTTTTCCGAGAGGTGGTCTGTCACCTTTGGAACTCCCTCTCTCTCTCTATTATTGTAACGAGCGGCGGCCTGTCGCGCTCGATTATAGTGAAGTTTGGTTGGCACAGCTCTGACCGCGTGGTTTTTTACCCTTTCCGGGTTTTCCACGTTAAAAAGTCTCAGTGTACTTAACGAATCTCTCTTTGACTGTTTGCGCGCTCGGTTCGCTTCCGAGCTAAGGTGGTTCAATTCGACCGGTCTACCAAAGCACCCGAGCGATCCGCAACAGTTTGGCGCCGTCTGTGGGAACGATTCCCAAAACTCTGCAAAGACTCACTGAAGGAAGCGCTTCGCCACCAATTGCAATGACAAGAAAAAGTGCTCGCACTACTGAAGGATCAATTCCTGAGGGACGCATCGACCCAGCTCCCTCCCACTCGCTTATCAATGCGCCTCTCGCAGAAGAGGCAGTGTCTGCGCCTGCAACAATACTAGAAGGGCGCATGCGGCAGATGGAAGAACAACAAGCCGAGATGCTGGCTCTTGTAAGAAATCTCGGGGCTCCTCGAGTTCCCGTTCAACCGCCAGTGTTGAACGTTCCGCCGCCCCCAGCTCCGAGTCATGCCCGGAACGAGGAGGTCGTTCGAGAGGAAGAAGCCTCAGAAGAATTCTCCGACGCAGCAAGCTCCGCCCATCCTGCTCCCCCAGCCAGAGGCCCAGGAGCTGACCACCATCACCGTCTCCCAGGAAGAGTTGTCCCTGGCCGAGCAGTAGAAAGAACCACACGAGAAGAAATACGCGATATGATAGAGGAAGAATACATCCAGGCGGGGCGACGCACAGCTCTCGCCCGCCGTCCCGCACACCACGGCTCCCCACTATCGCCTCAAGTCCTGGACCATCCAATTCCAAACGGTTTCAAGCTTCCAAACATCGAAACGTTCGATGGGACGGACGATCCATTGGAACAAGTCAATCACTTCACCACCATCATGAGGATTTACAGCGCCCCCGACCAGCTCCTCTGTCACGTGTTTCCGACAACTTTGAAAGGATAAGCGCGCACTTGGTTCCACTCCCTGCGAGATGGGGCCATCAACAACTTCACAGAAATGACGCAGCAGTTCGTGGATCAGTTCATCGCCAATCGTAGGATTATCCGAGATCCCTCCCATCTCTCAGTAATCCGCCAAAATGACGGAGAGACTCTCAAGGATTTTTTCTGACGCTTCACCTCGGAGGCTCGGCAGATCCCGGGGGTCGACCCCGAGCTCTTGCGAGGAGTCTTCCTTGGTGGTCTTTGCCCAAGTGGCTTTTACTCAGTTCTAATGAGAGAAACCGTACCAAGCTATCCTGACCTCGTTCAGCGAGTCGAGGCCCAGATAGCAACAGATGAGGCAATTGAAGCGCACCGCCGACAGTTCGAGAGGAGCTCGAAGAGGAAGAAAGAGGAGTCGATGCCGCAGACAGTTCCCAATAAGAACAACAAGCATCACGACAACCCCAGCCGAGACCGAAGATCTCGCCAGCATCAGGACTACACTCCCTTGAACACTACCAGGACTAACGTTCTCCTCGCCATCCGCGATAGCAACGCGCTCCGCAGGCCCGAACCGCTTACGTCGAGCGGAAGAAACCAGTCGCAATATTGCGACTTCCATCGCGGGCATGGACACAGTACTGAAAGCTGCAAGCGGTTGAAGGAGGAAATCGAGCGTCTTGTCCAACAAGGCCTCTTCGGAAGGTTTTATTAAACTAGGTCCCGAACCAACACGGACCGCAGGCTGACAATCCAGTAGAGGACAACGTCGTACCCCGATGAGGATAGGCGAGCGGTACTGGGCAGGGGAACTTTCCCCCTAGTAGAGCGCGCACGGCCCGCGTCTCATCTATCATCAATTTCTATTTTTGTTTCTTCCAGTTTTCTGCTTTTAAAAACAGTAAGCCGTAGGATTGTACTTGTGCGCATGTATCCATCGTGTATTTAAAATTACTACGGCTATTTTTGTCTCTACCAGTGATATGAATCATCTAAAGTAAGACTACAAAAGTTAAGGCCACGATCTTCTGTATTAACGCCTAGCAACAAACTCGTCAACGTGGTGAAAAGAAGAGGCCTCTCGTGAGTAGAGGATAAGCGTCGAGTACGACAATCTAAACTAGGTCTGCCCAAAAGACCACTTGGCCTCAGCGCTACTTGGTCACCTGGCCTCAGCGCTGCTTGGGCACCTGGCCTCAGCGCTGCTTGGGCATCTCGCCTAAGCGCTGCTTGGGCACTTGGCATCAGCGCTGCTTGGGCGTCTCGCCTCAGCGCTGCTTGGGCATCTCGCCCAGCGCTGCTTGGGCACTTGGCCTCAACGCTGCTTGGGCGTCTCACCTCAGCGCTGTTTGGGCATCTCGCATCAGCGCTGCTTGGGCACTTGGCCTCAGCGCTGCTTGGGCGTCTTGCCTCAGCGCTGCTTGGGCACTTGGCCTCGGCGCTGCTTGGGCATCTCGCCTCAGCGTTGCTTGGGCACTTGGCCTCCGCGCTGCTTGGGCACTTGGCCTCCGCGCTGCTTGGGCGTCTCGCCTCAGCGCTGCTTGGGCACTTGGCCTCCGCGCTGCTTGGGCACCTCGCCTCAGCGCTGCTTGGGCACATGGCCTCAGCGCTGCTTGGGCACCTCGCCTCAGCGCTGCTTGGGCACTTGGCCTCGGCGCTGCTTGGGCATCTCGCCTCAGCGCTGCTTGGGCTCTTGGCCTCGGCGCTGCTTGGGCACTTGGCCTCAGTGCTGCTTCGGCACCTCGCCTCAGCGCTGCTTCGGCACCTCGCCTCAGCGCTGCTTGGGCACATGGCCTTAACGCTGCTTGGGCACCTCGCCTCAGTGCTGCTTGGGCACTTGGCCTCGGCGCTGCTTGGGAATCTCGTCTCAGCGCTGCTTGGGCACTTGGCCTCGGCGTTGCTTGGGCACTTGGCCTCCGTGCTGCTTCGGCACCTCGCCTCAGCGCTGCTTGGGCACATGGCCTCAGCGCTGCTTGGGCACCTCGCCTCAGCGCTGCTTGGGCACTTGGCCTCGACGCTGCTTGGGCATCTCACCTCATCTTTGCTTGGGCACTTGGCCTCGGCGCCGCTTGGGCACTTGGCCTCAGTGTCGCTTCGTCACCTCGCCTCAGCGCTGCTTGGGCACCTCGCCCCAGCACTGCTTGGGCACCTCGCTACTGCGCTGCTTCGGCACTTCACCACCAAGCTACTCAGGTCTCAAACGGCAAGCTTGATCTCCGACTCAATCGATGTTCGGCACGCTCAGAACCAATCAAGACAAGACAGAAGTCCCTCCTACACTGGAGCGGAGCGACGACTTCCGGAAAGTTCGCACGACAACAGGCTCATAGTTGCGCAAGTCGCGACAGCTTACCCCCGGCATAGTGCGACGCGTCACACAGAGATGACGATGGTCTGAATTGCCGCGAAAAAATCAGAAACCTCCAAACTCCTCCACACAGTAATTCGGACTCCGAAGGTTTGGGGGCCTTATGATATGCACTCGTAAGGATGATACGGGATGCGGTCCCACAAAACATATCTGGATGGGTACCGCCGAGCATGCAAGCGTCGGGCGTGGCGTGAAAATCAAAAGATGTCACACGATAACCGTCACATCTCAATCGCCGCGCTAATAGGCGCGCCCATTACAACGCCAAGAGGGCGCGGTAATTGCCGCGCAAAAAAAGCGCGACATTCACCACGCGAAAGAGGGGCGGCCTTCACCGCGCAAAAGAGGCGCGGCCTTCGCCGTGCTAAAGTGGCACGGCAGCCACCGCACCGAAAGGGTGCGGCGCTTGCCGCACCAAAAAGGTGTGGCAATGCCGCACCAAAATAGTGCCTGGGGGTGCGGCTCCCCAGCGCCCATTTTTGGTGCTGACTTTGTCAGCGCCTAGGTGGCGCTCCCCAATTGGGGAGTGCCCCACTCCCCAATTGGGGAGTCACGTAACTCCCTTGGGGAGTAACGTGAAAAGTAACTCCCTTGGGGAGTTACGTGAACAGTAACTCCCCAAGGGGGAGTTACGTAAATATTATTCACGTAACTCCCCAACTGGGGAGTGCTCCCGGCCACCTCGGCCTCGAGGTCATATCACGGTCGCGCATCGAGCACCTTCGCGTTCACCGCGCTCAGAACGCTGACCAAACTACACGTCGGAATATTATTCTTGCATGAATATTATTCTCCCTTGAATATTACTCTCCCTTGAATATTACTCTTGCGGAATATTATTCACCGCGCTTAGAACGCCTCCATGCTCACCGCACGCTAAGAATGCTCACGTGTTCGTTATGCGCCTAGAATGCCTTCTCGCGCGCTCAGAATGCTCCCGGGTTCGTTACGCGCTCAGAACGCTTCTCCGTTCGTTACGCGCTCAGAACGCTTCTCCGTTCCTTGCACGCTCAGAACGCAACCCCGCTCATTCGTTCACTCAGAACGCTTTCATGTTCGTTGCGCGCTCATAACGCCTCTGAGCGCGCTCAGAACGCTTCCGTGCTCAGAATACTTCTGAGCACGCTCGGAACATTCCCACATTTCGGGCACGCTCACTTTTTGTCTTTCTAATTTCTCAGATTGCAGGAACGGCTTGTCGCCTTTTTCGCCTTCAATAAAGCTGCCCGAACTGCCCGAGGGGCGAGACGGTCATTTACGAAAAATGGCGATGCGTGTGCTCCGAACCGGAAAATGTGATTCGTCCGCCAGGTGGTTACGGTGGTTACAACGACGAAATTACCGGGCTACCCCCGACCAAAGCTATAAAAGGAGCCCAGAACCTTCATTTAGGAGGACTTTGCCTTCTGCACCCGGGAGAGCTCCTGTGAAGATTTCCACGGAATTCTCCTTCGGCGCGTGAAGATCTCCTTCGTGGACTTGAAGATTTGTTTTCTCCAAAAAGGCGACTCAGCATTCTCACTTTCGTTTTCCCGAAAGGCGACTCAGCATTCTCACTTTTGTTCTCCACCGTTCTCAGAAGGAAAAAAAACTTAGTTTTCCGAGAGGTGGTCTGTCACCTTTGAAACTCCCCTCTCTCTCTCTCTCTATTATTGTAACGAGCGGCGGTCTGTCGCGCTCGATTTCTAAGTACCTAACTGTAAACTCTCATAAGATAGTGAAATTTGGTCGGCACAGCTCCGGCCGCGTGGTTTTTTACCCTTTCCGGGTTTTCCACGTTAAAAAGTCTCAGTGTACTTAACGAATCTCTCTTTGACTGTTTGCGCGCTCGGTTCACTTCTGAGCTAAGGTGGTTCAATTCGACCGGTCTACCAAAGCACCCGAGCGACCGGCAACAAAAGTATTTTTCTTTAGGAATCAAATGGAAGGAAAGTGAAGAATCAAAATAGTCCAGCTCTCTCATAACTTAAAATAACAATTATAAAACCCCTTATAACATTAAGACGATCAATAGTATAGAAATCATAGGCGCGCAATCAAGGTATCTATTTTTCATATAAATAGACTAAATTGACATCCATTTTTCACGCTCTCTTCTGACTCCCTTTCTTCCAATTTTATTTGAAATCAGAAGACCTTGATGATTTCTGAAGTGGGCGATCAATTGGCCAACGAACCTCATCAGCATCCGTTGTTCTCAACAACCGGTAAATAAGATCATTCCCGACCGCGGATATTTCAGGACCCAACGTAAACACTACATTTGAGACTAACACAACTTAGGGGCGGGAAGGAGGCGCAGACCGCAACGACAGATTGGAGCCTCCGCCTTCTGTTCAAACAGAGTCGTTTTCCGCAGCGGCAGACAGGAGCAAACGCCGACGCGAGAGACACGTATTTGGGAAAAATAAAATCTCGTGCGTGCGGATATGGGTTAGGGTGTACGACATGAAATGCATGTCTGTTCAAAAATAAAACCCTGTGCGGTCCATAACGATACCATACCGATTTAATATAGAGTACTCGGACTTGAGCGACAATCTGATACTGTCGTCGTCGCATACTGTGTGCGAGCTTCTAGAAGAAGAAGAAGAAAACTAAAGAAGTGAGGTGGAGACATTAATAGCGAATTTGGAGTTTTGTGTAAAAGAATAAATAAACGAAGGTGGGGCCCATTGTCTTCTGGCCTATAGAAGAGATCCGAGTGGCAGCGCCGCGTGGGCCGGTTGCCTTTACAAGCATGGACCAAAGCGATCTTTCAACCGTCAACTTTGTGCGATGACCGACTTATCCCCGCCTCTCTCTCTTTTTTGCAATTTGCTCTTTTCTTCTTTTTTTGTTTTACACGATAATAATAAATTAATAATAAACTATAATAATAAATTAATGAATTAATAAATTATAATAATAATAAAGCCGACACCTTTGTGAGCAAATAAAGCAGCGATGCCGATGTGGCGATACGCAAATTTGTGTTTTAAATCTTTTCATTTAAATTAATATTTATTTATGCAGATATTTGTTTGTTAATCAGTAATTATTGCGTCAGGAGGTATGGGAGACTGCGTGGTGGTGGGCCCTGTGATGTGTACGGCGATAGGATCGGAGTTTTTTGTTGTTATTTTGAAATAGTTCGATTTTTTTATTAATTAAGGCTAAATCATCATAAAATGCAAGTTCGACAAGACAGTGGTTAATTGGTTATGACTGCCACCAAGAAAACTAGTTCACGAATGATAATTCATATCCACCACTGTTGGAACCAATATTTGGCGAAATGAGGAGCTCGGACCCCTGTGAAGGGTGGCAGCTAATACTTACTGATCCCACGGAGGAACTTGACCGAGGACTTAGAACGAAAGACACGATCATTGGCAACAGTGTGGAGATCCCACCACACATCCGGAAGATTATTTGAGCGCTTCCCCTCCTAAGCCAAGACTGTAGCCGGGCACCTTGGAGAGCCGAAGGAGCTAACCAAAGAGACCCTGAGGAGAACCAAAAATCTAGAATGCTCTCCAAAGGTTCCCTTCAGGATCTATTTAATACTGGTCTGCTAATAGAGGGATTCCACCTTTTGGTTTTGCTATATGCACCCCAAATGGGTCTGCTAACAGCCAAACTCCGTTGTTCTGGAGGGCTATTGACAGCCCACTGAGGATATCAGAGTAACTTCACCTGTAGACCCCTGCTGGGCGAGTGAAACACACATTTCACGACCGTAGATCTAGTTTTTGTGCAAATTTATCGGAGCAAAAACACTACGCCAAACATAACCTTAGAGTTCAAGGCTGTATATTTTATGTATATAATTTTAGGCGGGGATAGACTCCTCATGCACGGCAAAAAAATTTTTAGTGATTAAAGAGAAGTGTTTTATATATAATAGCATAGAAGTACACATCTAGAAACATAATTAAGAACTAATTAATTAAAAAATTAAACGATAAAAGAAATTAGGCATGCATAAAAAAGTGCAACTATTCAGATTAAGATAGTGCCCGAGCCTATCATATACACACATACAATAATTTAAAACAATAAGTTATGGGAGGGACTTTTAAGAGCGTGGCTTAGAATTTTACACGTGTATCATTTGACTAATTGGCTACGATCAAACAAATTCTTATTGCACGAAGAGAGGAACCTGCATTTTCATGATGATTTAGACCTGCGCACGTGCCCGGGTGTGCTTTGCACGTGGATCCGCCCCTGTTGGCAATCCCAACGGATTATCTCGGCGGCCTCAGCAAATCACCTATGGGGCCTCGATCGAAAAATCCCTTCAATGACGTCTGCAGATCATCTTGACAATCTCAACACATCACCTTAGTGACCTCTGCAACTAACGTCGACTGTGACCTAGGTAGATCATCCCTAGGAACTCCATAGACCACCTCGATGAGCTTAGCAAATCATCTTGGCGATCTCAACAGATCCCCCCGGCGACCTCCTCAAGTCAACTCACCAAGCTCACATTGACCTCGCATGGGTGTGGGGTCCACCTCTGATAGTACCACCTTAATTTTGCCTATAAATTTGACTAATTTGTAATGAGTGTGAGACGATTCATACCCCCGCGAAGGTCGTTTATTTGAAGATTTGACGACCTTGCATTCATCCCCCGAACCAGTACATCACTTGGTTCAAGAGGGGGAGTTCTGATACACTCGTGTGTATGCGGCGTAACCTTCACAATGCAACACGACTATCCTTCAAGCAATATCATAGTCTTTTGTCCACTTTTTTGCCTCTTACTTTCGTTGTCACCTGCGAACTAGGAGGTCACACCACAATCCAAACTTTGCGAGCTGAGAGCTTGGATCCTTGCGGGCCGAGATCTTGGCTCCAACACTAAATATACATAAACATACAAAAATTCTTCTGTCGAGCATATTAGAAAAAATGATTGACAAATAGTAGACATTTGCAACACTGATCTTGCTAGAGTTTGTCGAGTGCTTAAAAGATGGTATCAATCTCAAAACATGCATAGATAATCAAAATGCAGCTTATATATACTTACATTAACTTATAGTATCTTATTTTAATAGCTTATAATAGCTTGTAATAGCTTATAAATAGCTTGTAATAGCTTATAATAGCTTATTTTAATAGCTTATAATAGCTTATTTTGGTTCATATATATGGTTATTGGGTTCAAAATATGCATTTAAATCTCATCACAAACAAATTTTTTCTCATTGACATGCATGATAAAGGATTCTTATATTAAACCTCATGTTTTGACTTATTTGGATATTACCCTAAATCTTAAAACCCTAAACATAATAGGGTATGAAATCTCCTCATAAACTTTTTTTTTAATTGTCATAGTAAAATAAATTAAACACAAAATTGTCTTAATTAGTTTTGATATAATTACATAAAACTCAGATGACTAGCTCTAAATCAATAAAACTTACATAAATAAATATATGATATAATTTATAGAAAATAGTATAAGTAAAGTAGGTGCCACATGCATCTAGGTTAGTTGTGTGGAATATAAAAATATACTTTTAATTTTTAACCTATATATCAATTTTAATATAAAATCAATTTTCTCTCTAAGGTAGAAAATCGCAATTATAGTCGTCCGAGCCCATCGTACCGCAATCTTGAATACATATTCGATGGGATGGACGGCAATGATTGCGGTTTTCTAAGCTTAGGGAGAAAACTAGTTTTCTCTCTAAAATTTCTGTATATATATAAGGTGATTGTTATCCGCACTACAGTTTTGGCTATCCGCACTTTTTTGTATGAGTTATTACACGCCTTTTGAAAATACGTCTTGTACATGCATTTTCCTAAAAATGCACGCACAAGACGTATTGCCGCCCTGATTGAAATATGTGCGTAACTATAACGAATATTTAGAAATACTTCTTGTACATGCATTTTTAGGAAAAATGTTCAACACGAAAGTTGTAGATCTCGACGAGATCTACAACTTTCCTGTTGAACATTTTTCCTAAAAATGCATGTACAAGGCGTATTTTCAAAAGGCGCGTAATAACTCGTTCAAAAAAAGTGCGGATATATAGCCAAAACTGTAGTGCGGATAACAATCACCATATATAAACCCTTTTCCTACACTTTTAATGAAAAATTGCATCAACATGATTTTAATGAAATAAATTTTGAATGATCATGCTAATAAAAGGACATACTAAATCAATGGTGGTTAATTATATTATAGGCATGTATGGCATGCATAGCCCCACCCCCACCAAACAAATTTCCCTGCAAAAAATCCTAATTAAGATTTCCCCATCCATCATTAATGACGGTTTGGATAGCACTAATCTCAAAGCAAAACCAACGGGAGAGATAATGAGTCCAAAAGAAGGAAAAAAGGAGACGAGCTTTCGAAAGAATGATGAGAGAGATTGAATGAAAATGTGATTCAATAATATTCTAAGTTCTAAAAATATCTCAAAGAATATAAATGCAGGAGACATGTGCATGACACAACATAGTTATTTCTTAGTTCATGCTTTAGTTGGTTTGCTTCTGAATCGAAGCCATTATTGCTCGAGCCGACCTTCTCTTTTTAAAACTGAGGGTCCGTTAGGCACTGCGGTAGAGGTTGTGAGCGTGCACTGGTGGTTATGAACTGTCGTTCCTGAACGCCCGACCTCACCTAATGAACTTCATTCACTTTTATGTTCAAAACCAAGGTTAATTTTGAGAACCTTGCTGGAGATTGAACCGGAGGAATTCAAGTTCGAACCGATCCGATTGGTATTGAACCGTAATAACTTAATATTATAAAACATATTTTAATATTATTATATTTTTTATCATCACGTATAAAATAAACATATTCAATTGTAATATACAAAGTGTCTTCCTATTCTAATTTACCTAAATATTGACATTACACGTCTATTAAAACATTATAAAATATCCACAATTTGAAAAAAAAAATAGTTTTTAAGTATTGGCTTAAATGCATAAATATTAAATATATAAATATAACATTACATGTTATAATATTTTTAAATCATAAATCAAATTTTTTTATTTCGAGTATACTACCTAAAAAAATGTAAATTATACATACGTACGTATAAATGTTTATGTAATTATTTCTTCAATTAGTAATATGTTATTTATATTTATATAATTTGTTACGGGCGCCTTAGATGGTTTACTGCATAAAATTTGTAGAGAAGGTTACGGGTTTCCGGTTGGCGATTCGACCGGTTGAACCAGCCGATCCAGTCCAATTTTCAAAATCTGTTCAAAACTAGTTTTCTTATCTTTAACTAGTTTTCTTTTCTTTGGTGGCGGTCACGACTGTTGCCATGTCAGACATACATTCTATGACGGTGATGTTTTTGTTGAAACACACCGGAGTCAAAAAAGCCACGCCAAACAGAGCCTAAGCCTAGCATTCTTCCGTCTGAGCTGCCAGAATCAGAGTATTCCGTGTCTCCCCGTTATAAATACATAAACTCAGTGTGGGCATGAGATGGGCAATGAGACACAAATGCACATCCTACGTACGAGAAATAAAGTAAAAAAAATGCTATCAAAATCGTCACACCTGTCTGCACCTGATGTCGCACCAGGGTCCTCCTTGCCGTCACACCAAGATAGCTTTATAAGAGTTCCAGTCAATACACCCCAACCTTTGGCCAATAGTCCCACGATAGGGCGCAGCCGGTTGTTGATGCCGGGAGTCGATCCCAGGACCTCCTTGATAAAGAGCATACACGCAGACTCTCATTACTAACTAAGCTGCACCTAAATTTTTATGCGAGGGTTGCCCCACCACATTAAGTACTATTTTCTTTGTTAGCTTATCCTTTGAGTGAAGTCCATGATGCGCACCTAAGATTCTCGACCCATTGTGTGGGATTAAAGTCAATTCTTCTCGATTTATATAAGAATTAAATTTTTTTCGTCGGCTGTTGCCACACAAATATATGTAATATGTTCTTCGCATTCATAATTGTGATGTTTTTTTAGTTTAATCTTATGCGTGTTTCTTGCGATCCCGATAACTTTTTCATGTTTGTTGAGTTCGATTCAATATGCCAACAATGTTGACGAAGGCATCTTTTGGTGGAGGCAGCTGCCTGAATTGGAAAATGAAAATCGTTAGATCGTCGTCAATATTCCACGGAAGGTTCTTCTCATAGTCTAGAGATTGTTGGTGGTGACGGTTCGACGAACTGATCTCCGAATCTTTGAAAATTGTTGTTGTCAGAGGAAAACATGAAAGTGGTCGGTTCATCCTAAAAATTTCAAGGAAGCGTTCCAAGACCATTGACGGTGACAAATATATTCAATCAAACAAACGATCCAATTTCATGCAATCGATCTTTGTCGGACCGTCATGACAAAAAATAGAAGTCGGTCGAATTCTGACCAGCAACTATCGTCGCAGGGCCACCGTTGTTAGAAAAATGAAAGTTGTCTATTTGTCGATCCTCAATTTTTTAGAAAATATACTTTTCGCCGTTCCGACTCTGCACATGGTGACGATTTATCGATCCAATAACCAAATCTCCGGCCAGCGACTATCGTCCATAAAATAGAATCGAATCGACCAATTTCATTTCTACATATTTATATAATTCCATTGTCTATGCAAACAACATAAATGGAATTCTTAAAGCAATTCTAATTTCATCCAAACGAACCTCTGTCTCTCTACCACTCGATCTCATTTTGGATTACGAAATTTCGATCATTCTTAAAGCAAATTTTTCGTTTATATATATTTGATGATGGAGATGCGGAAAGTCCGTCAACGAATATTGGGGAATATAACAGGCAAGAACGCAAATTTTGATTCGAACTTAGTAATTTATCGATGACTAACTAGCTATCTTCGTCTTTATAATGGTTGTGCCACCATAACAAAAAAAATGGCAGTTTTTTTAATTATAGAAAACAATACTTTCACTTTTCAATATATAGAATTAAGCATGTGCAAAAATAAAGATAAATGTATAACTGCATTAATTTTTTTCATAATTATATTAGGCAAAAACATAAATATTTTCGATGTGAGACGTGGACGCAATAACTTCTCCATATATATCAACGCCTTTAAGGAAAATATTGCGGACGCTAAGTGCAGCGTATGCATTGAGCGCATGGTGCGCGCAACGCGTGTCATAATTTTTCATCCCAAAGAGGCCTGAGAATAAGCCTGAGGGCCGACATAATCCCTCGTTAACCCATTAAATTCTTATTCCTAATTGATGATTCTCCTTGTAAATTAACAAGAATCTTTATGGTGTTGAGGAATCCACTTTAATTGAAAGATGAGTCAGAGATGCAAATTAGAGTAAGCTTGGATGATGACTTGAATCTCTAATATATATATATATATATATATATATATTGTAAAAGAATGTGAAATATATATATATATATATATATATATATATATATATATATTATTCCCATTTACCTTAGCATAGTACAAGCTAGATATCAATTTTGTCCTTTAAATGAAAGTACACAATTCTTATAAAAGTTACATTTCTCCTTCAACTCCAAGCTTCCATTTTTTCAAGGTCGAGCTTAGAAATGAACTTGGGCTTTGTTTGACGTGATTTTTTGCTCAGATGAGTTTGGACAAAAACACCACCATCCTAGAATGTATGCTTGATATAACAATGGTTATGACCGCCATCAAGAAAAAAAAAACTAGTTTCAACAGAAAAGTGGATGAAGCAATTTCTTAGGTAAGGTAGGGCGTTCACGAACGATAGTTCATAACTACGTAGTATCACGTTCACGACCATTACAACAGTGCCAAACAGAGCCTTAGGTTTAGCTTTAACAGCCAAAAAAATCAAGGGAAGTCATGCACCACTTTCATACGCAAGTAAAGTTGTATGTTAAAAATAGGGAATTATTAAAAGGCAAACCCAAATTGATTAATCGCACACCAAAAGTCTTAAAAATCAAATCAAAATTTCTTCTCCTGTTTTTCTTTACGCAAATCCTAAGCCGCAAAATTGCAAACCCTCACACGCTTCACCGAATGGAGAAGACTTCGGAGTCCGTACCGCCGTCGCCTCCCCGACACCTATCATGTCGCCGGTGGTTTGCGAGGCTTCCGGCGAGCCGCTCGATACGCGTACGTGAACATTGGAGGATTTTCAAGGTATAAGATCAAACCTGGGCTTATTGTTGCAGATTGAAACTTAGTTCTCCATGGATTAGGGTTTCTAATTTTCATTTCAGATTTCCATTTGGTTTTCCATTTCAGATTTAATTTTCAGTTTCTAATTTCATATTTCCATTTGGTTTTCAGTTTCAAATTTCAGCATATGATTTTCAAATTTTCATTTGATTATAATTAACATGTTATTTTGTTGAATGATGTGCTGGAAATGTCAAGAACTTAATTTTTTTTTGTCTGAAAAATTTGTTTGTGTAGTTTGTATTATTGGTTTGTTGTTAACAATATTGATTTGTGGTTAACATTTTGATTTGCACCTAGTATTTTTCAAAATATATGAATTGCTGTTAACAATGATTTGCGGATAGTCAAATTTAATTTGCCTATAACAAATCCCTAAAAATAAACATATTATATTTATGCAATTTGCATGAATTCAACCAATAAAAATACGCATGTTCTGCTATTTGTCAGTGCCCTACTCAATGGAATTGTTGAATCAAACAGTCATTAAAGATTATAGACCACCTCTCATTATGTGACAATAATCATTATCATATGATCCGACGCCCGAAAAACTGAAACTAATTATGTATCCGTGTATCTCAAATATCAAACTAGGTGTAAAACATCAAAATAATAATAATTGCATCAAATATGTATTGATTTATTATTGTATTAGATGAAAATATAAGATAATTATATTTTATAAATATTAAGTAATAGATATTGTAATAATCAAAATTTGAATATTAACGAACTTAATATCACTAAACTTCACTTAACTCTACTCTTTTTAGTTTTATTCAATATTTTTTCCATAACTTTGAGTCACTTTACTTAGCATTAAGGATTTTTTTTATAAATATACACGTCTCAGGCAATTAATTAGTTAGATAACTTTTGCATTACTGATTAAAAATATTAAAGCATAAATCCAAAAACAATATTGCTGAACTCAATCCTATTTTGTTAATATTAGGCTACCTTTGGCAAGGAGTTTGCTCCCGTTAGTTTGAACAAAAACTCCATTGTCATAGAATGTATATGTTTGCATGGCAAGACAATGATTATGATGACCGCCACCAAGAAAAAAAATTAGTTTTGAACATAAAAATAGATGAAGTTCCTTAGGTGAGGTCGGGCGTTTACGAACGACGGTTCTTCACCACCGCGTTCACGACCATCACCGCCGCGCCAGACGGAGCCTTAGACTCCGTTTGGCATGGTGTTTTTGCTCCGGTGAGTTTGAACAAAAAAGCCATTGTCATATAATGTATTTTTGACACAACAACAGTATTTATGACCGCCACCAAGAAAAGAAAACTAGTTTAAACATAAGAGTAGATGAAGTTCCTTAATTAAGTGAAGTCGGGCGTTCACGAACGACGGTTCACCACCGCGTTCACGACCACCACCACCGTGCCAAATAGAGTCTTATTAGGCTCCGTTTGGCTTGGCAATTTTGCTCCGGTGAGTTTGAACAAAAATACTATTGTCATAGAATGTATGATTGGTATAGAAAAGAAAACTAGTTTTGAGCATAAAAGTTAATGAAGTTCCTTAGGTGAGGTTGGGCGTTCACGAATGACGGTTCTTCACCACCACTTTCACGACTGCCACCGCAGCCCAAACGGAGGCGTTTGACATGGTGTTTTTGCTCCGGCGAGTTTGAACAAAAAGAGTCATTAATTTTCATAGAATGTATGTTTGGCAAGACAATGATTATGACCGCTATCAAGAAAATAAACTAATTTTCATAGAATGTATGTTTGGCAAGACAAAGGTTATGACCGCTGCAAAAAAAAAAAACTAATTTTGAGCATAAAACGCATAAATTTTTTAGGTGAGGGCGGGCGTTCATAAACGATGGTTCATGACCACCGCGTTCACGATCGCCACCACCACGCCAAACGAAGCCTTAAATTTGGCTGTGTTTGGCGCGGCTTATCGCGGGCTTATTTGCTTCGGTGAGGTTGGACAAAAATGTCATTGTCATATTAAATCTTATGCCCCAAACTAGTTTATTTTTTTGGTAGTGGTAGTAACATTTGTCATACCAAACATACATTCAATGACAATGACGTTTATGTTCAACCTCACCGCAGCAAATAAGTCACCGATAAGCCACGCCAAACGCAGCCCTCTATATACAAAATAAGCTAGATTGTTCAATAATATTTATCGTCAAATATGTCTAAAAGCCCGTGTTATCAAGAGAATATTATTTATATACTGTCCCAATTTATACATGCATTAGTATATAATCTTGCACAAATAATAAACTGATATCACATAATTAATATGAAATTTTGATCCAACAAAAACAACATCTAAGTATCATTTATAAAAGAAAATGATAGTGATTAACAAAACAATCCCATTAATATATATATATATATATATATATATATATATATCTCAACAATAATTCATTAATACCAATATGTAACAAATACCACGGCTCTCCAAGCACAGCAGCTTGGTCTCAAAGCTGCTACTAAACAGCTAAATATAAAAAAGAAAAAAAAATATACATTTCAGTTTTTATTAATAGTAAATAAATATACAAATATCCAACACTTGTCCGTTTATGAAAATATTTATAGTGATGAATTAATAATAACATATAATCATCATGCATGTAATTAATAAAGATGATGGCGAGCACCTCCTGTCTTGTGTATCTATCTGACTCTGATGTAGGCGCAACTGCTCAAGCTAATGAATGACGGACACGTGGAATCCATTGTATTGGTGTATGAACTGACACTGAATGGACCACCACCACACTGTAATATTTTTGTATATATATGTAGATATAATATGTTAATTAATTTCTCTGACGAATTCGGATCTCCGGTTATGATTCCAACTGTACATTTTTTATTTTTATTTTTTTAGGGAAGATTAATTAATAATTTAATATGGTGATTTTGAAAAATATCATGCGGATATCAGATTGCATAGACCGTACAGTTAAAATCATAACAAGAGAAGATACGAACCGCACATGGTACCTGGCCGAATCAAGAGCTCCAGTTAATGTCAGAGAGCGTGAATGGCTGCCGGAAAACTGATGCGACGCTGCCGCCATCTCCTTGAAGCATCGCTCCTTGATGTTGTCGTGGCATCTGCAGGAGGTTCAATATAGAAGCTGCAGAGCTGCCGTCGCCGGCGATTCCTTGCCCTGCTCCGCTGCCGCCGCAGCTGCTGCTGCTGTTTCTGCTGTGGGTTATGTTGATGCTGTCGGCGCCGCCTCCGGGACTGTTTACTTGGAATCGTTTTGCTGGAGGAATAGCGTTATCCATGGCCACACGCCAATAGGAAGGGACCATAAGGGCATGCTTTGCGGGAGGGATAAACGGAGACTTCGCCGGGTGCTGCAGATGGCAATCCTCGGAATTAGCGAGCAATCCCTGGAAGAAGGTCTCATCGGGGCTTTCGAGCAGAGCGGTGTAGTTGGCGGAGGCGGTTCTTGGTGGCTGCAGCTGCAGCTGAGGAGGATGATAGTACGCGGGCGGGCCGTGTATGCAGCCATCCTCCATGTCCCGCTCCGCCGATCTTTGGCTGCTGCTGTTCTTCATATAGATTCGGCACAGGACCCAGTCATCTAGCCTAAGAGAGGATTTCTTGGAGACGGATGAGGAAGAAGAGTAGTTTCCAGCAACCGTCGGTGGCCGACCGGCGGCGGAGTCCGCCAGGCGGTACTCGTGCATGATCCAGTTAGTTTTGATACCTTTAGGCGGCTTGCCGCCGTAGAACACGAGGGCCTTCTTAACCCCAACTTTTTGTGTTCCGCCGCAGCTGAGGATGGGCTTATCCGTGCCGGTGGCCTTCCAGTAGCCCGATGTGGCGGCCCGATTGGGCCGCGCTCCGTTGGGATACTTGCGGTCCCTAGGGCTGAAGAAGTACCACTCATGATCGCCGAAATTGGCCTTCCCTGTTTAATCATTGATCTTCTAATTAATTAGCTGATCGATCAATTATTCAAAAGCACCCAGGCCAGGAGTATTGTACAGTTAGTTAGGTACGTACCCGGGAGTTCCCATGGATCGAACTTGTAGAGATCGATCTCGGCGATGATGGTAACGGGGAGAGGCGCGGCGGTGGCCTTCCTCTTGAGGTAGTGGACGACGAGCTCCTCGTCGGTGGGGTGGAAGCGGAATCCGGGGGGAAGCAGACGCTGATTAATCGGGTGCTCCTGATGAGAACCCGACGTGGAGTCTGTGCTCTCCATATACGATATGCAGCTCGATTCCGGCGATCGATCGACGCCGGCGAAGATTCAAGGAAGGAAGAAAGGGAAAAAGAGAAGGGGGAGTTGGAAGTGGGCGGTGGTTCATGGAGGGAGCGGTTTTATTCACGAGTTAGGGGCTGGCCGGGATGGCGGTCGAATATATGGATGATGACGTGGTAACAGTGCTGAGCGGGAGTCGGGAAGTGCCGAAAGCATTTGGCCGCGGATTCCGCTTGTTATACCGAACCGTTATGGGTCATCGCTCGGCGCGTGTTGTTCATCGCTGCCCCGTTCCGTTTCCGGCCACGTGTCACGATCCACTTGGTTGATGCGGGGACCACACTTCCCCCACCCCCTCCGCCCAGCAGAAAGATCATTTTCAATGGTTAGTTAGTATACCTGATGCTATATTTTTGATTCATATGAGCTGATTTGTGTTTAAGTGATTTTCGATCTTCGAGGCATCATTGCTGAAGCCCAGAGCAACGAAGGGGGTATACCTTTGGACCCATAGGTGGGGCCCACCCCAGTGCGAGGTCGATACGGTCGCCGGCGAGCGGGGCCGAGCTGATCTCGCCTCCCAAAGAGGCGATGATCGACGATCCCCGGCGAGGTGTCCGAGGTTTGACTACGAGCTCGCTGCGAGCTCACCCTTGTAGGTGCACGTAATTATCCCTTGTTGGTGCACGTATCTTTGTTGATCTCGTCGAGTATGTGTCGTACAATCATAACAACACAAGACTGACATTAGTTCTGGGTCGCACATTTTGGGTTCTCCAAGTGCGCAAAATATGTTTTTTTTTTGCGTTGTGTTCCTTGCTCTAGTCACATAAGGTTGGGGTTTGATGGGAGTATTTTCTTCTTTGATGCCTTCAAGTTTCTAAATGCGGGATTTCCCGTGCTTCCATGAATCTCAAGCGGCCCAAGGTTCAAATTAACCTCTCCGCCCGAGTTTGACCGGAGATTCTCCCATCCTCTTGGAAAACAAGCAACGACTTTTGCTCAATGAAATTCATCGGAATGATGCTTCCACACCGTGCTACGGAAGCCCTGAGATCCATCTCGGCCTTTTTGATGCGCAACGCATCCAGTTTTAGACATAGTCGCCAGATTTCCTTCTCAACTTCATATCGGCGTCGACGTTTTCATCGTTGAGGATTGATGCTATAGCATGCCTTCCCGACTTCTTTCATGATTTCTCAGTGTATTGACTGAGATTGGGGAGATGCAAGAGGTCGGCTGAGATTGGTTGCAGGGGATGCAAGGAATTTGCTCTGGTGGGATAATCGGCGACGAGGTCGTTAAAAGCGATTGGGTATCGCCTGCGTGTAAAGAGGGAGATAAACAAGTTAAATGATTAAATTAGTTATATTTATTGTGTGCACATATCCAAAGTTGTCAACTTTGCTCTTAAAAATAACATATAAATCTTCTAAGATTTGAACCCCGGGGATAACCTAACGAAACCCATGAAAACTAGTTTGTGCGGTAACCATACCGAAGGCGTGATTATAAATTTAGAGCAATGTTATTAACACCTCAAAATTAATTATTAGCCGTGCACATAAAAAAAAATCTATTTTCAAATCAGCATACTATTAGCATATCATCAAAAATAAAAATAAAAAAAAATTAAAATTTTTCATTCATTCCAAACAACAAAATACAATGCTCGAGTGTAGATCGCTTGATCGGGTTACTATCGCACACTGCACACCGCTAGTTTAATATATAGTAAAACGTTTGTGCTGGGTAGTAAAATTTATGTGTTGAGGTGAGTAGAGCATTAAAATTTGTGTATTTGGTGTTTTTCATGAGGTGCTAATATCCTATAATTTATTTGTTATTTGATATTTTTCGTGAGGTGCTAATATAAATGCTCTAATATGCGCTACACTTTGCCATCAGCCCACTTATTTTTAGACGGTGAGGATTAAATTTTAACATGATATAATAAATGGGCCGGATATTTAAACCTAGAATAATTTTGCAATTGATGTGGGCCCGCCGTCAAATTCTCAAATAGCACATCAATTCGGCCCGATTTCATGAAAATAACACTAATAACCATAATAATAGAAAAGTATTTCGGTCAAATAATAATTATATAGGTAACAAAATATGTCCTTTTGATTTTTGAAGCTACTATTTAGACATCACACAGTCATAATAACTCAGTAGTGGGCCTAGCAATGACCCAATAGTATTGTCAACATGAATAAATTTTATCATACAGACTAATCGATGGCAGCAAAATTTCACGTCTAAGGACTTATTTGGCGCGGCGGTGGCGGGCGGAACCAGCGGATGCAAACGCTGCTTTCTAATCAGAGAGGGAGAGGTGGGGGTCGAAACGGAGCAAACGCCGCCGGCGCCCGTTTATTTACCCGCCGTCCGGCGGAGTTTGCTCCAAACGGAGGCGGCGAAACGCCGAACCAAACGAAGCCTAAGCCACACAGCGAACCATTCACCATCACTGGAACTCAGCGATCGTTGCCGACGACATCATTGTGAGTGTTGGCCATCACAAGTGCAAGGAGAAAGGGATTCGGGTCACGAACACCCCCGATGTTCTCACCAATGATGTCATCGACCACAACATCGGGGATTCGGGTCATGAACACCCCCCGTTGTTCTCACCGATGATGTCGTCGGCCACACCATCGGGGCCCAGGGAGGTTTAGCGAGGGAGGCGCCCGGAGCAAAACTGGAAAATTTCGAGGGAGGAGGGTAAGAATTCGTTGAATTGATTTTACCCTCAAATCCAATACCTACAGTTTTCGCCCCAATGACAACTCGTACGCAAAATTGATCAACAGAACAACAAAATTGATTTAGTTATTCTCAAGATCCATTCTTGAATTCCAATTCTATTCATCTCAAGTGGCACTAAGCTCTTAGATTTTTTTTCCAAAATATTGTTTATTGTATTATATATATGCAAAACTTCTAAATTTTTTGTCAACACATATTTATTTTGATTTATCGGGCTCAATTGAATTTTCAATTCTTTCATGTGAAGCATGAAGGGGAGCCTTGGCGCACCGATTGAGGTGTTGCCGTGTGACTGGGAGGTCACGGGTTCGAGTCCTGGAAGCAGCCTCTGGCAAAAATGCAATGTAAGGTTTGCCTACATTTCACCCTTGTGGTGGGACCCTTCCCCGGACCCTCGCGCATCGGGGATGCTTTGTGCACCAGGCTGCCTTTTTTTTCATGTGAAGCATGCCCAGAACATATGCATCCAACTAGAAACCAACTGATTATTAGTTCTAGGGATTAGGAAGAGCTTCCTTTGTTAGAACTAATAATTATGTGGGTCATATATGTTAATTATGCGCGTTAATTGATTGTCATTAACATCGGCCTAATTTAGGTGATCTAATTAATTTGGTCGATTACGTTTCATATTGTATGAACGGTTTAAGTAATGTGTGGATACCGGGCGTCATTTACATTTATATGATGATCTTAAATATAAATGACCGCATTCGGGTTTAGTTATAAATAGGTTATGGTCCCCGGGTCACAAGGTATCATATTCACTCTCATTCAGTTCTAGCATCCCATCGCTAGAGAGAGCCTAAGGAGCAGGAGGAGGAGGTGAAGTCTTCTACGTCAGGACCTTATAGACTTGGAAGATCCGTGACCGCAATAATCCATATCTACATGGATTCAGGTATGCATTTTACTTACAAAAAAAAAAATTCTTTTAATTTCCTTTCTCCGGAGATCACTAATACTGCTAATTTTTTTTAATATTCCTTCCACATCATTCTCTATATCAACACACTCATTTTGTTCTTCCTTCACTTTGAACTCAGGCTTGTCAAGTAATGTTAACTGTTTTCACTGTTTGTGCACCATCCAGAAAGGAATGGCATTACTCTCTTTAATGTATGTAATAAGCTCATGTGCACAAGGCAATCCAAACGTATATTTGTTCTTATGTTTACATTGTTCATGCTCTACATCCCCCGATTTTATTATTTCTTCTTCCTTTTTTATTATCTATACTTGAACAATAGAGACATTACCAAGTAGCTCTGGAATAAATAACATTTTGAAACTTAGAAAAACTTGCATCTTACTTTGCCCAAACATTCGTTTGATTTCCGTGTGTTGTAAATTGATTATGTTGTCAAAAGCTTTCCAAACTATGGTAAGATTTCCAATTGAAACTTCAAGAAATTTTTTGAGTTGACTATGCCCCCCTCTACACGGTTAGTAGATGTGTTTCCAAAGTGCAAATATTTATCCACCCATGCTGAAATAAACATCTCTTTGTAAAGTTCTAACCATGTATTTGTAACATAAACAATCACATCCGGGTATTTTGTAGCATAATCAATCATCATTTCATTTAATCGCATATTAAACTCATTTTCAGATATTGCATTCACAATATTTTGTCATACACTCAAAAAACATCACATTCTTTTCTTTTAGGAAAATACTTTTTGCAGTGTGCCAAAATATTGCGATGTATATGTACTTGACATATCACATTTTTTGCTTTTGTGAAAATAACTTCAATTGCATTTATCAATGCTATCTCTTGATCAGTTACAAAGACATTAGACATCACATTCTCATCAAAAGTAAGCTTGAAACACTCAAGAGCCCATTTATAATTGGCTTCATTTTCACCTGACATAAAAACAAAACAAGAGTAAAATAATTGATTAGTAGATGTAAAGCCGACAATGGAAAGTAGTGGAAAACGATAACGATTGGTCTTATAAGTGCCATTAATCATAAATGTAGTGGATAACATATTACTTAGACGCACTGAAGTTGGATGTGCAAAAAACAAACTTTCCAAATGCATAGTGCTCTCATTTACTTGAGTGAAACTAATATATCCGGAAGCACTAATGCACTTAAACAGATGTTGGATTGGACTTCCACCATCTAGTTGAGTTCTGTATAACTTTGCTTCTCATTGTGGATTGTTCTAAGTGATGTAGAATTTCCTGGATTTCTTTTCTTTAAAGCAATTATAATTTTATGAGGCTTACATACGGCATTGAACATCTCCTCCGCTATCTTGTTCTCATTGCCATCTAGTCTACCAGCATATGGATGTGCTTCAAGATGAACGAACTCATGGTTGTACATACCATGTTTAACTATAATTTTCCACTCACTATTCGCATCTCTTTGTCCTCTCAAAGCAAACTTACACCCGCAACGTTTGGAACTTGATTTTCTTATATTTTTCTTAATGTACCCTTTCTTGTTTTGACTGTCAGGAGGTAACCCGGCTCTATCACAACTTAACGTTACCCTTGGTGATGGGCTGGAGGTGATAGTATCTGCTCTCAGAATAATTATAATAAACCCCAAATTTTTTGTCATTTTTCGCGCCCATTCAATCAACTTTTCTTTACTTTCAAAACTCATATTAGTACAAAAATGCATTCCAACATCAACAACGGTGTCTTTAGAGGAATCTTCATTACACAACAATAACAATTTTTCTGAACTCATTTCTATCAAATGGAAGTACAATCACATAAACAAAAGGTCACAATATTGAATATAAAAAAAAATATCTCAAAAACTCTTTGCTAGCAATGGAAACTAATGCTATTTTACAAAATTGTAATCTCTAATATACAAACCTCACACTCTAATAGGTGTTTACAAGGGACCGACATATACACTATACATGACTTGCTTTAGATATTAGTTATGAGCTACATTAAAATCAACCCCCAATTTTTTAGTGTCTTTTGAAATCAGCCCCCAATTTTCACCTTTAAAATCAAGTCCTGAACTACAAAACTCAAAATTAGTCCTTGGTGGAAACTATTTTGAGTATTTTAATGAATTTCCTGAACTATTTTGAGTAATTTTATGAAGTTTTTGAACTAATACATTGTTAATAGTGTGATCCCTAAACTTTGTATTACCATCCAAAGGAAGGAGAAAGAATAAGATCATCCAAAGGAAGGGACAACAAACAAGCTTATACCTCAATAACTCTGAAATACCATCCAAAGGAAGGAGAAAGAGTCTTCTTCTTCGCTGGGTAAGGTATTCTGACGGGCTGTTCGGTTGGAGGCGTCGAAGTTATGGGCAGCCAATGGAGGCGTTGGGTTCCAGAGAAGAAGAAGAAGAAGAGGAGATGACGGGTTGGAGGGCGTCCGACGAGCGGTCGATGGAGGAACCGGCGGGGGAGCAACGGTCGGAGGAACGTCGGGTGAGCGACCTTTCGCAAATCGCGAGGGTTTCGGGAATCGCAGGGCGGAAGGAGGAGGAGGGGGGGTACTATTATAACATTTTAGGGTTATAAAAAATGATGTTTTAAAAGAAGTAAGGGTGCGTGAATAGCTAAACATGGTGTACAAATAACACCACCCTTTATTTTTTGGCATGTGATTTAAAGAATTATATAAATATAAACATAATTTTACTATAAAATAATAATGATATTATTATTTTGGTAATACATATTTAGTCATTTCTTGAATCTCTATTTAAATTATAGATTAAATTAAATTAGTAAAATTGAGGATCTAAAAATGTAACCCAATTAATTTTTTAAACCCGACTTGAATTTAGTCATTTCTGGCATAATTTCGCGATTAGATCGATGTAAAATTGGTAATATCTAATTATAAAAAAATAATGTAATTATTATTTAGTAATTAATATATCGCGCCCGATCTAATTTTGCAAGCAAATTAATTTTAATATTCGAATAAATAATATTTTATTAGGATATTTAAAGTATCATTTTCATTAAATTTAATGAGGCTCTAATTTTGGGAAATTACACTCCCGCACATTTATGCTCGTGCTTACTATGGAATAGTCAAATTTAAAATTTAATCGTCGGGTTAATTTTGTAATCATGTACCCACTCTGCACCGATTAGTTAAATTTGAACTTTAAAATTAAATTCATTAAATGGTTATTTAGCAATTATTAAATATCTAATTTTGCCGAATAAATTAATTGAAACGACATCCCGCCAAAGTGGGCTCTCTCGTGTAGATTGATTTAATTTAGCATTATTAAGATTGCAGTGGGTGCGTAATTTATGTAAATATTTATCGACCCAAAAGAAGATTAATATTTGGTCGAATTACGCGCTCACATGTGGTAATAAATATGTGACGATTATTTAATTCTCCATGTAAGCAGTATGTCGGTCCAAAGAAAGGTCTACTGTTTGACAGAAATTATCGTCAGTATTTGATTACTACATCAAGAGGATCACTTGGAATCGACATTTCTGTACAAAGACTAAATGTCGGTGTTCCGCCAGGTCTCTTGTGATAGGCTCCACCATTATTTAATGAATTTAATTTGTGGATTGTGATGCGTAATTTATTTTCTGTGGGCATGCAAATTAATTTATTCATTTTTTTCCTTTCAGCTCATAACTCCGTTAGAACGATTTCTGCCAACATTAATTCAATTTTGTAGCTGAATGAAACTAATTTTAAAGACTGGAAAGAAAACATCATGATAGTGATCGGTTGTATGGACTTAGATCTTGCGCTTATGACTGAATCTCCCACACTTTCTTCAGATGATAGTTCCGCTGAGGTGAAATGGAATTATGAAAGGTGGGAGCGTTCAGATCGCATGTGTCTAATGATCATGAAGCGGGACGTTTCAGAAGACTTCAGGGGCACTGATGACAGTACCCCTGCCTTAGAATTTCTTGGCACCCTTGAAAAACATTTTGCACAAAATGATAAGGCGGAGACAAGCACGCTTCTTGCGAAACTTGTTTCCATGAGGTACAAGGGTAAAGGGAATGTACGTGAGTACATTATGGAATTATCCCTACCCGCTTCAAAACTAAAAGCACTAAAGTTAGATCTGTCGGAATACCTGCTCGTGCATTTAGTTCTCATTTCTCTTCCTGCACAATTCAGTCAATTCAAGGTCAGTTATAACTGCCAAAAAGAGAAATGGTCTCATAATATGTTCATTTCATATTGTGTGCAAGAAGAGGATAGATTGAAGCAGGAAATGACTAATATTGCTCATATGACAGTGAGTCCCTCTAGTAAAGGCCAAAAAAGAAAGAAAGGAAAGCAAGATGTAAGTGGACCTCCACAAAGGAAGCCGGAAAAGAAACAAGATAAAGGTTCCACCTATTTCTTTTGTCTGGGTGGTGGACATGTGAAGAAAGACTGTGCCAAATGCCACGCCTAGCGTGCTAAGAAGGGTACACTTCTCACTTTAGTTTATTCTGAAATTAATTTAACTTCTATACCTAAACACACTTGGTGGATAGATTCTGGTGTTACTACTCACATAAGTGTGTCTATGCAGGGTTGCCTGAGCCGCCGAAAGCCAAGTGATGGTGAAAGATACATCTTTGTGGGCGATGGCAAATCAGTTGAAGTTATATGCACTTTTCATTTGTTATTATAGACTAGTCATTATCTAGATTTATTTGAGACTTTTATTGTACCATCTTTTAGACGAAATTTGATTTCAATTTCTATATTGGACAAATTTGGTTACCATTGTTCTTTTGGAAATAATAAATTTAGTCTCTTTATGAATTGAAATCTTATTGGCACTGGTTATTTATCTAATAATGATAACTTATATTTGCTTAATACATTAGCTTCATATAATGAAACATTGCATGTTAATTCAAGAGGTACAAACGTAAATTAATTGATCATAATTCCGCCTCTTTATGACACAAGCGCTTAGGGCACATCTCCAAACAGAGAATTGAGAGACTTGTATCAGACAGAATTCTTGATTCCCTTGACAAACTTTAAGATTTGCATAGACTGTATAAAAGGGAAACAAACGAACATAAGGAAGATATGCGTGCCAGTAGAGCTACGAAAGTCTTAGACCTAGAATGGTATGGGGTGGTTGCTTAACTTATGGTGGTCCTAGGCTATCCTAGATGGTCACGAATGGCCTCTGCAGCCATCAAAGATGTTACCTATGGGGTCTAAAGATCTAAACACCAGATTAATTTAAGATAATCCACTTGGGAGTGGTCTGAATGAATGACATGCTTCCTTGGACACATTTGATCTTGGGTGGTCGAAAATGGAGAGAGTTATTGTTTGGGATTGCCAGAGCTCTGATACTCTTGCTCTCTTTTCGTTATGGGTCACACATAGATGGTAAAGGTGAGGGGAGTGATGGCTTGGGGTTTAAATTAGAGGAAGGGTGTGTCTCTTCCTCTCCTAGGCTAGCTAGGTTCAATGACCCTTCTTAATGGCTCTTTAATGGTGCCAACCCTCCCCATTCACTCATAATTACTCTAAGGGACTCCAAGAGTCTTCTATGAATTGATGGTGGACATCATAACTTAAATCCTATTAAAACACCCTTTACAAGGTTTTTCAAACCATTTAATTGAACATTTGACCTTTTTGTTGACTAAGTCTAATGTGGTAGTCAAAAAAAGGTTGAGGTGGGCTTGCGAGGTCAATATTAGGCCAATGTGGTAAGAGGTGGGGTGAATACAAGGGTTTAATGGCTTGATCAACCCTAAATATTCTAGGGTTTGACCTATTGGCTTAGGGTTTGACCATAGGGTGATGAGGTGGACTGGTCCAAGTTAAGTTAGGGTTTAATTCAAACTTAGTGTGGGAGATTGAGTCATGAGCATGCCTTAGAATGTGTATTAAGTAAGGTTTGACCAAGCCAACCTTCTAGGGTTGACCAATGCCAGACATCGAGGTGACATGGGGATCATGGTGCTGATACACACAAGTCATGTCATGATTTATAATATTTAGATAGAGTGCATATTAGAAGGCAAGCGCACCTGTCATATGTTGTAGTTGATTCGCTTTATCAAGATCGTATTCCACATGGCCCTTGTAAATATCGTACTTCATCTCTCATTCTATTATTATGTATAATTTATATAAAGATAAGTTCTTAATCTAGGACATGATTGTCCAAGATTAAGATGGGTTTTGATGCATTAATTTGACTCACGAAATCAGTAAATAGAGATTTAACATATAAGTAGAGCTAAGGGGGTGCGGGATGGCCGCACCCCAAAGGGGGGTGCAGCCCCGGCTGGCCGCACCCCAAAGGGAGGGGTTGCGGCCTGACCGCAGCCCAAAGGGAGGATGTGCGGCCCTGGACGCACCCCAAAGGGGGGAGGTGCGGCTCGGCCGCACCTCCTGGCCTGGCAGCATCCACGGGGGGGGGGGGGCGATTCGACCGCTCCCCCCATGATGGGGTGTGTGGTTGGGCGAAATTGCGCGATGACAGACCTATTCGCCCCCACTAACTCCACCTCATGGGTTTGACCCCCACTATCTCTATTTTCACGGAAGTACTTTGTGAGTTTCTATAAATTATTGGGTGCACATCAATTCCAGATTGTTCTCTTCGTTCTATTTTACTTAGAGAAGCTCACGACACAAATCTGTGGACACTCCGGAATCACTGCTACATTTAAATGTTTATCATATTATTTTTGGTGGCCTGGTTTACTTAAATCCGTCCAGGAATACATTCAGCGTTGCGACTTTTGTCAAAAGGCCAAAGCTAAGGCCGGAATGCTCATCCTTTTGGCTTATTACAGCCATTGCCTATTCCAACCCAAATATGATTTCGATCGATTTCATCACACACCTTCCTTCGTCGAAATCTTTTACGACTATTTTGGTTATGGTAGATCGTTTGTCCAAAGGAGCACATTTTGCTCCCTTGCCTTCACATTACACACAACCACTTGTAGCACAAGTAATTTGGGATTATTGTGAAAAATTACACGGCTTGCCGAGTCAATTGTCTCAGACAGGGATTCAATCTTTTTAAGCCAATTTTGATTGAATTATTTTAAAACAAATGACACTAAGCTGCGATTTAGCTCGACCTACCATCCGCAATCGGATGGACAAACCGAGCGCGTTAATAGGTTATAAATCAATATTTACATTTCAGCATCCCTGTCATTGGTCCGAACAATTAAGTTGGGACGAATATCACTCTAACACGTCTTTTCATCAATCGGCCGGAATGACACCTTACGAGGCAGTCTTCGGCCGACCTCCACCTTGTTTTGTTCCACTACCTACTGGTGGCATATTCCCCTCACCAACTACTCTCACACCACATCATCGATCTTTAATACTATTACGATTACAATATAATTTGCAACAATCACAACACAAAATAAAAACTATGACTGATAAAACACGAAAGGAGAAACACTTTCAGGTGGAAGATTTGGTGCTCCTCCGTCTCCACCCCTATCGTCAACGCACCCTGCATAATCAAAAATGCAAAAGATTTAGTTTATTATATTATGGACCGTATAAAATAATAGAGCGTATTGAAACCGTTGTGTATCGATTGGATTTACAACCAGCATGTAAAATTCATCAAATCTTTCATGTGTCACTTTTGAAACCTTATTTTCATAATCAAAATAATGCTATTACACATATACCTATTCCTGTAGTTCAGCTTCAGTCAAAACAAAAATCAATAGAAATTTTAGAAAAAAATATTGGCAATAGCAAAATCGATCAAGTTCTCATTCACTGGGAAGGATTTTTACCATAAGAAGCCACATGGGAAAATGTAGATACTTTCGATCAACAATCTATAGTGTGCTTACGGTCTTGCCTACTGCCTTCTAACAATAACAGAAGGGAGCAACCGGACACAGCCAATGACGATTCAACATCGGAATTGAACAGGAGTCCTCTAACTCAAGAGATCTGAATGTCATCCATTCTCACAAACCCTTCCTCATTGTTGTTCCAAAGGAAAGGAGATTTTCACTATAGCGAAAAAGATAAGATGAGTTATACACATATTTCTAAAGATTATGACGGTTATTGAGTATGCTGAAAAAGATAAGAAGGTTATCAACAATTTACTCCAAAATTCATAAGGGTGTGTTTGGGTGCAATGAATTGGCTTTTCGAAATTGATTTTCCGTTGAAAACCAATATATGCAAGAATTGATTTTGTGCAGAATTCTTATTTTGATGTTCGGCTACATGATGAAATACAGTCAGTAGAATTGAAATTGATCAAAAATGTTGTTCGACTGTATGATTAAGAACAATCTAGTTACGAAAATGAGGAAATAACTGAAGAAAAAAAAATATTAATCATTCAGTCTATCCGGATGAACAATTGAAATAAGAATTTCGATTCTAAAACCAGTAAATGATGATCTTCAATCTGCCATGATGACTTAACTGCCAGAATAGCACATGGAATCATAAACTCTTGACTCTCAAAATCGCATAAACTTCAAGAATAACACAAAGGGCCACAATGAGTGCCCAAGGACAAAACCTTAAGCTTGCCGACGGCGTAGCCGTATTGATGGCTCCTGCGGCCCGCACATCACCTCCATAAGTCAAATCCTCTCTTCAACCCGCTTATATCACTCAACTCCTCATCTCCAAATAGAAATCCACCGGCCCAGCTGAATCGTTCACCATCACCGGAACTCAATGATCGAAAGAGGACGAGAGACGAATAAAAGTCAACGCTCCTCCGGTGTCTGAGTTCGTCGCCTCTGTGAGCGCTGGTCTCGACAAGGTCGACCATGACAAGTGTAGGGAGAAAGGGATTCGGGCAAGCCATCTTATCCTCTGTAACCTGAGTTCGGCGGCAAGGGTGGTGTCAGTGATCGGAGTATGGATGCGTAGGTGATCGGAGGGGCGACATTGACTTCTGGAGTGGTGAGGGCAACGCCGGCTTCCGAAGCGGCGAGGGAGGCATCGGCTTCCAGAGAGGCAGCGACTCGTTATCCCGAGGTCAGGTGGGTACGAGAAAAAAAATAAGGTTTGCAAGTACAGAAATCATGTGATAATCATTTAAAATAAGGGTCCGTTCGTTTGGACAGAATTGAAATTTGATATTTGAATTCGATATTAGGATTCGATATTCAGAATTGTAATTGGTCTAATTTCAATTTCAGCGTTCGCCTAATAAACAATATTAGTGAATATTGTGGAATTAATCAATTCTTTGTTTGTTTATTAAATAAAATTTAATCCAAAAATTAAAAAATATTACGAAATACTAATATTTATTACATGTGTAATAAAAAATGCGTCTGCTGGAAAAAATGCGCGTCGGGGCACAAAATGCGTGTAGGTAAAGTTCCCAACAAAGAGGCGGGTTGTAACATCCCTACTACTACTAGGCCCCTAGTGTGAATTAGAGCAGGACATGATGATTAGGGCAAGATGGTTGACCTAAGACCCACTAGACTTGATAAACTCACATAGGGAACCCTTTGTCAAACTAGGTCAACCAACCATAATGTTGCTCAATTGAAATTCAATTGGTCAAATTGACTTCACCAATACCCTCCCAACCACTAAGGTAGGCCATTAGGTCAATAATTATTCAATGGGCTCAACCAATTTCATGAAATTGACCAAAGTCAACTTTGGGTCAACTTAGCCCAATTCAACCCTAAGTGGATCAATTGGCCTTCCCTTGACCCCAACATGACCCAATCAACAATGGGTGGTGTCATAGGACCCACCACCATCATGTTGGTTAGCCACCTCATCAATTTGACCAAGTCAACACTAAAGTCAACCATGGTCAAACTTTGGCCTAAAGGAGAATTTATGATGTCAAGCCCAATTCCAATGGGCCTTGACCCCTCATCCAAGCCCATTATGCAGCCCAGGAGGTAAAATACCCCTATACCTGCCGAATCCAACATGCAATGCCATGCAAGAGGCCAATTTGGGAAAATCCCCCAATTGTTTTCCATCGACGTGATCGTGCTCTGATGCGTCGGCGCGAGGATAAGGAAAATGCGGCAGTTTCGTCGATCGGTTGTGAAGGAATACGGTTACGCGAGTGAGCGGAAGTAATATAGCGTGCGTCTGAGAGGAAAACTGAAGAGACGCTTGGGTCTAGGCTGCCGGTTATGGAAAGAAAAATCGTGGACTTGCGATTTTCCTTTTTTTTTCCTATATAGAACAGGGAAAAGAATAGGGGGGAAGGAAATTTGGCTGAATTTCTTATGAGAGAAAGTATACAACTTTAAATCACATAACACTAATGCCAAAATTTAATAACTGCTAAGTCTACGCGCGCGCGGAATAAAATTCCAAATACTTTCGTTAATTAAATTATTGATGCGCATCTATTGATTGCAATAAAATTTGTACCTCGACCCGGCGCTGGCTTGGTTAAACTTGCTCGCGGTCAGATCCTGAAATTAGAAGAACGCGACGCATAAATGTTGGATGTTACAATATTTCCCTCCTAATAAAATTTTCGTTCGCAATCAGATCCTGAAATTAGAAGAACGCAACGTATAAATGTTGGATGTTACAAGACTTCCCTCATAATAAAAAAACTGTGCGCCCAAGCGACAATACGCGCGCCCGAGCAACAAAACGGGCGCTTGGGCGGAAAATGCTAGCCCGGTCAAAAAACGCGCGCCCAGGCGACAAAACGTGCGCTCGGGCAAAAAAATGCCAGCCCGGGTGAAAAACCGCGCGCCCAGGCGAAAAAAACGCATGCCCAGGCAAAAAATGCGCGTCAGGGCGAAAATATGCGTGCCACTGCTGGATCATCGGAAGATCGCGAGTCGCTGCTGGAAAGTGGAGGAACTCTATCGACTCAGAATGTCGAGGAGGAACGGGAAGCGCAGTTAAGTAGTCGTTGCTCTTTTTTTATTGGGAGTCAATTGAGCGAGCGAAACTCGCCAAATTCTAATGTCCCACTAGATTTTGTGCATAGGCTAAAATCAATTCTTTGATATTCAACTCAAATTTCAATTATTAAAGCTACCTAAGAACCGAAAGGCGTAATTAAAATTCGTCGTCGAATTCTAATTCCAAGTCTCCAATTCCGTGCAAACATACGGGCCCTAAAGAATTTTGCGGCCTAAATAGTCATTTGAATTGCGAGTAATGATCATTTAAAATAAACTATGCAAAATTTTTGTGTGGCTACCATATCTTTCGTTAATTTTGTCAAAGAATTATGAAGCTAGAGTAAATCTGTATAATCATAATTTCAAGGCACAAATCCGTCCAAACAAACGGAGCCTCAAAGATTTTGAAGCTCTTAAACCTGAAAATAGCACCTCATTTTGTTAGGGAGGAATGAGTTGACATACAATATGGGTAAAATTCAGCAAATATGGAGTGTTTGTTGAGAGATCTACAAGAAAGATAAGGGTGAGGAGACCTCTTATACATGGGAAAAAACATAAATCAAGTTGGGCTTCAAAAGGGCATTCAAAAAGTTTTATAAAAACAAACCAAAATAGAAATTTTAAAAAAGTCCAAAAATTAGTTTCATACATTGTCAGACAAAAATGGATCTTGATTATTTTTTTCTTCTAGAGAGAAAATTGTTAGAGGATGCCTCATGTCAACCCTAAATTTCAGAATCATATACTAAGCTAATTTTTTTTATAGAAAATTATCATGCACATAGCGAAATAATCTATCCACATATATTGTCATCCACAAATCATTGCAAAAAAAAAAAATATAGAAAACATTCATTCCTACGATTACAAGCACTTTATCTTAGCAAAACAAACATTAGATTTTCATAATTCAATTACTGAGTATATACATTTACTTAGAAATCTCAAACATAAAAAACTTACCATTATGTATAAACGCACATAAAATCATAAAATAATAGAGTGATTTCAATAAGAACTCTTTGTAAATTCACGAGGAACTATATAATAAGACAATTGCAACATAGAAAACTCGCATAACTTTTATTGGTTAGAAATTTAGTTTATAGCCAGAGAATATTTAATTCAAAAAATGATTAAATATTTAGTTTGCCTATAAAAATTTTTGCTCTTCATATAACAATTCCCTTTTTCTATGATATGCAACATATATGTTTTGCTTGATTGCATGTATATGATGTTAATGCAGTTGGCATACTGGAAATTTGCTGCTTATCTGCTTCTAGGAATAATTTGCTCTGATAAATTATCTACACATGAATATATATATACAACAACAACAACAACAGAACCCATATAGTCCCCAATCATTGGGGGTATGGGCGGGGGAAGATTGGAAACAGACCTAACCTTTGGCACTATGCACAAAGTGGCTTCTCTCAGAGGAGAAAGACCTAACCTTTGACAATAAATGCACAAAGTGGCTGCTCACAGAGTACCACTGAAATAGTGGCCCCCTATACCATCGCGTTTGCTGCAGAATCATGCCCTCAAATCAAAGCCAAAGACATCAGAGAGGGCAGACCCAAGAATCCATTTTGATTTATGTGCACATAACCATGCTTCCTTCATTCAGCATCCAGAGCATTGGTGAAGCACAATTCTACATGAATATATATATATATATATTAAAAATGTTTAAAAAATGGAATAACTAATATTTGAGGAATTTTTGGTTGCTGTTGAAAAGAGCTATTTGTACAAGAGGTTGTAGGCGGGCAAGTCCTGAATTCGATGGATGTCTTCCAAACAGAGTTCTCTTTCCAGCTGAATCCTAGTCGCCTGCAGCACCTCCTGCGTCAAAATTGAAGATCAAAGCTATCACACGGCACGAGAAATCAAATCAGAAGACAGGGCGAAAGTGGTAGGAGGCGGAGGATACGTTGAACTGCAAGTAGGAGGCGCGCATAGCCAGCCACTGCGCATCCATCATCTGAAATGCTATACAGTATAACACATCAAAGGCTGCTTCATCCTCTGCATATATTATATTTAAATTTAAAAAAACAAAACAAATTTTTGGAAGATTTGATCAGACCAGATTAGACTCTGGAAAAAAAAAAATATATATATATATATATATAGGGTTAATTACCGGGACCTCCCCTAGGAGTTTGCATAATTACAGGTTGCACCCCTCTATCTTTCAATATTACATTTTACATCCCCTCTAAGTCTCCCTAGTTTACAAATGCCCTTTCTTTTAGAAATATGGATGGAAAATGATAAAATCAGCTAAATTATTTTATTATATTTCAATTTTATCCTTTTATAATCATTGTAGATTCATTACAAAGGGTAAAATGTAATGCACTATTTTCAATGTAGAGTTATTACAAAGGGTAAATTGGAATATCATAAAATAATTTGGCATAAGGAAAAGGTCACACCTTTCAATGTATAGTCATTGCAAAGGATAAAATTGAATATCATAAAATAATTTGGTTGATTTTATCATTTTCCATCCATATTTCTAATGGAAGGGGCATTTTTGTAAACTGGGGAAACTTAAAGGGGGGAGCTAAATGTAATTTCAAAAGATAGAGGGGTGCAACCTGTAATTATGCAAACTTCTAGGGGAGGTCCCGGTAATTAACCCTATATATATACACACACACACACAAATGAGTCAATTAAAACCCGAAGCTTTTCCAAACCTGAGAGGATTCTTACGAAATTCATTCCTGGGAGATTCTTTGGCCTTTCTGCGAAAGAATAGAACAGGGGCAGATCGAGATTCAGCTACACTATAATATGATTATTGTACAAATTTCTTGATTTATTGTATTTAGCGGGAGAGGCACGGATCTCCCGCGCACATTATCCAATTTTATTCCTTCTTTATTGCAAATTTTTATAATTGAGTTTACTTTGTGCGTCTTTAATGTTATTTTAAAAAGCGTGTCTTTATCTCTTCAACCTTTTTTAAGTTTACAAAGGATATTATGAGGATAACGAACTACATGTATACTGTCACGCCGGAGAACGGGGGAAACCTGCGCACTACTGCTTGTATATATATATACAAACTATCTATAAGACAAAAAAGGGCAGCCCGGTGCACAAAGCATCCCCGCGCGGCGAGGGTCCGGGGAAGGGTCCCACTACAAGGATGAAATGTAGGCAAACCTTACGCTGCATTTTTGCAAGAGGCTGCTTCAGGGCTCGAGCCCGTAAACTCAAGATCACACGACAACACCTCAAACGGTGTGCCAAGACTCCCCTTCTATAAGACAACTCCACATAAATGATTTGTTATCTATCTACACTAACCTGAATAAAGATCCAACATTTGAATTAGCATGAAAGATACATTGATGCCCGCAACAGCAAATGGGTACTCCCATGCAGCTCGCATGCCTTCTTGCTTGAACAAAATCCTTTGGAAAGAAGCCTTCAAATTGGGTTGATTGTGAAGTTAGATATAAAAAATACATAATTTCATTAAAAAAAGGTAATTGTTATGGGCAAACCTATTTAGATAGGGGCAAACCGGTTTTTGAAATAAAAAAATATTTAATAATATTATAATGTCCAGCGTTAAAAATATTGGGGCAAACCAAAAACACGAAACCTAGCCGCTCTTCGTTACGCGAAACCTAGCCGCTCTTCCGCCAAGCACTTCCGCCTCCCGCCGGTTACCGCCTTCTTCATCTCCAGTTCCGATCTTCAACTCCGGCGCTGTAAGTCCTCTGCCGCTGCACTCGGATTCTCCAACTGTTAGTTCCGATCGAAAGTTGCGACCTCTCCCGCTGCTCTCCGGCGTTAAAAAATTGCTGTTTGTCTGGCTCTCCTTCCCCATCTCCGGTAAAGCAACATTCTCTCTACCCATGTCAATAGTTCCAGATATTTCTTAACTCGATTTTTCTGAACTTAATTTCTGATTTTTACAATCCCTCTCTACCTCTATCAAGTTGATGTTTACCGGCTTCTTCCATTCTGTGAGAATGATGGTCAGTTGTTTGTTCAGATGGAATTGTTTGAGTATATATGTTTCCTCTTAAAATGTTTTCTTTAATACAGTGATGGCCAACCTTGATCTGTTTAGTGATTGTGTTGAACATGATAATCAATGATGCTAATGGCATGTTTTAAGGCCAATGTCTCCCATTTTAGTTTGAATTTAATGTCTTTTAGCTTCTTATTAGGCTTGGTCTTTTCCAGCCTAAGATTTCTGTGATGTATCCTTTGTTCATGTGAGCAAATGAGCTGTTCATTAATGTGTTAGTTTTGTTTAACTTTATTTGTGTAGAGCAAATGAGTATGGAAAGTTTGAAATTGTTAACATATGGAAATTCGTCTCCACCAACACAAACACAAATTGATGTTGGATTTCATTTTGTCACGTCGCGGTGTTTTGAATCGAAGGAGGAGTTAGTATCCTGGGCTCAAACAACTGCAAGGGGTTTGGGATTTGTTGTGACCATTCAAGGTGCTGACAAGCTTATTGGTAGACTTAAGCCTAGAGTTATGCTGGGATGTGACAGAGCAGGTTATTATCGTAAGAAACAACGAGGTAAAGGATGGGTGAAGAAAAATGTGCGAAAAAGTACCACAGAAAAGAAAGAAGATCAAAACATAAAAGTTGAAGAAGATGTGGCTAATGAAATTGATGTGGAATTTGAGGGCATCCTAAGAAGATATAATAACACCTCAGGACTTCAAAAACAAGAGACCAAACGAAAGCTTCGTGAACTTATGGATCCTACTTTAAGTCAAACATTGGAACCTTCGGTTCTTACTAAGTTGAAGGGCCGGTCAAGAGGAAGCTACAAAAACTTTACAAGTGAAGAATCATCAACAAAGAGAGATCCATCATTATTTGAATATGTTTTGATGAATGAACAATTGACCTTGGCAAAGTGTGCACAACATACAACAAAAAAGGTAGCAAGAGTTGAAAAAAGAATGGTTAAAGTCGTACGTAAGGAAATGCCACCGTACATATCAAATTTTATTATTGATGTTGTAGACGTCTTGGGAGATGGACACTGTGGCTACCGTGTGATCAACAATGGATTAGAAATGGGAGATAATTGGTTAAAAGTCCGTAATGAACTATCACAAGAAATTCAACAAAAAGAGGAGTTATATGAGGAAATTTTTGGGAAATCAAGAAGATTGGAATTGCTACATTCACTAGATTGTGAGGTGGTTCCGGCTCCTTTGGATAAATGGATGACAATGCCAGATATGGGACTGATAATTGCTTCTTGTTACAATATTAAATTGGTACATTTCAGCATGTTTCAGTCTTTCACATTCTTGCCATTGCATTCACCACCGCCGGCATGTCGAAGAACAATATTCATGGGATTTATCCATGGAAATCATTTTGTACGACTATGTGTGCGGGATGACTTCCCACTACCTCCGACTATCTCGATTTGGAGGAGATATCATGAAGCAATTGCTGCAGAATCGTACACAATTAACTTTTTATTCTATTTAAAATTTTGATTAATACATATATAATTTTAATGCTATTTAATATTGTTATTGCAGGGGCCAAAATTGTTGATGCCATAATCAAAGATGTTTCCCGATCAATATATTACATTCACAGGTGCTATAGAATCGACACATTGATATTATATTTACATAAAAGTTAATGTTTTCAATCTTTAACACTATATTTGTTTGACAGGTGCAACAATTGGAGCAAAAATAGGTCACTCAAAGAGGATTTTGATGAAGAATTTCAAGCTTTTGTTATATGAAATGTTTTGTAATATTGATGATAACTACTAGTTTTATTATGTAGAAGTTTTTAGAATGATTTTATTTTTTGGTTTGCCCGTAACATTATGGTTTGCACGTATAATTTTTTGGTCTGCCCATAGAATTGGTTTGCCCCTATCTAAATGGGTTTGCCCATAACAATTACCTAAAAAAAAGAAGGATGCCTTTGGAGAAGAGAATAGTGTGTATAATAATAAAGAAGGTTTATGTATTACAAATACTTTTTCTTACAGGGTAGGTTCTTGCAAAAAACAACAGATTCTCAAGAGAAACAAATCCACAGCCCCTGAAATTTGTATAAAAGAATCTCACATACATCAAAACCACATAATTAGTGATTTTAACACTGATGAATGGAATATTGGTGAGAGGAAGTCAAATAATTTGCAGGAAAGATATCAATGCTAACATGCTCTCAAATTTTTATTCAGAGTATTAGTGGTAAACTACAGATTTTATCAACTAATCAGTGGCACAAAATCCATGGTACTTCAAATAAGTAGCGATTCAGATAAATAACCATAGCAGCAAATTTATACAATCATCGAACAATCATGATGTCCCCGATGTTGCAGACCAAGAGTTTTGATACTCAATAAAATTTTAGAGGATTTTGCACCGTAGCTTTCCTTGATGGTCACACTAGCTATAAGAGATCATGAGACGTTAAGGAGCCCAAGTATGTGTTATAGGTCTAGAGTGACGGCCTAGTTATTGTTATCTCTTTAATGTCTTCTATTATTAGTAGTAATTGTTGTTAGTTGTTAGATAGCTAGGATTTTCATTTAGAGGATCTTGTAGCCTATTTAAAGGGTTTTGAGACTGTGGCAGCTCACTCTCTCCAACCATACCCTGCTTAGACAGCCGCGGTTCTGGCTCTACAGTATCCTCCGCCTCGTCATCCCCGCCTCCGACCACCCTCTGGCAACTCTACCGACGTCTTACAGTGAGCCCGTAACAACTTGGAATCGGAGCCAATCTCCACCTGCTTCCTTCAACATCGTTTTCTCTCTCTTCCGTATTCCAACTCCATTGAAGGACATCATCCCTACAACAGAAGAAGTCCTAAAGCCCAGATTCCACCCCTAAAGCACGATCTCCCCAAGCTCACTACCAAAGGGTTACCAAAGACCCTCTCAAGCTTAGGGTCCATCGAAATCCTCAAGTCTCTAAGACCTTGGAGAAAATCTCCGACGAAGGAAGAAGAAATCCCCACTTTTGCCAGTTTGCCATACGACTCTTGACAACATGAAACAAGCCACCTGGAGGCTGCTCGACACTTTCTTTCGATCCCCCTGAAACACGCCATCTGGCTTCACAATCCCGCAAGACTCCCCTGGTAAGTGTCAACGAGAGTCCTTCCTTCCCCATTGACGTCTCAGAGAACATCAATCATTCGTCTCTGCTGCAACACCTTCTCACCAGTCACGACATCGTTGTCTTCATTCCCACAACGCCTCAATGCGCTTCGACACTGCAAATTCCAACATGCTCCTTCATCATTCCTCGAGCAACGCTCTACTCCGCCGTCCATTCCTTTCATCGAGCACGCCAACAACGAATTTTTTATTTAAGCCCAACACGCTCCTTCTGCCAGAGCCGCCCACTCCTCCTGTCTCCTTTTCGAGCCATGCACAATTTTTTTAGGGCCATGTGCATTTTTTTAGCCGGCTTGAGGAGACTCATTGACATTTATCGGGAAAGACAAAGATTTACATATATCAACTGTGCAACGATCGTCGATAACGCTCCTCTCACTCACACAACAATCGATATTGTTCTAAATAGTCACCGAGCTTCTGCGGATTATTCTCCACCACTACTTCAATCACATAAAGATCATGTTGTTGTCTCTTAATCGACAATATCGCCACACACGATACGAACCGCCGACAACATCACCATCCTCCGTTATACCGGTAAGCATAATGCAGGCTTGTCACTCTTTGCAGCCTTCGCTACAGTGACACACTATAAGGCGTTGTTTTGGTCGGAAATAAAGGAGCCATATGATAAAATCGGTCGAGCTTCATTCAAGCTTGAGGACAAACTCAATTTGAAGGCTCCGTGAGATGTTATGGGTCTCGGGGGATGGGTCTAGTTTTTGATGCATCCTTCGTCGCATTCAAATTTTTGTGACGTTATCGTGCGTCGCGGAGTTTTATTTACTATGCATTTATTTATTGTCATTTATTTTCTTTTTGGGCATCTGCTTTTATTTAAAAAATGTTTGACTCATTGGTTTGACCAGCCAATGAGACTCTGAATAAATAGGTTTGGTATTTTTAATCGTTAGGACGTAACGGGCAAGCAAGATGATTTAAACATATATATTTAAAATTCAAAAGAGGATTACCTTATGTGTTTTTATCATCTTTGGATCAATCTTATTAAGGAGAGGGTTACTCCCTCTTTTATCTTCCATAACCCCAGCCTCCCTTTCTCCTCCTCCTCCTATATTTCTTAGAAGGTAGCATTTGGTCCGACCTGCCGCTCCGTCCGCCTACACCAAGCCGCCGGAGTTCCTCATGGCACCGAACAAGAACACCCGCCCTAATGCGCCCGCCGACTCCACCGCCGAGGGCACCGAGACGGTCGCCGACTGCCTCGCGCAACACGACAGCCACCTCGCGAGCCTTCAGTCGTCCGTGGATGCGATTCTTGCGAGCCAAACCGCGATCCTCACTCGCCTCGAGGCCTTGACGCCGACGCCAACCACGCAACCGCATCCTCCGGAGACGACATCCCCGGCTGACACGGCATCTGTGCTCGGGATGCCACCGTTCCCGCTAGCGCCAACCTTCCGCGCGCCGGCCCCGCTTCCGATAGCCTCAGCGATGCTACCGCCCGTAGCCGGCCGACCCCACCTAGCGTTGGACTTTCCCTCGTTCTCCACACGGACCCAATGGGGTGGATCGCCCGCGCGAGCAATACTTCGACCTCAATGGTACTTCCCCGGCGGATCGCGTCGGCACCGCCATGGTCGGCCTTGACGGTTCGGCCCTCCATTGGGCACGCTGGCTACGCCAGATCTAACCCCTCATCCCATGGCACGAGTTCAAGCAAGAGATGATCAGTCGCTACGATTCTCGCTACACCGGTTCCGCCGTTGAGCGGCTCTGCTCGGCCCGCTAGTCGACAACGGTGGACGCTTATATTGACGAGTTTGTCGCACTCGTCACGCAAGTTCCGGGACTTCCGCCCGACCATTACCTGGGATTCTTTTTGCAGGGCCTCCACCCAACATCTGCTCCCGCATCCAGACCCACCATCCCCGCACCGTTTCGGAAAGCCTGGAACTTGCCCGTGCGGTGGAAGCAGACATCGGGCCCCGCACTGGCGCACCTACTTTCCGCCAACCGCCGCAGCGCGATGTAGGCCCTCGACCGCCCCCAATGGGGGCCGGCCGCCCACCCCGTCCAGACGCCCCGCACCGCGTCTCCAATAACGACTACAACGACCTGCGCCGTCGCGGGTTATGCTTTAGATGCCGCCAACCCTACTCGCCGCAACATGTGTGCCCGATCAAAGAGTTTCACGCGATTATTGGTGACGGTGACAGTGACGGCGACTGCTCCTCCGAGGACTCGGCACTTTTAGGGATACCGCCGGACACACCCCCGCCGGAGCCGGAGGGGGCACCCCTTAATGTTTTGGAGTTACTCTTCTATTCTGTGGGCGGTTTTACCGGTCCCCGAACAATGAAGCTCGCGGTAGTGATCAATAACCGCCCGACGATCGTTATGATCGATAGTGGAGCGAGTCACAACTTTATGTCGGCTCAACTCGCCCGCGACATCGATTTACCATGCTCCCCCTCCCCGGAATTCTCCGTCTGTCTAGGCGATGGTCGCCGACGTCCCACCTTGGGGCAATGTTTGGATGTTACCCTCTTTAGGCCCTTGCACGGTCACAGCGGACTTCTATAAGTTTGAACTGGGCGGCCTCGACGCCATTTTGGGCATGGCGTGGCTGCAAACCTTGGGGGACGTTCGGGTAAACTGGGCTTCCATGACTATGTCCTTCCAGCACCACGGCCACCCGTGCCGCTTAGTGGGCGACTCTACCCTCCTCCGATTGCCGATCTCGTTACGGGCGATGACACGCGTCACCGACGTCGATTTCTCGGCTTGGCTATGGCCTCTCCAGTCGGCCCCGCCAGCTACGCCCGGTCCTCTCGCGGCCGAACTACAGGACGTGCTTGAGGACTTCTCGGATATCTTTGCCACCCCGCCGTGCCTTCCACCTACTCGGCCGACCGACCATGCGATTGTGCTCCAACCGGGAGCGGCGGCGTTATCCGTTCGGCCCTACCGCTATGGACATGCCCAGAAGGATGAGATAGAGCGGCTCGTTCAGGAGATGTTGTTGGGGGGCCTCATCCGGCCTAGTGCTAGTCCGTTCTTCAGTCCGATTCTATTGGTCCGAAAGAAGGACGGGAGTTGGCGGTTTTGTGTGGATTATCGGGAGCTCAACAAAGCTATGGTGCCTGACAAATACCTGATACCAGTCATTCAAGAACTCTTGGATGAGCTCCATGGCGCTGATTTCTTCACCAAGTTGGACCTCCTGTCTCCTTTTCGAGCCATGCACAATTTTTTTAGGGCCATGTGCATTTTTTTAGCCGGCTTGAGGAAACTCATTGACATTTATCGGGAAAGACAAAGATTTACGTATATCAACTGTGCAACGATCGTCGATAACACTCCTCTCACTCACGCAACAATCGATATTGTTCTAAATAGTCACCGAGCTTCTACGGATTATTCTCCACCACTACTTCAATCACATAAAGATCATGTTGTTGTCTCTTAATCGACAATATCGCCACACACGATACGAACCGCCGACAACATCACCATCCTCCGTTATACCGGTAAGCATAATGCAGGCTTGTCACTCTTTGCAGCCTTCGCTACAGTGACACACTATAAGGCGTTGTTTTGGTCGGAAATAAAGGAGCCATATGATAAAATCGGTCGAGCTTCATTCAAGCTTGACGACAAACTCAATTTGAAGGCTCCGTGAGATGTTATGGGCCTCGGGAGATGGGTCTAGTTTTTGATGCATCCTTCGTCGCATTCAAATTTTTGTGACGTTATCGTGCGTCGCGGAGTTTTATTTACTATGCATTTATTTATTGTCATTGTTAAAAAATGTTTGACTCATTGGTTTGACCAGCCGATGAGACTCTGAATAAATAGGTTTGGTATTTTTAATCGTTAGGACGTAACGGGTAAGCAAGATTATTTAAACATATATATTTAAAATTCAAAAGAGGATTACCTTATGTGTTTTTATCATCTTTGGATCAATCTTATTAAGGAGAGGGCTACTCCCTCTTTTATCTTCCATAACCCCAGCCTCCCTTTCTCCTCCTCCTCCTATATTTCTTAGAAGGTAGCATTTGGTCCGACCTGCCGCTCCGTCCGCCTACACCAAGCCGCCGGAGTTCCTCATGGCACCGAACAAGAACACCCGCCCTAATGCGCCCGCCGGCTCCACTGCCGAGGGCACCGAGACGGTCGCCGACTGCCTCGCGCAACACGACAGCCACCTCGCGAGCCTTCAGTCGTCCGTGGATGCGATTCTTGCGAGCCAAACCGCGATCCTCACTCGCCTCGAGGCCTTGACGCCGACGCCAACCACGCAACCGCATCCTCCGGAGACGACATCCCCGGCCGACACAGCATCTGTGCTCGGGATGCCATCGTCCCCGCTAGCGCCGACCTTCCGCGCGCCGGCCCCGCTTCCGCTAGCCTCAGCGATGCTACCGCCCGTAGCCGGCCGACCCCCCTAGCGTTGGACTTTCCCTCGTTCTCCACACGGACCCAATGGGGTGGATCGCCCGCGCGAGCAATACTTCGACCTCAATGGTACTTCCCCGGCGGATCGCGTCGGCACCGCCATGGTCGGCCTTGACGGTTCGGCCCTCCATTGGGCACGCTGGCTACGCCAGATCCAACCCCTCATCCCATGGCACGAGTTCAAGCAAGAGATGATCAGTCGCTACGATTCTCGCTACACCGGTTCCGCCGTTGAGCGGCTCTGCTCGGCCCGCCAGTCGACAACGGTGGACGCTTATATTGATGAGTTTGTCGCACTCGTCACGCAAGTTCCGGGACTTCCGCCCGACCATTACCTGGGATTCTTTTTGCAGGGCCTCCACCCAACATCTGCTCCCGCATCCAGACCCACCATCCCCGCACCGTTTCGGAAGGCCTGGAACTTGCCCGTGCGGTGGAAGCAGACATCGGGCCCCGCACTGGCGCACCTACTTTCCGCCAACCGCCGCAGCGCGATGTAGGCCCTCGACCGCCCCCAATGGGGGCCGGCCGCCCACCCCGTCCAGACGCCCCGCACCGCGTCTCCAATAACGACTACAACGACCTGCGCCGTCGCGGGTTATGCTTTAGATGCCGCCAACCCTACTCGCCGCAACATGTGTGCCCGATCAAAGAGTTTCACGCGATTATTGGTGACGGTGACAGTGACGGCGACTGCTCCTCCGAGGACTCGGCACTTTCAGGGATACCGCCGGACACACCCCCGCCGGAGCCGGAGGGGGCACCCCTTAATGTTTTGGAGTTACTCTTCTATTCTGTGGGCGGTTTTACCGGTCCCCGAACAATGAAGCTCGCGGTAGTGATCAATAACCGCCCGACGATCGTTATGATCGATAGTGGAGCGAGTCACAACTTTATGTCGGCTCAACTCGCCCGCGACATCGATTTACCATGCTCCCCCCCCCCCCCGGAATTCTCCGTCTGTCTAGGCGATGGTCGCCGACGTCCCACCTTGGGGCAATGTTTGGATGTTACCCTCTTTAGGCCCTTGCACGGTCACGGCGGGCTTCTATATATTTGAACTGGGCGGCCTCGATGCCATTTTGGGCATGGCGTGGCTGCAAACCTTGGGGGACGTTCGGGTAAACTGGGCTTCCATGACTATGTCCTTCCAGCACCACGGCCACCCGTGCCGCTTAGTGGGCGACTCTACCCTCCTCCGATTGCCGATCTCGTTACGGGCGATGACACGCGTCACCGACGTCGATTTCTCGGCTTGGCTATGGCCTCTCCAGTCGGCCCCGCCAGCTACGCCCGGTCCTCTCGCGGCCGAACTACAGGACGTGCTTGAGGACTTCTCGGATATCTTCGCCACCCCGCCGTGCCTTCCACCTACTCGGCCGACCGACCATGCGATTGTGCTCCAACCGGGAGCGGCGGCGGTATCCGTTCGGCCCTACCGCTATGGACATGCCCAGAAGGATGAGATAGAGCGGCTCGTTCAGGAGATGTTGTTGGGGGGCCTTATCCGGCCTAGTGCTAGTCCGTTCTTCAGTCCGGTTCTATTGGTCCGAAAGAAGGACGGGAGTTGGCGATTTTGTGTGGATTATCGGGAGCTCAACAAAGCTATGGTGCCCGACAAATACCTGATACCAGTCATTCAGGAACTCTTGGATGAGCTCCATGGCGTTGATTTCTTCACCAAGTTGGACCTTCGCGCCGGCTATCACCAAATCCGGGTCCGATCGGAGGACGTGCCGAAGACGGCTTTCCGGACGCATGACGGCCACTTCGAATTCTTGGTGATGCCGTTTGGACTCACCAACGCCCCCGCCACATTCCAAGCCACCATGAATGACATCTTCCGACCGGTCCTCCATAAGCATGTTCTTGTTTTTTCGATGACATTCTCATCTTTAGTGGCTCTTGGCAGGACCACCTCCGCCACGTGCGTGAGACTTTCACCACCCTTCGGCGACACCACCTCACTGTCAACCGGAAGAAATGCACTTTTGGTGCCACGACGGTGAACTACTTGGGGCATACCATCTCCGCCAACGGCGTGGCCATGGACGAGGACAAAATTCAGGCGGTCCTTCGATGGCCGACCCCTCCTCTCTTCGGGACGTTCAGGCGTTCCTCGGCCTAACCGGATATTATCGGCGCTTCATCAAGGACTATGGCGGGTTGGCCTCTCACCCAGTTGCTGAAATCCTCGGAGGAAGGCCCTTTTGTGTGGCCGCCGGCCGCAATGGCGACGTTCGCCGCCCTACAGGCGGCTTTGGTGCAAGGACCAATTCTGGCCATGCCGGATTTCCGGCAACCGTTCATCGTGAAGTGTGACGCTTCGGGGTCCGGCGTGGGCGCCGTGTTGATGCAGGTCGGACGGCCTATCGCGTATTACAGTCGGGCATTTTCTTCGGCGGTGCGCAGCCATTCGGCAGACGAGAACGAGCTCATGGACCTCGTGTTAGCAGTGCAGCATTGGCGGACATACTTCTTGGGCCGCCATTTTGTGATCCGCACCGATCATCATAGTCTCCGCTATTTACTCCAGCAGAAAATTGCCACGCCAACGCAACAAATTTGGGTGGCCAAGCTCCTTGGTTATGACTTCACGATCGACTTCCGTCCTGGCAAGACCAACCGGGCGGCTGATGCCCTCTCTCGTCACCCTCACGCCCCAGAATTGGTCTCCATTTCGAGACCGGTTTGGGAGGACGCCGTCGTCCTCCAGCAAGAGGTGGATCACGACCCTCACTTGAAGGACATTCGGGCGGCCCTACTAGCGGACCCGGCGGCACGACCGCCCTATTCCCTCGTTGGGGGCCGGCCCTTCCATCGGGGCCGCCTGGTGCTATCGGCAACCTCCACCCGCATTCCGCAGCTATTAGCCGAGTTCCACTCCACACCCTCAGGGGGCCATGCAGGGGCTTTCCGTACGTATCGACGTTTAGCCGCATCGCTGTACTGGCCACACATGCTCCGCCAGGTGAAGGCATACGTGGTGGCCTGTTTGTCTTGTCAGAAGGCGAAATATGAGACGATGTTCCCCAGCAGCCTACTACAGCCCCTGTCGATTCCCGAGCGCGTCTGGGAGGACATTGCGATGGATTTCATCACCCGCCTGCCACGTTCGAATGGGTTCGATTGCATTCTGGTGGTCGTCGACCGCCTCACGAAGTACGCCCACTTTGTTCCTCTCCGGCATCCGTACACCGCGGCAACTGTGGCAGACAGCTTCATCACCGAGATCGTGCGATTTCATGGCTTTTCCCGTTCCATGATGAGCGACCGCGACCCACTCTTCCTCAACAGTTTTTGGACTTCGCTGTTCCGTCTCCAAGGCACGCGTCTCCGGATGAGTACGGCATATCACCCGCAGTCGGATGGCCAATCCGAGGCGCTTAATCGGTGTTCAGAAACGTATTTGCGGCGCTTTATTGGCGAGGGGACCGGAACTTGGGCAAAATGGTTATGCTGGGCGGAATACTCCTATAATACAGCGTACCATCACGCCGTAAATACCTCACCGTTCGAGACCGTCTATGGCCGCCCCCACCCTCCGTGCTCCGATATCTCCCAGGGGAATGTCCCGTTGCTAGCTTGGCCGACCATTTGCATGATCTCTCTGACAAACTTGGCTTTTATGATATCTACTCCCCATATCAAGCCAGATATATGTGAGCTCGCCATTTCCAGCTTGAGGGATTTGCAGAAAAAGTCATATTATCACCATGAGCTGACCATATTTTTTATTAAGATATAGCCTTACTATGACCTAGTGATACGTACAAGCAACCGCGTATCTGGCTGAGGACCAAAGTGATCGATGGCTCGTAGTATGGAGGCAAATCTTCTACATTTGGGAGCTCAAACGTATTTGAATCTTTCTTCGAACATGCAAGGGTCCATTCACCTGACATTCACGTTTTTGTCGTTCTCAACGGGAACCTCCCTGGTTGAATGAGAATCATTAAATGATCTTCCTTTCAATGAAATGTTGGTCTCTCATATTGCTATCGACATAACTTTATACGTTTTATTACTTAATGCAATCGTATATCCAATAGTATCATATAACTAATAAAAATGTCGAGCAAAAGGCTTTGGTAACTCACTAAGGAGAGACTCTTGGATGGGAACAAGACCAATAGGTTTCTTAGGGTCATAAACTGTTACGAAGAATGATCAAACTTATATATTTATTATTAAGACATCTTTGGAGAACTTTGATATCAAGAATCTTGGTAAGTTAGCTTGACATGTATAGATCAGCTCATGGTGTCTCTTTGAATAAAAAAAACATGCTCTTGATCTTCAATCTAATGCAGACATGTTAGGATGCAAACTGTTACGCACACGCGGCAAAGAAGACATGGAACATTTTTTTATCATTACGTATTTTTATTTTGTAGGGGGTATTAGGGAAATTTGTAGGTGGTCCCCCTTCCTATATAAGGAGGAAAACTTGGGAGTATGAGGCATCTTTGAATCATTAGGATTTGAGATCTCTCATTTTGGAGAGAGACTTCAAGACATGAGTATCACTCGTGAATTGTATCCAGTTTGTGAGTTCTATTGCAATCAAATTACCGAGTTGGTAACATTGGTCCGGCCTGCCGGATTCCGCCCGCTCTTCGCCGCTGGATTCCGTTCGTTCCTGCAGTGCGACCCTCGCGCGACCTGCTTCCGCTTTGCGTTCCCTAATCCCTCGCCTCGGTCTGCTTCGCGCGATCCCAAAGCGTCTGCCATTGCCGCTTCTGTCGCGGTTCCGAATCTCTCTCGTGCAATCCTATTGTGGATCACGCGTTCCCGCCGCGTAGCCCTTCCTTTGAAGCCCAACAGTGCCGCAACCCCACGTCCTTCTGATATTCCATACCACGTCATTCGCATCCACAAATCCTCTGCACGCTAAACTTTGGTGGCCCGCCAGCTGCTCCGATCTCTAGTTGTTACTCCCCTTCTCCCGCACCGACCCGGTTTTCTTTCCAACTGCCCTAATCTGCTGTGGTGGCCCGCGAACTGCATTCTGCCCCAACTTGAGGCACTGTCCACCTCTCCGCCGCAGGCCCTAGTGTAACGCCCCTGATTTTTCCGGTATTTGTTTAATTCAGTGATAGCGTGTTAATGACGTCGGGGCGTTACTTCTAACGTCGAGTTAGCGGCGCGTTGCTGTTTGCGCGTTTTCGCGTCCGTTTGGGTCAAGTCGACCAAATTTTGCGACGACCCGGAATTGGAAAATTTTACGTTAGGAAATTTGATTATTTAATTTTAGACTTGCCTATCAAGTTTCGTCGCGATCCGAGCCATTTTGGAGCCTCGGCGTATTTTAGAAGTTTTGTATATGTTTAAAGCTTGCTGTAACTTCCGTCATTCATATCTCGAAAACGGCACGTCTGATTTTGATTCCAACTTCGCCGTTGGATTCGTAGCGCCGCCGTTCACCTTAGGCGAGATTTTCATTGGATTCGGCGTTCGCTATTTTTTTGTGATAAAATAATAATAATAATAATAATAATATTATTATTATTATTATAAAAATTATGAATGTATATATATATACACGGTTCATTAGAAGCTTGCGTCGACTCCTCCCCTTCCTCATGCGTCGTTTTCTTCCCTCATGCGTCGTTTTCTCCCCTCATGCGTCGATTTCTCTTCCAAGCATGCGTCGGCTCCCTTCATGCGTCGATTACTTCCCTCTCCAGCCCTTGCGTCGACTTCTCTTCCCCCTGCGTCGACTTCCTTTTTGCATGCATGTGTCGCACCCTTCATTATTTTATTAATAATAATAATAATAATAATATTATTATTATTAAAACTATGTGAAGTTGCCTAAAAGAAAACGAACCCAGCTTCTTCCTCATTCTGTCTGAACCAGAGAGAAAAGAAAAGCGAGCGACGGAAGTGGCGATTTCGTGAATCTTCCGGACGCCGCCGACGGAGCTCCGGTGGTCGAAATCGCGAGCCGAGCATAAATTCGGAAAGCTCTCGACGAGAGCTTCGTCCTCGTGGTAATTTCCTTCCGCTTCGTGAAACCTTTTCGTTAGGTCTTTTGTACCCTAACCTTTTCTAGCCCGATCTCTTGTAGATCTTGACTCCTCTCGCCTTCTCGTAACCCGATCTACAACGGGGAGCGATTCGGAGAGTTTTTCCAGCAAAACCTAAGGCAAGTGGTGTTCTTGCCCTTGCTCTTTCTCTGTCATATAACCGCTCCAAGCCGGTACTCTTGATCTAACTGAGCCATATCTCCATTCTTTTATCCTCTAATTATTGCTGCTAATAACTGGACATTTTGCCAGTTAATAAAAAGACTTTTGTTAGCATTATAACTACTTGTATTTTCAATTTCTGCTTGCAATTTAGTGTGATATGATCTGTTGGGCCTCGCCCATTGCTCCTTGAAAGAACCATGAAAAAATGTGAATGATCCGTTGGAGGTCGTACACGATGTTGGCGGTGCCACCGGTGCGATGCTCTTTTAATTTAATAAATTCTGTTGAAGGTCGTACACGATGTTGGCAGTGCCACCGGTGCGGTGCTCTGAGGGTCGTGACGATGCGATAGGGATTTATCCCTGCACGGCTTCTCTTTTTTTTCTGTTTGTCTGTCTGATGAGCTGATCAGTCTCTATAATTCTGAACAAGAGTAACATAATTAATAATTTGAAAGTTGATGGTTCTTTTCTTTTGCTTATGCGAGTTTCGTCATCGCCTGTGTTCTCACCTTTATTTTGTGAGCTTTTTCCGCTGACTTTTTAGTTTCTGCTGCTGCTTCCTTTTTGGCTGTTTATTAGATTCTTCTGCTGTTTCTTTTCCTGTGACTATTTGCTGCTAGCTTTGTCATCACTAATCCTTGCAGATACCGTTTCCCTCCGGTCTCGCGGAGGTTTGCTTACTTTCTTGTTTTCCGCATCACTTGTAACTTGCTTCTGAGGTGTTCTTTCTTTGAATGTCTCAGGTTCTGGACAGTAGCAGGTGTTAGTGCGGAGTTGCTTTAGTTGCTGTCTTTTGACCCTCTTGAGGTAGGGTATTCTGTGGTCTTGTCGGCCCATAGGTTCGAGTCAGGTGTTGACGCCCGTGGTGCCGTTTGGTTAAACTTTTGTTTCACTGCTGCTGTTATTTATTGTTCACTTTTGAACACTTGTTCTGGAATGGTTAATTGCGGGTTGGCTTTATAGCCCCTTGCTTAGATATGCTAAGACATTTGTAGCATTGTGCATCATGATTTGAAATGTTAAGCTCACTAATTTCAGCGCGTGATAAATCTACCTTTATATATAGTAAATCCACACATTCGATCTTGCATGGTGCACCTCACTAGGTCTTCATGTTCACTTAGGCCACTATATAATTAAATCCAGTATTTTATTTCCGCTGCGTAAAACTATATTTTAAAAGCGTGGACTAGTTGATCCACCTAGCCGAGGGACGCGGTTTATTAATTTTCTGCATAAATCATTTTTGAATCACTTTGATTTGATAATAATAATTGCTTGAACTGCGATGAAGGATACGTTGCCTTAACGTCAATAGGCGTCCCCTACGTGACGTGGCATCACAACGCGTAGCTTTCCCTACTCTGATAGCATTTTAAATGTTGGGAAAATGCGGGTTGTGACAGTTGGTATCAGAGGGAGGTTCTGTGAAAAAGGTAGTTGGGTGGTTTGGCGTGTGAGCCAAACAACCGCTATCCTAAGCAGAACCTCATAAGACCATTTCATTGTATACACGCACCGATATGTCATCAATATGTCTTGACTGAAGTATGGAGACAACACTCATAGCATGATAAGAAGTATACGGGGCATATTATGTAGTATGAGATGCATAATATGTGTTTGTATATGGATCCACCATAGGTGGCAACATGTGACGGTTATGTAGTATGGGATGCATAACCATCATTACATGGATGCCCATTAGCACGTTTTCTTTTTTTCGTTACATGTAATGTTATGTAGTATGAGATGCATAACATTACATGTGTACGCCGCTCATAACATGCATTAAGGCCTCTTTCTAGAATGCATAGCACTGCATACATTCATATCATCGCATAAGCACACGTGCCAAGTTAAAGACATACCAGATGACATATATACACACATGATTTGAAAAGAAATTTAAATGTTCATGCACTCGTGTCATAACACAAGAGTCAATAGGATGATGGTGCATCATCCTAAGTTAATCATGGCATTATTTCATGAAATTCCAGAACGAGGTAACAGCAATAGCAGGTTGTTTTCTTTCCTGTTCTGAATCGATCCGTGAATTTTTCCGAGTCTGTTTGGCTTAAGCTTTGTAAGCCTGTTTCTGATTGAATGTCCATCCTTCTTGTAGACATGTCTCGTAGGAGAGTGACACGATCGACTCCCCTGCCCGAGGGAGAGTCTTCTAGTGGTCAGAGTGAGTCCGTGATCGAAAGCCTGCGACAGAGCAACGAGGCTTTGACTAGACAGTTGGTTGCGATGCAGGCTCAGATTCAGTCTTTGGTGTCTGCTGCCTCGGTGCAGCAGCCTGTTGTGCAAGAACCGGTGGTGAGTCCAGCCGTTCCTGCTCCCCTAGTGCCTCCAGTGGCATTGCCACCGGAGATGAACTTCGTTTTGCACTTTCAGCGTTTGGGACCTCCTACCTATGGTGGTAGGGCAGACTTCGTCGCCTCGGAGGAAGGAAGGGTGAAGCAGTTTTTGGGTGGCCTCACTGGCGATGTCCAGCAGTGGGCTAGCGCCTATGGGTCAGCGACTTATGCTGAAGCGGTGGAAGCCGCATTGAAGGCCGAGTCAATTGAAAAGGCAAAGAGTCGTGGGCAGCAGGCGAAGAGTGATAAGAGAAAGTTAGACGATCGGGAGGGTTCCAAGGCATCTCACTCGGACTCAAAGAAGAGGGGTGTGGGACACTGTAGCTTTTGTGGCAAGCGGGGCCACCCGTTCGAGAGGTGTTTCAAGAGGCTCGAGGCGCTGGAGCCGTTAAAGGTTAGTGCAATTCAAGACGCACCCAAGGCGGTCCCAGTGTGCTCTTTCTGCTCCAAGCCCGGGCATAAGGTGGCCCGGTGTTTCAAGAAGTCTGGGCGTTGTTTCCTGTGTGGACAAAAGGGACATCGTAAGGCCGACTGCCCGAACTCTCAGACCGTGACCTCAGCAGTTCCTCTGCAGACCTTGCCACCGCCCCCTCAGTCCGTGAGCAAGGCTAAAGGCAAGCTCAGTGTGCTGACTAGAGAGGAAGCTCAAACCTCAGCGCCCGTGATATCTGGTTAGATTCTTCCCTCCTAACTTGTTCTCTTTCTCCTAGACTTAGCTTACTAGTTGTCTAGTGATGCATGCTTGTTAGGTGAATTCAAGGTGAAGAATAGGTGGGCGCGTGTCCTGTTTGATTCGGGAGCGTCTCACTCTTTTGTCGCTAGGAGTTTTGTTGATAAGCACCGATGGTCTATTGATCGGTTGGATGATGCCTTGTTCGTTAAGTTTCCATCTGTAGACCAGATTGCGTCAGATTGGGGTATCCGGGAGTGCCCCATTTCTTTGGGTGGTGTCCAGGTTCTAGCGGATTTGAAGATGCTAGATCTGGCAGATTTCGATGTGATTCTTGGAATGGACTGATTTTCCAGGTAAGATGTCGTGATCAAGTGTGAGGATAAGAGCATAGTCTTCTCGTTGGATATTAACCAACCCTTGAGTGTGTTCAGACTCTCTGGTTATTTATGCAGTTCGTACTCGTCCATCCTTAGAGTCTGGCAGCGAGTCTTTTCTCATTTCTGTTATGTTCTGGAAATTGCTCTCATTGTGCCGCGTGTTCTGTTGTGTGAGAGTTTCAAATGTTTCTCCTGCTAGTCTTCTCGGTCTTCCCCTTGAGAAAGAGGCGGAGTTTGTTTTAGGTCTTGAGCCAGATACTTGTCTTTTTGCGAGGGCACCTTGCCGCATGGTCCTGCGTGAGCTAGAAGAATGTTTCTAAAAGATTGCGAACAAATTGTGCAGAGTTGAATGAGGTGACTATCGAGGTAAATGTTCATCACCTCGAATAGATGATTTGTTTGATCAGTTGCGAGATAGATCCGTATTCTCGGAGATTGGCCTTTGTTTAGATTTTTATCTGTGAAGGATCCGTGAGTTGAATGTTCCACGGACTGCCTGTTCTTTCCCGTTGTGAGCTTTATTTGAGATCCTAGTGACGACCTTTGATTTAGCTAATGTCTTCTCTGCCTTCATGAATTCGATGAATTGAGTGTTAAGAAAATTTCCGGACCAATCTTGTGACCGTCCTTAGAAATGATGTTTGATACACTCTAAGAGTGCAGAGGATCGTGCTGAGCATTTGGGATTGGGTGCGGTGTACGTTGTGAGAGCGCAAGTTCGTTTGCCAAGATGAGCAAGTACAAGTTTTGGATGTCTTTAGTTACCTATTTGGGTCATGTTATTAATGAGGATGAGTTTTCGACGGACCCAGTATAGATCGTTGAGTGATTGATTTGGAAGAGATTTACAATATCCGAGGAAATAGGGAATTTTGTAGGGTTGGCAAGATGATATAGAAGGCTTGTGTAATGATTCGTGTGATTAATTGCGTCCTTGGTTAGGTTTATGTAGGAGAATCCAAATTTTGTTTGGGGTGACTAGTGCGAAGGAGCCTTTCAGGAATTGAATAGAAGATGAGCACTGCTCCAACTTTGGATCATATCTACCGAAGGAGTGGTGTACTATTTATGTAGATAAGTTGTACGTTGAGCCTTGGAGATTATTTTGGTATGACGTATTGTGTAAGGTTTACGGACCATAAGAATTGAAGCATATCTTCGCTCAGAAGGAGTTGATTCTGCGCCAGAGAAAATGAATAAAAATATTTTGCGAATTCTGGTATTGGCATTCGTTACCACCCGGATCCTACTAGGATGTGTAGAGATTTGAATCATATTGTTGCTAGTATTAGATTTGTTATCGGTTTGATGAGGTATTTCCGAAGACACAAATTGTGTGAGCTATCGTGAATAAATGGATAAAATATACCTTTAAGTTTGGAGTCAGATCGAAACCCCAGGAATTGTTTTTTTTGTCGTGTATCTAGTTGAGTTGGTGGAAGCTTCAGGGTCTGAAAGTTAATCAGATCGTGGAAGATTTGATCAGGTGTTACAAAATGGAGCATGGTGGAGCTTGGGACGAGCGCCTCAGACTCATGGAGTTTGCATATAATAATAGCTTCCAAGAAAGTCTGCAGACGGCCCCTTTTGAAGCGTTGTATGGGAGGCGCTGCAGGACTCCCTTGTTTTGGGCCGAAGTCGGTGAGAGACCATTGCTAGGTCCAGAAGCTTTGATGGAAATGGAAGAGGCGGTGGCTAATATTCGGGAGAAGCTCCGCGTCGCTCAGGAGCGGTACGAAAAGTATGCCAATCAAAGAAGGGCAGATCTGGAGTTTGCGGTTGGGGACAGTGTGTTTCTGAAGGTCTCTCCGATGCCAGGCGTTAAAAGATTTTGGAAGAACCACAAGTTGGATCCCAGATATGTTGGGTCATTTCAGGTCGTTGAGCGCATCGGAGTGTCTGCTTATAGATTGGAGTTACCTGCTACCTTCCCTGGCGTCCATGATGTGTTCCATGTGAGTCAGTTAAGGAAGTGTGTCCGCAGCAATCGTCAAGTCCTCGATTCGGTACCTCAGATTCAACCCAATTTATCTTATGTTGAGGAGCCTGTTCGGATTTTGGAAACCCAAGAGCGGGTGTTGCGTAGGAAATCCATCCCCATGGTAAAAGTTCTTTGGCGAAATCATGACGTCGAGAGCGCAACATGGGAGCTGGAATCGACTATGCGGGAATCTCATCCGCACCTCTTCTTTTAATGGCTCAGGTAAAAATCTCCATTCCTTGTTCTGCACCATTTGATTATCTATCCTAGATTTCCTTTCCTGCACCATGTGTCTTTTTTTAATGTGATGGAAAATCTCCTTTTCTGCTCTACGTCAAGTTTCGAGACGAAACTTTCTTTTAGAGGGAGTGGCTGTAACGCCCCTGATTTTTCCGGTTTGTTTAATTCAGTGATGGCGTGTTAATGACGTCGGGGCGTTACTTCTAACGTCGAGTTAGCGACGCGTTGCCGTTTGCGCGTTTTCGCGTCCGTTTGGGTCAAGTCGACCAAATTTTGCGACGACCCGGAATTGGAAAATTTTACGTTAGGAAATTTGATTATTTAATTTTAGACTTGCCTATCAAGTTTCGTCGCGATCCGAACCATTTTGGAGCCTCGGCGTATTTTAGAAGTTTTGTATATGTTTAAAGCTCGTCGTAACTTCCGTCATTCATATCTCGAAAACGGCACGTCGGATTTTGATTCCAACTTCGCCGTTGGATTCGTAGCGCCGCCGTTCACCTTAGGCGAGATTTTCATTGGAATCGGCGTTCGTTATTTTTTTGTGATAAAATAATAATAATAATAATAATAATAATAATAATAATAATATTATAAAATTTATGAATGTATATATATATACACGGTTCATTAGACGCTTGCGTCGATTCCTCCCCTCCCTCATGCGTCGTTTTCTTCCCTCATGCGTCATTTTCTCCCCTCATGCGTCGATTTCTCTTCCAAGCATGCGTCGACTCCCTTCATGCGTCGATTACTTCCCTCTCCAGCCCTTGCGTCGACTTCTCTTCCCCCTGCGTCGACACCCCTTCGCAGCATGCGTCGACTACCCATTGCGGCATGCGTCGACACCCCTATTCAGCATGCGTCGACTTCCTTTTTGCATGCATGCGTCGCCCCCTTCATTATTTTATTAATAATAATAATAATAATGATATTATTATTATTAAAACTATGTGAAGTTGCCTAAAAGAAAACGAACCCAGCTTCTTCATCATTCTGTCTGAACCAGAGAGAAAAGAAAAGCGAGCGACGGAAGTGGCGATTTCGTGAATCTTCCGGACGCCGCCGACGGAGCTCCGGTGGTCGAAATCGCGAGCCGAGCATAGATTCGGAAAGCTCTCGACGAGAGCTTCGTCCTCGTGGTAATTTCCTTCCGCTTCGTGAAACCTTTTCGTTAGGTCTTTTGTACCCTAACCTTTTCTAGCCCGATCTCTTGTAGATCTTGACTCCTCTCGCCTTCTCGTAACCCGATCTACAACGGGGAGCGATTCAGAGAGTTTTTCCAGCAAAACCTAAGGCAAGTGGTGTTCTTGCCCTTGCTCTTTCTCTTTGCCATATAACCGCTCCAAGCCGGTGCTCTTGATCTAACTGAGTCATATCTTCATTCTTTTATCCTCTAATTATTGCTGCTAATAACTGGACATTTTGCCAGTTAATAAAAAGACTTTTGTTAGCATTATATCTACTTGTATTTTCCATTTCTGCTTGCAATTTAGTGCGATATGATCTGTTGGGCCTCGCCCATTGCCCCTGATTTTTCCGGTATTTGTTTAATTCAGTGATGGCGTGTTAATGACGTCGGGGCATTACTTCTAACGTCGAGTTAGCGACGCGTTGCCGTTTGCGCGTTTTCGCGTCCGTTTGGGTCGAGTCGACCAAATTTTGCGACGACCCGGAATTGGAAAATTTTACGTTAGGAAATTTGATTATTTAATTTTAGACTTGCCTATCAAGTTTCGTCGCGATCCGAGCCATTTTGGAGCCTCGGCGTATTTTAGAAGTTTTGTATATGTTTAAAGCTCGTCGTAACTTCCGTCATTCATATCTCGAAAACGGCACGTCGGATTTTGATTCCAACTTCGTCGTTGGATTCGTAGCGCCGCCGTTCACCTTAGGCGAGATTTTCATTGGAATCGGCGTTCGTTATTTTTTTGTGATAAAATAATAATAATAATAATAATAATAATAATAATAATAATAATAATAATAATAATAATAATATTATAAAAATTATGAATGTATATATATATACACGGTTCATTAGAAGCTTGCGTCGATTCCTCCCCTCCCTCATGCGTCGTTTTCTTCCCTCATGCGTCGTTTTCTTCCCTCATGCGTCGTTTTCTCCCCTCATGCGTCGATTTCTCTTCCAAGCATGCGTCGACTCCCTTCATGCGTCGATTACTTCCCTCTCCATCCCTTGCGTCGACTTCTCTTCCCCCTGCGTCGACACCCCTTCGCAGCATGCGTCGACTACCCATTGCGGCATGCGTCGACACCCCTATTCAGCATGCATCGACTTCCTTTTTGCATGCATGCGTCGCCCCCTTCATTATTTTATTAATAATAATAATAATAATGATATTATTATTATTAAAACTATGTGAAGTTGCCTAAAAGAAAACGAACCCAGCTTCTTCCTCATTCTGTCTGAACCAGAGAGAAAAGAAAAGCGAGCGACGGAAGTGGCGATTTCGTGAATCTTCCGGACGCCGCCGACGGAGCTCCGGTGGTCGAAATCGCGAGCCGAGCATAGATTCGGAAAGCTCTCGACGAGAACTTCGTCCTCGTGGTAATTTCCTTCCGCTTCGTGAAACCTTTTCGTTAGGTCTTTTGTACCCTAACCTTTTCTAGACCGATCTCTTGTAGATCTTGACTCCTCTCGCCTTCTCGTAACCCGATCTACAACGGGGAGCGATTCAGAGAGTTTTTCCAGCAAAACCTAAGGCAAGTGGTGTTCTTGCCCTTGCTCTTTCTCTTTGCCATATAACCGCTCCAAGCCGGTGCTCTTGATCTAACTGAGTCATATCTCCATTCTTTTATCCTCTAATTATTGCTGCTAATAACTGGACATTTTGCCAGTTAATAAAAAGACTTTTGTTAGCATTATATCTACTTGTATTTTCCATTTCTGCTTGCAATTTAGTGCGATATGATCTGTTGGGCCTCGCCCATTGCCCCTGATTTTTCCGGTATTTGTTTAATTCAGTGATGGCGTGTTAATGACGTCGGCGCGTTACTTCTAACGTCGAGTTAGCGACGCGTTGCCGTTTGCGCGTTTTCGCGTCCGTTTGGGTCAAGTCGACCAAATTTTGCGACGACCCGGAATTAGAAAATTTTACGTTAGGAAATTTGATTATTTAATTTTAGACTTGCCTATCAAGTTTCGTCGCGATCCGAGCCATTTTGGAGCCTCGACGTATTTTAGAAGTTTTGTATATGTTTAAAGCTCGTCGTAACTTCCGTCATTCATATCTCGAAAACGGCACGTCGGATTTTGATTCCAACTTCGCCGTTGGATTCGTAGCGCCGCCGTTCACCTTAGGCGAGATTTTCATTGGAATCGGCGTTCGTTATTTTTTTGTGATAAAATAATAATAATAATAATAATAATAATAATAATAATAATATTATAAAAATTATGAATGTATATATATATACACGGTTCATTAGAAGCTTGCGTCGATTCCTCCCCTCCCTCATGCGTCGTTTTCTTCCCTCATGCGTCGTTTTCTCCCCTCATGCGTCGATTTCTCTTCCAAGCATGTGTCGACTCCCTTCATGCGTCGATTACTTCCCTCTCCAGCCCTTGCGTCGACTTCTCTTCCCCCTGCGTCGACACCCCTTCGCAGCATGCGTCGACTACCCATTGCGGCATGCATCGACACCCCTATTCAGCATGCGTCGACTTCCTTTTTGCATGCATGCGTCGCCCCCTTCATTATTTTATTATTAATAATAATAATAATGATATTATTATTATTAAAATTATGTGAAGTTGCCTAAAAGAAAACGAACCCAGCTTCTTCATCATTCTGTCTGAACCAGAGAGAAAAGAAAAGCGAGCGACAGAAGTGGCGATTTCGTGAATCTTCCGGACGCCGCCGACGGAGCTCCGGTGGTCGAAATCGCGAGCCGAGCATAGATTCGGAAAGCTCTCGACGAGAGCTTCGTCCTCGTGGTAATTTCCTTCCGCTTCGTGAAACCTTTTCGTTAGGTCTTTTGTACCCTAACCTTTTCTAGCCCGATCTCTTGTAGATCTTGACTCCTCTCGCCTTCTCGTAACCCGATCTACAACGGGGAGCGATTCAGAGAGTTTTTCCCGCAAAACCTAAGGCAAGTGGTGTTCTTGCACTTGCTCTTTCTCTTTGCCATATAACCGCTCCAAGCCGGTGCTCTTGATCTAACTGAGTCATATCTCCATTCTTTTATCCTCTAATTATTGCTGCTAATAACTGGACATTTTGCCAGTTAATAAAAAGACTTTTGTTAGCATTATATCTACTTGCATTTTTCATTTCTGCTTGCAATTTAGTGCGATATGATCTGTTGGGCCTCACCCATTGCTCCTTGAAAGAACCATGAAAAAATGTGAATGATCCGTTGGAGGTCGTACACGATGTTGGCGGTGCCACCGGTGCGATGCTCTTTTAATTTAATAAATTCTGTTGAAGGTCGTACACGATGTTGGCAGTGCCACCGGTGCGGTGCTCTGAGGGTCGTGACGATGCGATAGGGATTTATCCCCGCACGGCTTCTCTTTTTTTTCTGTTTGTCTGTTTGATGAGCTGCATTGTGCAAGACCAATGCTCTGGATGCTGAATGAAGGAAGCATGGTTATGTGCACATAAATCAAAATGGATTCTTGAGTCTGCCCTCTCTGATGTCTTTGACTTTGATTTGAGGGCATGATTCCGCAGCAAACGTGAAGGGTATAGGGGGCCACTATTTCAGTGGTAATCTGTGAGCAGCCACTTTGTGCATCTATTGTCAAAGGTTCGGTCTTTCTCCTCTGAGAGAAGCCACTTTGGGCATAGGGCCAAAGGTTAGGTCTGTTTCCAATCTTCCCCCGCCCATACCCCCAATGATTGGGGACTATATGGGTTCTGTTGCTGTTGCTGTTGCTGCTGTTGTCTGTCTGATGAGCTGATCAGTCTCTATAATTCTGAACAAGAGTAACATAATTAATAATTTGAAAGTTGATGGTTCTTTTCTTTTGCTTATGGCGAGTTTCGTCATCGTCTGTGTTCTCACCTTTGTTTGGTGAGCTTTTTCCGCTGGCTTTTTAGTTTCTGCTGCTGCTTCCTTTTTGGCTGTTTATTAGATTCTTCTGCTGTTTCTTTTCCTGTGACTATTTGCTGCTAGCTTTGTCATCACTAATCCTTGCAGATACCGTTTCCCTCCGGTCTCGCGGAGGTTTGCTTACTTTCTTGTTTTCCGCATCACTTGTAACTCGCTTCTGAGGTGTTCTTTCTTTGAATGTCTCAGGTTCTGGACAGTAGCAGGTGTTAGTGCGGAGTTGCTTTAGTTGCTGTCTTCTGACCCTCTTGAGGTAGGGTATTCTGTGGTCTTGCCGGCCCATAGGTTCGTGTCAGGTGTTGACGCCCGTGGTGCCGTTTGGTTAAACTTTTGTTTCACTGCTGCTGTTATTTATTGTTCACTTTTGAACACTTGTTCTGGAATGGTTAATTGCGGGTTGGCTTTATAGCCCCTTGCTTAGATATGCTAAGGCATTTGTAGCATTGTGCATCATGATTTGAAATGTTAAGCTCACTAATTTCAGCGCGTGATAAATCTACCTTTATATATAGTAAATCCACACATTCGATCTTGCATGGTGCACCTCACTAGGTTTTCATGTTCACTTAGGCCACTATATAATTAAATTCAGTATTTTACTTTCGCTGCGTAAAACTATATTTTAAAAGCGTGGACTAGTTGATCCACCTAGCCGAGGGACGCGGTTTATTAATTTTCTGCATAAATCATTTTTGAATCACTTTGATTTGATAATAATAATTGCTTGAACTGCGATGAAGGATACGTTGCCTTAACGTCAGTAGGCGTCCCCTACGTGACGTGGCATCACAACGCGTAGCTTTCCCTACTCTGATAGCATTTTAAATGTTGGGAAAATGCGAGTTGTGACACCTAGTCCACCTCTCCCTCTGCAACACCACTGGCCCTACCGTGCACTCGGTAAGTCATCTTCTGCTTATGCCTAAGTTTCGACAATCAATTGAGAACCATGTGGAGGCCCTGGAACATGCCCTCACCACCATCAACACTAGCCTCGAGTCCCAAGCCGAGCAATTCACGTTGATTATGGCACTGCTCCACAACCCACTACCCAGCCAGCACTTTGTGCCTAATGCCGACTCTGCCTTGGGATCCCCCGACGAACCCTCTTTGTTAGGATTGCATCCTCCGCCCCCCCCCCCCCCCCCCCCCCCCGCACCAACATCCCCACATTCGATGGGACCGACCCCCAGGGTTGGGTTGCTCACGCTGAGCAGTATTTTGACATTCACCAGACCCCTCGGACGCAAAAGCCAAAAGGTCTCCACGACCCTTAATTACATGGAAGGGTCTGCACTCCATTGGGTCCGCTAGATCCGCCAGTCCACTGCCGACCTCACCTGAGCAGCTCTCACCGAGACACTTATTCATCGTTATGATCACCGTTGCTCTGACAACGTGATCGAACGCCTTTGAGGGGTCCGCCAGACGGGCTCCATTACTCTTATGTGGATGAATTTATCGAATTGTTCACCCACGTTCCAAGTCTTCCACCCGACCACTACTTGGGCTATATTATGCATAGCTTACAGCCTCATATTCGAGCTCGTTTCCACACCCTCCAACCATCTACTGTCAACCAAGCCATGGACCTCTCCCTACTCGTGGGTGTAGAATTCCTTGCGACCTCCGTGAACCCTCATTCAGCATCTCCTCCCTCCAAACCCCCTACCAACCATACTTTGCACCTCCTCCTAAAGCTCCACCACCACCTCATCTACATCGCCCACCCATCGTGCCTCCACGCAACAACCGTCCTATCTCTACTCACTGTATTTCCAACCAAAAATATCACAACTTACGTAGTAAGGGTGTGTGTTTCCATTGCAAGCAACCCTAGTCTCTTACTCATGATTGTCCTACCGAAGAGCCATCATCGGTGATGTATTGGAGGAGATCGGCATAGCTAACTTTGACGCCCTTGCGATTACTGACGCACCACCTGACAAAGCCTCGAGCACCTCAGCGGAGGCCAATCCGCGGGCGTACCACAACTAGACGACGGGCGGTGAAGACGCGGTCGATTTTCACGCAGGATAGATATATTGTTACGCACAAGCGGCGAAGACGACATGGAGCATTTTATTTTGGTTTGATCATTATGTATTTTTATTTTGCAGGGATATTAGTGTAATTTGTAAATGGTCCCCTCCTCCCTAAAAAGGAGACTTGGAGTATTATGCATCTTGGTATCATTAGAGTTTGGGATCTCTCATTTTAGAGAGGGACTTCAAGAAGGAACCAGCCTCCTGAGGTTGAGCACAAATATCCCTCGTGAATTGTATCTAGTTTGTGAGTTCTATTGCAATCAAATTACCGAGTTCGTAACACAAACTCACACAAATGCCTATGGATCCTCATATCTCCTTATTGTTGATGATGGAGAACTTCTGGCCGACATTTTCATGTACACGAGATTGGCTGGAAAAAATGATTTACCTAACTACTACGTCTTCCTATAACATTTGTTGTGAGTATGATAACACATTATATGCATGTCAATCGCTCAAGTCACTTGATGGCTATTCATAAGATCTTTAGATACATTAAGGACCATCCCGTAGAAGTTCTTACATATCTTGCTCATGGAAACATAGAAATTTGAGGATTCATGAATGCAGATTGAGTAGATTTCCTCTCTGATAAACAATCCATTTCAAGTTATTATACCTTTATTAAGGGTAAACTTATAACTTGACAGAGCCAGAAAAGGAAACAATCAACTATAGTTCACTCTGGGTGCAAAGCTGAATATTGGTCACCTGCTAGGGGTGCATGTAAAACAATGGTATTTCGATCTCTTATCATTGAACTTAGTTTCGAGTTGACAATTCTAAGTCACTGTCATGTGACAATCAAGGGGTAATTTACATATCTAGTAACTCTATCAATCATGAAAGGACTAAATAAATTAAGGTTGATGCCTACTTTGTTCGAGAGAATGTTCGTGATGGATCTCCTATGGTTCAATTTATCACATCAGCAGATCAACTCGCACAAGCCCGTCAGACCTACTATCTTGCATGATCTCTCTGATAAACTTGGCTTTTATGATATCTACTCTCCATATCAAGCCAGATATATGTGAGCTCGCCATTTCCAGCTTGAGGGATTTGCAGAAAGTCATATTATCACCATGAGCTGACCATATTTTTTATTAAGATATAGCCTTACTATGACATAGTGATACGTACAAGCAACCGCGTATCAAGAACGCAAACTTGTAATATTTCAATGAAAAATGAAAGAAATATCTAATTAACAGACATGCTTGTTACCAACACTTGAAGGTAGGATCCCTCTAATAGTCCACTCCTAAGAGAGCCAAAGATAACTACAAGATAATATAATTTTTACACTATGGGCTCCGTATATAGATGGAGACTCGCTACAAGACAATATATTCAAAGACACATAATTAACTATGAATACAGGATATTCCATAAAGTTCGCCGGATCTCAAAAAGAGTTCTCACATAGTGAGGTAAATCATCTAAGCGCGCATGTGATATGTTCGCAAGACGTATACGTATCATCTAGCCTTCAACAATTGTGCATGACAACGGCGTGATCTCTCTCTCAAGCCCGCAGATTAAAAGCATTAGGGTATCTGCATAAAAATCATCCTAGGAAAAAAACATTTCTAAAGAATGTCTCTGGATTATCCAAACTTTGATCGATGGTAGAAGATATAGCCTTATGCTTATCGACGCTATTTGAGTGCTTTCATGAGAGTAAAATGACGTGTACAATGACTTGTTCTAGAGGAATTAATGTACACACGTTTTCTGGGATGGTACATTTGGTCGACTACCTCTATCTGAGGCTTGCTACGGCATGGAAATTGTTGGACTCAAGGAAACATCAACAAGGACACATAATCATGTGTCCTAAATCCCCCTTATTTTCAAGAATATTGTCTCCCTTTCTATATTGAGTCGTGCCTATGTTTTAAGCTGGTGTTCATGCTTCATAGTCAAAATTAAACTATAAATAGACTATCAACCCATGGAAAATTTGAGCACTGTAAAGAAGGTGATTATCAATTCTAAAAAGAATTTGTTTCTTAGTAAAAGGAAAAGGAGAGCACATGACATAGTATAAGATATTAATACCCCCTAAATTTAGATTTTTAGAAGAAGTCAAACATATTAGCATGTTGAAATACAGATTTACATTGAAACCCGCATGTATAACAAAATAAAGGAGCTATAATCTGTTTTTACCTAAAGTCAGTTGATGGGTTCGGGCCCTGCCACCCCATATCTTTCCATTGCTCAGAAACAAGGCCCGTAAGGCCTGTTTCTGGGAAAGAAGCTTTCCACAAAGCTTTGAGAGCATCCTGCAAAATGAAAGGAGACAACGAAATTATTACCTGGAATACAATTAAAATATAGATTTTAAAAAAAATGAACTAATTCGCTTTTCCATTCTGCCCTAATCATTTAATTAAAGTAACTAGGAAAGGTGGCATACAAGGACAAACTTTTGCAGCCTTTTAAAATGGTAACTCCCACTTGTTTCTAGGTGATTTTTTCAACTTTCCAACATTTTTAGAATGGAGATCTTGACTTATATATATAATATTATATAAAGATATCCCCTTATGGTATAATGGTGGATGACCATCAAAGAAATCATGACCCTCCGTTTAAGATCATAACCATTTTTTATTATTTTTGAAATTCCAAAATAAATAATATTTTAACTCTTCTATACCTTATTTCTCGATTACTCTACCTGCAAGTGGCGGGAGTGTCGGGGCACTATCGCGGCCGGGCACTGTCGCAATCGAGGTACTGTCGTTGGCCGCAGAGGGGGGGGGGGGGGGGGGGGGGGGTGCACTGTCACTCGTATATATATATACAAGCAATCGTGCATCAGCTTCTCCTGTGCCCCGGCGCGACAATACACTTGTCGTTCGTCATCCCCATAAAAAAATTTATCTCGCCAAAATACAAAATTTAATAAAAATTGAAAAGATAAGTGCATACTTATTAAAATAAAATAAACACAAATGACACTGAATTATAAAAAGGTGTAAATGTTAAAATAAAGTAGGGGTAAAATTGGAAAGATGAATATTTCACCAAAGTACATGATATTATTTAGTAGATTTGACACAACCAATGAAGGGAGAAAATGTGTAGATGAAAAATACTTGATGATCAGGCCTGTTCTCATCAAAAGGGACATTCAATCTTTCCTTGAGCATTTGCAGTCTTTGTTCCTGCAAGAAACATGATGTAAGGTCATCACCCGAAGAAACAAAGATTGCTCCTGCAACCCCAACCAGAGTTGATGAAGTCTAAGCAACAGTTGTTCACACACAAAAAAATCTGATCTTTCAATGATAGAGCATCTAATCGGGTTATATCATTTTTTTTAAGTTCGGGGTCGCTTGGTGTCTGTTTAGCTTGTTCCAATAGCAAAGCATCGGCGTCGTCACTAAATATTTCAGTATAATTGAATGTTTCTTCATTAATTTCTATTGAGAGCTAAACGAGGCGCTAAATCTATTTAGTGTTGTTTTTGTAGTAATGTAACTTCGAACTATTCCTTATCTTTTCACTCCAATAACATTAGCTCCAAAGAGTACTAGTGCACTTATGCCCTCTACTGCACCTATCCGAACAACCTAGTTCAATTTATCACTATCTTAAGCAAGTACTGTGAACAAGGACACTATAACATAATGTATTCTCATTCCATCTCTCTTAATTTATAACAAGATATAATCCGAAACAAAAGATTGCACTAAAATTTGAAGAAGAAAAAAAGATACAAACTCGCGAGACAAGTTCGCACTACATTTTTGAGAATGGGTTCTCACAAAAAAAACTCATCTCCAAATGAAAGACTACAATTAACTCCAAGAATATGACCAATACACTCATAAGCCTCCCCTTATAGTCTATGATGCACCGACACTTCAAAATGCCCAGCGTGTCGGTGTCGGACTCTTCGACACTCGTCCGACTCTCCGACACTCTCCGACACTCGTGTCGGAAGTCTGACACGTTGGCTCACACGGGACTCGCGTGTCCCGCTCAATCGAACATGCGTGTCCCGCTCAATCGAACATGCGTGTCCCGCTCAATCGAACATGCGTGTCCCTAAGCTAGCTACTCATTGTAAGGCGGGAGGCAATTTGTCTTGGAAGTGCAATCTTTGTGAAAAATGTTTTATAAGTTCATATACAAGAGTGAGAGCACATTTGTTAATGATTGGTGGAAAAGATATTGGAAAATGTGTAAAAGTTCAAGGAGTGATTTATTTGAGGTGAAAAAACTAGAAGAAGAGGTGAATGCTAGAATATCGAGTCTTGCTCCTAAAAAGTGTCTTTGCCCCCTTCTAAACTTTCAAGTAGTGATGGTGCCGTGGATCTACTAGTGAGGTGGATATTTCTCTAGAAAAAGGAAGATTGAAAGTGGGATAAAAGGTTTGCTTGAGAATCCATTATTTTTACTGATGATATATAATGATAATGTGTTAATGTTATATCATTTTTTGACATTTTGTTAAGTTTTGCATTTGAATATTTAATGAGTAATATTTAAACATGACTTAGTTTATTTGAATATTTGTTAATTGTTCATTTTTTTTTTATTTTTTGTTAAATGTTTTAGGGATTTCATAATTATAAAAATTTAATATTTAATATACGTGTCCCAGCGTGTCGGAATATGGTATTTTTTGAGAATTGACGAGTCGCGTGTCGTGTCGTATCGTGCCGCGTGTCGCGTGTCCCGTGTCGGTGCAACATAGCTTATAGTATGAGGTTGGCACGTCTAATAAGACTAAAATAGCATGACTAATTATTACATTAATTAAAATTAAAATAAAAGAGGCGGCAACTATTCTTCTAGTCAAGGGATATTCATCAAAAGTGTATACATATTAATATAATTCTTGAAAATTAACCTTGTCAACCAAGGTCTAGCGAGGGCGTTGCTGCGCAACACCATACTCCACTGCGGTGGGAGAACAGAGGTGGAATAGATGTCACTGGAGTATCCTTGGGTGTGACGGTGGGTAAGCGGAAGCAAGGGCTAAGGGGTAATCCATATTTGTCTTGAGCGTGGACCCAGCATGGTGTCTCCAAGGAAGAGGGCTACTGCCTTTCTAACACTCCTTGATGCTCGAAAAACTGCTTATCTCCAAGGCCGGGTGAGGAAAAGGAAGATGGACGTCGGCAGCAAAATTCTAGCAAACAGGTGGGCCCATTTATCCAAATCTATTATAATTTTTGAAGTACAAAAATAAGCTTTTCAAATAGAGAAAAATTGACATTGATTGAATTGATGGGTCAATTTGGTGTGGATTGGGAATTAGATATAAAATTGATTAAGATCGATGTAGTTTGAATGGGCTTGGGCTGTCTTGCGACGGTCTAGAAGCTACAGTATCGAAGGTGAAAAGAAGTGCATGAATTTTCGGCATGTTGTTTGGTGTGTGGGGTCCAATAGGAGTGATGATAAAAGGGGAAATTTGAGGGTACATGGGAAAGTTTGGCATGAGTTGAGCTTCATGAATGGGCACGTTGTGGTCGGGCAAGCTGGGAAGGAAAAGTGTTCGCAAGTTGAAGTGTAATGTTTTTGGAGAAAGGAAAAAGGAATAGCAAACTCAGAAATTGAGTAGCCATTGTCACATGAGGGGAAAATAGCATGATGCTACAGGGGATGAAAACATGCAGTCAATGAAGGTAAGGGATGAGGCATTGAGTTCTGATGGAGATGTATCAAAGTTGACGAGGAGTCGTCAATAGAGTTGTTGGCAATAGGATGTGAGTTCTTTGTCGCTACTGTTGGTTTAGGTGTTGAGGCTGAAGGCAGAGGTGAGGCTGACGGACTGGGAAAAAGGGGAAGAGATGGGGTTTGGGATGGTGGTCTGGACAGCACGAGTGGTCGGCTCAGTTGAATTCAGGAAATAGGCTTGGGAAGGTCGATGGCATCCCCCAAGGAAGGGGAAGAGAATAATAAGCTGAGGGTGCTGGTGTCGAGAGAGTTATTTAAGGGGTCGAAAGAGGTGGTGTCGCATTTGTTGTGGCTGAGAACAGTGGGTGGAGTTGGTGAAAGCGAGGTTTTAAGAGGGATGGTCTAAGGACCTAAGGTGGATTCAGGATGGAGTGATGGAGATAGGGTCGTGAGAATGTGGAAAACGGGTTGTCACGAAACTTGAAGAGTTTGAAGAAGCAGGTGATGAATCTCGTGTCCCCATCACGAGCATGTTGGCGAGGGCAGCATCCATCTCATAGATCGTGTGTGCATCGATGCCATGGAGGTGGACATTTCAAGAGATGAATTGTGCAATGTGTGACTAGTTCATGGCAGCCAAATAAGCAGCGAGCAGAGAGCAACATGTTGTTTGATATGAACCAAAATGAAAAATTGCATTAAAACATGAAAAGAGATACAAACTCACGAGGCAGGCTGGCATCTAAGTTCTTGAGGGTTGGTTCCTACAAGAACTCCTCTTCAAACGAGAGGTTACAATAGACTCCAAAAATATATCCAACGCGATCCTAACCTTCCCTCATACAAATGGAGATGATACGCCTAATAAGATTAAGAGATAACATAATTAATTACTACATTAACAAAAATAAAATAAAAAAGCTCCTCTAATTCGTCCCTCGTCATGGGATACTCCTCAAAAGGGTATATGTAACATAGCATTCATTGCATTATTACCAAAACTTTTTAGCCATGACACAATTTTCAGTTACTACCGAGGTTTTAAGAACCGGACCGGAGATCGAACCGGTGAGACCAAAGGTTCAAGGTCCGACCGGGGTTGAACCGTAATATTATAATAAATAATAAAAATATATAAAAATATTTATAACTATATAAGAATATTAAGTTATATACTTTTATATGTATTTTTATAGTTTTATACATTTATACATGAGTATTGTTATATAGTAATTTATATTTATTATTTTATATATTTTAAATTATTTATTTTATATTTATAGTTTTATATTTATAGCTCTTAATTTAAGAAAAAATCAAATTAAATATGATTTGATAAATATTAATTAAAATTATATATATAAGTATAATATAAAATTATACATATAAATAAATATGATATGTTATATACATATATATATTATACATATATTTATATAATTATTTTTTATAAAAACACATAAAACATCACAGGTAATCTATATAAGTAAAGAATATTTGACAACAAATCATAATTGATTTCTTGGCCGGTTGATTAGGCATCTCTCTCTCATCCTTGAGGTCGGCTATTCGAATCCACCCACATATATTCAAAATTTAGAATTTAAAAAATTGATTTTAAATTGTTATTCGAACCGGGCGGGCTTCCAAAACCCGCTCTAGTTCGCCGGTTTGTGGTCAGCCCGCCCGGTTCCGCGGTTCTCAGCCGATCCGCGGATGAAGCGGGCTGCTTACCTGGACCGGATCGGCTGAGTGTCCGGTCGGCGGTCCAACCGGCTAGTCCGGTTTTCAAAAGCTTGGTTACTACAATAAATCGAACAAAAGTAGCTTAATTTTATCAGTAAAAATAATCGCCAATAGCGAATTTAAAACTGATTTTTTTTCATTTAAGATTAGCAAGCTGCAACCAACTGAAAAGTATTCCCAGAACCACTTCGAGCACAATTACAAGTTAACAATCTCAATAGCATTTTACCCTACTGTTCAAGAATGTTTGTTGCGAATGCGGAGGGAGAGGGGCGTCCACCAATGTCGCGGGTACACTAGCGCTGTGAAAGACCCGCTAGTGAAGCGTCGGTAAAAGGTCATTAAGCCGCGCGAATATCTTGGGAAACCGAATGTATCTTTCATTATATTGCAGTTGGGCTGAGGGTGTTATATAAACCCTTTATGCAATGTATTTTCTTTTCACCTTAGTGGTATTAAGAAATTTGGGAACACCGGGTGTATTTTCTCTTCCTCTTTCTTTCTTTCCCTCTTTCTTCCCTCTCTAATCATGGCAACCCGGTTCCTCTTTTTCGAATACCTAACATTTTGTCCGTCTTGCTAGATCTCATTACAAGTGGGTGTGGCGTTTGTCTCTGCTCAACCTTACCATTACGGTCGCGCGCAGAAGGACGAGATTGAGATGCATGCGGAGGACATGCTATCCACGGGTATAATCCGCCCCAGCGCCAGTAAATTTTCGAGCCCGGTTCTCTTGGTCCGCAAGAAAGACGACGGTTGATGTTTATGTGTGGACTACCGAGAGCACAACAAGGTCACTATTCCGAACAAATATCAAATTCTGGTCATACGTGAGCTACTCGATGAGCTACGGGGGGGCCTCTTACTTTTCTAAGTTGGACCCCCGCTCCGACTATCACCAAATTTGAGTACGGGAGGATATCCCAAAGACGGAATTCCGCACACACGGCGACCACTATGAGTTCATCGTCATGCATTTTGACTTAATGAATGCGCCCGCCACCTTTCAGGTGAGAATGATTTATTACGGTCGGCCATGCACTGGTACATCTTGATTTTCATTGATGACATCTTAGAACAACTCCTCTTGGTAGGATCACCTCGATCATGTGCGAAAGACACTCGTCACCCTTCAAGAACATGATTTTCTAGTGAATCCCAAGAAGTGCATTTCATTCAGCCTGAAATCAGCTAACTTGGGGCACACGATTTACGCGCAGGGAGTCGCTATGGACCAGGACAAAGTCCGGGCCATCCTTTAGTGGCCCACACCCCGCTCTCTCCGCGACATCCGAAGCTTTCTGGGATTTATTGGGTACTGCCGGTGATTCATTATGGATTATGACAAAATTGTCAAACCCCTCTTCAGCATGTTGAAGAAATCCGATACCGGCGGATTTCCGTGGGCACCAGAGGCGGCCACAGCCTTCCAGGACCTCCAACAAGCCCTTAGCACCGCCCCAATCTAAACTCTCTCGGATTTCTCCCAGTCATTCGTTGTGAAGTGTGACGCATCAGCCACTGGCGTCGGCATTATATTAATGCAAGCGGGGCAGTTCATTGCCTACTTCAGTCATAGTATGAGCTTATAGCGTTGATACTTGTTGTGCAACATTGCCATCCCTACCTACTTGGTTGAAGCTTCATGGTCCAAACGGATCATCATAACCTCGGGTACCTCTTGAATCAGAAGATTGCCACTCTAGCACAACAGGCCTAGGTTGCAAAACTATTGTTCTATGAGTTTTCTACTGAATTCCACGTCAGCAACTCCATCCATGCGTCCGACTCTCTTCTCAGCAGCGACATATTTCTATTTGCAAGCTTAGCTGCTATTTCGCGACCAGTCTAAGAGGATGCTTCTCTTCTCCAGTGCGAGGTTGTCGTCGACCCACTCCTTCAAACGATTGTTGCTTCCTTACGGGCAGATGACACCGCCCGTCCGCCATATAGTCTCGCAGGGGATCGCCTCCTCCGCCGCGGCCGTTTGGTGCTCTCAGCTTCATCTCAGCTCATCACACGCCTACTCGCAAAATTCACTCGACCCCGGAAGGAAGGCCATGCAGGTGCCTTCCGGACATACTGTCACCTCGCGATATCTCTGTATTGGGCTAGCATGTTCCAACAGATCAAAGCATTTGTGTCAGCCTGCTTGTCATGTTAGCCTGCCAAGTACAAGACCACTTTTCTCAGGGGCCTCCTTCAGCCACATCTTATCCCTGCCCGGATCTGGGAGGATATCTCCATGGATTTTATTTCAAAGCTCCCTCGCTCCAAGACGTGGGATTGCATAATAATGGTCGTTGGTCATCTATCCAAATATGTCCACTTCCTTCCCTTCTGACACTCGTTTACTGCACCAGTGGTTTCCGCAACTTTCATTGATGAGGTGGTTCATTAACATGTGTTCTCTCACTAAATTGTGAGTGATTGTGGCCCTTTATTCCTGAGCTCATTTTGATAGTCGTTGTTCAAGATGCAGGACACCCAACTTCGTATGAGTACAATTTATCACCCCCAGACGGACGGGCAGTCTGAGATGATGAATTGTTGCTTGGAGACATATCTACTATGTTTTGTGTGCAACCAGCCACAGACATGGGCAGATTGGCTTTCCTAGACCGAGTACTCTTACAACACCTCTTTCCACACCAGTTTTGGCACCACTCTGTTCGAAGCAGTCTATGGTAGACTACCCGCATCCCTCGCGCGCACTTTCCCCGACGAATGTGGCGTGGAGTCCCTGTCTAATCTGCTCTGTGACCATGACTCCATAGTTCTCCAGCTGCGCCATCACCTTCAGCGCGCGTAGGATTGGATAGTGGCTTTTGCCAACCGCCACCGTCGAGATGTCCAATTCATTGAAAGGGATACTGTGCTCGTCAAGCTTCGGTCGCACCGCCAGATTTCGGTGACCCCGCGAAGCCATTCCAAGCTAGCGGCCAAGTTCTACGACCCGTTTGAGATTGTTGCACGAGTTAACACTACAGCGTACCGCCTCCGCCTTCTCCTAGAAATCTGCATCCACCTGTTGTTTCACGTCTCTTAGTTAAAACGGGTTATTGGAGACCATTTGGTCGAGGCGACATTGTCGCCGCCTTCTCTCGGGATCACCTCGCTAGATTACCTCCCTCAGCTCATCACGGATACACATACTATAAGTCGAGAGGATTCCTCCATCGAGCAAGTCCCAGTGCACACGCTTGATCGGTCGCCATCGAAGGCCACATGGGTTGACCGGTTTGTTTTCAACGCTCGGTTTTCCGACTTCTGCCTTGAGGACAAGACAAATTTTGTAGAGGGCTGCATTGTTACGAACACGGAGGAGGGAGAGTGACTTCCACCAGTGTGGCGGGTATACCAGCGCCGTGAAAGAACCTCTAGTGATACATCGGCTGAAGAAGGTCATTAAGATTTAAGACGCGCAGATATCTTGGGAAACCGAATGTATCTTTCGCTGTATTGCAGTTGGGCCGAGGGTGTTACATAAATCCTCCATGCTATGTATTTTCTCTTCATCTTGGTGGTTTTAAGAAATTTGGGAACCCTATGGGTTATTTTCTCTTCCTCCCTCTTTCTCTCTTTTCCTCTTCCCTCTCTAATCTTGGCAGCCCGGTTCCTCATTTCCGAATACTTAACAATGTTCTTGGGTTATACAGTTAACATAACAACGTAGAAAAACATAGAAATCAAAAACTCTCCAAAATTTATAATATCTTGCGATAGATCTACTAAATTAAGGAAATATCTAAGACTGATAATTTAACTTATATTTGTGGAAAATTCTTAAATGTTTCAAATACATAAACTTATTGACAACGTTTTGCATGCCTCTATTCTAACAGATGGAAAGAAAATCAATCATAGATATAGGTATAATTTCAAAGGATCTTAATATTAATTTAACATTATTTACAATGTTCTTTTGTTATCCTAGTATTTAACATTTTAAGGGGAAAATGGGTTATAACACAAAGATTACCTGAAGAGGGGTGAGGGTATAATCTAGGATTCTTTCATAGTTACCATAACGTTTATTTCCATTACGAAAGAAGATTCCTCCAAGCCATGTGCGTGGTCCAACCATATCATTAGCTGCAATGTACAAAAATTAGTAGATAAAAAGACAAAATTGACAATGCTTGTATAAAGATGTATTACATGAGGTTGAAGGTTAGGATCTAGGGCCTAAGTGTGTGTGTGTGTGTATGGGCCACGTTCAAGTGAGAATAGGTTGCCGTGCGAATAGCCTTAATGGTGCACGAAAATAGTCATATAATATATGAAAATGGGGTAGCTCGACGAGACCTACAACTTTCGTGTTGAACACTTTTTCTAATTTTGCACGTATGAGCCGGATTTTCAACCCGAAAATATAGGGGGCGTCCTTAGTCTCGTTTTTTATATAGGGGGCGCCCTATATATATATATATATATATATATATATATATATATATATATGTATATGAAGGTTAGGATGTAGGGCCTAAGTGTGTGTGTGTGTGTCTATATATATGTATGAAGGTTAGGATGTAGGGCCTAAGTGTGTGTATATATATATATAAGAATAGTGGTCAAATGTCATTGATGATCTTGCTTACATCAGCCGTTCTTTCATGTTACAATTTTATAATTCAAAAACTTGTTTTTCTTCCCTTTCCACTTTTTACCGGCATGCGAACACACACACAGACAAAAGAACAGAGGGAGGCAAGAGAGAGAGAGAGAGAGAGATCTTACAACACTGCCAAAAAATTCTATAGCCAAAATACTGGATACAGAACAAAAAAAGGAATAGTTACTTAAATATGAGCATCAAAACATTAAAAATGAATAAAAATTAAGGTTTTATAAACTAAAGTTAAAAACCATATTTTCCATTCAAGTATGGGGAAATAATGAATATATATTGGAAATGTAAAAAGGAGTGTATAAAGTAAGAAGCTTACCGCATTTGGTGCCCAAAGAAACATTAGCTGAGATGTGGGCTATTGCGCTAGTAAAGTTGTGAAGCTAACAAATGAACATTGCCTTTGATGCCACAGGTTCCAGGCTGAGGACCCATCATCTTCATCAACCTAGAAAATCAAGAAATGAGTGTATGAGAGACCAGGGTTACAATTTTGTAGTTCCTGTTAGCTATCTAGGAAGTGCGGATATTTGCAATGACCTTATGTATTGTCCAAAATGTTCCAGAGTCGAAAAACTCTTAGAATCTCATTCCCGAAATTCTTAGAAATTTTCTCTCAAGATAAATAAAAGAAAGTCATTGGGACCCCCGGATAATCCCGGATACGCCCAAGTATGCTCAAAAACAGTGTATATTGTGATGTTGATGTGGAGAAAAGCATGTGAAAAAAAAGTGTTGGGTGATAAGTGATGTGTTAAGTGATAAGTGATGAGAGTCAATTAATTACCTATTTTCATTCATGGATCTTATCGATAATATGATACGCTTTTGTGACACATAAATCTTGTATTTATTTAATAGATGATATATGAGATATAATAATTGATAAAGATGTGAATACCACACATATCTTCATGATAATTATATTAAATAATTCAAAATTCAAAAACGTATCCCATATCATAATTTTTTGGTTTGAAAATCATGAATCTCGTATTTGTATCATTTGTATCATGTCCCCGTCCCCTTGCAACATAGCCCATTAGCAAGCTACTAATATGGGGTAAAATAACTGCAAAAATATTTCATTAATCAAGAAAAAATGGAGCAATACGGAGAGAATGGATCTTTGATTTTGAAACAAAACTCCTTTTTCCGAAATAATTTGTTATGCCACGAAGAGAAGTAAAAAGGGCATAAAAAAAACTAAAAAACATAAAGCAGCAATGCTCCAGGATTGACTTAATTATTTAATTAATCTATTAAATTGGATCAATAAAGATTTAAGCACCAACCACTGTATCTATTAATCGATCAAGAAAGATTTTAAGCCCAACAATCTCATCGTTAAGCATTCAACGCTTGGAGAAAACAAAGATGGAAGTCAAGATGAACCCTTCCTCAACCAAAATTATCTTGTTATAGTAACGATTTAATTATTGATAATTTAAGCAATGATAAATATCTTATCTCCCCAACCTGCATAAATGTAACCCACCCAAACTCCATTTGGTAATTGATGGGCATCAGACGTGTCCCAGTTGCGTCATTTGACGCACGCATCAGGACTCATTTAGGGTCATTTTATTGTGATTGACAGTTTTAGAAACGAAGGATAAACGATCGGAGATCGATATCGTGTTCAGCATGATTTTTTATATTTCTATGTATTTTTCTTTTATTTATTTCGTATTATTTCAAGATTTAGATTAAATGATCCAATAGAAAATTTGAGCAATTAGATTCATTTAACTTAAAATCTAGCTATCTCTCTCTATATATAGCTTATAATTAGTGGAATGATGGCGTTGACAGTTTGTAAGTAAATTGGACTCGTTAGTCAAGGATCGATGATGATGTCGATCTCTCCTGCATGTCGAGGCCCAAGAGGAGTCCTTGTCCCTTTTGACGGTGCCGCCAAAATTCCCTACTGCCGCCACATAGCTTGTCGTCATCACCCTGAGCCCGCGGGTCCTCGTTGCTATCATCCTGTCGATTCCTGCAAATGAAATTGACAGCCCCGCTGCCTCCTCTGTTCTTCACAGTTCTCCACATCCCTCTTCCTAACCCTTCAGCCCTCCAAACCCCTACCTTTTCCCCTCCAAGCTTCTCCGCCCCATCTTCCTTCCCCACCAGCCCTAACCGCCACTATCTTCTATCTCCTTGCTCCTAGGCTAAGCCCTAATATCCTCTACATCTACCTCCACCGCATAACAACTCCACCTCCCTCCATCTACCTATCACAACCATTGATACTCTCGAAGATCCCAGTCGAGTCTCCCCTCACACATACCCAACACACATGAACCCCTCTCTTCCACCACCTCCCCCACCATCCCTCCATTGTACCAAAAATATCTATCAAATCCTCCGCAAAACCGCAAAACCGCACACCTGAACCTATGCATTACTCTCATTCTTACCTAAGACACCAATTATTTTAGTTCCACTTCGGATTCGAATACTCGGTGAGCGTCCATATTTATTTTTATCGCATTTACATTGTCATGGAAGCAACCTCTTGCAAAAATGCAGGGTAAAGTTTGCCTACATTTCACCCTTGTGGCGGGACCCTTCCCCGGACCCTCGCTGCACGTGGATGCTTTGTGTACTGGGCTGCCCTTTTTTTTACATTGTACGGAGGCACTCCTTAATACTAGTGACATGTTACTTTGACATTTGCATATTAATTTCCAGACAACTTGTATAATTTTCTCCGCACTTAATTTATGCCTGTTCGCACTAGTACGCAATTGTTACATGTAACTAATTTGGAATATTTGCAATCAATTGTCATTATTTGTGTGAGCTTTAAATTTTATTATTTAATTAATTGTGCATCGAAAATAATCGCATGACCGAGTCATTAGCATTGCATTGGGATTATGGTTTAGTAAATTGCTTATCTGGATTTACTGATTGTTCAATGATTGGGGCACACAAAGAATAATTGTGTACCTTTGAGGTAACATATTCAAAACTCTAAAAGGTGTTACACGCCAACCATACTCGCAACCTCACGGGTGAAAGGCTATAATTGGAGCATGAGCATAGGCCATGAATGTCTAGACTACACTCATCTAGTTTGAATGAAGAGGCATATGAGATATGACGTTTCTATAAGGTCGGGTTGAAATGTTGATCACAAGAATTATAGGTTGTCACATAAAACCGGATAACACGAGAGCAGTGGATGTGATCACCATGAAGATCTTGGACAAAAGGACCAATGTGAAAGCATTGGTTCGACAATGACTATGCACTTCATCATAGTTACCATATGGTGGACTTCATGTGCTAAGACTACCATCCTTGACGAAGAACAAGATTGAACGGAAGAAAGTTCATCTTAAGCTCAAAAACATCCAATATACTCAAATTTATTATTTTTTGTGTTGTGCCAACCTTACGACTAGACCTGCTTGACACCTTTCTTAACCCAGAGGACTCGATGCTCAAGTAACTAGACTGTCGTAGACCATGCTTCATCCTGCTCCATCTTACCTCAATGCAGACCAATAAAGATGTGATTAGAAAATGAGTCATGGGCAAGCCTGCCATATCTGATTTACCCTATCTAGAGGACTCCTCGCTGACTTTCACCCCAAATAAACAAGTTACATGTTGCCACGTCACGTAGACCATTGATTACGTGTCAATCAAAGGGAACTCAAAGCACAATTTCTCGTCAAAAAAAAGGGTTCAAAGTTAACTTTTGTAGAGATGGTAAGATTGTGTGAAGCAGACTTGCCATGTTGATCTCCCTTTGTTGAGTTGTTTCGCTGGCAACTCACCCTTTAGATGCAAACTCAATTGGGACATTAACGATCTTTCTTGCATTGACAACTTTACGATTATGGCCCATCTTTTATTTGTCCTTACATTAATAGTTCCTTCTTTGTAATTATTATGCAATTTTTGCAGGAAAACTTTGTTTGTATTATAAATGTGACGGAGAAATAAGTAAAGTGCAAACCTATAATACATGGAAGTTAGGAGCGCTACCTGAGAGGAAGATGAAGACAAACTATGGAGCCCTTCGTAACTACCTCCCCAACTCCCCATTCGACCCCTGCATTGTTTGTGAGTTGTGACCTAAAACATCATGCCTCTCGAGGCTTGTTACCCCTTACGACAATCCTAGCAGAAGTTTGAGCTCCACTGTCTCTCCAGGCTCTGGCTATCTCTGAACAGAGATATTCCATAGGCATCGCCGCAATAAAAGTCAGTTCTCTCACACCCCTTTCATGCGTGTAAGGACTTTGTTTTTATAGTAGGATCTATTGACTGGCTTTTCTGCCAGCCTATTAGACAAGATTACTCATATCCTGCTTGAATTATAATAAATTACTAGATTAAACAATAAATGAATCACCAGATTTACATTTAATTTAACCACTGCATTCCATAATCTAGTTCACATACCACATATTTTATATTCGTGTGCGGTAATAATAATAATGGCATGTGGATCAGGCAGAAAGGGGAAATTTTATTTGGAAAGATGAAGAACACCTGCAATTGGAGACGACATGCCTGCTGACGATGTCTGAGCAAGGACGAAGAGAGAAGGACCCTCTCTCGGCACTTAAGTTCTACACAATGTACCACAAGGGGAATAGACACGGTACATGAGGATCGGAGTACGGCAGCGGAGAAGTCGGCTCGATCACGATTTAGACGGATAAACTCCGCTCATCGGCGTTAGGTCTTGGCCGGTGGGTGAGGAAGATAGGCGCAAGCCCAAACCGTAACTTAGCCACGCGGCCACCAAGCGCGTAATGCTCGTCCTCGCGTTCCTCTCCAGCTATTTTTTGCTTCTATTTCCATTGTAGAGATCGATCATCGATGCCTGCGCCTATACAATAAACGAACCCAGATAGCCATGACAGCGATTCGGAGCGAGGAAGAGAAGGGGGCGGGAGTGCGTCGCGCTCTGCCAGTCGATCGGGAAATTTTTAGTCCGACACCCCGTGCTCAGATTTGTGTCCGGGTATTATAAGATTGCGACAGGTGTCCTTAAATCTTAAAACGGAGAAGCCAGAATATAATAATAATATTCAAACGAAAATTTCTAAACAGAAAACTCGGCATCTTCTGCTAGTAAGTTTCTTGTGGCACGATGTAATTGGATAAACTGGTAAGAAAATTTTTAGTTAGAGATCAAATTTTGATTTTTTTTCGGACATCATTCTCGTTCTCCCGAAGATCTACATCGATCTCCATGAAGATTAATAATTGTATTTCGATTTCTATGGAGATCGAATTCGTTCTCTATGGAAATGTAAACTAATTACAATGAAGATAAAACCCATTTTTTATGCCGGCTCAAATTGAACATTGTGTTTGAAATATTTGTGTAGGGTTTGGAAGAAGAAAAAGTATGCATCCAAATCGCATGTTCTAAGTTCTAGATGTTATTTTTTGAATGTGAGTGTCCATGATTGTGATCGATATAGTAGGCATGTTGGGTGAAGAAAAGAAGTTATTATAAAATATTAGAGCTCTACAAATCTTTGGAGCTCCCCAACTCCCACAAAATATACCTCTCATATACATGTTGATGTCATGCTACATCGCTTCTAGAAATATTTTTTGAAGTGGATGTCAAAGCTTTGATTCTACATCTCTTATGCAACTTCTTCTTTCCATCTAGTGAGGATAGATTCTAGAAATACAAAATACTAGTACAGTTGTGTGAACCCTCTATGTTTGCAAGGCATACTTGGCTCAAGGCCATCCATACATTTTTGTTGAACACCATGAAGAACATAGCGGAGAGGCTATCTCCTCTCCACGCGGAACAGTTTCCACTACTGTCACAGGAGTCAATAGAGTACATGCACGGATGTACCCATATTTTAGTAGTAAGTTTCATATATTTTGAATTCGGTACATGCATCTATGTTGTAATTGCAATTTTTTAATATTTTATGTCCTAGGTACGATTTTTAGAGTACTCAACAATCCGGACTACTCCATTATATCCAAAAAGGAGACCTCGATTATGTAGATGGTTTGATAAGTTGATATTTAACTTTACAGAATTGTTCGCCATCATACCGCACTTGTTGAGTGAACAGGTAAAAAAGTTGTATTTACATTAACTCTTATTAATTTCAGTATTTGTGAGATATAGGCCTGAAACTGGTGCGGTTTGGTGCGGTTTGAGCCCAAACCGCAACCGCACCAAAGAGGGTCGGTTTTTGACTTTACAAAACCGCACCGCATCCAAACCTTGCAGTGCGGTGTGACATTAGTGCGGTTTGGAGTCGGGTTTTGCGGTGCAGTTTCGGTTTTTTTTTTCTTATGTTTTGTTATAATTGTTAAAATTAAAATAGGTTCTGAAAACTTTAGACTAAATCCACACAGCTGATAAATATAATCATAACAACGCAATTTGAGATAGAAGTGAGATAAATATAATCATAACAATTAACATCTGCACTATTTTGTGAATTTAAATATGAGAACTTTAGACTACATCACTTCATAAAGAAAACTATAATCATAACAATGCAAGCAAACACAGTTGATAAATATACCCTTTTCGAGTTCCCAAACAGTTATTCTTCTTAAGTGAATATGCATTAATGGAAGGTAAATACGCTGTCGATTCACACCCTGCCTATGCTCAAGCAACGGTTCACGGTGGAGTAGGCTTCCACCTTCGTCGGATGGGAAAGAGAGGATCAACCCATGCAGGCCCGCCGAAGAAGAGATGTCTTCGGAGTAGGGTTGTCGCCGGAGTAGAGCCACCCTCGCTCGCGTGAGTAGGAGTCGCGAGCCGATGCATCAGAGAAGACAATCCTTCCGGCTTCCCGTGACCTAGCTTTGGCGGAACAGTAAAGAACGGGAGTGGGTCGGGAGAAATGAGAGATGGAGAACTCTGAACTTATAAGATATTAAAAAAAATGTAAAAACCAAAATATAACTTTATAAGATTGTAAAATATTTATAAAAACCAAAATATAACTTTGGTCGGAAAAGTTCTGACATCGTCCCCCTGCCCTGGGACCAAACTTGGCCAGGAGGTATGCCGGGGTGCTCTCCTCCCTCGGCACGTGTGGATTGAGAAGGTACAGAACTGCCCGATGAGCCCCTTGACCTTCTCTAGATATTGCTGTAGAGTAGGCTCCCATGCCTCAAACTTTCCCTCAACTTGGCAAGCCACCACCATGGAGTCCATTGAGACATCCACGTCCTGCACCCCAACTTCCTGGCCAGACGGAGCCCCGCGATCACGACCTCGTACTCGACCTAGTTGTTGGTGAGTGGGAAGTGAATGCTGATTGCCTGCTCGATCCTCGTTCCCTGAGGGCTCACCAGGATCACTCCCCCCAAGGAATGTTTTCCCGACGCTCCGTCAACCAACATCTTCCATGCCACTGAGTGGGGGGTGGGGGGGGGGGGGGGGGGCTCGAGTTCTTCCTCCACTTCAGTTACGTAATCAGCCAAGAAGTCTGCCACTGCTTGCACCTTTATTGATAGTCTGGGAACGAATGAGATGTCAAACTCGCTTAACTCCACCGACCATTTGACAAACCTTCCTGAGTGCTCCACCCCCTCCATAATGTTGCGAAGAGGATGATCAATCACCACCTTAATGGAGTGTGCCTGGAAGTAAGGTCGGAGCTTCCGGGGCGACACCACCAGGGAGAAGACTAGCTTCTCCAGGATGGGATATTTGAGTTCTGTCTTTCCTAGCACTCTGCTGACGTAGTAGATTGAGAGTTGTCTTTTCCCCTCCTCTCGAACCAGAACCGAACTCACCCCCTCGGTCTCTACCCCCAGGTATAGGGACAGGTCCTCCCCCTACCTCAGTCCCTAGAGCAGCGGGGCTCGGGTTAGTTGTTCCTTCAGTGCCTGGAATGCCTCCTCGCACTCGCGGGTCCACTTTTTATTTCCTTACAGCACCTTGAAGAAAGGTAAGCACTTCTCCCCCGCCCTTGAGAGAAATCTGCTTAACCCAACCAATTTCCTTGTGAGGCGCTGGACCTCCTTTGCGTTCTTCGGTGATCCCAACTCCAAGATTGCTTTCACCTTGCCGCTGGTCGGTTTCCCTCAGGCCAGTCTCGTTCGAATCTCGCGTAACCATTAAGGGGTGCGTATAGACGGATCCCATAATGGATGTGCGCATAACAAATATCATAAACATATGCACATTAAAATATAAGATATATAGTTGGTGTGCGAATAACACATAAAGAGGTTAATTATGTTGTGTGGACAACCGCGTCACCATCATAACTACCCTCAAAAACTATAAATAGGACCTCAAAGCCGTCCTTTATTTCCATATTCTCCTCCTCCCACTTCTCCTCAAACGCACAAGAGATCTCCTTCGAAGGTCTCCTTGCGTCTTCGAAGATCTTCGAGCGTCATCGAAGATCACTCGAAGATCTTCGATCTCCTTCGAGCACTCTTCACACGTTTCACCTCGCACACACTCCCCTTCGCGCACGTTCCACCCTGCGAGCACTTCGCCAAGAACACAGCGCCTTCTGCGCACAGTGCGCACACCACTTAACAACATGCAAGTCATCCGCTCCAAAGTTCTCCGCGTACAACAGAAGACAAGCCGCAGACGAGAAGACGTGCAGAGCACACCCCTCTACCCTCCGAACAGCAACCAAAGACTCCAGAGCGCGCAGAGCACAACACTCCCCTATGCATAAAAGAAAATACTTGGCTCCACGAGCAGTGACCTGTCTCCCTCGGAGCCCTTCTCTCCCCTCCCCAACGATTGCAACGAGAGGCGGCCTGTCGCCCTCAAATTCTCTAAAGATCTTTGTAACATCACAAGAATATAGTGGACATTTGATCGGCACAACATTGTAATTACTTAAATGAGTGTAGTATTTTTTTAAATAGATTATAATATGCGTTAAGTTAATAAATAAAAGCAACTTGACTATATTTTTGACAATTTTGAATATTTCACCGAAAGTAAAATTTCCCTATTAATATTGTAAAGATACATCAAATGATTTATATAAGTTTATAATTAATTTTCTCATTTCTAATTCTAAAGGATTAATATTATATATTTAGGTGAAATAAAGCTTTGAGCTATATTAATATTATATATATATGATGGGTTCCCACTAAAAGGCTTCAAAGACAACCAGATCAAAGAGCTCCAACAAGTCAACCCAACCACCCCAACCACGTGAGCAACGCACACGAGCTGCGCTCGCACAAAGAGCCAAAACTGCCCCGAAGGGGACGAGAGGAACAACACGCGCATATACCCTGAAAGGACAAACGCCCGCGCCCGCGCCCAGGATGGGCACGCCGCACCCGCGCCCAGGCTGGGCGCGCCGCACCCGCACCCGCACCGCGCGCCACGACCATGCGCGCGTCGCGCCCGCACCTTGCGCGCACACGTGGGGACGCGCGCGGTGCGCGCGCCCGCACCTTGCGAGCACCCGGGGGCGCGCGACCCTTGCACGCGCGCGGGCATCAGCGGCCCGAGCACATGTCGGCCACCGCCGCCTGCCACACGCGCACGCACAGGCTGGGCGCGCTGCGCCCTTTCCCGCGCCACGCCCGCGCCGAATCGCGCCCGCAACCGCGCCGCGCCCCGCGCGCCCGCAACCGCGCCGCGCCCCGCGCGCCCGCAACCGCGCCACGACCTTGAGCGCGCCGCATCCGCACCTTGCGAGCACACGTGGGCATGTGCGTCCGCACCTTGCGCGCACACGTGGACACGCGCGCTCGCGGCGCGCGCACCCGGGGTTTGCTCCCGCTAGCAACTGCAAAAGCGAGCTCCGCCAGCGTTTGCTCCGACAGCGTTTGCTCCCGCTAGCAGCTGCAAAACGCGTCTTTCGCTCCGTCTCCAACCTGGCCTCCCCACCTCCGATCGCAACCCGGGGTTCGTTCTCTACCTCGCTGGAGCGCCACCTCCGCCCCAAACAGATTCTTAGTCATTTTTCCTCCTTTTCCTGCATTTAAAGCTTGCAAACGGAGAGGTCACATGTCACTCTCTTCAGAGAACTCAAATACTTGTAAACCCAAGAAAAATAGTGGATTTCGTCCCGTTGCAGTACCGGCCATGTGGTTTTTCACCATTTTGGGATTTTCCATGCACGCTAAAACGCTTCCGTGTCATCACTGCTTGGTTTAACTGTTTGCGCGCCCGATCCGACTTGAAGTTAGGACGGTCCAATTCTCTCGACCGGAGGAAAACCAAGCGACCCGCAACAATAGCGGTCACCATCATTGAGCTGTGCGGTGGCAACAGGAAAAAAAAACAAATATTATACCAATTTTATCATCATCGACCAGTTCTTATATTTGTTATTCCATCTTTGCTCTGTTTATGATATTTATACTATTCCAACTTTGCTCTGTTTTTATATTTGTTTTTTCTGCTGCCGTCGCCGCGCCAATAGTAATTATGCTCAATGATGGTAACTGCTAACGAGAACGGAGGAGCAGCAACCACCGGCGAGTGGCTACAACAGCAGTTCTCTGTTTCTTGCTTGGAGTAGAACCACGTTACGACGATGATCATCTGAGGAGCTGACGGCGTTAACAGAGAGCGCTGGAGCGGGAGCAAGTGGGGAGCGAACGAGTTGGCATGCAGTTGGCAACATGAGGCAAGGAGGCCGGACTACTATTTTGTTTCAATGCGAATATAAAATCAACTTTGACTCAGCCCAAGATATATCTATGGCTTTGAGGGAATGAGGAAAGAGGATAAATAAATATAAATATAGACAACAGTATAATATACATTACATTACTAATATAAATGCCGCATAGATCAAGTAGTAGATGCAACATTACTTATTATACATCTGAAGAAAAGATAAGCATTATTTATACACAGCAGCTAGGCAGCAGCCATGGCGTCTGTCATGTCTTCTTCTTCTTCTTCTTCTTCTTCAACCTTCTTCCTCTCCTCCCAGTCTCTTCTACTCCCAGCCATCTTCAACTGTTTATAGAGGTATATATATATATATTATTACGTATAGCATCCACTTAATTTAATCCAATTAATAATTTAGATATCTAATATGATTTTGGATGCCTCAACGTGTGGTATATATTGTACCGCCTGGAACAAGCTAGATTTCTCATTTGTTATATGTTTGATATGTCTATGTTCTCATAAGTTCATGAAATGATTGTCTATGTTCTCGATCATTAAGTTCAAATTTTAGTTACTCTTTTATGGACATCATCGTTCTTATATTTCTACGGTCATTCCATTAGTCAAATATTTCTCTTATTACACATATCAGTGACAGTGCACAGGACCTCCCTAGTGCGTCCGCGACAAATACGTTGTTCACAATAGTACTTGCCTCAACCATCAGCTTTGAGGGGATCACATGGAGAGAAGATCGTGTGAAGCCCTAACCATCGGCTTTGATGGGGCGTCGAGGAGATCGTGTACTGAAGCCCTAACCATCGGCTTTGATGGGGCGTCGAGGAGATCGTGTGAAGCCCTAACCATCAGCTTTGATGGGGCGTCGAGGAGATCGTGTGAAGCCCTTAATTACCATCGACTTTGATGGGGCGTCGAGGAGATCGTGCGAAACCCTCACCATCGGCATCGTCGAATCGATATGATGGCGTCAAGGAGGTCGCCCCTACAGGAGATCCTGACAAGAGCCGTCGACGGGCCTTAGATGGGGGAGGAAGAAGGAGGGGAGGGGGTGCACGGGATTTTGGGGGGAGGGAGGAATGCGATTTTTATTGTTATGGCTATTCGCAACCCATCTTGATGAGATCCAATGGTGGAGATTCTTCCTATGTCTTATTTATCTCTACAAGAAAAACATCATTTAGCAACGAAAATTAGGAAGGCTAAATAATTTGTTGCTAATTAGCATCGAATTTTGCTAGGAATATGATACTTGCTTTTACCTACAAAATTAACAACGAAAATTTTCGTTGCAAAAATTGCAACGAATTATTTTGTTGCAAAATACTTGTTGCTAAATAGAAAACGAAATATTTCTTTTCAAAATTTCCATTCTAACTATTTTAGATTAAAATATTTTTGGAGAGAAAAATTCATTTCTCTCTAAATATTTTCATCTCACTTTTAATAAAAAAAAATGTATTTATAAGTTCTTAAACAAAATAAAGAAGTCCTTGCTACCCCATTCCTATCCCGATATCAGCTCCCTGCCAAGATCGTCACTCTCCCGCACGATCTCCCCGCCGAGCTCGTCACACTCCTGTGCGATCTCCCCGCCCCGCTCCACCGAGAAATAAATAAATGTATACATATAAAATATATAAATATATACAGAAATATTTAACTAAATATATTTATAATATATACAGAAATCTATAAAAAAATATATATGTGTTGAAACCAGTTTCCCGGCTTCAGCGTTCGAAAATAGGGGTAGGCAGCTTGCCCTTACTTATCTCAAGTAAAGTCGAACGGCGAGTCACTTAGAGCCTAAGAACCTCTCTACTGGTGGATCCAGGTGAAAACAGACCCCGCGAGCTGCAGCGAGGAGGTCCCGCCACTAACCCGAAAGACCCGAAGATCTTCCCCTCCCAAGCCAATGCTGAGCCTGGGCACCTCGGAGAGCACTCGCAACACCTGACCGTTGGCCTGGAAGACTTGGCGAACGGAAGGCAGGGTCACTAGCTAACCGAACACACTAAGGGGGGGGGGGGGGGGGGGGGGGGTGGGGGTAAGGAGATGCCAACCCTCCCCAAGGTGCCCATGTGGGTCTATTTATAGACTTTCACAAAATGGGCTGCGGATAGCCAAGATTCTGCTATCCGCAGCTCCCTGCTGCCTTCGACTTGACATCTCGACCCAAGAAGGGGAGGGGGCGAGTGGAACCTGAAACATCCACTCCCGCCTCCTTTAGAGGTCCGAAGAACCTTACACGGGACCCCACTTGCCCCCTAAGGGGCGGGCGAGTGGGCCTCCCCCCACTCGCCCCCTAAGGGGCGGGCGAGTGGGGCCCCCCCCACTCCCCCCCTAAGGGGCGGGCGAGTAGGAGGGGGGTCTCCCCCCACCCGCCCCCAAGGGGGCGAGTGGGGCCTTCCCCCACTCGCCCCCTAAGGGGCGGGCGAGTGGGGAGGGGGTCTCCCCCCACTCGCCCCCTAGGGGGCGAGTGGGGCCTTCCCCCACTCGCCCCCCTAAGGGGCCGGCGAGTGGGGCCTTCCCCCCACTCGCCCCCTAAGGGGCGGGCGAGTGGGGAGGGGGTCTCCCCCCACCCGCCCCTAAGGGGGCGAGTGGGTCCTTCCCCCACTCGCCCCCCTAAGGGGCGGGCGAGTGGGTCCTTCCCCCACTCGCCCCCCTAAGGGGCGGGCGAGTGGGGCCTTCCCCCACTCGCCCCCCTAAGGGGCGGGCGAGTGGGGCCTTCCCCCACTCGCCCCCCTAAGGGCGAGCGAGTGGGGCCTCCCCCACTCGCCCCCCTAAGGGGCGGGCAAGTGGGGAGGGATTACGGTCGCCTCCGATTGTTCGAGCGGCCATTTTGCCCTGTTATGGTCATCTTCATTATTGCGACCATGTACACGTTGCGCTGCATGCGTTCGGCAAATATGAGGTCTGTACTTTCTTTCTGGGCGAACGGCATCCAGTCGCTCTTGAGCGGTCGCTCCACTCGTCTCGGCCACCCTCCCCTTCGGTTGGGTCTCGACGAATTACGGGTTATACAATATGTATACAATATATATATATATATATATATATGTACAAAAATATATAAATATATATATATATAATATATAGAAATATATATATATATATAATATACAGAAATATATAAATATAAATAAATATATATATATAATATACAGAAATATATACATTTATAAATATTTGTATATGTTTATATATATAATATCGCCCAAATATAAACAAACTATTTAATTGGGTGAGTTGGATGAGCTTTGTAGAATGGATATGAGAGGTAGCGGTTCAAATTCTGCATAGCCTATTATTATTATTTTTTATATGCAAACTTTTTTCATTTAACATAATAGTTAAATAAAGTATTAAAAATTAGCCACAAAACAAATACCTTGCTAAAAAAGCCATGCAAATTAGAAACAAAAATATTCCTTTCTAAAATTAGCTAGGCCCATATTAGCTATGAAATTTTTTTGTAGCTAAATTTGTTGCTAATTAAAATTAGCAAAGATTTTATTGAATTAGCAAGGAATTTACCTCCTTGCTAATTTAAGTTTTTCTTGTAGTGCTTGCCTAATTACCTTGTCATGGAACCTAAAATCATATTTCTTTATAATATAATATAGATAGATTAAAACAGAAAAGTCTCATTTGGTGAAATATTCAAAATGTTAATACTACTCTTACTTTTTTAATTCAATATCATCAAATTTTTTTATTACAAAATAATTTAGAGTATAATGTCCATTTATGTAATTGTGCATCTAAAAAAGTAAAAAAAAAGTTGTTGATATCAAATTGCCAAAAACAAGTTGTTAAAAGTAAATTGCCAAAATCAAAATTTCAAGTTATCATAATTATTATATTATCTAATCATGATTGTCAAATTAAATAAACGAACGTGACTTTGAAATGAGAAATTAGAAAGAAAAAAAGAAGAGCAATGTTAATAACACACCTGATGTTGCTATTAGTCTCCATGCGATACTAGCAACTCATAAAATTCTATTTTCACACAAGCAAACTATTTTCACTCAAGTATCGTCTCACTGCGGCACTGTTGCTGCCGGGGTACCGTCGCCCCCTCTCCCCCTCACTACAAGAAAAATGCTCATTAGAAAGGAAAATTTAGAAAGGAAAAAAAATTCTTTGTAATTAACAACAAATTTAGCAAGAAATTTAAGTTTTGACTTCTCCAATAAAATTAGAATAAAAAACTTTCGTTGCTAATTTAGAAACAAATATTTTTGTGACAAAAATTGGGTTGCTAATTAGAATCAAATTTATTTCTTTCTAATTTATTGTTGCTAATTAGAAACAAATTTAGCAATAAAAATAATTCTTCTAAAAATATGTAACTAGAATTTATTAATAAACAAATTATAAAATAAACATAATCTCTTATAAATCAAACAATTTAAGAGTCTAATAAACATTAAAGTGTTCAAGCTCGGACCTAAGTAAATTAATGATGATGAAATAAATATTAAAGTTATTTAAAAATATAAAATAATATAATAATATTATTATTTTAGTATCAATAATGATATAATTAAATATAATTAAAAAATTGCTTGTAAAAAATAATATATTAAATATATTCATGAAAGAATCTTACATTATTATTATATAGAATTAATATTATATTTTCATGATTTCTATTTTTATATTATATTTTAATGTAATAAAAATATATTAATTTGTTGTTATATATTCATCAAAAATTTCTATTTCTATTATTAATATTATTATTTAGAACTTAAATTACATTTCCATATTTCTTTTTCTTTTTAATAATATATTTTAATACCATAATAATATAATGATTGTATATTAATTTTATGATATTATATATATATATAATTTTCAATATAGATATAAATATATATTATTTATAATTTACATTTATATACATAATTTGTAAATATTATTTATAATATATAGGTGTTTATATATAGTTTATACTTTATATAAATTTATACATACCATAAACCATAATGATTTCTAATTTATATATCGTTTATAATTTTTATTACATTTTCATAATTATATCGTTTATTTATAATATATTGTGGTTGATATATTAAATTAATTTTTTTGATAAATATTCTTTTAGATTCGTTTCTTATTATAGAATTTATTTTTTACCTATATATTATAATTAGTATGCAAAAAAATTCCTTGCTAATTAAAAAAGAAATATTTTTATTGCTAAAAATTTATTGCAAAATAGAAATGAAATATTTCCTTGCTAAATTTAGTTAGAATCAAATTAACTACAAAGTTATTTCGTTTCTAAATTTCTTGCTAATTTAATTTAGCAACAAAATTTGATATTTAGCTAGGAATTTAGCTCCTTAATTAATGTTTCTCTTATAGTGCATGTACTGTCACTCGTGCGGACACACACACACACACAGACATCTGTGAAAGCTTTGGATGTGCACGGGCAAGAGGCTCTGCCTGTGCAAATACTTTGAGAGGGAAAACAATTTTACAATATTATCTTAGAGATAAAAAAAATGAAGAGCAAAACACTTAAAACACACCTACTATCACTCATACCCTCTCCCCTAGCCATACTATTTAGTAGCTTTAAGAGGTTTAGGAAAAAAAATTCTCCCACCACCACACTATCTATTCCCCATCTCTCTTGTGTAAAGACAAGACTACTCATATGCTAAAGCCTAGAGACATGAACATTGGAAAATAATTGTTTCGCAACTAAGGTCACATTACTTTGTCTAGTATTGCATCTCTCATGAACAATAAGATATATAACTCAAACAAGCACTACAAGAAAATTGTTTTTTTAGTGACGAATAGTTTAGTCACAAAATATTGGAGGTTGGTAACTAATGACATTTAGTGACCAAATTTAGTTCGTCACAAGGTGGTTGCAAAAATCCATCACTAAATGTATTTAGTGATCAAATAAAATTTTATCACTAAATGTACATTTTTAGTGATCAAACTAATCTTGGTCACTAAATAATTTTAGTGACTAAATTTCTTGTCACCGAAAAAAACTGTGACCAAATTACTTTAGTCACTCATTTGGGAAATGCAATAGTGATGACTTTTGGTTATTACCATTATTTATTTTAACACTAAATATTATATATTTTTTCATTATTTATTGTTTTTTTTAGTGATCAAAATTTTTGTCACTAAATGTCCAATATTAGTGACAAAAAATTTAATATTTTATAATTTTTTCACAATAAATTTTAAATAAATTCATTTATTTGCTATTTTAAATCTAAAATTTTACAAGATCAGACACAACAATAAATAAAATATCTATTTGCTAAAAGAATCTCAATAAAAAGAGAATTTTTCATTAATTTTCTCAATACAAAAAAAGAAGGTAGGAGATAGCCCAAATCCCTCAATACCAATAGAGCTCTTATCTTTGTTATACTCAATACATGAAAAAAATCTATAATAAACAAACATGCCATCACCCTTTACTTACAAGTAATAAAATAAATAAATATGTTGTGATGAATAAATATTCTTCAATATCGATTCACCCTTTACTTACAAGTAATAAAATAAATAAATATGTTGTGATGAATAAATATTCTTCAATATCGATTCTTTTGGTAAATGACATTCTTTGCGAACACAACCCGCTCAATCTTCTGTATATACGCAATGAGACCTCCTCAAAACTCTGAAAATGAAACAATTATCATCATTAACTATCAAGTGAATCATTAACATCTTTGGGTTAGAAAGAAGATTCAACAAAACCTACATCATCTTCCAAAGTTTTTAGATTATTCTGGGGAAGACATCATCTTCCATTGAGATATATAGTTAAAGAGTTACCATGCCTAGCATTAGAGGAGTTAGTAAATGCTTGAGAAGATGAGCAATGTAATCTACCCTAAACCCAATATGCGGTATGCGTCAGAAAAAAGTTGGTGTAGCCGTCGTAAAGGTTGTACATTGTATGGCTTCATCAGTTTGGGATTGAGACATCATGCTGAAAATTTTATCGAGAGTAATATACATGGTGCGGGTTTTCTCCGGCTTTGTTGATTCAGGACTGAGACCTGGGCAGGATAGCTGAAATGCTACGCTGAGATGAAGGTTGAGGCGAGATGGAGCTTGATGCAAGAGGGTGCTTGGCGGCCCATCTTAAGGGAACAATCGTTCTTTGGACATTGAGATTTCAACAAAGGCTAATTGTCTTCATTCCTTATATACCTCCTAAAGGTATATTTTCCCTTAAGAAAATCTAGCTTTCCGAGAGGTTTAGGCTCCGTTTGGCACCGTGTTGGTGGTCGTGAACTCGGTGGTTATGAACCACCGTTTGTGAACGCCCGACCTCACCTAAAGAACTTCATCCACTTTGCGGAGGAATCACGGTTTGCATCACACAAAGGAGTCGTCGTTGCACCAAGCGGAGTCGCCGCTGTGCCAACGTCCGGGAGGAAGAATGACATTTAGGGTTGGAAGAGCTATGGGATGAAGTGGCTTCTCGGAAACCGACGGGCTTTAGTCACTCTCTTTTAGGTTAGGTTAAATGTGATTTGCAAATAGCCAACAACGATTTGCATATAGCCAGCAAAGATTTAGGCTTTAGTCACCCTAAACCCTAGGAGTTCAAGGACAAAAAAAAAACTCAAATATTTTGGTTTGCATATAACCAACAAAGATTTGCATACAACAATTCTAAGCTACAGTAAAGAGTACGAGATATCCAAAAATACGGTTTTTTTTAATCACGCTCCCCATCTCTTGCCTTCGCCAATCTCTACAGGTTCTTGATTATAAAAACCGGAGTTGTAAGATTAATGCTTATTATATTTCTGGAGAAGAGCATTAATACATAGGCGCAGTCAGCTGCAGCAGCCATGTCTTCTAGCCGTCTTCTTCTTCTTCAACCTTCAACCTCGGCTCGCCACATCTTCTCCGCACCATCGGCAACTATTAATATTGGAGGTATTATTACATATCATATTAATTATTTTACATAAACCTTAGCATTTAGTATTCTCTTTAATCCAATTTACACATCTAATATGGTTTTTGGAAGCCCCCATATCTATATGTGGTAAGGAGCATGATTTCTCTAATCATTTCTTATGAGTTCATGGTTTCTCAATTATGTGTTGATCTCTCCATCGCGGCGGCATCATCTGACCTTAATTATTTCCCTGAGGTATAACCGCACTAAATTATTTAGGGTACTTTTACTAGCAAATCTAGGCTCCGTTTGGCGCGGCGGTGGCGGTCATGAATGCGGTGATTATGAATCATCGTTCCAAATCTCACCCAAGGAAATTCATCCACTTTTATGTTCAAAACTAATTTTATTTTCTTAGCGGTGGTAATAACCGCTGTCATGCCAAACATACATTTTATGACATTGCCTAACCTTGCCAGCAGGCCCGTCGTTGGATCGAGTCCCTCCTGATATTTTCGCCGCCTGTGTGAGTTCGGCACAGTCTCATCGCCGAACTCCCACGCCAGTAGTTCTAGTGAATGCTCCAGGGCCATCCCCGGCAGCAATCCAAGCGATAGTCCCGACGTTTCCCCCGCCCCGTAGGCGATCCGTTGCTCTGCATGTATTTCTCCTGTTGACTAGCCCTTGCAATTTGATTCCTCCTATATGCTCCAGGTATCGTTGCCGAACCTAGGCTTCCAGTGGTGAGTGGGAGGTGAAGGAGATGCGGAGGGGATCCAAAGGTAACCCAAACGCTTGGAGTGGCACCGAAGAGAGCTAGCTATTAATGGGGGAATTTAAAGCTTCAAGGGCTTTCTTTGCATTCTTCCCATTCCAAAAACCACTGTCCTCGCTCAAAATTGTCCGGCAAGGAGTCTGGCTGGCGCGCCCTACCAAGTTTAGAATCTGGCAAGAGGGGGCTCTTCCCAAGGAACAATTTTTACGTACGGGTAACGTCCCATCCTTTTCCAGCGTGGAGAATCACTGACATCCGATTATCGATCCAACGGCGCCCAAAAATTGTTAGTTGTAAGTAGTGGGCGCACACAATGTGAACAACTTGTTATTACTTCAAACCAATTCATAAGACAAGAGAACAACGCCACTCCAAGTTACAATAATTTTAACACACCACATCAACACGTGCTCAGACACAAAATACTACACAACATTTCAAACACGAGCACGCACACTTGAGCTCGCAACAACCGTGTCGAGCTTCACTCAGTCTACACTGACACTGCACCTTTGCAAATGATCGCAGCTTCCTCTTCTAACCGCCTGAAGCAGACCGCCTAGAGGGTCGCACGAGCTGCTCCTCTTAACACCTAGCTCAGTTCACTAGATTCCTCTTCGGACTCCTTTTAGGACTGCTACCTTACTTCTTCAAAGAGACCGCACGAGTAAGATTGCAATCTTGCCAGGTGCTCTTCTATCTTTGAAATCACGCCATCAGTACCTATTTATAGAAGTGTTTAGCCTACTATATGCTTCCAGCTGTCCTCCACTTACCGCCTGACTCCTCCTCCATGTTTAGCCTACTATATGCTCGATGCTCTCGGGCGACCTTCAGACGCATCAATGCGGGCTTCGCCCGCATAAAGCCCGTGCTGCGCCCGCATAAAGCCCGTGCTGCGCTCATCTTCAACGTCATAAATGCCTCGCCCTCGCACCGTAGCACCGTGAAACCCGCATTGAAGCGGCCGAAGGCCGCCTGAGAGCATCGAGCACGGGCGTAGCCCATGCGAAGATGCTTGTATATACATAAGTTTTTAGTAAATACCTCTCTCTCTCTCTCTACGGCTATAAAAATATAAAATACATATTTATTAAATACTAACCCTCCTCTTCCTCTCCCGCTCTCTCTTCTTCTCTCTCTACCGCTTCATATACTATTTATTTAATAAAAAAGACCGACCCTGCCTCTCTCTCTCCCTCTCTCTCTTCCTCTCTCTCTCTACTGCGACGGCGGCCTGGGGCCGCCTTCGGCCGCCGCGTAGGCGGCCTGCGGCCGCCCCGCTGAGACCCAACCGCTGACAGGCTTCAAACGCCTGCAGAGCGCCATTCGTCGAACGCAGCTCGCCATTCGTCGAACGCCTGGACGCGGAGAGCTTGTCGAACGCAGATCGTCATTCGTCGAACGCAGATTGCCTTTCGTCGAACACAGTTCCGGATTTGTCGAACGCCTGGACGCGGAGAGTTCGCCGAACGCAGATCGCCGTTCGTTGAACGCAGCTCGCCATTGGTCGACCGCCTGGACGCGGAGAGCTCGTCGAACGCAGATCGGCATTCGTCGAACGCAGTTCGGGATTCGTCGAACGCCTAGACGCGGAGAGTGCGCCGAACGCAGATCGCCATTCGTCGAACGTAGCTTGTCATTCGTCGAACGCAGCTCGCCATTCGTCGAACGCCTGGACGCGGAGAGCTCGTCGAACGCCTGAACGCAGATCTCTCTCTTTTTCCCCCTTCGCGAATGATTTTTTTTTACCGTAGCCTTGCTCGAATGAATTGAGGCAGCACTGTAGGCATGGGCGAACGGATGAACGGGTGGTACTGTAGCCATCGAAAACTGCTTATTATATAGTATATATATATATAAATGGCGGCACTATTCCGTCTTTACCATATATAAATATATAAAAAATATAAATATATATATATATATACACAATCAGCCTTTGACTTCAGTCAACAAAGCGTGATGCACGGTTTTAATTTTCCCCTTACAAAGAGCAAAAAAAAGAAAAGAAAAAAATCTGATCTTTTTGGTTTGCTACTAGTTAAACTTGATTTGCTAATAACATCACCCATTATTTAATTCTCTTGGATCACTACTATCTCCCTTGCCGGCAAAAAGAATTTTGTGGAATGGGTTCTGTTGAAGCCAGGAAAATCCTGGGCTCCAAAATTTGGATCAATGCAGCCGGAGGTTACTCGCCCAGCTGTCTGACAAGACGGCTTGACTGAGGACAACGAAGGGACTAAAATAGTAACAACAGGATCCCAGGTGCTACGACAGGGAGGTCCCACCACATACCGAGAAGAGATTTCTCCTCCAAAACAAAGAGTGTCCGAGCTAGGTACTAGGAAGACACTGACTTAGATAGTATCTCGTCTATGTAGAAAATGGGGGGGGGGGGGGGGGGGGGGGGGTGGCTCTGATTTTTCCAGTGTCATTCCTGGTACCAATGGAGGTCTATTTATAGACAAATCCTGAGGGGAGGGGATACATGCGACTATGCCTGATCCCTGCAAGATAGGGTAATTGGACCTGAAGAGTAGGCGACTAGGAGAGGACGTCGTCAATATCTGGAGAGTAGCAATTGATAGTCGCACATAGGCGAGTAGACCTGGAGGCAAACTGATAGTCGTCGACCTGTGCAAGTGGTTTTGAGGCCTTCTCCTAGTCGCCTCCTTGGGGCGAGTATCCTCGATACTCACACCTGACTATTTAAGCCTCTGGTGAGCTACTTGCTATCTTCAATTAGAACATTGACTTTGACTTTTCATCCACGTGACACTGATGGCACTACCCTCGAAGAATATGGGTTGCACACAATCTCCACTCTTTGCGAGCGACGAAGTGGCTCAGAAAGAAACATCCAGCCCTTATTCGTCGAGGGACTTCTGGCGAGTATGCTGCCTACTCGAAGGTAACGAGGGGGGCATCGATCTCTATAAATAGGAGGGCAGGGGCCTTCCCTGGCACGCCAATTTTCAATCCCCGACGAGATGCTGACTCCCGAAGAGATAGTCGCGAAGACTCAGATATTGAGGAAGTTGTTGAACAAGTCGCAAGGCGGCGCGACGCATAAGCGAAAGAGGGGCGACGCTGATCGTCCTGCTAAGAGGACCCCATGCGAGGATATTCCGTGGGTTGATCCCGCGACATCTATTCCCGAGTCGACCCCAATCCGGCCAAACGAGGAGGGTTTGGGGGATGTCGGCGAGCAACAGGTTGTCGAGAATGAGCCTTCAACCGCTCCTCCTAATACTACAATAAGTAATCGTCGCTTTGTTGCCGACCTTTCTGGTTCTCAACGTCGGCGCTTTACTGATGCCGACTTCCTTTCATAGCGAACGATCCTCCAGAGGGTACTCCGGTTGAGCCGAGTATGCCATCACCTCTAGCTGAGGAGCCTATGAGGACAAAGGATCTGCCTCCCCTGCCGGTTATTCCTCCCGGCGTCGTTCCTCAGCGAGAAACTTCTCGCCAACCACCCTCATCGACAGAGCGCGGGGAGAGCAGTCCTCGTGTGGGGCGGATGACCTTGAAGAATTCAAGGGTTACTATCTCGCCTCCACATCCCTCGGCTGGAGCTTCGCTCCCATCGACGACATCCCGCCAAGGTCTTCCGGCATCTGGGAAGAGGGGAGGTGGACGGCCCTCTCACGTACCTCCACCGTCGACGTCCGCGAGGACTGACTTTCGCAGGAAGGCGCCTCAGGATCCGCCAACAGCACCTCCTCCCCGTCATCACGAGATGGTGCAGACGCACCATCGTTCTGGTGGCGGAGATGGTCGGGGTGGGCGATCGGGGGGTCGGCGGATTTCTCCTCGCCACCCATCGTCGCCTCGTCGTTCTTCTCCACCTCGCCGCCGGGATAGTCCTCGGCGAACGCCATCCTCGCATCGCCTTTCACCGCCGCGCTATCGAGATACTCCTCGGCGAACTCCATCTCTGCGCCAGCAGCCCAGGGTAGCACCTGTGCGCATAGGTAGTTCTCATGTTTGGAGCGATGTACTGAACTGTCTTCTCGTGCATTTGCGTTGACTTCTGTCTTTTTCATCGGGGTCGGCTTTCATCGACGCCTTAGGCCTGCCTATGCGCGAGTTCCGGACGAAGCTGGTCTTCGCCTACCTCGACCTCGAACTTAAGGTTGGCAGGTTGATGGCATATGAGGTGCATAGACACCTATCCCAGCTGGAAGGTCGCGTGGTGAACATTGAGGGGTTCGAGCACCGGCTGGAGGCCTCGGAGGGCAAGCACTTCGCCACTAATGAGCTGGGGTGGCTGATGGCGGATGTGGAGCATCGGCAGGAATTGCTGTAGGCCGACATTCGCGGGCTTCGAGCAAGTATGGTCTCCCTTGGGACCCTTACTCATATGGAGGAGCACATCCGCCTCAGCGAGGAGCTTATGGCGAGGGCTAAGGAACAGATGGGGTTCTCGCGCCATCTGGGATTTACTGGGCGGCATGCCCCTACCTCGGATAGGCTCGGTGATCCTTCGGCGATGCCGTGAAGTCAGCAGGCGGCTTCTATCTTTCTTTTTCTTTTCCCTGAACCTTAATTCATAATGCTTGTAATAACTTTAACCCGATCATGGCGAGGTTTATTGGTTTAGTCGCATGTATGCTTCAATGTCGTTACTTGTTTTTTTCACCAAGTCTTTATCTTGTTTTCGCTTGCTGCGACGAGTTTCGTTCGATTGTCGCACTCCGCGAGCGACTTTGTACCTTCGGCGTCTTGGAAAATCTCTTGCGGAAAAGCTAACTCGGCGGGCGGTCTGAGCGAGCTAGGAGTATGCATCACGCGCATCGAATCTCGCGATCCCACCCTGCGATGTCTATAAATAACGCGCGGGGGGGGGGGGGGGGGGGGGGGGGGGGGGGTTATAAAACAACACGCTTTCCTGATTATCCCGAGTATCCAGCTATTCGAGCGAGCTTCCCCCTTTTCGATGGCACCTCCTAGCGATGCCGAAGCTAGTAAGCGGTCTTATGCTCAAAACTTCTCCGCGAAGAAGTTCAAGAAACCCCTCACTCGCGCGGACGAGTTGGAGAGGTTCGTGCACTGCTTCCTCCCCAAGGGCTTCCACGCCCGCTTGCCAACAAAAGGATGAGCGAATTAATTCGTTTGCTGAGGGGAGGCTCGCTTTTCCCTTGACCCATTTTGACGCGGGTTTGCGACTCCCCCTCTGGCCGGAGATCTGCCAGATTCTTCGGTATTTTGGGTTGGTCCCGGCGCAGATCAACTCGAACGGGATCACCATCATCGTGGGGTTCCTGTGTTTCTTGCGGTCGGAGAGGATCGCATTCGATCTTGCCGTCTTCCGGAGGCTCTTTTATATGGGCGCGACGAAGGATGGCGTGGTCTACTTTGGTAGCCACCATTGCTCGCTAACCGGAACCTCGAACAAGGTTCATTGCTGGAACGAGAAGTTCATCTTCGTCTCCGGCGACTTCTCTGGAATCCCTTGGCGACCCCAGCAACCGCCGACGGGGTTGTTCCTCGCACCCATCCTGGGTGGTTCCCGCAAAGAATTTATCCTTGCAATGAAGGGCAAGAAGTTCGATGTCGTCTTCTGGTGACAGAACATCGAACAACTCGCATTCGTCGAGCCTGGCGAAGGTAACCTCGCTACTGGTGGTGCGAGTAACATTTGAGTCGAGTTGGTTGTTGATGTGGCTAACATTTTACTTACAGGTGCTCGACATGTGGCGACGATTATCCTTCCGACAGCAGGCCAATCTCCTCCCCTTGCGTATCTGTCAGACCGGGCGGGGGTCGGGGACGAAGAAGAGGCGGTGGAGATAAACTCTCCGATTTTGGGAGGGCTTGCTGGGCTCGGAGATCCGGTCGAGATCCTTCGCGAGGCGGGTTGGGAAGAGGGCGAGGCCTCGTCCAAGAAGAGGAAGAGGAAGGAGATTGTTCATAAACTGCAGGAAGACCGACAAAGGGAGCAGGAGGGCAGCGTTCCCGAGAACCATCCCAACTTTGGGCAGGGTTCGCGGAACACTAGCCTGGATGGCGAGCCGCTCATCGCGTGGAGCAGAAAGAGGAGCGAGGTTCTCCTCAGTTCTCGCCTCCCTTGAGTGAGGATGAAGTGTCGAATGATGACGCTTTTTGCGTCACCTTCGGGCTCTATGGGCGGGATGATGCGAAGATCCTGAAGGAGGCGTCTCCCCGGTTCCTCGCTGATCAGGGGTCGTGGGCGATGCTGCGAGCAGCAGAACTCGCTCATCAGACCTCCCGCAGCCTGCTCGGCGTCGAGGAGAATGAGGTCCTCAAGAAGCTGCTCAAGGAAGCAGAGGCGCGACAAGCGAAGACCGAGGCGAGGGCCCGCGCGGCCGAGGACAAGGCCTCTCTGAGCAAGGACTTTGAGGTGATCTTGGTAGTCTGCAAAAAATTCTTGCGTAACTTGCCCGTCGCCTATCTTTTGCGATTTTGTAACCCGCGATTTTTTTCTTTTTCAGGAGGAGCAGCTCGCAGTGGCCGAGGCGATCTCCAAGCTCGAGAGAGACCCGCGAGATAGTCAAGCCTCGCTGGAGGCGGCGCAGGTTCGTATCGCGGAGCTGGAGTCGAGGACGATGGCACAGCCTTCCTCGGAGGACAGACCTTCTCTCCAAGCGGGGGAAATCTCCAAGTCTTCGCAGGAGTGGTCCGCTCTTCGGCGTGAGATCGCGATCACTATCGGCGACCTGGTCTTTGCCAAGCTCCGGTTCGGAGGCTTCCTGACGCCAGATGGCGAGACCCTGACGACGGAGGACATGCTCGCTGATATCCTGAATGCCAGCGGCGAGGATGAGGAGCAGGATGACGTGGAGGTCGGCGGATCGTCGGACTCTTCAGATTATGCTCCTTTACAGAGCTGAACAACATTTGTCTTACCGATCTCTTTTTGCAACTTCGAGCGAGTTGTTTGTAATCTTGAATTTTGTGCTTAATACAAATTTTTTGAGATAATCATGTCGTTTGTCATCTTTTCTTGTATTGTTGTAATGATAGTCGCGAGTGTGTAGAATACCCGCTAGGCTCATAGGCGTGAATGCATTGAGTACTCGCTCGCTAAGCTCATAGGCTTGCCCGCGCTTGATTGCTCGTTCACTAGGTTCATAGGCTCGCCCATGCTTGAATGCTCGCTCGCTAGGCTCATAGGCTCGCCTATATATACTCGCACCCACCTGCTCGCACTGTAGATACTCGCCTATAGCCATTCTCTCCCACTCCAGATTTTTTGATGGCGCTTAAGCTGTGAAGGACACTCGAGGGGCTCTGCAGGACGTATACTGTCAAGGCTTCCAATTTTTCCTGAGAAGAGTTTTTAAGACGTCGCAATAATAGGAATACGAATATGAAGAATAAGCAGGGAATGACAGCCGGGGAGGTCCTAGAGGACACACCATCCCGAGGTCTTCATCCTACTTGGATGATGGATGTTGAAGAGTAGGGAATGACAGTCGGGGAGATCCTAGGGGACACACCATCCCGAGATCTCCATCATACTTGGATGCAGGATGCTGAAGAGTAGGGAATGACAGTCGGGGAGATCCGAGGGGACACAGCATCCCGAGGCCTCTATCCTAATTGGATGTTGGATCCTGAAGAGTAGGGAATGACAGTCGGGGAGATCCGAGGGGACACACCATCCCGAGGCCTCCATCCTACTGCGTCGCTGAATGCTGATGAAAATCTTTCTCCTGATACTCAACAATCAGAGGGGATTAATCACACCAACTCATATGATCGGAATAAATGCAGAGAAATTAAGCTTTGTTGCGAGGCTTTTAACCTTTTACGGATAAACGATGCCCTTATTCATGGGTATGTTGATTGATTAAATCGGTCATCTCTTCGTCGAGTTAGGGGGTTGGTGTCCAGACTCTTTTCTGATAACTTCTCCAGTCGAATGAGAAGTGCAATCGGGGGGTAACTCGGCCAACATGCAAGGGGGGAGCTGATCTCGGTCGTCAATGCAGAAGCTTGGTCTTAAGAGAACTCACTGTCGAGGCGCTGTCCCACCACCCGACTTGGATTTTTACGAGAGTCGAGTCGGAGGGCTGTTCCCCAAATCGATCGTGGAGATCGATTTTACCTGCTTTGAAAAGAGATTCTAGAAGAGAAAAAGAACTCTCGCGGCCCATGTTTTTGGGGATGAGGAATTTATTAAAGTGAAGTAACTTTACAAAAGGGGGACATACACATTCCCGCTAGGGATAGAATCTTTTCAGGTCATCACCGCTCTAGGTTTTCCCAAGTAGCTCCCCTTCATGATTCTGCAAACGATATCCGCCAGTCGCTAATGACTCGTGGATGATGAAGGGTCCTTCCCAGCTTGGATTAAGCTTCCCGACGGCGGCTGATCTTCCTGCCGCGTCCACCTTCTTTAAGACGAGGTCACCTGTTTGGAAGTGCTTGAGGCGGACGTGCTTGTTGAAATATCTCGCCATCCGTCTCTTGATCTCTTATTGCCTAGCTGAGGCTAAGTCTCGGAGTTCTTTGATGTAATCGAGAGATAGCTTTTGAGCTTCTACATTTTCCAGCCGCCATTCTTCATCTCCCTCCTCTGCCGCAACTACTCTTGGACTTCTGACCTCGAACTCCACATGAATGAGAGCTTCGAAACCATGGGAGAGCTTGAAAGGAGTTTCTCCCGTGGCCGAATTAGGAGTGGTTCTCAGAGCACATAAGACCGAGGGGAGCTGATCCGCCCAGTTCCCTCTTAGGTCTCGACCTTCTTCTTCAGGAGGTTGATGATCAGCTTATTGGCGGCCTCTACTTGTCCGTTGCTCCTAGGATGATGCACCGAGGCGAATCGGAGATCGGTCCCTAGCTGCTTGCAGAAATCTTCCAGCTCCAAGCTGACGAATTGCGGACCGTTGTCGGTGACGATGGTGACAGGGATCCCGAACCTGCAAGCTATGTCTCCCCAGATGAAGTTCTTCATGACTTGATAGGTGGTCTTGGCCAGAGCTTTGGCCTCGATCCACTTGGAGAAGTAGTCGATCATGACGAGAACAAACTTTCTCTGGCCGCTAGCCTGGGTAAAGGGGCCTATCAGATCCATTCCCCAGATAGCGAATGGCCACAGGGCCGTAATGGAACAAAGCTGACGAGCCGGCTGTAGCTGGAGAGGAGCGAACATCTGACACTTCTGACATTTCTTGGAGAAGGCTTCGACATCCTTCCGGATAGACGACCAAAAGTAGTCATGCCTCAGGATCCTTTGCTCTAAAGTGCGAGTCCATGAATGACTTTCGAACTCTCCCGAATGGATTTCCTCCAGGACTCGAGGTACTTCAGTTTCTGAAACACATCTGGTCAGGGGGCCCGAGATGGTCTTGCGGTACAGCTCTCCACCGTGCAGAAGATAATACGTCACTTTGTATCGAAACTTTTTTTGATCCCCGTCATCTACTGGGAGATGACCGGTGGCTAGGAACGCTACGTAGGGATCCATCCAGGAAGGGTGTTGTTCGATCTCCATCATCTCTCCTTCTTCGATGGATGGTCGAAACAACTCAACGATAGTTCCTCTGGCCCTCGGACCGTATTTGGCCAAACGGGCTGCAGCCGAGTTCTCCTCTCTTGGTACATGTTCGACAACGAAGGACTGGAAGTCTCCAATCAATCCTTTCACCTTGACAGGGTACTTCTATAAGATGATGTCGCGTACTTCGAATTCTCCCAGAATCTGCGATGCGATTACCATCGAGTCTGTAAAATCTCGAACATCCTGGATGCCCAATTCCTTGGCGAGACGCAAGCCTGCTACTATGGCTTCGTACTTCGCTTGATTATTTGTGACGGGGAAGAGGATCTCGACCGCTTGCTCGATCCTAGTTCCCTGTGGGCTTACGAGCACAATACCTACTCCCACAGAGCTCTTGCCCGAAGCTCCGTCTACGAACATTTTCCAAGCCACCAGATTAGAAGGTTCTCTATCTGGATCTGCTTCCCCCGAGAAGTCGGCTAAGAAATCCGTCAAAGCCTGCGCTTTGATCGCCACCCGGGGTGAGAAGGAAATGTCAAACTCGCTGAGTTCTACCGACCACTTCGCAAGCCTCCCCAAATGCTCCACTCCTTCCAGGATACTCCGGAGGGGGTGATCGATGACGACCCAGATGGAGTGAGCTTGCAAATAAGGTCGGAGCTTCCGTGCCGACACCACCAAGGCGAAGGCAAGCTTTTCCAGATAGGGTACCGCAATTCTGCCTTCTTCAGCACTCGGCTAACATAGTAGATGGGAATCTGCTTCTTTCCCTCTTCTTTGACAAGCACCGAGTTTACTGCTTCCGCCCCTACTCCCAGGTAAAGGAGTAGGTCTTCACCTTCTCTCGGGCTTTGAAGGAGAGGCGTCTGGGTTAGTTGCTGCTTTAACCGCTCAAATGCCTTCTCACATTCTTCGGACCACTCAAAGTCTTCGCTCTTTCGAAGCGTCTTGAAGAAGCGAGAGCACTTTTCTCCCGCCTTTGACAGAAAGCGACTAAGGTCTGTCATCCTTCTAATCAACCTCTGGACTTCTTTGGGGCTTTTTGGCGAGGTCATCTCCAGGATGGGCTTGACCTTGTCAGGGTTGGGCTCTACTCCCTTTGGGGTGAGGAGATGCCCCAAGAACTTTCCTCTTCGGGCCCAGAACACGCACTTTGTCGGATTAAACCTCATCTTGAACTTTCTGAGCGTCGCGAAGGTCTCATCCAGATCAGCCACATGCTCCTGGACGCTCTTGCTTTTGATCAAGAGATCGTCCACATACACATCAAGAGATCCATCATCCGCTGGTAGGTAGCCCCCCACATTTTTCAACCCAAAGGGAATCATCTTGTAGTTGTAGCAACCATCTTCGGTGATGATAGAAACATCGCGGCAATCAGGGGGATGCATCCGGATCTGGTGGTATCCTGAAAACGCATCAAGAAAACACATTACAGAAAAACCGACGGCTGAATCAATCAACGTGTCGATTCGAGTCAAAGGATATCAATCCTTTGGGCAAGCTTTATTCAGAAGGGAAAAGTCAATACACATGTGTCATTTATCCCCACCCTTCTTTACCATTACAACATTCAAGACCCAGCCTGGATACTAGATCTCTGACACAAAGCATGCCTCGAGCAGCTTTCTCACATCCTCCCTGATAGGTCCGGCTAGCAAGACGACACTTGACCTCTTCTTCTGCCAGATGGGCTTGACCGCGAAGTCCAGATTGAGTTAATGGCAAGCAACCTCCGCGTCAATCCCTGGCATTTCGGCGGCGCTCCAGGCGAAGATGTCGACATTCTCTTGCAAACATGCCATCATCTTGATCTTCTTTTCGATCTTTAGAGACCCTCCTATCTTTAGCAATCAGGGTACTCCATCCTCGGAGAGTGCCTCGATCTCTTCCACCTCTTCTGTCACTTCCAGCTTGGCTGCTCCCTTCAGAGCCTTCTCCATCTCCTCAGCGTCCGCCATCCAGCTGATGGTGCTGACCGCGCTAAGGTAGCACTCACGGGCGGCTCTTGGATCACTCTCGATCCTCACCTGGACCTCTCCTTGGCAGTACTTCAGACACTGATGGTAGGAGGATGGGACGACCTTGAAGCAGTTGATGAGCGGCCTCCCGAAGATTGCCTTGTGGCAGCTCGGGGCATCGACGATGATGAATCGACACTTGAGCGAGGTGCCGCCGAGGGTCGCCGGCAGATCAACCCCTCCTTCCACCTCTTTCCTCTCTCCCGAGAAGCCAAAGAGGGGACCATCTAGCGCCATTACTCTTCCTGGCTCGACGTGGGCGTGATGGAGGCCATCGCTCTAAGGGCCGGGATTCCCGTCTTTGCACATTCTGTGGGCGAGAGGGACACACAGAAGCAACCTGCTTTAGGAAACATGGCTTTCCTCCACAACATCCTTCCTCTATGTTGCGCACCTCCCTACTCTTGGGGCCACCTCGTCCACTTCCAGCTCCGACATTGATACCTTACAAGGTGAACTCCAACATCTTCGCGGACTGCTCTCCTTTCCTTCTTCATTTGGTGCTTCCGTCTCTCATGAAGGTATCTCCTGTCTCTCCCATTGTCCCTCCTGGATTTTGGGCTCTGGTGCCACCAATGACCAACCACATCACTCCTCGGCAGCCCGCTCAGTATTTGGACTTCCAGTGTCCAAAGTTCATCACAGTGGCCAATGGCGACACTACTCCTGTTACTGGTTCTGGTCACATGATGCTCACTCCATCTCTCTCCCTGAAATATGTTCTACATGTTCCTGGTTCTCATTTTAATCTGCTCTCTGTTAGCCGTCTAACCCACGATCAAGATTGACTTATTACATTTTCCTCTTCGTCTTTTGTTGTGCAAGATCGACAGACACATTCTCTATATCTTGGATCTCCCTGTTCTTGCCTTTTCCTCCATCAGCTCTGTTGACTTGGCATCAACGTTTTGGTCATGCCCCTCTTCCTATCCTCCAAAAGGCTCTTCCGGATTATCATTTTTCTTCTTTTAATTGCAGATCTTATATTTATGGGAAACAACATCGCTCTGTCTTTCCTCCTAGTTGTAATCAGAGTATTGTTCCTTTAGATTTAGGGCATTCTGATATTTGGGGATCCTACAAAACTGCAAGTATTTTTGGCTATCGCTACTTCGTTACCTTTATTGATGATTACTCTCGCATGACTTGGTTATATTTGATGCGTGATTGTTCTGAACTCCTCTAGATTTTCCGCTCCTTCACCACCGAGACCAACACTCAATTTTCCCGCACAATAGAACTTCTTCACACTAACAATGCCCGTAAATACACCAGCCATGCCTTTCAAGAGTTGTGCAACTCCTTGGGCCTTCTCTCTTAAGCTCCTTTAGTCTCACATTGTCTAATCTGTTTATTTCCTTCTCCTTTGTTCTATATAAAGAACCCCTTGTACATGTAATATTGTTAACTTGAGTTTAAATAATATCATGAATATTTAAATATTTTGTCCTCCTTCCGGTATTCTACATGTTCAACAATAAAGAAGAAGATAACTACACTGAGAAAGAAAACAAAGTAAAATAAGACAAAAAAAAGAACTATTCTACTCCCTTCACAAAGCAAAAATAAAGATAGGAAAACACATTTTATTGACAGTGGATGTTTAAGCCATATGAAACACAACAAAACCTACTTCATCTCACTTGACGGAACATTCAAATAAGATGCATATTTTGGAGATGGAAAAACACGGAAAATAGTAGGAAAAGGGACTATAGCAAAATCCTAGAGACTTCCATTCCCAAAGGCATCAATCTGGACGAGCAAAGAACCACTGAAATTGTATGGGGACAACATATTTTTTTACTTCTTATCGATGATTTTTCACGTTACATGTGGATTTATTACCTCTCAACCAAGTCTGAAGCATTTGAAGTTTTGTAAAACTTCAAAACTATGGTTGAAAAGCAAATGAACAAAAGTATAGAACATTTAGAAGTAACAGAGTGGGTGAATCCACCTCAACTGAATTCACATCCTTTGGCAGAACACATGGCATTAAGAGAGAACTCTTAATGCCAACTGGTTAAAAATGGAGTAGCAAAAAAGGAGAAATGGAATAATCGTAAATATGTCCAGATCAATGCTACTTCACAAAAATCTTCCCAAAAGCTTCTGGGAAGAAGCCACAAATGCTGTCATACATATATTAAATCAATTTCACACCAAAGCTCTCAAATTCATCAGTCCCCGTGAAGCCATTTTCAAAAGAAAATCAGAAGTGAGTATATGCGAACCTTTAGGTGCATAACTATGTACACATCCCAAAGAAAGTAGAAACAAAATTGAGAAGTGTGTTTTTTCTTGGCTATAGTGAGCACGCAAAAGCATATCGTTTGTATTAGCCTCTTACAAAGAAATCATATGAGAACATGTTTAATTAAGAGGCGGACTGTGAAAATGACAGTTGGAGAATGAGCTGGAAAACTATCCTCCAGGAGTGGTGGTTGAACAGCCAGAGGACAACTTTAATTGCCATTCTAACAAAAGAAAATCAGGAGGAAGAGAAATCATCTTATGAATCAGATGTCAGCTCCGAGTCATCATCTCCGATCAAAACTTTCACCACAGAGGAAATATATCTAAATTGTGACTTAGCACTCTTTCAGTCATCACCATCAAATGAAGCAGTTGGAGAAGAAGCATGAAAATCAGCCATGGATGAAAACATGAGAATGATAAAAAAAACAATATTGAAACTAAACCTCACAGAAGAGAATGACACATGGCAAGAGGATAATGGTCTAAAGTGGATCTATAAACTTAAACAAGAAGAGAATGACACTACAGTTAAACGCAAGGCTAAGGTTGTTGCAAGAAGTTACTCACATAAACAAGAGGCTATGATGAGACCTTTTCTCCAGTAGTCAGGATGAACTCAATCCATCTTATTCTCGCTCTAGCCGCCAAAAATAACTTCTAGTAGACCAACTTGACGTAAAATCAACATTCCTGAATGGAGACATCATAAAAGATTTTTACGCTGAGCAACCCAGGGTATGAAGTGAAGGGAGAAGAAGAGAAGGTTTGGATAGTAAAAAAAAGCCCTCTATGGTCTAAAGAAGACACTTGGGCATGAAATTCTAACATCGACGAATACTTCCTATCTGAAAGATTCATAAGATCTACCCTCAAACATTCCTTATATACAAAAACTGATGACAAGCTCAATCTCATCATTGCGTGCATATATGTCAATGATTTGATCATCATTGAATGCTCCAGCCACCTGATAAAGGAATTCAGAAACAAAATGCAATCAAAGTGTGAGATGACCGTCCTTGGCTCGATGAAATGGTTTTTGGGAATGTAGGTAAAACAAACGCTAAGATCAATTTTCATCACCCAAGATCAATATGCAAGCGGCCTGCTAAAATGATTCAAGATGGAGAACTGCAACCGAATTAACACTCCAGTGGAAACAAGTGAGAAATTAAGCAGAGATCTCAAGGTAGAAAGAGTCCATGAGGGAAGCTACAGAAGTTTAGTTGGTTCTCTCGTTTACACGACGTACGCAGCGAGACATAGAAACCATCATAAATGTAATTTCTAGATTTATGATCAGCCCGGGCAAGAGCCATTTTTTTACCCGCAAAGAGGATTCTACGCTACATTCAAGGGATAATGGAGCATGGCAGCAAAGAGGATTCTATGCTACATACAAGGGACAAAGGAGCATGGCACACTTAAGGGAAATGGATGCCAAACTCAACAAATAAAACAACTTCGCAAGAAGTGCAAGTGGATACATCTTTCTCCTAGACAACAAACCACCTCCTAGTATTCATGAAAACAAAAGACCGGTGTCCTCTTATCAACAGAGACAGAGACATGGCACTGAGTGCAGCAACATGCGAAGCTCTGTGGTTAAAAAGATTACTAAAAGAGCTCAAGAAAGAAGAAGACGAATGAGTGCTGATAAGATGTGACAACACATTAGCTTTAGTATTAGCTGGAAATCTTGTGATTCATCAGAAAAGCAAACACATACAGCCACATTATCTCTTTATCGAAGAACAAGTGGAGAAAAGGGGAATACCGTTGGTACACTTCCAATCGAAAATCTGCTCGCATATATAATGACTAAGGCTCCATTTGCTTAAGTTTAATACCTCCTGTGAAGGTTTTTGGAAAAACATCATTTCATTTGTTAGGTGTTGAATAATAACTAGCTGAAAATGCAGCTTTATTTCTTTATTAGCTGCATTTTAGCTGGTTATTTATGAAACACCCAACAAATAAAAATGATATTTTTCAAAAACCATCATCATCGGAGATATTAAGCTTAAACAAACAAAACCTAAATCTCTCAAGCAGCCAAAGTTTGGCCAAATAAGAAGCAATTTGGGTGTATGCTAGTATACAGATTAAGTGGGGGTCCTGACATTAATCCGCATACACGCCTTATTAAAGAATTGCAGAATATAAAAGCTTCAGTCCAGCAGAATCCAAAGAGACCCAACCCATCCAGCTTTCTAAAATCAAATCTAGCATTAATGAGCTGTATTTGAATTTTTAAAGAATAGAATAAAAGGAACATTAATCACTTATCTTTAGTATGAAAAATGGATATGATCTTTCAGGCGTCTACCCCCTCTATTCTTCATTTCTTTCTTCCTCGGTTTCTCTCTAACATTTTCATCTGTCTATAAATTATGACTGTGAGCCTCGATGTATATATGCCCTATTTTATTCAAATAACTGCATGTTCTTAATAAGATTTGCATTATTAATGCAGGTCATAGTGTGGCACAGCTCCATTACTCAAATCGGAAAGAGTTTACTGTGGCAGAAAAACTGAAGTCTAATGTAGGAGTTGCTGGTTATTGCATAAACTATCATTATGAGAGAAATAACATTGTTGGACAGAATAAGAATAATTTAAAGAGATGGAGGTCAAAAAGCACTGGCTGTCCAAACTATGGACTACCATCGGCCGATGAAGATTATAGTCTGGTGAACGTAATCAAGGCATTGATTGCTCCTTTAAAGATTTTCTACACCTTTACACGCCCTTACGCATGCATGGGAACAGTTAAGTCTCAGGTTCAAATGTTAGTGTAAAATTGGCAAAAAAAATGATGTTTCAGTATTAATTCAAATGTCCACGTACAAATGCATGTCCAGGTTCTCGGCGTCGTCTCAGGTTCTCTGATGGCTATTGAGAACTTGTCAGATATTTCACCGAGCTTTCTCATTGGTTTATTTAAGGTAGAATCTCAATCTCCATATTTACTTGAATTTCTCAAAGAAGGAGAATATTTTGATGGATGCTACTTCAAATAATGTGCATGCAGGCAATAGCTGCTTTTGGTTTTCTAATGATCTACGGCACTGGAATTAATCAGCTATTTGACATAGAAATTGATAAGGTACTTCTGCGCAGGACTTCCACACTAGTCGCTAGTTGTATGCATGCCACATTTTGCCTTCAATGGAAAATTTCATGTCTGAATAAATAATAAGAACTAGATAGGCACATGCTAAGCAAGTCAATATTCAGTAAATTCATCTTCAATTTAATGTGTGTATAAAACGTGCTCAATAGACATTGGCTTAATGCATCCACATAGTTACTCAACAGAGACTTCTTGTAAATAGCCCGATTCAAAAATATAATGACAGCTCTCCCGTAGCAGTTGCGCCGTCATAAAGCACTGCACTAAATGTTGATAAACTCAAATGCATGCATGCGAATCGTGGAGGAAGTGGCCCATAAACGTGAAAAACTTGGAGATAGTGACCCATACGAAGTGGCATCCAGTGCAGATCATGGAGTCATGGAGATCATGGTTGGTTTCCTCTATTTTTAGTTATTTTTCTTTTAGTGGGCTTGTCACAGTAAGTTAGGATGGCTTATAAAAGCCTTGTAAAATGTTTGTAATATAAAAAAAACGCTCTCTACCTGCTATACCAAGCAGTAGACTAGTCGGGATTTGAGAAGATTGTCGGCGCAACAACTTCAAAAGAAGCGTGGAACACTTTAGAGAAAGTGTTCAAAGGAGATCATCATTGCAAGCAAGTGCGCCTCCAAACTTTGAGAGGCGAATTGGAAGGAATGAAGATGAAGGAGTCAGAAGGTGTATCCGATTACATCACGTGTGTGCAGACAGTGGTGAATCAGCTCAAGTGAAATTGTGAGGTGTTGAACGATGCACGAGTCGTAGAGAAGATAATGCGGTCGTTAACCAATAGTTTTGAGAATGTTGTGTGCGCGATCGAAGAATCAAAGGAGCTCGGCACACTAACAGTTGATGAGCTCGCTGGCTCTCTCTCGACACACGAGCAACGGAAGAAAAAGGAGAAAACGCTCGAAGAAGCTCTTCAATTCAAGGCGATAATTAAAGATGAAAAGGTGCTCTATTCATAAAATTCTCGAGGAAAAGGGCGAGGAAGAAGAGGTTGTGGAAATAGTCGCGGTGGTAGAGGTCGTGGTCTACGAGGATACTATGAAGAGAGGAAGCATACAAATCACAAAAAATTGGCGAGGTCGAGGACGAGGTCGTGGACGAAGCAGTCGGCTAAATCACTTGAATGTCGAGTGTTATAAATGTGACAATATGGTTGCTATGCAAAGGACTGCAACCCCGTCAAGTTTTACAATTGTGGAAAATCTGGCATTATGCAAGAGATTATTATGCCGAGAAGAAAGTTGAAAAGAACACTAATCTGGTCACAGTGAAGAAAGATGGGTTTCTCATGATGGCTCATGATGAGAACTCCAACGACGAGATGATTTGGTATCTCGACACTGGTGCGAGCAACCACATGTGCAGGCATGAGCATTTGTTCACAGAAATGCGAATCATTGAAGATGGACACATGTCCTTTGGAGATGCATCAAAGATCCAAGTGAAAGGTACAATTTCTTACATGCAAAAAGATAGTGTGAAAGGGTTGATTGAGAATGTTTATTATGTACATGATTTTAAAAGTAACATATTAAGTAAGGGCAACTCATGGAGAAAGGATACCCGGTGTTTATGAAAAAACGAGTGCTACAACTGAAGGTCAAGAAGGGGCGGCTAGCTGCACAAGTAGAGATGGAAAAGAACCGAATGTGCAAGATCGACAATGCATCTCTATGGCATTTGCGATTCAGTTATTTGCACTATGGAGGCCTATAAAAATTATCGAAGAAGGAGATGGTATATGGACTACCAGAGATAGACTATACCAACAAGATTTGCGAGGAGTGTGTACTCGGGAAACATGCGAGAAATTCATTTCAGAAGGTGGAATATCGAGCAACAAGTCTTCTCGAATTGATATACACCGGCATATGTGGGCCAATCACTCCTTAGTCATTCAGCAGTAAATGGTACTTTATTACTTTTATCGATGACTATTCCAGAAAGATTTCGAGTTTATCTTGAAGGAAAAATCTGAGGCGCTCAAAGCATTTAAAAAGTTCAAAGTCCTGGTGGAGAAGACGACTGGCAAATTCATTAGAGCCTTACGATCCGACAGAGATGGCGAATATAACTCGACAGATTTTGCAAGTTATTGTGAGCAAGGAGTAAGAAAGTTCTTAACCGCACCATACTCTCCCCAACAAAATGGTGTGGCAGAGAGGAAGAATCAGAGCATTCTCGACATGGTTCGGTCAATGCTGAAGAGTAAGAAGATACCCAAATAATTTTGTACGGAAGTTGTGTAATGCTCAATTTACGTACAAAATAGATGTCCACATGTAAAGTTAAAAGATAAAACTCCACAAGAGGCATGGAGTAGTCAAAACCGATAATTGCGCATCTCAAAATATTTGGTAGAGTGGCAAATGCACACGTGTCAGATCAACAAAGAACTAAACTAGAGGACAAGAGCAAGAAGTTTATGTTCATTGGGTATGACGAGAAAACTAAAGGCTACAAACTTCTCGATCCAAAAAACAAGAATGTGATGGTGATCCGAGAGGTTTGGGTGAATGAAGCAAGCAAGTGGGATTGGAAGAACTCATCGGAGGTGACAATGGAAAGAGAAGAACCATCAATCATTTCACTAACAAGTCTTTCAGACATGTTCTCAAGTAACGAGAAGTCCTCAAACAACCAATGACGAGGAAGAACCAAGACAACCAAAGATGTGAAGTCTACGAGATCTGTATGACTCAACAAGCGAGGCACACCTCATTTGTCTGGCAGATGCCGAGAATATAAGTTTTGAAGAAGAGGTGAAGAACGAGAAATGGCAAGCAAAAATGGAGGAGGAGATCAAGGATCGAACGAAACAAGACATGGGAGCTCGTAGAACCACCGAAAGGAAGTCCGACTATTGGAGTAAAGTGGGTATTCAAGAAAATAAATAAATTCTCGAGGCCAGATAGATCGATACAAGGCACAACTTGTTACAAAGGGCTACAAATAGAAGGCGGGATCGACTATGACGAAGTCTTTACCCAAATTGCAAGAATGAAGACAATTCGACTTCCATATCCCAAGCGGCACAATTCTAATGGACAATATATCAGATGGATATCAAGTGAGCATTCTTGAATGGAGTGCTAGAAGACGAGGTCTATCTCAAACAACCATCTAGTTACATGAAAGTCAGAGAGGAACAAAAAGTGTTGAAGTTGAAAAAGGCACTTTACGGGTTAAAAGCAAGCACCCGAGCTAGGAATACTCGTATCGACATGTATTTCAAGGAGGACGGGTTCATTCAATGCCCATATGAGCATGCATTGTATGCGAAGATGAAAGGAGGTAACTTGTTATTTGTCGCTCTCTACGTCGATGACCTCATTTTCATGGGGAATAATGACGAGATGATTGAAAAGTTCAAAGGAGAGATGGAGCGGGAATTGGAGATGGCAGACTTGGGCTTAATGAAGTATTTCATGGTCTGGAGGTTAGATAAGGAACAAGAACATCCTCAAGACATCCTGAACATGAACAAGATGGCAAATAGCAATCCAGTATCAACACCAATGGAACCAGGAGTGAAACTCTCGAGGTTTGATGGTGGAGATTGAGTTGACGAGACAAAATATCGAAGTTTGGAGGGAATCCTACGTTATCTCACATGCACAAGCTCAGGCATATTTTACAACATTGTAGTGGTAAGTTGATTTATGGAAGAGCCGACTTACATGCATTGGAAAGCGTTGAAGAGAATTTTGCGATATATCCAAGGAACAGAGAGACCTTAGCTGGGACCCGACATTTAACGGGAGCGGGTGAATAGCAGTAGGAATGGATCTAGGGCACGAGAGCGAGTTAATCACCTGAACAAGAATGCAACAAGGTCACGCTTGAGGTCTTCACCGGAGATGTAATTGCAAAACTAAATCGTCGGAACCAGAACGGTGGAACTAGATTTGGCATCCGGCTTTGACTAGGGTACGAGGTTTCAGGAGGAACAAATTTTCTATTATTTATTTACTTGTTAGCAAATAGTTATTTTAAGAATCTAAAAAACACTATTTTTTATTTTTAATTAGCTAAACTAGATTTATAAATAATAGTGCCCATAGAAAGTTTGTAAAATCACACAGGTAACATTTATTAAAAGTTGTAAAATACTATTTTAAAAGACAACGTATTACAATTGTTGCTTAAAGTGTGTCGACAAATATAATATTTAGGAATTGTTCCTAATAATGGATAAGGGAATATTTACTTAATTTTGCATTGAAAATGTTGTCTAAAACTGTTACCTAACTGCGACAATTATAAACTGTTCCTTATTCTATGTTTAGACAACGGTTTCTGCATGTTGCAAAATTAAGTGTTGTTAAACACCAAAAATATAGTAGTGAGTCACTTGGGTTATTTTACTCAAAGACAGAGGAATATAAATTGGTGGGTTACTCTGACGACTGTTGTGGAGACAGATGATCGAAAGCGTACATTGGGGTACATGTTCTTCATGGGAGACAACATTCACATGGCTATCGAAGAAACAGACGACGACGTCGTTGTGTGTGCCATGCAGTTTGGCTAAGGAATAACTGATCTGCAAAATGAATCTCCAACTGACAGAGGCAATCGCAAAATGAATCTCCAACCGAGATTCGAGTTGATAACAAGTCGGCAATCGAGCTAGCAAAGAATCCAGTACATCAGGAAACAAGCATATTGATGTCAAGTTTCGCTTCATCCGAGAACATGTGAAGGAAGGAAGCACGAGAATGAGTAATGTTGCGAGTCATGATCAAGTAGCTGATATATTCACAATTCCATTACCCACAATATTGCTCTAAAAATACAAAGTGGTCATTGGCATGAAGGATGGAAGGGACTTGAGTTTAAGGGAGAAAATTGTTGATAAACTCAAATGCATGCATGTGAATCGTGGAGTAAGTGGCCCATAAACGTGAAAAACATGGAGATAGTAGCCCATAAGAAGTGGAATCTTGTGCAGGTCATGGAGTCATGGAGATCATGGCTGGTTTCCTCTATTTTTGGTTGTTTTCTATTGTTTATTATTAAGTGCTTTTTTTAGTGGGCATGTAACCGTAAGTTAGCATGGCTTATAAAAGCCTTGTAAAATGTTTGTATCATGTGTGCTGAATTCAAGTTTTAAAAAACAGAGAATAAAACTACGATTTATTTTTTACATGAACTATTTATCCTCGTCTTTCTATTAAAGTTTTCACAAACCGCAAGAGTGACAAAGCTTTACATTTCGAGAGTTTTTTTTTAGATTTCGCGCGCCCACACTAAAAGCCTCCGGCAGTGGCAGACGTTTTTTGCACTACAAAGTCAAGGTGGAGAGAAGTAAATGAAGTTGTAGCTTCTGATTTCTTTGAGTGCGACAATATTGATTGACAAGTGGATCATTTACAGAATTTATTTCAAACGTTAATGTTCCTTGACCTTTGTCAATGCCAATATTACATTTAAAACCAATTTTTAAGTTAGGCATCTTCATCTTGTTAGCTTATTCAGTTTTAAAAAGTATTGGTGAGTGTCTTATTTTTGTATGTTCATATTAGATATGTTAATGTTTTCAAATAACAATCACAAATAGTTTAAATTTGAGGTTGGATAGATGTAATAGACTCAAATATTTTATTGAGATTGATACAAATTTTTTGTATTAAAATATTTATTTTTATGTTTAATTTAATGGACATGGCCTATTGGCCCAATATTGCAATTTGATGTATTTTGTGTCCATATTTTGCACTTATAATTGGTAATACAACATCAACTAAGTTATACCTATGCCCGCTAATTAATATTTTTCCATAATTCAACATCGTTTATTTTCTATCATTTATTCAAAATATTGAAGTTTAAAATCATATTCTCATTTTATTTTAGGTTAACAAGCCATATCTTCCTCTTGCTTCTGGGGAAATGAATCTTGAAACAGGAATCACAATTGTTGTTGTTTCCACTCTTCTGGTATTACTACTGACAACTATAATGTTAGCAATGTTATTGTCTTTTTTTAAATATCACATTATATGCACTCCGTATAACTTTTACTCTTTAGTATTCTTTGAACTATTAACATTCATGATTTCAAATTTATCGAAATAACTTATAGAAAGTTAGCTCAATCCATATGTAATGCAGGTTATAGATCACAGATAAAGTGGTATTCTTAATTTTAATATTCTATGAAGTTGTAGAGGAAATCAGCTAATCATCTTTTATTTCATATTTTATGTATCTTTATTTTGGGACATATCTGTAGTTTACGCGTCGTCATTTTTTTAGGTTAGTAAATACTCCATGTATGTATCATGTATTTTCTATTTAAAGGCCCCATGGGGGCATAGAATGGAGGTAAGAAGTAAATCCTTAGTTCCCTCTTCTCTTTCTTCATGAATCTTCTCTCTCTTCATGACTCTAAGGTATTGTGAGGTTGAGTTTGACTCCCTCATCGCATCTCGTAGGTTGAGCTCGCCATACATAAAGACACTCCAGTCGTCCACTCTTGTCATCATCACCGTATATTTTTGGAGCCTACACGTGGCGCAGAGGTCGATGGATTGTTCTTATCATCATCTCTACAACAACACTCAAGCCTTTATCCCACTATAGTGGGATCGGCTATATGGATCCTTTGTCACCATTGTACCTATCTTTAGTCATAACCTCACTAATGTCCAAGTACATCGTGTCTTTTCGTATAGTTTCATTCCAAGTCTTTATTGGTCTACCTCTCCCCCGTTTAACATGCCTAGTGACTAAACTCTCACAATGCCTAACAGGTGCCTCTAATGGTCTCCTGTGTACGTGTTCAAACCATATAAGTTGAGCTTCTCGCATCTTCTCTGCAATTGGTGCCACTCTTGTCTTATCCCTGATACATTCATTCCTAATTTTATCCAGTCTCGTGTGTCCACGCATTCACCTAAGCATTCTCATCTCAGCAACTCCCATTTTTTACCATGTACACAATTCACTCCCCAACACTCAGAACCATAGAGCATCGCTGGTCTAATTGCAGTACGATAAAACTTACCTTTAAGTTTTAATGGTACTTTACGCTCACATGAGGTCCCCGACGCGCCTCTCTACTTCAACAAACCTGCTTGGATTCTATCACATCTTTATCAACACCTCTATCTTTTTGAACTATCGATCCAAGATATTTAAAGCACTCACTGTGGGAAATATCATGATCACCCAACTTAATAACGATGTCATCCATCCTTCTTGCACTGCTAAATTTAAGCTTCATATACTTTGTCTTTGCCCTGCTCAACCTAAAACCCTTCTTTTCTAAAATGTCTCGCCAAGATTCAAATTTCGTGTTTACACCCTCGCGCGTCTCATCAACCAAAACGATATCATCCGAAAACAATAAACACCAAGGTATTGCTTGTTGGAGCTCATCTAAGATAAGGGTAAAGGGATAAGGGCTTAAAGTTGAACCTTGATGTAAGCCAACGGTGATAGAAAATTCTTGTGTTAATCCTCCAGATGTTCTCACCCGTCACTGAATTTGTATACATAACTTTGATTATGTCAATGTAAGATACATTTACACCTTTCTTTTCTAAGACTCTCCATAAGATCATTCTTGGAACCCTATCATAAGCCTTCACAAGATCGATAAACAATATATGCAAATCATGTTTTCTGTCTCGATAGTTGTTAATGAGTCTCCTCAAGAGATGTATAGCTTCCATGGTCGACCGCCCTGGCATTAATCCAAATTGATTCTTTCTTATCGTCATCTCTAATTAAGGAAAATCGTCACTTTGTTTTATTTGGTGATGACTTATGAAATGAAATTCGTAAAACATTAAACATGATTTGATTGGGCTCTCTCTTACTCTCACACTAAAGGTCATTGTTCCTCCAGCTAGCTAGTCTCCGGGAGGAATTGTTATAGTTTAAACAATAAAAGTCTCATCTAGAGAATGTTTGGCGCGGAGTTCGCCAAGGGTGCATAAATGGCGAACATTCGAATGAGTGCGTGGTCCTACAGGAGCAGTTGTTTCAGGGCTAAAACGTTGTTTCCTCGTCTCAATGGGGCACGGAGCAAGCATTCAACAATGACCACAACACGCCGAAAGCGAGGCCTCAAAGAGATCCTTGGAGAATCTCTTACATACAATTATTGCACTTAGCTCTACTTGCAATAATCACTACATTTTAGGTTAAAAACCCTAATCCTAAATTACTAATATATAAAAGTGTTAGTGGCCTACATTAGATTTCAATATACAGTAATTAGAGGCCATTACACCATGATTACCAACATTGCCTTCTTGCAACACAATGAAAATTTACTTACTAGTAAGAAATACTGCTAATCACTACATATTGGCCTCTAATTAACAAGGAGTAATTATCAAATGTAGAACATGTAATAATTTTTCAAACTCGAAAGTAGTGGTTTGTATACATGAATGCTACTTAAATACTTACGAATGAGAGTAGAATTGAATATGTTCATATTGTTCAACTGAATTTTATAAACTAACCTGTAATTTTTTTAATTCCCTCCATTGCATCATTTAATGCCCTCAACCTGAATATTTTGTAAACTTTGCATTTTGGAACATTTATTTAACATGTTCACAAGGCAGTTTGACCCAAACGAAATGTAAATGCATCTCTTATATATTAGCTGAGGCATAAAAAAACTTGACATATTTCAGGCTTTTGCCATCACGTATGTTGTTGGATCAAGGCCATTACTATGTGGTATTTGCATGTGCTTTCTCATGTTCTCTGCGTATTCTGTGAATGTAAGTACCACTCGTTTCACTGCAAAGAATGATTTCATTGATGTCTAGAAATTTTCATTAAAATTCTGTATATATTCATGCATGGTAATTTATAGTGCATTCAATATAAAAATTATGAGATCTGATCATACTTATCAAGTAGCTTAATTGCAAATTAGATTATCAATTAGTAACACTTATTGTTAGAAAAGTCCATGTAAAGGCCCATTTGGAGCACATTTATTTTCTTGTTTCTCTCCATTCTTTAGTCTCACATTGTGTATAAGGATCTCCTCTCTCTTTCTCCCTCCTATATATTTGCATTCATACATTGTATTTACGATATAGAAGAGAATATACAAGGTTCTGTTTTTCTCTACATGGTACCAGAGCCTTCGGTCCGAACCTGCGGTCTCCTTTTTTTTGACCGCCTACCCCCCTGCGAGCTCCTCGTCCCGGCGATCTCCCATTTCCTTGACCGCAGCTCCCCTGCGGTCTCCTATTCCCTTCCCGCTGTCCCGGCGGTCTCCCATTTCCTTGACCACAGCTCCCCTGCAGTCTCCTATTCCCTTCCCGCTTCATCTTTTCCTCGGCTCTCTCGGCTCTCTTATAGCCTCCTCCCTTCTGACAAGTGGGCCCCGCTTCTCCTGCTCGTGTAATGTTGCTCACCGCTACTCGCCGATCGCTTTGTCTCCTCTCAGCAGACGTCCTCTGCTCGCGCAATCTCCCGTGCGGCCATCTGTTCTTCTACCAATCGGCGTCTCCCTCCTCCCAGCGGCCTCCCAATCGGTGTTCTCCCTCTATCCATCGGTCTCTCAGCGATCTCCCAGCGGCCTCCTTATCCAGCTACCAACAGCCTACTCTCCAGCGGCCTCCTCTTGTCCAGCGGCCTCCTCTCTAGCAGCTACCAACGGTCTCTAGCGGCCTCCTCTTGTCCAGCGGTCTCCCCTCCTGCGGCCTCCTCTCTAGCGGCCTCCTCTCTAGCAATTGTTGAAAGTGGGCCCATCATGGGAAATCCACAGCCGGCCTGCAGGCCGTGCACCCCAACCGGCCTGCAGGCTGTGCACCCCAACTCATTTCTCCGGGGGAAGAAGAACCTTCCGGGGATTTATTATTTTTCTTCCCCCGGAGAAATGAGTTGGGGTGCACGACCTGCAGGCCGGCTGTGGATTTCCCATGATGGGCCCACTTTCAACAGCAGCTACTGGCGGTCTTCTTATCTAGCAGCGGTCTCTAGCAGCCTTGCCGACCTCTCCAGCGGTCTTTAACGGTCTCCCTGCTGCCCAGCCCTGCCGATCTCTCTGCTCCAGCCACCGAATCCAAATGGGTTCCTCCAGTGATCCCTCCGAGCATCCCGATGGGCAGACCGCCTCCACTCCTGCATCCCGCTTGCTTCCCACTCCTGAACTGCGCGACGAGCTAAGAATCACCATCATCTCCCTGACCGAGAAGAAAAACTTCGTCGAATGGGTGCACTATGTCAGACGGGTTCTTCAGTCCAAGGGACTTCTGTCTCATCTCACTAAAGAGCCCCCTTCTGATCCTACTGATGACTGGCTGCGTAACGATAGTCGTGTTCAGACGTGGCTTCTCAACTCGCTTGATGGCGAACCTTACCGCATGACCATGTATCACGAGACGACCAAGGCAATGTAGGAGGAGCTACACTCCTTGTACTCCGGCAAGGACAAGTCTTTAGCACTTGTATGACATCATTACCAAGCTTCAAACTCTTACACTGGCGGGGAGGCCGACTTAACCTCCTTTGTTGCTCGGGCTAAGACTCTTGCTGAAGCCTGGATTCAACATCAGCCCTCCACTACGGATCTAGCAGCTCAGCGTGCTCAAAAAGAGGTTGTGTGTATTGTCATGATGATGACTCGTGCCCCGCTTCACCTTCAGATTATTCGGGCGCAGATCCTTTCATCTGCTACAACCCCGTCATTATCTGATCTATGCTCCATGTTGCTCCAAGTTTCACCGCCTCCGGATACTATTGGACCTCCCTCACCGGTCCTTCTCCAGTACTCGTCTGCACCATTACTACCTCTCCCTCCCGCTACTCGTGGAGGACGTTCAGGCTCTCGGGGCGGGGGTCGCGGAGGTCGGCCACGTCCTAAGTGTTCATTTTGCGGAAATGATGGACATCATGAGGCAACCTGCTACCGCAAACATGGTCGTCCTCCTCATCCGACTGCTCATATTGTCGCTGATAATCCCTCTGCCACTCGTGCTGATCTTGAAGCGGTTCGCCTCCAGCTCCAACAACTTCACGGGATGCTCCGCAACCCACCTGCCTTCGTCGCCTCCATCTCCAATGAAGGTATCGCTTGTCTCTCCATTAGTCCGCGCTGGATAGTGGATTTAGGTTCTACCCACCATATCACCTCGCTGAAACCACATCAATACTTGGATGTTCCTCATCCTAAGTGCATCATAGTAGCCAATGGCGACACCGTCCCTGTCTCCAGCTTTGCTGATATCCCTCTCAATTCTTCTATCTCTCTCCGCTCGGCTCTTCATGTTCCGAGCTCCCCGTTCAATTTATTTTCTATTAGTTGTCTCACTACCGATTTGGATTGCTCAGTAACATTCACTTCTTCCTCTTTTCTGATGCAGGATCGATGGACGCAGAGTATCATTGTTAAGGGACGACTGCAAAACGGGTTCTACCTTCTTGATGTTTCTCCTACCATCCTCTCCTCAATCTCTTCTGTTGATTAGCATCGGCGTCTTGGGCATGCCCCTCTTCCAGTCCTTCAGAAGGCTCTTCTAGAGATCTCTCTTTCTGCTTTTAAATGTGAATCATGTATTTTGAGAAAACAACATCGCTCCTCTTTTCCTCCTCATTGTACTTGGTGCTCTGCTCCTTTTATTTTAGTACATTCCGATGTTTGGGGCCTGTACAAAATTACTAGTATCTCTGGTTATCGTTATTTCATCACTTTTATTAATGATTATTCTCACACAATTTGGTTATATTTACTCTGTGATCGCTCTGAGCTTCTCTGTGTATTTCGGGCTTTCATTCTTGAGATTCGCACGCAGTTTTCCGAAAACATAAAAACTCTCCGGACAGATAATGCTCGCGAATATACTAGCCATGAATTTGCTAATCTCCGCTCTGAATTTGGGATCATTCACCAGGCGTCGTGTACTTATACCCCCCAACAAAACGGCGCTGCTGAACGGAAAAATAGACATCTGCTCGATGTTGTTCGGTCTCTCATGATCCACATGCAGGTACCCAAAGCCTATTTGAACTTTGCGTTATCCACGACATGTTATCTCATTAACCGTCTTCCTTCCTCCGTCCTCCAAAATGCTACTCCATTCAGCCTCCTTTTCCCCTCCACTCCGGCATTCTCTCTCACACCCCGCTTATTTGGTTGTACCTGCTACATCCACCTACTTGGTCCGTCCACGGACAAGTTGGATCCCCGTGCAGCGAAACACATATTCGTCGGCTACTCGCATACTCAGAAAGGCTACGTCTGCTACTCTCCTGCTACCCGAAAGGTGACCGTTTCTGCAGATGTTATCTTTCAGGAGGATCAACCTTTCTTCTACGCACCAACTCCACCTCTTCCACCACCATCCTTCCCACGCCCTGTCGTTCCAGTTACCACTCCTCTACCACTTATCCTTCCTGACACTGCTCCCGCTCTCCACAAGCCACCTCTTATTTGTTTCTACACCCGTCGTACTCCTCGCTCTGTTGCCCCAATACAGTCGACCTTGAGCGCTGACACTCTGCACCCTGCTGATCCGGCACCAGCATCCACCGCTCATCCCATGACAAACTATGTATCCTTACATCGTCTGTCCCCACCGCTTCATCACATTGTTACTTCATTATCTTCTATTTCTATTCCTAACTCTGTGCAGGAGGCTCTCCAACATCCAGGCCGGCGGGCAGCCATGGACGAAGAAATGACAGCTCTCTGGGCTATCCAGACATGGGCCCTGGTCCCTCTCCTCCATGCTAGACTCTTGTTGGGTGCAAATGGGTCTTTGTCATCAAGCATGCTCCTGATGGGACAATTGATCGTCTAAAAGCCCGACTGGTGGCTCGTGGCTTTACCCAACAACAAGGTCTCAATTATGAAGAAACATTCTCCCCAGTTGTAAAGCTCAACACAGTTCGCGTCCTCCTCTCCGAGGTTGTGCATCGTCAATGGCCCTTACATCAACTGGATATCAAGAATGCTTTTTAAAATTGTGACCTATAAGAAATAGCCCACATGCAACAACCTCCCGGGTTTGAGACCACGGGGGAGTCTCGAGTTTGTCACCTTAAGAAGTCAATTTATGGTCTCAAACAATCCCCTCGGGCATGGTTTTACAGGTTCGGTAAGGCTATTCGGGAAGTTGGATTTACTCGGAGCTCGGCAGACTTCTCCCTGTTCACTCGACATCGAACAACAGGAACGGTTCTTCTGTTGGTATATGTTGATGACATCCTAATCACTGGAAATGATTCAAAGGGAATACAAGTGGTCAAACAACACCTTAGCTCCGTCTTTCAAACAAAAGATCTGGGGAACCTTCGATACTTCCTTGGTCTTGAGATTGCGAGACGTCCTGATGGACTTGCCCTCTCTCAACGGAAGTACTGTCTCGATCTTCTTCAGGATGCTGACTACTCTAGATGCAAGCCGATAAACACTCATATGGATGTAAATCACAAGTTGTGTGCACACGCCTCTGATGATGATCTTCCTCTTACAAATCCAGAATATTATCGACGACTTGTTAAAAAACTGATTTACCTAACGGTCACGAGACCAAATATATCCATTGTTGTTGGGGTTGTCAGCTGGTTTATGCATTCCCCTCGAATGTCTCATCTTCAGGCTGTCGAGCGCATCCTAAGATATCTAAAAACAACCCCTGGTCAAGGGCTGGTATACAAAACCTTGTCTTCTACTCCAACTTTGGTTGCGTATTCTGATGCAGATTATGCTGGTTCCCTGGATGAACGGCGGTCTACTAGTGGATTTTGTACCTACTTTGGAGGTCACCTTGTTACCTGGCGTAATAAAAAACAAGTTGTGGTTGTTCGATCTTCAGCTGAAGCAGAATACCGTTCGATGGCATCAGTTGTCTCTGAACTCACATGGCTTGAAAGTCTCCTCGCAGATCTAGGAGTAAAACTTTCCTCACCAACTGTCTTACTATGTGACAGTCAAGCCGCTATACACATAGCTAAGAACCCGGTCTTCCACGAAAGAACGAAACACATCGAAGTGGACTATCACTTCATCCGGGAGAAAGTTCAAATGAAGAAGTTAGAATTAAAGCATGTTCCGGGTACTGACCAAGTTGCTGATATTCTCACCAAGGCCTTACCAAGTACCCTATTTTATCAATTCCTGTCCAAGCTGGGTGTTTACGACTTGTACGCTCCAGCTTGCGGGAGAGTGTTAGAAACATCCATGTAAAGGCCCATTTGGAGCCCATTTATTTTCTTGTTTCTCTCCCTTCTTTAGTCCCACATTTTGTATAAGGATCTCCTCTCTCTTTCTCCCTCCTATATATTTGTATTCATACATTGTATTTACAATATAGAATAGAATATACAAGGTTCTGCTTTTCTCTACACTTATTAAAAAAATGGGTGAAAATTACCTTTTAATCCACAGTTTTTTTATCTTAGTCAATGTTTTCTTATGTTAGTGACTATCATTTGTGTGGCCGAAAGTATTTGGGACTAAAGGGAGATATTTAGTCAATTTTCTTCAAAATATAATGATTAAAATAATTATTGTGTACCCGAAGATGGACGGGATCTAGAGAGAAGAAGCCAACACCATCACTTCTCTTATCCACATGATCTCGTGACTACTATACGCTCGTATCTCAATCAAGCCCTAAGACTTGAGGGTTTCTTAGGTTAACCTCACGATAAGTTTAAGTTCTTCGTAGCATTCTTCCACCCTCTCGAGCTAGACCAGGAAGGGAGACAGTATTAGAATTTTCCATCTTATTCCTTATTACTATGATTTTAATTCATGTAAGGGGCTTAGTAAGGAAAAAAATTGCAAGTTAATTAGCTTTTTTCATAAATTTTGTGACAATAGTCGCATCCATCATTTTTTCTCTGACAAAATGGTAGTCATTTTTACTATGCTTTGTTCATTTACGAAAGATAGGACTGAAAGTTATATGCATAGCAAATACATTAGCACACAACAAAAGAATTGAGCCCTTAACCTGCTGGCCTACTTCCTTTAGTAATTGTTTCAATCAAACCAATTCAAACATCATATGAGTTATAGATTTATACTCAAATTCAGTACTGGACTTAAAAATTGTGTTATTTCACTCTTCCATGACATCATATTTCCCCGGTAAACACAGTATCATGTTGTGGATCTTTTGTCAAAAGGAAATCCAGTTCAATCAGCATCAAAACACCCTCAATTGTTGTATGTTTGTTATTCTTATAACACCAAACCAACACCCGAGGTGCCTTTCAGGTATCGAAGAATTCAAACAACATCGGGAGATCCTGGGAGTAGCCATGAACTAACCCACCACACTCACAGGGAAAGAAACATCAGAGCATGTAATGTTTAACTTAACTTTCATACAAGTCTCATATATCTCCCAACATCTATATACGTTGGCCCAGCTCATTCATCTTTCATGAGTTTCACATTAAGGACCAATGCCTTATCAACTGGCTTGTATCCCGGCATCCCCACATCCTTCAAAAGATCCAAAATATACTTGTGTTGCATTAGACAAATTTCCTTTAAACATCTTGTCACCCCAGTCCCTATAGAGTACTTCAATTTGCCTAGTTCTTTTGTGTGAAAGTGTTTGTTGTGATACCCTTTTAATTTATTGGCATCATTAGTATCACTTCCAGATATTATTATATCATCTACGTAAACAATCAATAAAATACTCGCATGTTCAATATGTTGATATAATACAGAGTGATCAACCATACACCGGGTTAGCCCAAAATTCTATAGAGCAGAAGAAAACAACCAAACCATATCAAAGGTGATTTTTTTAGTCTACAGAGAGATTCTAAGCCATGCAAGACCATGTCCATAGTCCTTGTGAGCAACAAAGTTTAGTGATTGCTCTATAGAGAATTCTTCCTCTAAGACTTCGTGCAAGAATGACTACTAACTCATCTAAATTAGTTTTAATAGCATACACCCATCGACAACCTACTTGAGATATTCTTTGGGTAACAGAACAAAATTTCAAGTATCATTACTTTTCAATGCTTGCATCTACTCAAGCTTAGGCATCTTTCCATTCAGATAGAAGTAACGCCTCATTCAGAGTAAAATGAATGAAGTGGATGACAAGTTAGTAAAGTGAGCATGAAAACTCGGGTATAAATAGCACTGTGAGCAATTGGTAGGTGAATAGATGGATTTGGCCCATGAAACAACTAAACTTTTGGAGTCTGAGTTCTGAGGAGAACAAACAGTGGCAGCATCAAGAATTCCTTTGGCCATCTCTAAAATGTTTTCAAAATGGAAGATTAGTCACAAGAGGAGGATCATGAATGATAAATGTAGCAAAAAGATTAGTTTCATCAAATTGGTCCACCACAAAGACTTCAATGGTCAATAAGAGTGTGCGGGACATGAGATGTTATCCTCACTAAGAGAATCTAAGGAATGTGAATCCTTGATCCCAATTTGCAGAGACTTTATAGGGTAATAACAAGTGAATTCAAATAAAGTAACATACTTACATACAAAAAAAACCCCAAAGTGGGCTTGTAACACTTGAATTCTTTTTATGTCCTTGAATAACCAAGAAAAAAATATATGATGGATTTGCGATCAACTTTACCATTCTAATAACTTGTGCGCCCTATTAGAACAAAATCCCTGCAGCAGAGTTAGCATTCACAGAGAAGAACAAGGGTTAGAAGAAGAAGAAGATGCCGCAGTGCAGGCAAACCACCGAAAGCTCCATGCATTGGAAAACACAAGTCAGCCAAGCCCATAAATGTTATCCTGGTCCTCCCAATAATGTCAGCCAGGTGTTTTGTTTTTTATTGCTTCCTGTTTGTTGTAAAAGGGCTGCCTATATTTAAAGCCCCTGTGTGTGCTTTCTTTTAGATACATGGATGAGTTGGTCAGTTTCAATTGTGTATGAGTGCTTTATCTTGATTGAATGCAAGCGTGGTAGTACCGGCTACCTTTCCCCCTTCCCTCTCCTTATTTCTTGTTTTGCTAGTGTCCTAAATCTCAATATGGTATCAGAGGTAGGTTGGTGTTAGTGTGCTATCAGCCATCAGAATTTTATGGGGGTAGTTCTCTTCACCGGGTGTGAGTTCTTTTCGATCTCTCACTGCCCTTCTTCTTGTTGTTCCTCATATGGCTTCATGTAGCAATCTGGGTCAGAACTTCGTCTATTCCCCAAGTGGTGTTCCTATATTTGAAGGCGAGGCTTATGATTTCTGGCATGTTCAGATGCGCACGCTATTTCGGTCCCAAGGTCTATGGGACCTTATTCAAGATGGGTACCCCCAACCATCAGTTGTTGATCCAGCAGCAGCTTGGGATGGTGCTAGGCAAAAAGAGTATTCAGAGAATCTAAAAAGGGATGCCAAAGCCCTTCTATATATCCAACAAGGAATAGGGAGGAGCATCTCCCCAAGGATCATGAGTGCTCAAACAGCCAAGGAAGCATGGAACATCCTCAAGACTGACTTTCAAGGATCAGCTAAAGTAGTGTCCTTCAAACTTCAAAATCTGTGGCAAGAGTTTGATACCCTAAATATGAGAGAAGATGATAATACCCTCTCATACTTTTCAAGGATCAATACCCTTACCAATCAAGTTAAAAGCTATGGTGATTGTGTAGAAGAAAAGAAAATAGTGTTTCGAAAATCTTAAAAACCCTCACACAAAAATATGCCTATGTGGTCACTGCCATAGAGGAGGCCAAAGACATTTCCACTCTCAATGACAGATCTCATGGGGTCACTTCAGGCCCATGAAGAGAGGATGAAAATATTTGAACAGCAGTCCATAGAGCAAGCATTCCAAAGCAAACTCTTAATCCATCCTGAGAATAGAATGCAATCTAACTTTGTAGAGGTAAAACAAACCAAATTACCCCAACGTGCCCAAAAAATTTGCAACCTTTGTAGGAGGAACAACCATGAAGCTGTGGACTGTTTTTACAAATGTAAGAAGTGTCTCAAGCCTACACATATCAACAAGGACTGCCCTTTTCAAAAAAAACTTCGTCCTCCAACAGAAGAAGCAATTATGGTGAACAAGAGCAAGATGAAGATTATGTGTTTTATACTTGTGATAAGAGTGGAAATATATTAGATGATGTTTGGTACTTAGACAGTGGGTGCTCTAATCATATGACCAATAACAAAAAGGCCTTTATACATCTTGATGAACATGCCAAATCTTAGGTTGTTTTAGGGGACGGAACCTCCAAACAGATAAAAGGAAAAGGAACCATAATTGTTAAATCCAAGAATGGCCAATGCAGACACATAAAAGATGTTCATTATGTTCCTGAACTTGCTCAAAATCTTCTAAGTGTAGGTCAACTCCTACAAAAAGGTTATAAGCTAATCTTTGATGACCCATGTTGCACCATCATTGACAAAGCTTCATCTCAAGTTGTAGCCAAGATCACAATGTCTCCTAACAAGGTTTTTCCCCTCACCCTTCCTCATGAAGAAAGAGGAATGAAGGCAAAGGTGTGCTCAGAAACCATCAAATGGCACCAGAGATATGGTCACCTAAATCACAGAGATCTAAAGAAGTTGCAGGAGAAACAACTTGTAGTGGGCCTTCCAAAAATACAGGATAAAGTAAATGTGTGTCATGAATGTGCCATGAACAAGATTCTTAAACTTCCTCATCCTCAAATCTCCACTAGAAAAACCTCCAAGCCCTTGGAACTTGTGTATGCTGACATCTGGAGGCCATCAAGGACTCCTACAATATCTGGGAAGCACTACTACCTCCTCATTATAGATGACTTCACTAGGATGATGTGGATTCACATCCTAGAAACCAAATCAGAGGCATTAGTTAAATTCAGGCAATTTAAAGCTCCGGCTGAGAATGAAGCCAATCAGAAATTATTATCTCTAAGGACTGACAGATGAGATGAATTAATGAGTAAGGCATTCACAACCTTCTGCCATGATCATGGGATAAGAAATGAACTCACTGTAAAAGCCACCCCAGAACAGAATGGAGTTTCCGAGAGAAGAAATCACACTATAGTTGAAATGGCTAGGTGTATGATGCAATGCAAAGATCTACCTAAATCCTACTGGGGGGAAGCAGTCAACACTGTTGTTTACACTCTGAACAGAGCTCCTAGCCGAGCCCTATCTTGTTGTACTCCTTATGAAGCTTGGACTGGGAAGAAACCTGATGCTACTCACCTAAGGATTTTTGGAAGCATTGCCTAGAGCCTAGACAATTCCAAATCCAGAGACATTATCTGAGAAAGGGTACGCACAAAGGGAAGGAGTAGATTACTTTGAAACCTTCTCACCCGTAGCTCAATTTGAATCCATCAGGGTTCTTCTTGCGATTGCCACACAAAACCATTTTCCTATATATTAGAAGGTTGTTATGTCAGCTGTTCTAAATGGAGAAATACAAGAAGTGATTTATGTAAAGCAGTGACGCGCAAATCTAGCACACCGCTATAGGCGGTAGCAAGACTGCGACACGAAACGGCAGTGTACCGATCGTTCAAGTAATATAAAATGGGAGTGAATCCCCAAGTATCGAATCTCAAAGGAACACAGTAAGGTGGAGTTAACTATCGAGGAAGGACTTGAGATCGAAGTCCTTTAGATCGGATGGATTGCGGAAAAGGTGGATTGGTTTGTGGAAAGCAAAATAAAAGAAACTAAATTAACACTACAATGCAGGCCGCTATGCACTGCTTCGCTAGGAGGATGGGCGAGAAGGCAAGCAGATGGAGTGGTTCGCACTGGCGGAGTCGAGGTGGATTATACAGGCCATTAGCACCGCTTAGCTTGGCGGATGGAAGAGTAGGCTCACATAGTGGAAGAGTAGTCAAGCGGAATGGAAGAGTAGGCACACAGAATGGAATGGCGGGTTTGCGGAGTGGAATGGAGTGGGGGCGGAATCGGCGCACTTCAAGCACATTCTACACAAATAAGCATTTTCACAACTATGAAAATAACACTATAAATCAAGAGTCTAGAATGGCATACATCATCAAATAGTAAAGATTACATTCATATACATCCATACAAATAGAGAAAAATGCAAGAGATACGACCGAATCCGGAGGCTTGTTGTAGATTCTCGGTAGGAATCGTTGGGTTGTCACTTCGCGTCCTAGCTCGGTCCCAACTATCGTCTGGGGTAGAGGAGGGCTGTCACTTCCTCTCAATAGACCCGTCTTCTCCGGTAAACTACAATCCGATCACGTCCGATGCGAAGAACTTTTGCTTGCTGATGAAGATGAAGGTGGAATCCTCTCCTTGAAGCACTTGGATGATGGAGGCGGCCGAGATGATCTCCGGGTTCAAGATAGGCGTGAAGATTAGTCCCGGAGCACCTCCCGGTGGTGGAAGATGATGCAGGGGCGGAAGAGGCGAACAGGGCTCGAAAACGGTGGAGATAATGTGTCCTCCAACCTAATTTCGCGAACTGCATATTTATAGAAAACAGGGCGCACGATCAGTGGCGCACGACCAGTGGTCGTGCGCACTAGAAGTTGGTGGTCGTGCGCACTGTGCCAGAAAACCTGCAAGACAAAATTCACAGAAAAATAATATGCGCACGCTCAGTGGCGCACGATCAGTGATCGTGCGCACTATTGCCAGTGGTCGTGCGTTTAGCAAGACAGACCTCGAAATTTAGGGGTTAAGTGCGCACGAGCAGTGGCGCACGACCAGTGGTCGTGCGCAATATAGCCAGTGGTCGTGCGCAGTATCCTGGGCAGATTTGCACCCGGAACACCTGCACGACGCCCACATCAGCAGGAGAACTGCTCGGTCCACTGATCATGGCACTTAACGCATTCAATAATAACAACTAAACACAGCACAATACTCAGAAATAAGAAATATAAGATTCTACACCGAAATTGGGCTAGAAATGTGCACATTGAGTGGAATGACTTTAAATCAATAAAGAAGAGAATATAGGTGAAAAGTGATGTGCACGTGAGTGAAAATAAGCCCAGATGAGTCCTAAAAAGGGTATATAATTTGGACTCATCACACTCCCAGACTTAACCTGTTTACGCGTCCCGAGCAAACAAATTCTAAGCAAACGGGGAAAGAAAAGTAGATGGCTTAAAATTACAATACAGAGTAACATGCGAAGTAGCATGCTCACGTGCATAAGAAAAATAATAGAGAAGATTTCTCATTATACAAACCGTTTATAGATTTCTAAAAGAGTAAAAACATATTACAATTACTCAAAATGGTGAACTATGGTGAATCATCCGGTCACGCATACGGAGAAAGTAAACTAAGCACTGAGATGAGCATTGCTCAAGATTGAGGTGCAAGACAAACTCCACAGAAATCCATCGGTGTCGGTGACCATAAGCTCGCCCGGTCACATTCTCTCCACGACACTAGATTGGTTCAAGGCGTGAGTCAGTAGGACTTTAGACTAGAGATGGGGCTTGGGTTACGGTAAGGTAAACAAAGATAAACATGGAGGCTAAGCACACCTAACCCAACATGAACATAAGGTAGAGCTACCCGCACGACTATTAATAAACAAGTGCACCACACCCCCAGACTTGGACTTTTGCAACACAGGTGTGTGCACCGCCTACTCCCAATACATAATTTTTCTAAACAATTTTCAATAAAACTCATTTTTCTTTCTCTTTTTTTAATCATTTTTTTTTCTATCTTTCTTTATCTTGTCTTTTTCTTTCAGCAAATTTTTCAAATGAGCATATCCACAAATTCACATAATAAACATCACAATCAACACCCCCCAAAATGTAAATAAAGTTATAACTAAAGCTCAGATTTGGGTGTGCAACTAGGTTAGGCTGTTAGGCTTTGGTGAGATATATGCAAAGCTGAATCAATGAAAGGGTAGGCACAAAGGGGCTAGCAAGGGTAGATGATAGACATGAAATCGTGTCCCAACACAACCAATCGAAATAAATATGGGGAGACGCATAACAACATACGACATACGCCTAGAGGCCGTGTGGAACGAAGGCGAAAGGTCGGGAAAGATCATCCGAGTCGCCTTCGTCCCAAACACTCCCCCTCACGTGAAAAACACATGCATATAGGCATAAAACACACAAGCATTACGACGACACTAACAACAATATTGCAAAGACGATTAAAAACACATAAACAACAACCAAACTAACAAGAGGCTCCATCATTGAGAGGTTACCACCCTAGAAGGGGATGTAACGACTGGAATCGACTAGAATCAGTTGAATTCAAGTCTTTATTATATTATTGTGTAAATACCCACTGAAGGGTAGTTTTGTCCTTGTTCCCTTTTTTGGTTTTATCCCTTACTCTATATATGAGTAAGGGGGGTTGGTTTAATATAATCATCACGATTATTTTCCTCTCTTGCTCTTCAACTTGGTATCAGAGGGAACACGTACCCTAGCCGCACTGCGTATGCGCCCTTCGATCGTCGCAGCCTCCGCTCCGCTCGTCGCCGCCTCCCCTTCGATCGTCGCCGCCTCTCCCACACGCCTTCTCCTTCATTTTGAGAGTCCCCCGTGGCTGCTTCCGCTCCCGTCCATGCGTGCCCTAGCCGCCGCCCGTGATGCTGGTCGCTAGGTACGCTCCCGTAGTTTCTCCTTGCCGCTGATTTGCCGCAAATCACAGGTGCGGTGTTTCTTCCCCATTGTTTCTTCTTTGATTTGCCGCGAATCCCAGCTGCGCTGTTCGTGCTTTCTGCCGGTGCGCCGTTCGTGCTTTCGTCCCAGATCTGCGATGTTTGTGCGCTGTTTGTACCGCTGTTTGGGCCGTCGATCTGCTGCTGTCTTGCGCTGTCTTCGCCAGTGTGATTTGCTACGGATGTTAATGTCTGCTGCTGCATTATGACTGATTTCCCGCTGATTTCCCGCTGGCTTGCTGCATTATGCCTGCTGGATTGTTCTGTTTCACTGATCTTCGACTTATCTGATCTCCTTTGTTTGCCGCTGTTTTGTTCCTCATGGATGATTCGTCTGCCGCCAGTGACTCCCCTTCACCAAGTGTGGTAACCCCCCGGATGAGCGACCATCAACGCCCTCCTGGACATTCTGGGTCTCTAAAGATCACCACGGTTCCCTTGGATGGGACCAATTATTTGGAATGGTCTCGTGCCTCTCAGCATGTCATTCGTAGTCATCAGTTGTATGGATACATTGATGGGACGAAGGTGGCTCCTCCTTTGGCTGATCCTACCTGGCCTCGATGGGACTCAGAAAATTCCCTGGTTGTATCCTGGCTCCTTCACTCTATGTCCCCGAAGGTGTACAGGAGTTATATGTTGATGGACTCTGCCTACGAGATCTGGACTCGAGCGCGAGAGACGTACTCACAGATTGGCAGTTCCACTCAGACGTACGAGCTGACACGGCGTATGCTGGAGCTTCGTTAGGGAACCATGACGGTATCCTCCTACTTCTCTGAGTTCGAACGCATCGCTCAGGAATTGGATTACTTTGATCAGTTTACCCCTGCCTGCACTGTCGATGCAGTTCGGCTGCAGAAACGAGACGAACGATTTCGCCTACACGTGTTTCTGATGGGGTTGAGCGTGGACTTGGACATGGTTCGCACAAATATTCTTCACCGCTCTCCCCTTCCGTCTCTTCGGGAGGCGTTCAGCATGGTTCTTGGCGACGAAGACCGTCGAAGATCCCTCATCACAACACCTTCTCCAGATCGTTCTGCCTTGACCAGTGTGGGCCGTGGAGGCTCCAACAATCCTGGTGGAGTTCCGACCTGTGATCACTGTGGTCGTAGGGGACACACTCGGGACGGTTGCTTCAAACTTCATCCTCATCTCATTCCACCTGGATACAGCCGTGGTTGTGGCCCTGGCTGTGGTCGTGGTTCAGGACAAGGGGGATATCGTCCGACTGGTTCTCGTTCTCACGATGCTGCTTTCTCTACTGAGGTGTTGGATGACCATCAGGGTCAGTCACTCGGACATTTCACCACATCGGAATTGGATGCTCTCCGCCGTCTTCTGCATTCACAGTCTGATGCTTCACAGAGTGCTATCTCTACCTCTTTTGCCACTGCTACCATGCCTAGTGCCAATGCCGCTGCTACTCCTCTGTCTGAATGGATTATTGACTCCGGAGCCACCGATCACATGACCGGCTCCTCCTCAGGTTTTTCCTCTTACACACCTCTGTCAGGTAAAGACAAGGTCATTTCTGCGAATGGCACTTTGTCCCCCATTGCTGGGAAGGGAACCATTTCCTGTTCCTCCTCTTTACCTCTTTCGTCTGTCTTACATATACCGTCTTTTCCTCGCAATCTTCTGTCTATTAGCAATCTTACTCGGTCCCTTAATTGCTCTGTAACTTTTTTTCCTGATTCGTGTGTTTTCCAGGAACTGGGTACGAAGCGGATCATTGGCAGTGGTAGGAATCGCGATGGCTTGTACTATCTGGATGCTTCCCGACCGTCCCTTTCTCTCTCATCTTCTGCTGCTACTGCTGTTGATGCTCGACGCTGGCACTTGCGTCTCGGGCATCCTTCTCCTGTTTATCTTTCAAAAATGTTTCCTACTTTATCGCATCTTGTTAAAACTTTAAAATGTGATGTTTGTGATATGTCCAAACATGTTCGGCACTCTTTTTCCAATGTTTCTTCTCCTAGTACTACCCCTTTTGCTATTATACACTCTGATGTTTGGGGACCTTCCCCTGTGGCTTCTTTAAATGGATATCGATGGTTTGTTACTTTTATAGATTTTTTTTCTCGCACGGCGTGGGTTTATCTTTTAAAGAAAAAAAATGAGGTGTTTTCTGTCTTTCAAGCCTTCCATAAAACGGTGCAAACCCAGTTCCATGCTACCATTCGTGTTTTTCGTAGCGATAATGAGGGGGGGGGGGGGGGGGGAAATACGATGATCGTGGCGCGTTTGGAACATACCTCACGAGTCATGGAATTATTCACCAAACGACTTGTGTCTACACCTCTACCCAAAATGGTGTCGCTGAACGGAAAAACCGGCATCTCCTGGATGTCGCCCGTTGCCTTCTCCATACCATGCATCTCCCAAAGTCATATTGGGGTGATGCTATCCTCACTGCCACTCATCTTATCAATCGTCTTCCCTCCCGGGTTCTCGATTTTTCTACTCCTCTAACCCGTCTCTCTGCGACTTCCGTTGTTCATACTGCTCACCTTCCACCCCGCGTATTCGGGTGTGTTTGTTTTGTTCACGTTCATCAGCTTCACCGTGACAAGCTTGATCCTCGGGCTCTACGATGTGTCTTCATTGGTTACTCTGCCACCACTAAGGGGTACCGGTGCTACCACCCTCCTACCAGACGCGTCTTCTGTACCATGGACGTGACATTTCGTGAGGAGGAATCTTACTATGTCGATTCGCCTCACACTGTTCGTCAGGGGGAGAATGAACTTATTCATGAGCTTATTGACTCGGTGCCTCTCCCTCTGATTCCTCCTATTCCTGCCACTCCTCCTACAACCGCTCCACCTATTCTTGCCACTCCTCCAGCTCCTCCTACACCTTCACCTACGTCTTTTTCCCCTACATACCACAATCTGCCCCTCATCTCTCCCCTTCCTCATATATATCGTCGTCGGCAAACAGGTGAACAGTCCTCCGTGATTCCGTCGCTGCCGGTGTAAGACCCGAACCTGATTTTGTATAATTATTTTATTATAGTTTAATATAAAAGAACTCCCCTATGATGAAATGAAAATCAGTGTTGATTCGACGTCGCAATTGAATTTGAAGTTTCGTGATTTCCATATTTTTGCGACGTTCGTTTCGCTTTCGATTTAAATTTCGTTATTGAAATTAAGCATGATTAAGGCATGGATTAAGTTAAGTTGGTTTACTTAAGCTTAAGAGGAGGATTAAAATACTAATGGTAGGTTGTGTTGGCTGTGGATTAAAGTTGGCTGGCTCCATTTCTTTTGGGCTGGTTTGGGCTGATTTGGGCTGGTTGAGCTGACAGATATATACTATATTAATATATTAATATATTCTTTTATGAGCCTTAAGCGGTGGCCTCTTTATCTGCTGCTGGACTATCCGTATGCTCCTCTACTTCTCTTCCTTGCCACCTGCTATAACCTGGCTGCTCCTCTATTGCTGCTCTGCTCCTTCTTCTTGGTTGACAGCCTTGGGGCTTTGGGAAAGAGAGCTTGAGGCCTTCTCTTCTTTGTGCCGCCACTTCTTTTTGTGCCTTGTCGGTTGCTGGTTTGGCTAGGGGCCTTGTTGATTGGCTAGGGGCCTTGTTGAGATTGTGACCAGCTTTGTAAGTTTTCTTTCATTCTTTTCCCTCCTTTACTACTTATTATTTTGCTATAAAGAACTTAGGGGATGGGGTTGTTGGCTGGCTATGAAATCTGAAGTGCACCTAGGGTTTTTCCCTCTTCTATTCCCTAGTTTGGTTGTGAATTAGAGGGCTTTTATTCGTCTTGATATTGGGGAGATTTCGTGGCTGTTTTCCCCTATTGTAATCCCTGCTATTGCTGTCCCTGTTTGCTGATTGTTGTCAGCTAGCTGCTGTTCCTTTTGGCCGGCTGTTTGGCTGATGGTTGGCCAGCTGTTTGGCTGTTTCTGGGCTGCTGTTTAGCTTATGCTCTTGCTGAAATTGGACTGTAATGACAGCCCATGGGGCTGCTGTTAGCAACCCTTGGTATTGTCATTATCAGCCCTAATCAAATGCCCACTTGAGATCTTGTATTGGCTGAATTTTGAGAAGTCTAGTGGCTGATTTTTGGGAGGGGAGTTTCATAGCATTTAAATTCTGATTTTACACATGTCATTGGAGTCACTAGGCTTGTCCTTCCCTAGGCAACTCCTCGAGATCGTAGTTGTGTCCATCTTAGGGAATCTACTCGTAGCTATTAAAGACGCAACCCTATAGTAAATGATTTACTTGATACTGCAGTGGATGGCGTCCGGAAATAGACGCGACGAGAATCCTGCGAAGGACAAGGATAAAGGAAGAGCTGCGGTGAGTCCTTACGGCTTTGATTTCGTATACATTCGAATATTTTGCTGAATATGAATTGCTTTGATATAGAATGTGGAAGAATGGAAATCACTGAAATGTATGAAATCGCTAAAAAGCTAAATATGGATTAGCAAGCGATAGAAATTCTGAGGGGAATTAAAACAATTATTTCCTATATTTATGAATGGAATGAAATGAAATGAATAAGAAAAGAAAAGAAAAGAGTGCGTCGACGCATCGAAACACTAAGAGTTAGCCTAGTAGGGGGGGTAAGCTTCAGACTCCTACACCCAGTGGAGGGGTAGATCTCCCACGGAAATTGATACTGAAATGTCCAATTTAGGAGGCATGAGAGCCTGTTGCGCGGTTGAGCACCCTAGAATGGACATTGATTTGATGGGCCCGGATATGTGATTAAGAATGACCCTCAGTATTTCGAGAGAACGAAAAGAAAGAAAGAGAATTGAACATGAAAAAGAACTAGCATGAGCTATACGAACAGAACTAACAGAAATTACTTAGTTCTGTGCCCCAGTTTACTTTACTTGTCTACTTTCATGTTCATACGGTTTGTTTTCAGATTTACATAACTGCTTATTATAGCTGACTCTTCGTGTTTTCCTGTAGGATGGCCGAAGAGGTAAGGATCTCACTTAGTTTTCTAAAACTAATTAGATGTTAATTTTCTTTTTAGGATCAGACCGCCAGCGTGCTAGGCCCCGCTAGAAGGAGACCTGCGGAGGCAGAAAGGAAACAAAGAGAAGATACGTTTGGACCGAGGGTTAGAATGTATCTTAGTATTGTACATTTCAGTTTGTTATGTACTTGTGTATGTTGGACTTTTCTGTTTATATGGACATCATGTAAATTATGAAAATCAATAAAAGTATTTTTATGTCTTTTACTGGTACCACTCCTGTGCTTCGCTTAGCTGCATTATTTATTTGTGTAAAACCTGCTCATAAGATAAGAAAAAAAAATTTAAAATGTGGCGGACTTCGGACCGTTACAATTAAGTGGTATCAGAGCTAGGTTTTTCACGAGTTGTTTAATGCAGAGAGTACGAGAGTACCAATTGAAGGACATAATGTTATTGTGATGTTCATATATTGAATTGAGTCATGTCTGGTTTTCAGGAGCCCCTGCAAGTATACTCGAGCCGTAGAATCCGAGAGGCTCGAGAGGAACCTGAAGCTGCTAGGGGAGCTATGTCTGAAGAAAGTGATAATGGGCATAGAGCTGCCCCGCTTCAAATTGCAGATATAGCTCAGGCCATTGCGGAGGCTATTAGACTGGTACGGGATACTCCTCCTGTAGCTGCACCGGTTGTGCCAGCTATGCTTCCTCCAGCACCGATTGTGCCAGTTGTGCCTCCCCCAGCACTAGTGGATACGGATCTGAGGCCGTTTTTGGATTTAAAGCCGCCAACTTTCCGTGGAGGTCTTTCGCCCATAGAGACCGAGGACTGGATTTTGCGGATTGAGACTATATTCGAAGTGATGCGGTGTCCAGCTGAACGGAAAGTGGAGTTAGCTGCCTTTTTGCTGGAGGGTGAGGCGAAGCGATGGTGGCTTAATATGATGAAAGGAAAATTTGCTGCGAGGGGCGTGACGAACGTAACGTGGACTGAATTTACTGGTGAGTTCACGAAGTGGTTTGTACCAAGGACTGAAAAGAGACAGCTTCAAGAGAGATTCTTGCGTTTAGTGCAAGGAAATCGTTCTGTTCCGCAGTACGAAGCGGAATTTGCTAGTTTGGCCTATTATTCTGAGTCTGCAGTGGCCACAGAAGAGGCAAGATGCTTGCGTTTCCAGGAAGGCTTGCGAGATGACATTCGCGCAGCTGTTGTTCCGTTTGATATTACGGATTATGCAGTCCTTGTGGAAAAAGCTCGAATGGTTGAATTAGATGCTGAGAAGAGGCAACGCAGATCTGAATTTAAGAAACGATTCAAAGAAGGAATCAGTTCAGAGCCCTCAAGCAAAGCAAATGCACCCCGTGGAAGAAGAAGAAACAACAACAGTCTTCGTCGACCGTTAGTACACAGGTCTCTCAATCGACGGTGACGAAGTGTGCCAAGTGTGGCAAGATGCACAGGGGGGAATGTTTGACTGGTGTCTGCTTTTATTGTCGCCAACCGGGACATCAGCGGAAGAATTGTCCGAAACTACAGCGGACTGAAAGCCAGAAGGGAGCTCCAGCCTTGCCAGCTCAGAAAATGTTTCATATAGGGACTTCCAAGGAAGGGGAGTCTATTGCATCAGCATCTGTTCCTGCTGAAGGAGACCTAGAAGAAAGGCCGATCCAGCCCCGAGCTTTCAATCTTGGGCAACAAGAAGCGAAAGCTGATGATACGGTGGTTACAGGTATGATAAATGTGCACGATCAGTTATTAAAGGTTTTATTTGATACTGGTGCTAGTCATTCCTTTATTTCGTCATATATACTTGATTCTGTTCATACACACCAATATCAAGTTGCGAAGCCGTTAAATGTTCTTATGCCAAATAATACGGTGCTGACTACTCAAAAACGAGCTGTGGTACAGTTATCTTTTAACGAGAAAAGAATTGAAGCAGATGTCGCAGTGCTACCGTTAGTTGAATACGATATTATCCTCGGTATGGATTGGTTGTCAAATCAAGAAGCGGTAATCAACTGTAAATCGAAGGAAGTAGTTTTCAAATATCCCGACGGGAGTTTATTTGTTTTTAGGGGACTGGGAGAAGTCTCCAAGATTATGATCTCTGCCATGAAGGCATGGAAGAAAGTAAGAAAAGGCTGTGATGCCATTTTAGTAATGATTAAGGAGTCTAAAGAGGAAAAGAAGGAAATTACAGCGGTGCCTGTAGTGCGGGAATACTTGGATGTATTTCCCGAAGATTTGCCTGGTGTGCCTCCGACTCGAGAAGTTGAATTTGAAATCAAGTTAATTGAAGGAGCTGCTCCAGTAGCCAAGGCACCTTATCGGATGGCGCCTAAAGAATTGGCGGAATTAAAGGTGCAGTTGCAAGAGCTGTTAGATAAAAAATTTATTCGACCGAGCACTTCACCTTGGGGCGCTCCAGTGTTATTTGTTAAAAAGAAGGACGGATCTCTCCGTTTATGTGTTGATTATCGTGAACTGAATAAGCTGACAATCAAGAATAAATACCCTTTGCCTCGAATTGATGATTTATTTGATCAACTCGTGGGTGCGCGAGTGTTCTCAAAAATTGATCTTCGCTCAGGATATCATCAGCTGCGAATTAAAGAAGAAGATATTCTGAAGGCTGCATTTAGTACCAGGTATGGGCATTTTGAATTTGTTGTAATGCCTTTTGGTCTAACAAATGCTCCTGCAGCTTTTATGGACTTAATGAATAGAGTCTTTAAAGCTTTTCTCGATCAGTTCGTGATCGTTTTTATCGATGATATTCTGATCTATTCTAAGTCAGAAGAAGATCATTCCCAGCACTTGCGTCTAGCCTTGCAGACGTTGAGAGAGCAACGTCTTTTTGCCAAATTTTCGAAGTGCGACTTCTGGTTGAAAGAAGTGGCTTTTCTGGGCCACGTGATTAATGAAGAAGGCCTATCGGTTGATCCAGCTAAAATTGAAGCAATTGTGAAGTGGACTCAACCGAAGTCGGTAACTGAAGTACGCAGTTTCTTGGGTTTAGCAGGGTATTATAGAAAATTTGTGAAGGATTTCTCCAAGATAGCGTTACCTTTGACGCAACTAACTCGAAAGAATGTACCGTTCAAGTGGGAAGGCGAGTGCCAGCAAGCATTTAAGGCACTAAAAGATCGATTAACAACTGCTCCAATTTTGGTAATGCCTGAAGGATCAGATGGATTTCAAATTTATAGTGATGCATCCTATAAGGGATTAGGTTGCGTATTAATGCAACGTGGAAAAGTGATTGCCTTTGCTTCTAGGCAATTAAAGGATGCTGAAAAGAATTATCCAACGCATGATCTGGAGCTTGCGGCAGTAGTGTTTGCGTTAAAGATCTGGCGTCACTATTTGTATGGTGTGCGTTGTGAAATCTTCACTGATCATAAGAGTTTAAAGTATATTTTTGATCAGAAAGAAATTAATCTGCGACAGAGAAGGTGGCTGGAATTGATTAAAGATTATGATTTGGATATTCAGTATCATCCTGGCAAAGCAAATGTTGTTGCAGATGCCTTGAGTCGAAAAAGTGTAGCTGCAATATCTGTAATGCCGCAGTTTAACAGAAAGCTCTTACGAGAGTTACAAGAAATGGAAATTGTTTTTATTTTGTCGAACGAGGAAAAGCGAGCGCAACTATTCCAGATGCAAATCCAGTATTCGCTGAAAGATCGAATTCAGAAAGCAATGCCACAAGATTCGTTTCTGATGGGTGTGTTAGAGAAGATAAGAAAGGGAGAAGCAACTGCTTTTACCCAGAAAAATGAATTACTGTTTTTGAATGATAGAATCTGCGTCCCTGACGCGGGTAATTTAAGAAAAGATATTTTATATGAAGCTCATAACACACCGTATTCGATTCATCCTGGCCGAACAAAAATGTATCATGATCTAAAGCAGGAGTTTTGGTGGCCTAAAATGAAGCAGGATGTAACCAATTATATTGCTCGATGTCATACCTGTCAGGTAGTGAAAGCTGAGCATATGAAGCCTGCTGGTTATCTTCGGTCACTTCCTATTCCTGAATGGAAATGGGATGATGTAGCAATGGATTTTGTATTTGGCCTACCTCGTAGTAAGCCCGGCAATGATGGCATCTGGGTAATTATTGATCGCCTGACGAAGAGCGCACATTTTATTGCAATGAAGCAAGGAGGACGTACTGAAAAGTTAGTGGAATTATATATCAATGTAATCGTTAAGTTACATGGAATTCCGCGAACTATCGTATCAGATCGAGATGGAAGATTTACATCGGATACATGGAGACGAGTGCATAAAAGGCTGGGAACAAAATTACTGTATAGTACAACTTTTCATCCTCAGACTGATGGTCAATCAGAACGCACTATTCAGATGCTCGAAGATTTATTGAGAATGGTAATTCTGGATTTGAAAGGTTCGTGGGAAAAATATTTAGCATTGGTAGAGTTTGCGTATAATAACAGCTACCAATCGACGATTCAAATGGCTCCATTTGAAGCTCTTTATGGAAGGCGATGCAGAACTCCTCTGAGTTGGGCGGAAGATGGAGAAAAGAAATTATTTCCGAAAAAGGAGACAAGCAAAATTGAAGAAAAGGTTCGAATAATTCAGCAGAGAATGAAGATCGCGCAAGACCGTCAACAGAAGTATTATAATATTCGGCATCGTCGGGTCGAATTTAATGTTGGCGATCAAGTGTGCTTAAAAATTAAGCCTTTTAAAGGAGTTTCCAGATTTCGACGAAACGGGAAACTCAGTCCAAGATTTGTTGGCCCTTTTCCAATCCTTGAGCGTATTGGCGACGTGGCCTATCGTTTAGCTCTTCCTGATGAATTACAGAAATTACATGATGTGTTTCATGTTTCTGCTCTCCGGCGGTATATTCCTGATCCAGATTTGATGATATCTGCAAGTGATGTGCATATAGAAGCTGATTTGTCTAGCCCGACTGAACCTTATCAAATTATTGATCGTCAAAGCAAGAATCTCCGAAACCGTAATGTAAACTTTATCAAAGTATGGTGGAAAGGTCACCCTGCCAGTGCTGCTACTTGGGAACGAGAAGATACGATGTTGAACTTATTTCCAGCGTTCTTTCTGAACACAGAAGATTGAATTTTCGAGGACGAAAATTCTGATAAGAAGGGGAGAATTGTAAGACCCGAACCTGATTTTGTATAATTATTTTATTATAGTTTAATATAAAAGAACTCCCCTATGATGAAATGAAAATCAGTGTTGATTCGACGTCGCAATTGAATTTGAAGTTTCGTGATTTCCATATTTTTGCGACGTTCGTTTCGCTTTCGATTTAAATTTCGTTATTGAAATTAAGCATGATTAAGGCATGGATTAAGTTAAGTTGGTTTACTTAAGCTTAAGAGGAGGATTAAAATACTAATGGTAGGTTGTGTTGGCTGTGGATTAAAGTTGGCTGGCTCCATTTCTTTTGGGCTGGTTTGGGCTGGTTGAGCTGGCAGATATATACTATATTAATATATTAATATCTTCTTTTATGAGCCTTAAGCGGTGGCCTCTTTATCTGCTGCTGGATTATCCGTATGCTCCTCTACTTCTCTTCCTTGCCACCTGCTATAACCTGGCTGCTCCTCTATTGCTGCTCTGCTCCTTCTTGGTTGACAGCCTTGGGGCTTTGGGAAAGAGAGCTTGAGGCCTTCTCTTCTTTGTGCCGCCACTTCTTTTTGTGCCTTGTCGGTTGCTGGTTTGGCTAGGGGCCTTGTTGATTGGCTAGGGGCCTTGTTGAGATTGTGACCAGCTTTGTAAGTTTTCTTTCATTCTTTTCCCTCCTTTACTACTTATTATTTTGCTATAAAGAACTTAGGGGATGGGGTTGTTGGCAGGCTATGAAATCTGAAGTGCACCTAGGGTTTTTCCCTCTTCTATTCCCTAGTTTGGTTGTGAATTAGAGGGCTTTTATTCGTCTTGATATTGGGGAGATTTCGTGGCTGTTTTCCCCTATTGTAATCCCTGCTATTCGTCTTGAAAAGAGTGCGTCGACGCATCGAAACACTAAGGGTCAGCCTAGTAGGGGGGTAAGCTTCAGACTCCTACACCCAGTGGAGGGGTAGATCTCCCACGGAAATTGATACTGAAATGTCCAATTTAGGAGGCATGAGAGCCTGTTGCGCGGTTGAGCGCCCTAGAATGGACATTGATTTGATGGGCCCGGATATGTGATTAAGAATGACCCTCAGTATTTCGAGAGAACGAAAAGAAAGAAAGAGAATTGAACATGAAAAAGAACTAGCATGAGCTATACGAACAGAACTAACAGAAATTACTTAGTTCTGTGCCCCAGTTTACTTTACTTGTCTACTTTCATGTTCATACGGTTTGTTTTCAGATTTACATAACTGCTTATTATAGCTGACTCTTCGTGTTTTCCTGTAGGATGGCCGAAGAGGTAAGGATCTCACTTAGTTTTCTAAAACTAATTAGATGTTAATTTTCTTTTTAGGATCAGACCGCCAGCGTGCTAGGCCCCGCTAGAAGGAGACCTGCGGAGGCAGAAAGGAAACAAAGAGAAGATACGTTTGGACCGAGGGTTAGAATGTATCTTAGTATTGTACATTTCAGTTTGTTATGTACTTGTGTATGTTGGACTTTTCTGTTTATATGGACATCATGTAAATTATGAAAATCAATAAAAGTATTTTTATGTCTTTTACTGGTACCACTCCTGTGCTTCGCTTAGCTGCATTATTTATTTGTGTAAAACCTACTCATAAGATAAGAAAAAAAAATATTTAAATTGTGGCGGACTTCGGACCATTACAGCCGGTGCCGTTGGACTCAGATTCTGATCTACATGTTCCCCTTGCTGCTCTAAGAGGTAAAACTGTGTGTACTAATCACCCTATCTCAAATCATGTTGCTTATGGTCATCTTTCCCAGCTTCATCAGGTTTTTATATCCTCCTTGTCCATGATCACTATCCCTAAGACATGGCAGGAGGCTCTTGGCACTCAGGCATGAGCTCATGCAATGGAGGAGGAAATGGCAGCCTTGGAGAAAAATCACACATGGGACATCACCCCTCTTCCTCCTGAAAAGAAAGTCATTGGTTCTAGATGGGTGTTCTCTGTCAAGCAAAATCAGGATGGCAAAGTTGAGCGGTACAAAGCCCGTTTGGTGGCTCGCGGTTACACTCAGACTCAGGGAGTCGACTACCAGGAGACCTTTGCTCCTGTGGCTAAGATGGACACTGTTCGTGTTATTCTATCTTGTGCAGCTTGCTTGGGCTGGGATCTTCATCAACTGGACGTTAAAAATGCCTTCCTGCATGGTGACCTCGATGAAGAAGTTTACATGACCTTTCCCCCAGGATTTGTGAAGAAGGGGCAAGAAAGCCTTGTATGTCGCCTAAGGAAATCCCTCTACGGGTTGAAACAGTCTCACAGGGCTTGGTTTGGCAGGTTCCACAAGGCTATGGTCAAGTTTGGATACCAACAGGGACATTCTGATCATACTCTATTCATCAGGAAAAATGAGGGGAAGATTGTTGTTCTTATTGTTTATGTGGACGACATAGTGATCACTGGAGATGACTCAGATGAAATCTCGAAGCTGAAAGCCCTCCTGTCTGCAGAATTTGAAGTAAAGGACCTGGGAAGGCTCCGCTACTTCCTGGGAATTGAAGTAACTCGCTCCGATCAGGGAATCTTCATTCGCAACGCAAGTATGTGCTCGATTTGTTAACTGAGACCGGGATGCTTGGGTGTGCTCCTGCTAACACACCTATGGAGGAGAACCATAAGATCGATGAAGATACTGACGGAGATCGCACGGATGCTGCAAGTTACCAGAGATTGGTAGGAAGGTTGTTATACCTCTCACACACTCGCCCTGACATCACATATGTTGTTGGGATCCTGAGCAGATATATGCATGCTCCTAGGATCAGACATCAGGATGCCGCATATCGTGTCCTCCGTTACTTAAAGAAGGCTCCGGGTCGGGGTTTGATGTTTTTCAAAGAACAACCATTTGAAGATTGAAAGCTTTACCGATGCGGATTGGGCCGGAAGCCGTGATGACAGAAAGTCTACTACAGGCTATTGCACCTTCGTTGGTGGCAATTTAGTCACATGGCGTAGCAAGAAACAAAATGTGGTGGCCCGATCTAGTGCTGAAGCCGAGTATCGGTCAATGTCTCAAGGACTCTGCGAAAGCTTATGGCTGCGCACTTTATTGAGGGACTTGGACCTTCAAGATGACACTCCTATCTCTCTATTCTGTGACAACAAGGCCGCTATCAGTATTGCTCATAACCCGGTCCAGCATGACAGAACTAAGCATGTTGAGGTTGACCGCCATTTCATCAAAGATCATATCGAAAAAGGAAATTTAGTTACCCCCTTTGTTCACTCTAGAGATCAGTTGGCCGATGTCTTCACAAAGAGCTTAGGGAGCGATGTCTTTATAGATGATATCTCCAGACTCGGAATGACGGACCTCTATCGTTCGACTTGAGGGGGAGAGTTGAATTCAAGTCTTTATTATATTATTGTGTAAATACCCGCTGAAGGGTAGTTTTGTCCTTGTTCCCTTTTTTGGTTTTATCCCTTACTCTATATATGAGTAAGGGGGGTTGGTTTAATATAATCATCACGATTATTTTCCTCTCTTGCTCTTCAACTGAATCATCAGAAGAAATAGGGCAGCGGAAGGAAGCGTCCGGAGCAGAAGCAACTTTGTGGCCGACATCAGAAAAGGAAGTGCAGGAGACAGCCGGAACTACAAAGGAAGCCATCGTCGACTGGATCAGCATATGTGGGATTGACGACGGGCGGAAGTAGCAGTTGGCGTCATCTGAGACAAAAGCAACTGTCGGGATCATCAATGGAAGCTTCGGATTAGCAGCAAGCGTCATCGGCAGAAAAAGCTCCAGACGGGATCAGACGTAGATGGATCGTCGAATGGAACCGATAGAACAACCAGGAATAGTGACAAGAACGTCGCACGCAGAAGGGATCAGGAGCAGTGATGGTAACGTCGTCGCGATCAGCGATGGGCTCGACGGATACAGAAGAAGCGGAGCCCTTCGTCGACGAGATGGGAAGGGGAAGATAAAATCGTCGATGAAATCAGTAGATGCAGTCGGCGATGGGAACGAAGACGAGGAGCAGCAACAGGATCCTTGCCGTCTGCGGATGGAAGCGACGAATACGCTGACAGGAAGCGGGATCATCCGCAGAAGAGCAGATGGAATCGACGAGGGCCAGCGGAAGTCATCGAGGAGCTAAGATGGAATGACGCTAGCGGTTGAGGAGAAATCAGTAAGCCACCGTGAAATGTACGTTGCCCATAATTAGGGCAACTAAATTTCAGGGAGGAGTCAATTCTAGCTCTGATACCATGTTAGAAGAAATAAAAAGAAAATATAAGTTGTGTTTAATTCATCCTCATATGGGCATTATATAGGAAATACAGGGACTCATAAAGACAAACTCAAGATGTGGGACTAATACCACATAGACTAAAAGACTTAAATAAAAATATAAAATTAATATCTCAACACAACTCTTGTTATATCTATTATATTGATCTTCTGCATCTTACCTGTGAAGTAAAAAACAAATACTTTGCCTTTCTATACAGACTAAAGACATATCATAAATCACTTAATTAATCTGATATATCAAATCAAGAGGATTTTTCAAACATGAAGCTCAGGGAAAATAGCTCCCGACAGGTTTCTAGTACGGTAAACTTCTAGGTTAAAAGAGGTGCAAGAGTGACCTCCTAGGAAGTGCTCGTAGACTACTTATGAAAAAGGGCAAAACTATGCGATTCTGCTTATTATGGACTGAGTTGAACCAAAGCGGTAAATATTTCTGATACTATGAGTGTTGGGTCATTACAAATGGAATTAGAGTCGGACCTCATGAGGTATGATGTGTGGTTCAAGGATAAACCATGCAGAAAATGGTGGTGTTGTAACATCCTGAATCCATAAGATGGGTCCAATGAGGACAGCTCTGGGAGCGGTGAAGCTCGGAAAAAATAGATCCTGGAATGATTCTAGGATTGCATGCTTCTAGGTGAAAGAAAATGCATAACTGAACTGAATCTTACATCAAAATATGAGCAAAAGTTGTTGAGCTTAAGTAATAATTGTCTCTAAATATCAAAGATGCATTTTCAGAGCAACTTGTGGAATTATGATGGAAACTCCATATTTAAGTGTGCTCCGCTGGGAGTAGTCTTGAGATTGGTGACTACTTGGTAAGTGCTCGTGGGTCACATGTTAAAAAGGAAAAAACTGTGGTTCAACTCACTATGGATGGGATGAACCAATATGAACAATACTTTTGATACTGAGCGGTCAAGTCGTTACCAATGTTATCAGAGCCATACATTGTATAGTGTCGTGTGTAGTTTGAGGATGAACCATGCGAAAGCTAGTGGGCCTATAACATTTTGAATTTAATAAGGACAGTCCGATAAGCGGGGGAGTATCTTTATGAGTGGTGAAGCCCAGACAAAGCAGCTCATGATAGGCCTCTAAGATGATAGGCTTCTAAGTGAAAGGATGTGCATAAATGAAGCGATCTTACATTAGAATTAGAGTAAAAGTTATTGGACTTAAATATAAATTTGAATACTCAAGTGCATTTTCTCAGTATGTGATAAATTATGTTGGAAACTTCAAAGTTAAGCATGCCCCGGTGAGAGTAGTCTCAGGATGTGTGATCTCTTAGAAAGTGCTCATAGGCCACCTGCGAAAAAAGATAAAATCATGTGGTTCAACTCAACTAAATCGTACAATTTTATCCTTTTCATATGCAACGTACAAGTACTTCTCATGAGGCAACCCATCCTAGGTTTACTGCCACCAAAGCACAGTTAACTATAGAGTTTCCAACACAACTCCACCACGTACTTCATAAAAGTGCATTGATTATTGAGGGTCTAAATTATTACTTAAGAGTAGCAACTTTCTCTCCAATTTTGATGTATGATTCGGCCCATTTTGGCACTTTATTTCAGCTAGAAGCTTTATCATCTAGAAGCATTCAAGAAACTATCATTCTTTTGCAGGCTTCTCTGTCCCGTGGGCATTCACCGCCCAAATCGAATCTGGGATGTTATAAGCCCACTAACTTTCGCTTGATTCATCCTCTGACCACGCATCATATTGAATGAGGTCCAACTATGATACCATTTGTAATGACTTAACCCATAAATTCAGAGATAGTCATTTTAATTTGAGCCTATATTAAGCTTAACTACATGGTTTTATCCTATTTTACAAGTAACCTATGAAAACTTCTCACGAGGTCACCCATCCAAGAAGTACTCTCACTAGAGCACGTTTAAATGTAAAGTTTTACAGATAACTTCACCAGTTGCTCCAAAAAGGCATCTCAGATATTTGAGGATCCAAATTATTACTTAAGCTAAGTAAATTTTTATCTAATTTTGATGTGTGATTCAGCTCATTCTTGCACATTTTTTAACCTAAAAGCAAATCAACCTAGAAGTCTTCAAGGAGCTACATTTATTTGAGCTTCTTTGTCTTATAAACACTCACTGGCCTCACTGGATAGCACTTATTGGATCTAGGATGTTGCACTCTGTGCTTGTGACACTTTCTGCTCTTTATAATTGAACTGAGACCAAGGTGGTCATCTTTTCGGGGGGGTGCTAATTTTTTCACACTTATGGCATGCTTTAATCGCTTTAGTTGATGGAGGCCTTGTCTTGATGTCACACACTCGTCTAGATAAGTGATTTGCTCATGGTTGTCACTTGCTTCAACCATTACATCGATTTTTGTACTAGCGACTTGTGTTCATTACGTCTTTTAATGTGTTGAACACTACTTTATTTGAAACTGTTGGCCAAGTATTATTTGTCTGCCAAGGGTTGAGTAGGTTGAGAGAAAGCGGTTGAGAGGAGTGAGTCAGAGAGAGCGAGAATTGTGACTAGGGGTGTGCACAGAAAACCAAAACCTGCCCGAACCGAGACAACCAAATAGAATTTCGGACCGAACCGACCGGTTTAGTTTCGGTTTCAGGGGGGCTGAAAACCAAACTGGTTCGGTTTCGGTTTACAGCTTCGGTAAACCGATGAAACCAAACCAATGAACCATGCTTCAAATGTTCTTCGATACATGTGTTGCAATGTAAGAATAGTATGCATGCACTCATTTGGTCTTTCTTTAATCTGTATTGCAATGCAGATATCAAAAAGAAAGTGATTATCAATCCATTGAAGGGAAAAATCATGTGCGACACAAATACAAATAGTATTTGTAAGTTTTTCTTGTATTGTAATTTAGTATGTCGGAAACTTAACCAATGTTTAAAAACCGAACCGATCAATTTTGGTTCGGTTTTGATTTTGGGTGTGTACAAACTGAGGCTATTTGGTTAGGTTTCGGTTTCGCCTAAAACCGAACCAAACCGACCTGTTTACATGCCTAATTGTGACCTTGTTTATTGACGAAGGATCCTCCAATAACCTATTAGTGTTTATGGAAAGAAAGACTAGGTGCCCAGGTTCGAATACATCTTCCGAAGATAGATAAGAAGTGAAACACTAAAGAGAGAGAGAGAGATGTGAGCTTATTTATTGATGAAAGATTCTCCATTAACCTAGAAGTAGCGTTAATGAACTCCCTTTTCGAGGGTCGAAGTTTATAAGCTATGGTTTTATGGAGAGAATGGGAAGGTGTCTAGAGTTCAAATGCTTCTTTCAGAGATTTGACATGTATATATAGTGTCCAGGTGAGACTTAGGTCTTTGGTGTTCGTCTTGGAAGGAAGGAAGGCCTTTAAAAGTAGTTTTGGCAAGGACCATGTAATCCCTGACACCACATTTTCATTTAATGTGTATGTGATGTCTGAGCTGTATGAGCTGCTTATGCTTCTTACGCAGTCTGCACCTTCTGAAAGGAGTGGTCAGCCTTGCAAGTCGGGACTTCATGATGATCGCACTCCTAAGAGGAGTTGTTACTGAGTTGCACTAGATGGGGGCACCTTCCAAGGATACGGATCATCGGGAGAGGCTCCTGGGCAGAACCTCTTGGGAATGGATCCGTGACAAAGACCTCCCGGTTAGGCCATTCTAGGAAGGATGCCTTCTTAGTGAATGTTTACTTTGAGTATTCTTTGTGGCGCTATCCACAGACGTGGCATTTGAAATGACAAAGTAGGGCATTCACATGTCTATTATGAAAAAGTAAACATATTGACACTCAATTTTACTTCATAGGAGAAGAGATGAAGCTTGAGCATATCAAGATTGGTGGCTAAGCTGTAGATATTTTCACCAAACCGCTCAAATTAAAGGTCATCTTCAAGTTCAAAACTCTCCATGTACGATAAAGTTGGCTTAAGGGACATGTTGGAAATTAAGCCATGTTTAGAAATTCTTAGAATATTGCTGATATGCACTAAAATGCCTTTTGGCGTAAATATATTTCAACGGATATTTATGTCTCTTTAAAGAGTTATAATTTTTCCAAATTTGCATTAAATGTATGCTGGATATACATTAAGAGTCATTTAGGCATGTGAATAGTTATTTTAGATTTACTTATCAAGTGTTTGTGACAATTTTCGTTTTTGTAACAGCTGCCCTTTTTAAGATGGAAAAGGAATGAAATTGGTGCAGCACTCTCCATACTTTCAAGTCGTGGAATAGTTATTCAACTCTCTTCTTTTTTTCACATGCAGGTCCTAAACATTTCTAAGTTTTAATTCTAAACTTACTAAATTATTCTTACGAATCATATATTTTTATCAGAATTTTAGTTTCAATTAGTATTGATGTAATCTATTTAATTAATATACAAATATGTATGAGGCTCAGTCATGTTTCATTAAAAATTATTGCATTTAATATATAAGCATTTGTCAAAATCAAAATACTAATGTATGTGCAGACCTTTGTTTTGGGAAGACAAGCCAATTTTTCACGATCACTGGCATTTGGAACTATTGTTGTGAGTATAGTTTCAGCAGTGATAGCACTATTCAAGGTATGCATATTTTACAAGACATTTAGAAATAATGATAGTTTGACCTTTAGACATTTCATTGTGTTTGTTTAGATAATACTTTCCAAAATCATTAATTTTAATTCATATGAAATTATTTTAAAGGAGTATCTATCAAAAAAATATCTTGTATTCCTTGACATGAGATGTATGATGGGGCTCTTTCACTAGGGATATATGCAATTTATGGGATGTCATCCCAAGCGGTTAATAAATCATCCACATATGCAAGGGCAAGGGAGGAAATAATGAACCTATAATGTATCTAATTTTTGTAAAGTCTTTTTAGAAACCAAGAGCACTTTATAAACCCTCAACGGTTTCATCATAGTTGAATTTCGCTTTGTAGACCCATTTAACTTGTATTTGCTAACAATGCATTGAGACATTACGGGCTTAGTTGTAACATGTTGGAAGCTCGCCGGGGAGGTGGATTGGTTGTAGGAGAATAGCACCTAGACTTGCCGCGTCTGTCTAACTGAGGGCTCGCGGGGGGGGGGGGGGGCTCCAAACCCTAAACTTATCTATGAGAGGATAAAGAGAAGAAACTAAGGGAAATTTATGGGCTCTTTAAATAACTTACAAAAAACACTATAGCATTTGGGCTAATTGAACAAATACTCAAACACTCGGAATAAAAGAGACTCCTAAGACTCCACCAACTCATACTTGAGACTCAAGACACACAACACTCATTAAAAGACTCGACCATACTTAAGGCTTAAGTTAACATTTCACCCTTCCTTCAATTCAAGTTTGTCCTCAAGCTCGGAAGGGAGCTCTATTTTTTGAATCATCGGGATCTTTAATTTCAAGCCAGAAAAACTCCTTATAACGAATCACCACAGCATGGGTCGTGTTCCCTAGTGAGGCCCACTCGTGCGCATTGATGAAGACAGTAGTCAAGCTATTATGCAGAGCTACATGTTGAGGAAGGACAGCTGAGGGTGATGGTTGATGAATGGCATGTCACTCGGAATTTGTGGTTCAATAAAGAGAGAGAGAGGGAGAGAGGTATAAAGAGAGAGTTGTTGGATGGACACAATGGAGGCTAGTGTCGCAGTTGTAGGAAGGACATCATGACATGCATCAGTCGGGGGCCTTGGCAGCTGCCGCTTTCTCCATGAGCAAGGGCCACAGTGTTAGCCTTTCGACATAGTTTGACAAAATTTCCAGAATTCGTAGAGGCCCTGATTGCATCAGAATGAGGGTTTCGAGGTGGTTCTCGTTGAAAAGGAATGCCTTGTATGTAATTGTACTATTTTCGCTGAGGAATGTAGTAATCGAACTATGATTTTGATAATGACGATGACGTTGGGTGCCGATAATGTTGGTGGATAAATGGATCATTAGATACAAAGAAGAAAAAATTCTTGTATCCAGGTGACGTATTCTCCTGGAGAATTTGTTGTCGTCCTGGGCGGTATCGCTACCTTTTTGGGTTTAGTCAATCTGGAAATCAAGTCCTATAGCATTATGACGGGTTATTACCATCCTCGGTAGCAGTGTCTATCATCGACAATAGCATTCATTTTTGAAGGTTGATTTGTCTCAATTTTGTATACTACCGTCGACAATAGCGCTACCGCCATTTTTTGGTAGCATCTTTGTTTGCTAACGTCGGCAGTGTCAGCTACTATCGACGATATCGACTACCGTCGGCGGTAGTGTTCAATTCTGGCATTCAGACCCTAGTAAGCAAAATGCGCACTGCCGTCTACCACCATTTTCCAAGAGTGTCTCTGGTTGTTGTCGGCGATAACATACAATTTCAAAGCTTTGACTTCTAGAATGACGGGTGGTAACTCTGGGCGATGTCACGTTATACACTACCACTAATGGTGGTAGCTACCGTCAGTGGTACCAAACAATTTCCGCCTTGTGCTTTTTATCATCTGGATTCTCTTCATTATCCTAAACACTATCAAAAATCAAAGTGATTCATTAGTAAACACCAACATTTATTATTGTCAAATCAAGAGTGTCGAATTATGCTCAAACAAAAAATACTCAATATAACAAAAAAAGTTAAAATCATCCCCAAAAACTTTTTTGCCTAACTACACTAGATTGGATGGTTGTGTTAATAATTATCTTGTAAGCAAATTAATAATAGTAACATTTCTAACTCAGCATTTGGGACTTTCTCAAGACTTCAAGACTGCTCCAATCGACCATAGGCACTTAATTCTTACTTTTGAAGTGGAGGATTTTAAGATGGTCAGGATTAAGGAGGTCATGGTATTCAAAATTTTTTGTTTCGTTTTCTGAGATGGTCCCCAGATTATTCTCTGATCCGGGAGCCAGATGACCTCCCTACTTGGATATATATATGGGGTCTTCATTTCTATTGTTTTGATGAGGACATTATGCGGGTCCTTGTCAAACCTCTTAGCCCGCTCCTCACTTTGGATGCTCATAACTTGCATTGACACATGTGTTGATCGTGCACGTGCTTGTATTGAATTCAACCTCAATACTCTCTACCCTCTCATATCTTTATGAGGGTGACTGGGGCTAGTCAAAATTAGGTCACTCACTCTTTCCCGTTACTTTTGAGAGAAACCTATTCTACTGTTCTGGTTCTCACTAGCATGGTCATGTCATTGGTTAGTGTAAGAAGTCTAATAATAACCTTCCCGAAGTTCATGTTAGGACTCCGGTGGATGTGTAGATGGTGGTATCTCCGCTTTGTCACTACCCCCGGTGGAGGAGACTGTGTTGGTGGCTCCACCTATTAGGGTCTCTCCTGTGGTGGTGAGTCAGGTGTCAGTCTGCCCCTCTATATCTCCATCCCTGGTGTGGTGAATTCGGTTGTGGATCGGGAAGGCTCCCCTCCCTCATCCTTGCATGTTGAGGACAACATCTCTAGGATTGAGCGTTCGTCCACGACTTCTTGTAGGCGTCGACGGGATCGGTTGTGCGGTTCTTTGGCCCATGTGATTCCTCTGTATGATCTCATGTATGATTATGCGGTGCATGACTATGTCGGATATGACGACCTAGGTTCAAATACTCAGTATGGGTTGATCACCAATATTGAGGGCCTTACTGAGCAGCCTAAAGAAGATATCGAAAATTAAACGACAACTCGAATGGCAGAAAGCAGCAACACAATTATGAGTATGTCGGAGAATGACCAAACCCAATGGAGTAAAAAGCAGAACAAAAAGACATACACCAAGATCATCGTCTAGGCCCCACCATCACAAACCAATGCGTGGGAAGTCTCCATATAGCTTAGAATCCGAAGATTTTTAAGTTTATTTTCCGACTTTTTTTTCACCCAAGTCCAACTCATAGTTGTATCAAGTGATGATTTTGTAGTCTCTCTGACCTACCTTATTATGTTGCATGTACCTTAATTTAAATTCAATAAAAATATAACTTTAATTAAAAAAAAGTAACATTTATATAACTATTTAGCCTTCTAATCCTGGCCAATTTTCTTATTATGATCAAATTATTAATAGGGAATCTGTCATCTATTAGTTTATTATAATTTATTATGGATTGTAATATTTTTTGAAAACTAAATTAATAACTACTAAGTGGGGGGAGGAAATGATAATTTAAGAATTGTGAGAAAACATTATGTTGTATGTCGCGTAATTATGTTGTTTTTCCTTTCTATTGTATCTTTGTCTCTCCTATATATAAAGGAGGAGACCCCCCTTCTTATAATTAATCAATTCAGATTTACGACATGGTATCAGAGGCGTGGGAGCCCTAATCGCTCTCGTTCGTTCCGCTTCCGCCATCCGCTCCGCTTCCGCTGATCGTCGCTGCTTCCAGTCCCTCTCCCGTCGCAGTCTCCGCTCGCTTTCCCCGCAGGTTTCCGCCGATCGCAGGTTTCCGCTTCCGCCGATCGCAGGTTTCCGCTTCCGCCGATCGTCGCAGCTTCCGCAGTTTTTCGTCGCAGTCAGCCCACAGGCCTTCCCCTCAGCCCGCAGGTTTCCGTCGCTCTTCCGCACGCAGTTTTCGTCGCAGGTTCCGGACGCAGTAGGTATGCAACAGTAATGGCTCTCTTCCTTGCGTCCGGTGTCTTCTGTGCTTGAGGTGATGCCCTCTCGTCAGTGCGGATCTCCTCCCCTGTGCATCTGGCTCGGCTTCTCCGCCGGGTTCGTCTGTGCTCTTCTCTTTCTATGAGAAGTTACTAGAGTTGTTGTTCTTCTTTTCCGTGGTTTCTATCCTCGGGTTGCTATGGAAGGGACTGGTGACTCTCCCAATATGTCCTCCGGTGAACGTGTTGAGTCCTCCCCGATGCCGTCCTTGGGTTCCGGCCGTGCTCTCCATGACCATGGATCTCCTCAAATTACTACCATGAAGCTTGATGGTGCAAATTATCTCCCGTGGGCTCGGTCGATTACTCTGGCCCTGAAGAGTCGCCGTATGTTTGGATATGTTACCGGCACTACGAAGGCTCCTGCTCAGGCTTCTCCTGAGTGGTCTCAATGGGAGTCGGAAAACTCCCTGGTGATGTCTTGGCATCTCAACTCCATGCAGGAGCACATAGCTCGGAATTACCTCTTTCTTGACACTGCAGCAGATATTTGGAAGCGCGTTGAGGTTACTTATTCGTGTCGTGGCAATGTTGCTCAGATTTTTCAGCTTCGACGACGGATTTTCCTACTGCGGCAGGGTGACCGTTCTCCTTCCTCATATTACCTGGAGTTTTCTCAACTCTACCAAGAGTATGATCACTTTGATGCTCTCACTCTGGTATCTCCTGAAGAGGAAGTTCTTGTTCGGGCTCGGGAAGAACGCAACTGGATCTTTGAGTTTCTCCATGGTCTGCACCGTGATTTTGATCCTATTAGTGTCCAGATTCTTGGGCGGTCCCCTCTTCCATCCCTACCAGAAGTTTTCAGCCTTGTTCAGCAAGAATTTGATCGCCGTCAAACTCGACATCCCGACTCCGCACCGGAGGGCTCTGCTCTTGCGGCTCACTTTGGTCGTCCCTCTCGTGACTACAAGCCCCGCCCTGGTGAGAAGGATCATCTGATGTGTGATTATTGCGGGAAGGCCCGTCATACCAAGGACACCTGCTTCAAGCTCCATGTCTTTCCTCCTTCCCGGGGTGGTACTGCTTCTCGTGGTGGTCGTGGTAATGGTCACTCTACTGGCCGTCCTCCTCTGCCACGCTCTGCTCATCTCTCTGAAGCTTCAGAAGATTTTACTCCTGCTGCTACATTTGCTCTCGCTTCGGTGAGATTCTGGCCTTCCGACGTATGATACTATGATGCACGGCCAATCTTCCGAGAACTCCACCTCGTCCTCATCCTATGCCCACCAGGGGCCCCCAGGTGCTCATTCTGCCACCAGCCACGTCCCCACTCAGTGGATCATCGACAGCGGAGCCACCGATCATATGACTGGCTCTTCTTCAGGTTTTGTCTCGTACTCTCCTTTGTTTGGTCGCGATAAAGTGAATGTTGTTGATGGTTCCTTTTCCTCAATTGCGGGGAAGGGCACCATTCCCTGCTCCGCCCTCACTCTCTCGTTTGTGCTACACGTTCCTAAGTTTACTCGAAACCTTCTGTCTATTAGTCACTTGACTAAATCTATGAATTGTTCTGTTTTTTTCCCTCTTCATGTATTTTTCAGGACCTGAAGACGGGGAAGGTGATTGGCTCTGGTAGCCTGTGTGATGGACTGTACCTGTTTGACCCCTCCAGCTCGGCTCCTCCTCGTGCTCTTCATGTGGCGTCCTCTCCTGATTTGGATTCCTGGCATTGTCGCCTAGGACATCCCTCTCCCTCTGTTATGAAACTTTTATTTCCAACTATGTCAAACTCTGTGTTTAATGTTTTTACTTGTGATGTGTGTGGACTAATTAAGCACAAACGGGCCTCTCTTCCTCAGTTCTCCCCTCCTAGTGATACTCCCTTTGCGGTTATTCATTCTGATGTTTGGGGACCTTCCCCGCATGCTTCTATTTCTGGTTGTAAATGATTTGTCACATTTATAGATTGTTTTTCTCGTTGCACTTGGGTGTACCTCATGAAATCCAAATTTGAGGTTTTTTCTCTGTTTCAATGCTTTCATCAAATGATCGTTACTCAGTTCCATGCCATTGTAAAAGTGTTGCGCAGTGATAATGGTCGAGAGTACATGGACTCTCATTTTGAGCGATACCTTTCTGACTTGGGTATCATCCACCAAACGTCTTGTGTCTACACTCCTGCCCAGAATGGGGTCGCTGAGCGTAAAAATTGGCACCTTCTTGAGGTTGCCCGATGCCTCTTACTTAAGATGCACCTTCCCAAATATTATTGGGGGGACGTTGTTCTTACGGCAGCGCATCTTATTAATCGCTTGCCAACCTGTATCCTCCACCATAAAACCCTGTTGGATGTCCTCAAAATTACACCTACTGAGATCCCTCCGCGTATCTTTGGGTGTGTGTGTTATGTCCACGTGCAGCACACATCAAAGCTTGATCCCCGGGCACTTCGGTGTGTTTTCATTGGCTACTCACCTACTCAAAAAGGGTATAAGTGTTTTCACCCAGTGACTCGTAAGACTTTTATCTTCATGGATGTCACATTCCATGAATCCAAGTCTTATTATGGGAGCTCACTTCAGGGGGAGTTTGGTACCAGGGAAGTGAGCTCTTCCTCGGTTCCTCTACCTATTTCTCCTCTCTATCCGCCTGTTCTTCCGTCTGGTGTTCTGCCTTCGGCATTGCCCCCTCGCCCTACTCCTCCTCTGCAGGTGTATACTCGTCGACGAAGGGGTACAAACAATCCGGTCTCGCACATTATACCAGAGCTACCGCCTGATCCGCCTACTGGTCTCCAAGGTAATCATGCCTCCACTTGTCATCCATTATCTCATTATGTGACTTATGATTCTTTGTCATCCTTGCATAGAGCCTTTGTTACTTCTTTGTCTTCCATATCCATCCCTACCTCGTGGAAGGAAGCTTTAGGGCATCCAAAGTGGAAAGAAGCTATGCTGGAAGAGATAATGGCTCTTGAGAAAAATTGCACATGGGACCTTGTTTTTCTTCCCCAAGGCAAGACCGTGGTTGGATGTAAATGAATTTTCTCAGTGAAACAAAACCCTCAATGCCTTGTGGACCGTTACAAGGCTAGGTTGGTTGCCAGAGGATACACACAGACGGCTGGAATAGACTATCAAGAAATCTTTGCTCCTGTAGCAAAGATGAATTCAATCAGAATTTTGCTCTCTTGTGCGGCCTGCAAAGGGTGGAGCCTCAGCCAGTTGGACATGAAGAATGCCTTCCTCCATGGGGATTTGGAAGAGAAAGTTTACATGGCTTTACCTTCGGGTCTTGTTTCTCAGGGATCTGAAGGAAAGGTATGCAGATTGAAGAAGGCTTTATATGGCCTTAAACAATCTCTGAGGGCTTGGTTTGGAAGGTTCCAAAGAGCCATGATGACATTTGGGTATACTCAGAGTAATGCCGATCATACTCTGTTTGTAAAACACAGACAAGGAAAAGTGACTGCGTTAATTGTTTATGTGGATGACATTGTCATAACTGGGGATGACACAGACGAAATCAGAAATTTGAAGACAAGATTGGCTAGTGAATTTGAGGTAAAAGATCTCGGGAATCTCAAGTACTTTCTTGGCATTGAAGTTGCTAGGTCCAGACATGGCATCTTTATCTCCCAGAGAAAGTACATCCTTGACTTGCTGCAAACAACAGGAATGAGTGGGTGTAGACCTGTGGACACCCCTATTGAAGCTAACCACAAATTGGGGAGGGATGGAGGAGAAGTCGTTGCAGATATCAATGGGTTTCAACGCCTTGTAGGGAGACTCATCTACCTATCCCATACTCGCCCTGATATATCTTATGCAGTTGGAGTTATTAGTCAATACATGCATTTCCCTAAATCTCACCATTTGGATGCTGCCCACCGGATTCTTCGGTATCTTAAAATCTCTCCTGGGCGTGGCATCTTGTTTACTCCCAACAAAGATTTAACCATTGAATTCTTCACAGATGCCGACTGGGCGGGGTCAGTGGATGAGCGTAGATCTACTTCTGGATATTATACTCTAGTTGGGGGAAATTTAGTAACTTGGAGAAGTAAAAACAACAGGTGGTTGCCAGGTCCAGTACCGAAGCCGAATTCAGAGCTATGGCCCATGGAATATGCGAAGGAATGTGGATTCGGTGCCTTATGTCTGATCTTGGGATTAAGGGCAAGGGTCCCATCCGACTCTACTGTGATAACAAGGCGGCCATCAGTATTGCGCACAATCCTGTTCAGCATGATCGCACGAAACATGTGGAAGTCGATCGTCATTTCATCAAGGAGAACATAGTGAGTGGAGCTGTGAGCTCTCCATTTGTCCCCCCAGATCAAGAGCTGACAGACGTCCTCACCAAGGGGTTGAATTTTAGAGCTTTTGAAACTATTATGTCCAAGTTGGGTTTGATAGACATCACAAGCCCAACTTGAGGGGGAGTGTTGAATGTCACGTAATTATGTTGTTTTTTTCCTTTCTAGTGTATCTCTTTGTCTCTCCTATATATAAAGGAGGAGACCCCCTTCTTATAATTAATCAATTCAGATTTACGACACATTAGAACAATACTCTTTTTTTCATTGATAAAAAGGTACAGATACAGCAAAACTAAGCAAGCTACCGAAATAACACACGCAACAATCAAGGAAGAACCCCATTACCAAAAGACGCAAAGATGATATCAAGAGCTGGAACTCCTCTGAATCAATGCTAGAGAAATCAAGAGATTTCTTAGGTCGATGAGTGTGTTTGCTGGTCAGGAGATGAGCGCTTACGATATTCTTGTCTAGCTTTATTTTTTTCTCTTTCGAACCTTCCATTCATCTTCGTATTCATCGTGTGCACCATCTTCAGGTTCAACTATGTATGATCATCAGACGCTTCATTAGAACAATACTCTATCATGAATATGATTATGAAAAAGAAAAAAATGATTATTTGATGTTTTCCAAATACGATTGAGAAAATGAACCAACATGATTTGATTGTAGTTTGATTATCATAAAGAGTGGAGTTTTGGGAAATGTATAGTGTAAATTTTTATAATAATATTATTTATTTGGGTATTTCTTTTCCAATGTTTCTACTTGTAAGGAGTATATAAGCATTTTCCCTTCTTTTCCCTTTACTTCACACTATAAGTTGGATCTTATAAAGTCATATTCTCTTTTTGTTCATAATCATGCTTGGTTTACAGGATATAACAGATATAGAAGGTGACAAGAAATTTGGCATTAATTCATTTGCTGCAAGCCTAGGCAAAAAACAGGTAGCCAACAACAGCGAAAATAATTATAGTTTTTCCCGATGAAAGAAAAAAGAACTGGTTGGGTTTCATAACTTGTACTAATCCTTTTTTTATCCTAGCAGGTGTTTTGGATTTCTGTGTATCTCTTAGAGATGACTTACATTTTTGCCATACCTTTTGGAGCCACATCTTCGCACCTATGGAGCAAGCTCATAACTGTATGTCAAGCATTTGCATTTTCAAGTGTTCCTTTAGCCTTAACTATAACATTGTGAATTTATTAATTGATGACATGGCTAGAAGGAGCATTATTCCAACAATTATAGGGTTTCTTCATCTCCTTTTTGTATAAAAGGGTCATTAGAATTTCGGTAATTTATTAAAAATAATAGGTTCTACTTTTTTAGAGTGCATTAAATTATATATATATTGATGAAAGTGAGATGGAAAGCAAGTATTCATCCCATTAAGGGGTATTAATAGGACTTACATGAGACTAAAAACCAAGAATAGACGATGTGGGACTATGGTACCGCTAGGGTACCGAAGGGCGGTATGACGGGCGCTAGAGGGAGGGCAGCGGCTACCGCGGGGGGTAGCGGTCGGCGATAGATAGAGAGAGAGAGAGAGAGGGGGGAGAGGGAGATAGAGAGATTAGAGAGGGAAGGAGGGAGATAGAGGAAAAAGGGAGCAGCCCCCAATTTTCATCAATGATCCAAAAGATGCCAAACAACCCTAAGGTGATCCCTTATATAGGAGGGATCCACCACACATCAAGGAGTTCAAAATCATAATAAAATATTAGAAAACTTATCAAATAAAAACAGACAGAATTAAGATAGGGGGGGGGGGGGGGGGGGGGGGCGGGCGGCCCCTAGAGTGCTCTCGCCGAACCGCCCGGTTCGGTGCTTGGACCGGATGCGTTCGGATCGCCCCTTGCTCCCGTGTCGCCTCGCGGCCTCCTCGAGTACACGTGCCATTCTGGTTCCTCCGCTTGGACGTCGGTAACAATACCCCCGTCTGGAAAATTAGTCTTGTCCTCAAGACAATAATCTGGAAACTGACGACGAAAGTCGTCCCGCAGTAGCCATGTGGCGGTGGTGAGAGGTCGGTCACGCCACACCACGCGAATCTCCTCCGGAAGCGTATCTCCCGGGGTATGGTGGCGTCGATCCACGATAGAAGCCGGGTACAGGGGTGGGGAGTCGGAATGCTCAACATCCGTCGGAATGTGGTCGGTGACTGGGTGGTCGCCGATGACGCGACGAAGCTGGGAAACATGGAACACCGGGTGGATGCGGCTATTCTCCGGTAGGCGTAGGGCGTAGGCGACGGCTCCAATGCGGCTGAGGATCTCGAAGGGCCCGTAGAAACGAGGGGCCAACTTGGGACAGGTGCGGCGGGCCACGGTCGGCTGGCGATATGGGTGAAGCTTGATGAAGACACGCTCGATCACCTGGAAGGAGAGATCGCGTCGCTTCCGGTTAGCGAACGAGATCATCTTTGCATGTGCTCGTCGAAGGTGGTGTTTCAAGCTAACCAGAATTACGTCCCGGTCGTACAGATGATCGGCTAAACTGGCCACGGGGCATTCGCCCGGAAGATGTCAGGTAACGGAAGGCGGGGAGCGGCCATAGACTGTCTCGAAGGGCGATGTATTTGCGAAGTGATGGTAGGCGGTGTTGTACGAGTACTCCGCCCAACATAGCCACTTTGCCCACGACCTGGGTCTCTCGCCGATGAAGCACCGTAAGTATGTCTCCAAACAACGGTTCAGCACTTCGGATTGCCCATCCGACTGGGGGTGATATGCGGTACTCATCCGGAGTCGAGTGCCCTGAAGACGGAACAGCGAGGTCAAAAAATTGCTGAGGAAGAGAGGATCTCTGTCACTCACTATGGAGCGAGGAAAACCATGGAGGCGGACGATCTCGGAAATGAAACAGTCGGCCACCGTCGCGGCTGTATAAGGATGCCTGAGTGGAACGAAGTGGGCGTACTACATCAAACGGTTGACCACCACCAATATGCAATCGAATCCGTTCGAGCGCGGCAGACGGGTGATAGTCCATCGCTATGTCCTCCCAGACACGCTCGGGAATCGGCAGGGGCTGTAGTAGGCCGCTCGGAAACAACGTCTCGTACTTGGCCTTCTGACAAGGCAAACAGGCCACCACGTAGGCCTTCACTTGACGGAGCATGTGGGGCCAATATAAGGAGGCGGCTAACCGCCGATACGTCCGGAACGCCCCGGCATGACCCCCCGAGGGGGTAGAATGAAACTCGGCGAGAAGAAGAGGAATGGGGGATGATGAGGCGGACAGGACGAGGCGGCCCCGATGGATCAGGGCTGACTGCAGTGCGGCGAAGGCTGCCATGGCGGTCGGTGGACACGAGAACGTCCCATCGTCGGTGGCCTTTAGCAGCTGGGTGAGAGGGCGGGCCAACCCGCCGTAATCCCGAATGAAGCGCCTGTAATACCCGATCAGTCCAAGGAAAGCCCGGACGTCACAGATGGAAGTGGGAGTCGGCCACCGAGTCACTGCGTCGATCTTATCCGCGTCCATGGCCACGCCAAGAGCGGAGATGGTATGGCACAGATAACTAACCATCGTGGCGCTGAAAGTACACTTCTTCTGGTTGACGGTAAGGTGGTGGCGGCGAAGAGTGGTAAAGGTCTCCCTCACATGGCGGAGATGGTCCTGCCAAGAAGTGCTAAACACAAGAATGTCATCAAAGAAAACGAACACGTGCTTACGGAGGACCGGGCGGAAGATGTCGTTCATGGTGTCTTGGAAGGTGGTCGGGGCGTTGGTGAGCCCAAACGGCATCACCAGAAACTCAAAATGGTCGTCATGTGTCCTGAAGGTCGTCTTCGGCACGTCTTCCGGCCGAACCCGGATTTGGTGATAGCCGGCGCGGAGGTCAAGTTTGGTGAAGAAGGCGGCGCCATGAAGCTCGTCCAACAACTCCTGAATGACGGGAAAGGGATATTTGTCAGGTATTGTAGCCATGTTGAGCTCCCGGTAGTCCACACAAAACGCCAGCTGCCGTCTTTTTTGCGGATCAAAAGCACCGGACTGGAGAAAGGACTAGCACTGGGTCGTATAAGGCCCCCCAACAGCATCTCCCGCACGAGTCGTTCGATCTCGTCCTTCTGCGCATGCCCGTAACGGTAGGGAAGGACGGACACTGCCGCCACCCCCGGTTTGAGGATGATGGCGTGATCGGTCGGCCGCGGCGATGGAAGGCCGAGCGGGGCAGCAAAAAGGTCCGAAAAGTCGGTGAGGACGGCATCCATATCCGCGGAGAGCCGCTCGGCCGGCGGGGGAGTCGGTTGGACAGTCCACAACCAAGCGGAGAAGTCGATGTCGGTGACGCGTGTCATGGCCCGGAAGGAGACCGGCGAGCGTAGCAGTGCAGAATCCCCCACTAATCGGCAAGGGTGACCCTGATGCAGGAAGGACATGGTCATGGAGGCCCAGTTGACGTGAACGTCGCCCAACGTCTGCAACCAGGCGACACCCAAAATGGCGTCGAGACCGCCCAGCTCGAATAAGTAGAAGTCGGTCATGACCGAGCATGGACCCAAGAACAAAGTAACCCCTGCGCACTGTCCCAACGTGAGTCTGCGGCGACCATCCCCCAGGCAGACGGAGAAGTCGGGGGAGGGATCGTAAGGCAAGCCGAGATCCCGCGCGAGTTGGGCCGACATGAAGTTGTGGCTAGCGCCACTGTCGATCATAACAACCACAGGCCGATCCTGGAGTGTGCCGGCCAGCTTCATCGTTCGTGGACCCGTAAGGCCGCCCACCGAATAAAAAGGTAGCTCCAAGACATTGAGTGGTGCCGTCTCCGCGTTTCCAGGCGGATCATCTGGCGGGGCCTCCAGCAGAGATGGATCGTCGGGAGCATCCCCACCGTCGCTATCCACAAAAATGGCATGAAATTCCTTGACTGGGCAGACGTGTTGCGGTGAGTAGGGTTGGCGGCAACGGAAGCATAAGCCGCGGCGGCGGAGGTCGTGGTAGTCGACGCGTTGCGGAGCATCCGTGCGGGGTGGCCGGTCGGTTCCCGTAGGGGGGCCCGAGCCACGGGGGCCGGCGTCGGCAAGGGCCGAAAGGTGGGCGGGGGGTTCGGCCGGAGGCCTAGATCCGCCTCGACGGCCCGGGCAAGTTCAAGAGCTTTGGAGACCGTGTGAGAATGGTGCGTGCGGAGGCGAGAACGGATGTTCGGGCGGAGACCTTGGAGAAAGAAACCCAAATAGTGGTCGGGCGGAAGGCCCGGCACTTGCGTGACGAGTGCGACGAAGTCGTCGATGTAGGCGTCCACGGTCGTCGTTTGGCGGGTCGTGCACAGGCGCTCGATTGCGGAACCGGTGTATCAGGAGTCATAGCGGCACATCATTTCTTGTTTAAATTCCGTCCAAGAAATGGCGGGTTGGATTTGACGCAACCAACGGGCCCAATGGAGGGCCGAACCTTCAAGGCCGACCACGGCCGTGCTAACTTTGTTCGCCGGAGAGGGCCCGTTGAGGTCGAAGAATTGTTCGGCACGAGCTATCCATCCTAACGGATCCGTGCCAGCAAAGGGCGGAACATCCAAGGCGAGGCTGGATCGATCGGCGATGGCGGAGGGCGGTGGGGGTGTGTCGAGGACGGAGGCGGCCTCTGTTGAAAACAATGTGCTGGCGGCGAGCGGGTTGGAGGTCGCTGCGAGGCGGGCCCCGCTGCTGGTCTCCGGGGCGCGATCCGGCGCCCAGGCCGCGAGTCGCGCCAGCAGTTCCGCCTGGACGGATTGCAACGCGTCTTGACCGGCGGTGAGGCTCGCGATGACGGCGTGGATGGAGGAGAGTTGGCTCTCGTGGGAGGCGATGCGGTCAGCCAGTTCAGTGGGGGTGTCGTCGGTGCCAGCAGGGCGGGAGGCTGGCTTGGGTCCCATCGGAAGGATCTCCGGCGGCGAGGAGGCGGGTGGAGCGGCAGGTCGGACCAAATGGTACCGCTAGGGTACCGGAGGGCGGTATGACGGGCGCTAGAGGGAGGGCAGCGGCTACCGCGGGGGGTAGCGGTCGGCGATAGATAGAGAGAGAGAGAGGGGGGAGAGGGAGATAGAGAGATTAGAGAGGGAAGGAGGGAGAAAGAGGAAAAAGGGAGCAGCCCCCAATTTTCATCAATGATCCAAAAGATGCCAAACAACCCTAAGGTGATCCGTTATATAGGAGGGATCCACCACACATCAAGGAGTTCAAAATCATAATAAAATATTACAAAACTTATCAAATAAAAACAGAACAGAATTAAGATGGGGGGGGGGGGGGGGGGGGGGGGCGGTCGGCCCCTAGAGTGCTCTCGCCGAACCGCCCGGTTCGGTGCTTGGACCGGATGCGTTCGGATCGCCCCTTGCTGCCGTGTAGCCTCGCGGCCTCCTCGAGTACACGTGTCATTCTGGTTCCTCCGCTTGGACGTCGGTAACAGACTAACCCATAAATATAACATAAAATATGAAAATATGCAAATACATGCCAATACCAACACCCCTCCCCCCCTCAAGTTGGGTGTGTGATATCGATCATGCCCAACTTGCTAACAATCTCTCCAAAGATTCTTGTACACAATCCCTTTGTAAGGATATCTGTCAGTTGTTGTTCAAATAACACAAATGGAGTAACCACACTGCTTTTAGCTATATTTTCCTTGATGAAGTGTTTGTCGATCTCAATGTGTTTAGTGCGGTCGTGTTGCACTGGGTTGTGAGCAATACTGATGGCAGCTCTGTTATCACAGTACAGTCTAATGAGCTCATTTCTTTTAAGGCCAAGATCCTTCATGATGGTTAGGATCCACAACCCTTCACAGATTTCATGAGCCATAGCCCTAAATTCCGTCTCAGCACTGGATCTGGCAACCCACGTGCTATTTTTTGCTTCTCCAGGTAACTAAATTTCCACCCACCATTGTACAATATCCTGATGTAGACCATCGATCCTCAATTGATCCAGCCCAGTCAGCATCAGTGTAAACCTCAATAGTTAGCTCATCATTTGGTGAAAAAAGAATGTCCTTCCCTGGTGAGGACTTGAGATATCTGAGGATACGATGAGCAGCATCGAGATGACGGGTTGTGGGGGAGTGCATGAATTGGCTGAGCACTCCCACAGCATAGGAGATATTCGGACGAGTGTGACAAATAGATTAGTTTGCTCACTAGCCTCTGAAAACTGGTAATGTCTTCAATCGTTTCACTATCATCTCTTCCAAGTCTGTGCTTAACTTCAATTGGGGTGTCAGCCGGTCTACACCCACTCATTCTTGAAGCTTCAAGAAGGTCAGGTATATATTTTCTCTGTGATATGAAGATCCCATACTTGGACCTTGCGACCTCAATGCCTAAGAAATACTTCAGATTCCCCAATTCTTTCACTTCAAATTCTCTGGCCAGCTTCTCTTTCAGTGCCTGAATCTCCTCTTAATCGTCTCCTGTTATAATAACATCATCTACATACACTATCAGAGCGGTTAGCTTCCTCTTCCTGTGCTTGATAAAGTGAGTGTGATCAGTTGGGAGTAACTGAAGCACGTCATGGCTTTGTAGAATCTTCCAAATAAAGCTCTAGGAGATTGTTTCAAGCCATATAACACCTTCTTCAGCTTGCAAACCTTACCCTCAAATCCTTTAGGGGAAAGACCAGTGGGCAGAGCTATGTAAACTTCTTCTTCCAGATCACCATGAAGGAACGCATTCTTTACATCCAGTTGGCTAAGGTTCCATCCCTTACAAGCAACACATGATAGGAGGGCCCTTATAGAATTCATCTTAGCGATCAGGGCAAAGGTTTCCTGATATCAATTCTTGTCGTCTAAGTGTATCCTCTTGCAACCAATCTAGCCTTGTATCTTTCCACGACACTGAGGGTGTTCTGTTTGACAGAGAACACCCACTTACATCACACAATAGTCTTCCCCTTAGGGAGAGGCCAGGTCCCATGCGTGGTTTTTGTCCAGGGCATGCATTTCTTCTAGCATAGCCACCTTCCGCCTGTCATCAGAAAAAGCATCCTGCCACGATGTAGGAAGGGAGGTAGTATACAAGGAAGAGACAAAGGCATTATGGGAGGCCGTTAGAGAAGAATAAGAAACGAACTGAGATATCGGGTGTTGTATAGAGGTACCTTCTTTTAGAGTAGACACAGACGACGGATCCGATGACGGCTTAGGAATCCTGGCCGTGTGTTTGATCCCTTAGACCGACGAGAGTAAACCTGCAAAGGAGGAACGTGAGGTTTCACTATAAGAGAAGCGGGAGATGATACAGGAATAGTATGAGACAGAGTCATGTGAGGCTGATACATCGGAGGAATAGGTAACGGGTGATGGGGAACCATCTGGCGCAACTCGGCGCAAGGCAGACCCCACCTTCGTATATTCTCGCAGACGGACTTGACCGAACCGGCGATCCGCCATCGCGGATGCGTCCGGCTCGTTGTTTAGATGTATTTTCATATATAACATTATGTATTTTGAGTTGTATTTCAAGTAGTTATGGCATCGGAACCGCCGGCCAATCATAGCCGTCGATTTTGGTTGCCCTAATATTGTTTTCTTATAAATAGATCTTTAGGGCTGCAGGAATTTTCATTGCTGAAATTTGGAGATTGTCTTCCTCATTTCCGGTGATCTCCTCCGCGGTGCCGACTCTGTGGAGACCCCTTGGTGACGACTCCTTGGGTAAGTATCCGTCCTCCTCCTTGTCTTCATTTCCCCAGCCATTACATCCCTCCCCCTTCCCCAGCCATTACAGCCCTCCCCCTTCCCTAACAGCCGCCTACCTCCTGTCCAAGCCCAGCCGCCCAACTTCTGCCAAAACCCCAGCCACCAGCCCCTTGTCCAAGCCCCAGCCGCCACCCCTCAGCCTTCTACCGCCGCCCTCCCTGTTCCCAGCAACCCCACGCCGCCAGCCCACCAGCACCCACCGACAGCCTCCCTAACAGCCGCCCACAATAGCCTCAGCCCCCACCTGATTCCCTATCCACCGCCAAGTCCAGATCCGCCCAGATCTGGACGGGACAGTCCAGATCCTGTCCCATACCACTCGATCCAGCCCTTAACCCTCCATACGCGCAGCCACCACCTCCCCCTTCCGTGGAACCACCTTCCCCTTACCCGATCTATTCCGCCACCACCCGGAAAACCCCATCACGTCTCCAACGTTCAGATTTGTGTTACAATTACTGCAGCCCTAATTTTTATTTCAGATTCTTGTGGTGCTTTGTATTAGTTGATGGTATTAAACTTTGTTACGTTGTGGTAATCTTTTGTTTGTGGAATTAAAAGCTTATCTTTATTTGTCTCGTGAGATCTCTAACTGCAGGACGGATTTGAATCGCCGCGCGCTTTCTTTTGGCCCTCCGTGCGGAGGAAAGTCACGCCTCAAGCTTTAAGAGAATTGTTTATCTTTGCTTATGAAAATTTGTGCGTTATCTTATAATATTTTGTTGCTAATATTAATCCCTTGCGCCGAACCACACGTGTCGCATGCATTGAATCGTTAGGGTTTGACCCCACTCTTCGCTAGTGTGCATTTAGGAATTCACTCCACAACCTACCCTACATTAGTTGGTATCAAAGCAAGGTTTGAGCCACGTCTATGCTCCGTAGTAGTAGGGCTTATAGATCCCTGATGTCTGATCTGAACGTTGTTGATGAGCGAGCGAATAGTTCGAACTCAGGTGCGTCGTTCGCAGAATTTCAGCGCCTTGTCCTCGATCGCCTAGACACCATAGACACCAAGTTCCAGGGTTTCCGACGTGACCTCGCAAAGGTGAATACCCGGTTAGGGCGCCTAGAGAACCCAAGTGACGCACCTTCCCAAGAAGGGGAACCACGCGAGAATGAGCCGGGAATTCCCCCTCGTCCGGACCCACGCATTCCTCCACGACAGAGGGGAGCTCCTCCACCTCCTAAGTAGTACCGTCGTGACGCTCCCCGTCGTAGCCCCTCCCCTGACCGTCGGCCAGACAGCGACGATGATAGATATCCCCAGCAGCGTGATAGACCCCGAGTTTTTCCTCAGGACCATAGGGCCCGCACACCACCGCATGGCCGTCGTGATCCCGACCACGATGACTATCCTGACCTCGGCCGCCGAGAGCGTGGACCCCTACCCGCTCGACGTGAGTACGTCCGGGATGAGTATTACGAGGATTACCCGGAGCCACGAAGAGGCGGATACCAGTACGAGCATGATTCTATATTCGTGGTAGTTGACCGGTTCTCTAAGATGACTTATTTCATTGCTTGCAGTAAGACTGCAGACGCACCCCACATCGCGGCCTTATTTATTAGTGGCGTCTTTAGATTACACGGTTTGCCGAAGTCCATTGTGTCCGATAGAGACGTGAGGTTCGTCAGTTATTTCTGGAAGACCCTGTGGCGAAAGACCGGGACGACCCTGAAATTTTCATCTGCGTATCACCCTCATACGGATGGTCAGACTGAGGTAATGAATAGGAGCTTAGGGAATTTACTACGGTGTCTAGTGGGAGAGCATACATCTAGTTGGGATTAGGTGCTCCCTGTTGCGGAGTTTGCATATAATAGTTCAATCAATAGGTCTACAGGTCTAAGTCCGTTTCATATAGTGTCAGGCTACGACCCTAAGAAACACATTGACCTTATTCCTGTCCCGACTGAGTCACGGCCTAGTGAGTCCGCTGAGTCCTTCACACGTCATTTCCATGAGTTGCATGAGTCAGTTAGGCGCAAAATTAATCTAAGCAACGAATATTATAAGGAACAAGCGGATAAACGTAAACGAGAAAAACATTTTCAGATAGGCGAGCAGGTGATGGTGAGAGTCCGCACCGAGAGACTCCCCCGGGGGTCTGCTAAGAAGCTAAGCGCCAGGCGATTCGGTCCCTATTCAGTCCTGAGACGGATCGGGCCAAATGCTTATGAGCTAGATATTCCTACGATCTTGGGTATCCACCGCGAGTTCAATGTTGAGGACCTGATGCCATACTTTGCACCTCACGAGTACCCTGACCCCCACTTTGATTGCCCTCCTGAGCCTGCACCGCCACAGCCCGTTCCCACCACTTGGCTTATGCCACCCATGCCTGCTCCCGACACCCAGCCCGTCATTGACCCTAACTTACCCGAGATCTCGTCCCCACTGGCTCCTTCTTCAGCACCGCCGATTCCACCGGATCTCCTTCCTCGAGCATTGTGCAACGAGCACATCACTAAGATCATTGTGCATGAGTACGTCCCCTCCATGGATGGCCTCGTGTGCCGCTACTTGGTTCGCTGGCATGGACGTTCCTCTCCGACGACACCTGGATTGCCGCTACAGAGCTTGATCGACTCGCCCCCGAACTTCGACTACAGTATGATCATCTCCATTCATCGGAGATGAAGGCTTTTCAGTCGGGGGGAGTTGATGGGGGACCATCTGGCGCAACTCGGCGCAAGGCAGACCCCACCTTCGTATATTCTCGCAGACGGACTTGAATCGCCGCGCGCTTTCTTTTGGCCCTCCGTGCGGAGGAAAGTCACGCCTCAAGCTTTAAAAGAATTGTTTATCTTCGCTTATGAAAATTTGTGCGTTATCTTATAATATTTTGTTGTTAATATTAATCCCTTGCGCCGAACCACACGTGTCGCATGCATTGAATCGTTAGGGTTCGACCACACTCTTCGCTAGTGTGCATTTAGGAATTCACTCCACAACCTACCCTACATTAACGGGGTAGTAGATAGAGAATCAGTGTGAGGTAAGGAGCTCACTTCCATCCTAGGAGAAGACCCCCACCCCCCTGAAGTGAGTGTCGGTAATAGCTCTCAGATTCATGGAACGTGACATCCATGGTTATAAAGACCTTCTTGTGAACTGGATCAAAGCACGTATACCCTTTTTGAGTAGGGGAATATCCAATGAAGACACACTTATGAGCACGAGCATCAAGTTTAGTTTTTTAATGAATATGTACAAAACAAACACATCCAAACACTCGAGGTTGCAAAGTGGAAGGCGAAACGTGAAGAGTGTGAAGGGGAGTTTCAGACCCAAGAACCCGTGAGGGCATACGATTAATCAGGTAGGCAGCAGTGAGAACTGCATCCCCCCAATAGTACTTGGGAAGGTGCATCTGAAGGAGGCATCGAGCAACTTCTAAACGGTGACGTTTTTTGCATTCAGTCACTCCATTCTGAGCAGGTGAGTAAACACAAGACGTCTGATGGATAATGACATGAGTAGCAAGATAATGTTCGAAGTGAAAATCAATCTATTCCCGACCATTGTCAGTTCGAAAAAATTTAATAGAGGTGTCAAATTGTGTAGAAATCATCTTGTGAAACCGTTGGAATAAGGAAAAAACTTAATTTTTATCTTTCATGAGATAAACCCACGTAGTGCGTAAGAAGTAATCAATGAAATTTACAAATCAAAAACATCCAGAAATAGAAGCAACGGGGCAAGGCCCCCAAACATCGCTATGTATAACATGAAAAGGAGCAGAACTACAAGATGAAATACGATTAAAAGAAGCACGATGGTATTTGCCAAGTTCACATGCATCACAACGAAAGTTATCAACTAATGCAGAAGATACAGTAGGAAATAATTATTTCATAAACATAATAGAAGGATTTCAGAGTCGACGCGCGAGATGAGGGAGAAAGCGGGCTGGACGGGAGCAGAAGAGGGCTCAGACGCGCGAGACGGAAAAGGGCTTGGACGCGCGAGACGGGCTGGACGGGAGCGGAACAAGTGTGGGGCTCGCGTCTGGAAGCGGGGTTCAGGACGCGAGTGGAAGAGGGACATGATTCGGTCGGCTTAGCCCTAAGGCTCTGATACCATGATGACAGTGAGATGGAAAAAATTTACTTGATTGTATTCATCCCATTAAGGGGTATTAATAGGACTTGCAAATACCAAAATATATATATATACATATATATATAACTTGTAGAATCATGGTACTTGTGAATTGTGATATGTTTACACTTTAGACAACTAGTAAGATATACTGTGGTTAGAGATAAAATTTGTTTGTAAAGTTTCCAATATGTAGGAACTTAATAAATCCTAATGTTGAAAGTAACTTGGAGATACTAAGTACCAAATCCATAATTTTATTCAAACCAAACCCCGAATAGACCCTTTAAATATATTTTTTTAACTTATAGAAAGTTGTACCATTATGAATCTCTGTTTTCTTATAAGCTGTTTTTTTAAATGTTGATGAACTATGTTTCTCCTTGAATGCAGATATTTGGTCATGCGGTTCTTGCTTCAATTCTGTGGAAGCGAGCCAAGTCAATAGATCTGAATGATAAATCTGCAATAACATCTTTTTACATGTTAATATGGAAGGTAATAAGTAATTTATAATGAATATATTTGTTTTGTTTCTGCTTCTCTTATCGGCCTGCAACTCAAATTTAACTCTCTTTTTGATTATTTTGCAGCTATTCTATGTTGAATTCTTGCTCATTCCACTTGTGCGATAAAATCAAGAGCCATAGAGTTCTTGATTACAAATAAAATTGAGGGTCACGGAGTTCTTCTCATCATATGTGGTCTTTTCACTTGGCATTTGAATCTAGTAATTGTTATTATGTGTGTAGAATATTCATTGTATTGATTTAGTAGGATATGAATGTTATTATAGATTTGCATAAAAAGAATAATAAGATCCAACAAATTATGGATGATTCATATCGTATATCTCATTGTAGATGTAATTTATATTCATTCATATTCAGAGTTGGCTATTGTGTTACTTTACAAGTCTTCTGAAATTTTATTAATGTTGATTGGTTCTCTTAGACTTCTAAACTTTTTATTGATTTTAGAATATAACAATTTATATTTGCAATAATAATAATAATATAATAGGAAATAATAGGTGGTTATTTAATAACTCATATAAGTAAATTGGAAGTGAATAAGTTATGCAGGTTATAAGTACGCATTATATTTGTTAACTACTAATCTACTATGAATTTATTCATGATCACTTGATCGAAAGTATACATGCCTTGAGTTCACAAATCGTTCATGTTCAATTTGTTAATTAGGCAACATAATATTTCGGCTAAAAGATAATATTAAGGGTCGAAATTAAATACCAACAGAGTTTCCTACAATTATTTTTGGCTTGCTGTATTCACTTTTGATTTTGTTATAAGTTTTAAAAAAAAAATTCGTTCATTTGGAATGTTTAATAATAATAATAATTAGTTGTCAGATACATGGTTCTTCCATGGACAATGTATGATTATGATATTACATAACTATCATTTGAGTAACAGATGCCACACACTATGCATGATACTGAGCTACTATTAGTCTACTTTTTGCCTATAAATTTCTAAGCTTTATCTACTTGTAGTGGGGCTAACTATGGTGTTATCCCACTGGAGAATTGATACATATTGATATGCATCGGGTCATGAAGTGTCTTGTCCTGTAGTAGGACCACCATCTATATAAGGAGCCCCTTAGATGAGTTATCTTTATCTTTGAGTATTAGTCTTGAGTCTCTCTTTGAAGAGGGGAGTGCATTGGAGGACCAAGCCTCCAAGTGCTTGACAGAAATTTGTCTCTCGATTGTATCCTTAATTCTTGCAATACAAGTTCGCTCACTTTATTTTAAATCTTGATATGACTAACCCATATCAATTGGTCCGACCAGCCGCTCAGTTTGGGTTTCCGACGGAACCCTAATTTGGATCTCCCTCCCTCTCTAGGAGGACGTCTAACCCGCACGCGTCGAAGGCTTCCCGGGCTCCCTCCTCTTCCAGCTGCACCGAGAGGAGCCAGTCTCCTTGCATACAGCCGAAACCGCTCCTCCCGATTTCCGCTTGACGCCGCTCCTGCATCGTCGACTTCCACGGATCCCGCAACGTCGCCTTCCACGGCTACTGCTTCATTGACTCCCTCGTCCAAGCCTTCCACATATTCCAGCGACCGATTCCTGCTTCGAACGACTTCGCCGTGTCTGACCCCTCTTCCAACGAATGATTCCAGCGCACCTTCGGCTTTTCGCGCCTCCAGCCGGTCCTCTTCTTCTCCAGCTGTGTTTAGCCGCACCTCCAGCGGCCCGCCAGCGCTTCTGTAGCCGTCCAGCAGCTCGTCGCCCTTCGTCGACTTCCGACGATTCCATCCAACTCCTCTCCTTCTCCCTCATAATTCCAGTGAGCCCTTCGACTTCCCGCGCCTCCATCCGGCTCCTCCACGTCTTCTCCAGCCATGTCTGGTCGTACCTCCAGCGGTTTCCAACAACATTTCTATATTCCAATGCCATTCCAGCTGACCTTGGCCACTGTCGTGTCTGGATACCCTTCTTGCGGCTATTGCAGCATTCTGGCGCTTCTCACCGCTACGCCATGGACCTCCACGCCGACAAGAACACCGCTGCCACTGCCTTTGCTACCTCCCATCGCATGGATCAACTCGAAGACCAACTTAAGGATCTCACTCTACTCCTTCGAGAGCTCGCGGCAATGGCGGTAAACAGCCCTCCAGCCCCTTTGCCACGACCACTGCAACCACTTCGGTCCATCCCGGACTACATAGGATTTCTTCACCCCGCTGCGGACATCTTCCGGGCCCATCTTCGTCGGATCGAGATCCCTGTGTTCGACAGCACTGACCCGGTTGGATTGCCCGCGCCGAAGAATTCTTCGACCTCCAGTGCACCCCCGCAAACCAGAAGGTTCCCCTGGACACTAATCTATATGGAGGGTTCGGCAATGCATTGGGTGTGTTGGACGCGCAAGAAGGTTCCTGACCTCTCCTGGCCCACGTTGAAGGAGGAAGTCCTCCGCCACTATGATGCCCGCAAGGCGGGCAATGCCTATGAGCGCATCAGCTCTGTGCGCCAGTCCGACACTGTGACCACTTACATTGAAGAGTTCATTGAGGTCTCCACGCACGTTCCTGGTCTATCCCCCGACCACTACCTGGGATACTTCCTTGGGGGTCTACAACACCACCATCGGGCGTGCCTCCGGGTCCACAATCAGCGACTCTTTCCCACGACATGGAGCAAGCTCGTTGCCTCAGCGAGAAACTTTACACATGTGACGCCGACCTGTGCGACATGTATTAATAAATAAATTATTTTATGCTAAGTAACGTGCACACATCGTAAAATCGACGTACGTAATATGTGGTACGTATTTCATACATACGTGACTAATTTAAAGTTGTTAGTTGTTACAACAATTAAATTAATTAAAAGTTATTCGATGTTATAAAATAAAATTCTTAAAGGTGTTTTAATGTGTTTAAAGACACTTAAAGTTGTAATAACAAGTTATTATAAAAAGGAGGTGATCTTAATTTAGTCAAAAAAATGAAAGATGGACCGGTCGGTTATGAGAACCGGGTTGCACGCGTGCCACGGGCCTCGATTGTTTATGTGCTGGCTGGGTCACGATAAGAGAAGAAAGACTGAGACCCCTTCATTTTCACGCGGAGGACTGCCGCTCGAAACTGAAGCCTCCCGACGATCCAAATCTGCCCTAATTCTCAAGATTTCTCCTTCAATAGCAAGGTAATCCCTCTCTCTCAACTCATTTTCATTCTTATGTGAAGATTGGGCTTGTGGATGGATTAGGGCCGAAAACCTAGGGTTAGGTTTTCTTGGATTTCCTTTTCCCCTTTTCATTCTAAAGGTTAAATAAAGTTTCTGAACCGAAATTTGATGTTAATACTCCTTCCATTTCACAAGTTCACTCAAAAACAGAAAACCATGACGGTATAACGACAGATTTTCTTATGTTACGTAGTCCGGAGGATGGAGAAGAGCGGGTATGCGTCACGTATGTGTATTTCATGAAAAAAGATGGTAGTCTTATGGAAGGGCAGTCAACATATAGTTCGATTAGGACCGATTTTGAGGAATTAGGTTAAGTAAAACCTACATAAAGGGTTAGTAGGAAGTTCTCTCTCGCAATTAGAGTAAAATCCCTTTCCAAAAAATTAGGGTAGCCAATTGGTAGGTGGCATAATGCTGATATTGTGGAATTAGATCAATTAAAACCTACATAGAGGCTCTAAATGGCGGTATGCAGCAGCCAGCTTGCGGCTTAATTTGAAGGCGTCAATTTAATTTGTGGATTCAATTGGCTTAGGTTGAATATGAGAACAAAATGGGAGATGACCGGTGCAATTAATTGAAAGTTTAAATGTATGTCTTAGCGTCGGATTAAGTATAAGTATTTAAGGAGGAAGGAGAATCGTAATGCATAACCTTAATTGTCTTTATTTAGGTAAATCCATATTAAAGTGATCGTAGGAGGATTTGGAAGAGGGTTGATTTTTAGAGCATCGATGTATCGAAAAACAATGTCGTAAATGTCTAGACGTGCGCGCATTAGTATGTAGGCATAGTACATCCACCCTTTTAAGGACATTAAGGATTTAAAACTCGTGCAAATATAAACCACACGTAAGCGGAATGGAATTGGAAAATAAAAAATATGTTCCAAATTCTGATATGCAATAAATTATTGTAGGACATGACGTCTCGGGGAGGAAAGAATAATGATCACCGGAAGGACAAGGGAAAAGGAAAGATCAGGGTGAGTTCTTACTCCTGTATTTGTATTGATGTTGCTTATGATGATTTATTGCTTACCTGTTTAGTTATGATAAGGAAAAACATTGAAACTTTAAAGAGAACTAAAAATATAATGTAATATCTTTAAATGACTAAAATGTTAAACCTGAAATGAACGAATGACAAAAATGAAAATGATATGAATAATGCATTGAAGCAATGGGCTATGTTAAGGGTTGAATCAACTCGTGGAGGTGAGGTGTGAATATCGTCTCATTATTAATGTTCTTAAATTCAGGAGTCCTGATTGAACACCATGCTAGATGATAGCCCTGAATCTGAAAATTATGAGCATGCTAAACAAAAGATACGTAGTGAATGAATGAATGATCAAATTTATTCCTAACATTGCCCATATAAAGATAACTGAAAAGGACAACGAATGATGAAATGCACACGTTAACTGATGATTCAATAATGATGGAATGCATATATGAAAGAAACAAACAGGCACGTCGCGGGCGAAGGATAATTAAATTAATATGTCACGAGGTATTTCGTTGGCGATGGAATCCCGCGTGGAGGCTCTCGAACACGCCCTCACCACCATCAACTCTCGCCTTGAGACCCAAGTCGAGCAGTTCACCTCGATTATGGTCATGCTCCACAACTTGCAACCCGGCCAAAACTTTGGGCCTCCTGCCGCCTCTGCCTTGGGGTCCCCCAGCACATTGTCCCCCGAAGAACCCGCATCGGCGGGATTACCACCTCTGCAACTCCCACGCCTCGACATTCCCACATTTAATGGGTCTGACCCCCTCGGTTGGATTGCCCGCGCCGAGCAGTATTTTGACATTCACCAGAGTCCTCTGACACAGCAGGTCTCCACGGCTCTTAGCAGCATGGAAGGGTCCTTTCGCTCCGTCAGTCCTCTCCCGGCCTCACCTGGACAACTCTCACACAGGCCCTCATTCAGCGGTATGATCATCGCTACTCCGGCACCATGATCGAGCTCCTTTACGGGGTCCGTCAGACCGGCTCTATTGACTCGTACGTTGATGCATTCATCGAATTGGTCACCCATGTTCCAGGTCTTCCACCTGGCCAATACTTGGGCTACTTCATGCATGGCTTACAACCCCTTATACGGTGTTGGGAAAACTATGTGATTTAACTTAACAAATTATATAAAAGTGGTTTTAACTACTATGATTAAATTACCCATTGTATAGTGAGGGTAATCTGGTCATTAGATGTCTTAGGATGTCACACTCAACATAGGGTGTCAGGACCAGATCAAGGGAAGCAAAATTGGGCTAAGTTAACATTTACGTCGAATAGAATTCGACGTAACATCGAGTCCATATCGACGCTGCTCTGACTAGAAGTCCAAGTGGTTCAACCCTTCTGTCGAAGTAACTCAAGTCGACGTTACGTCGAATAGATATCGACGTGGAGGTCAGGGACTTGTCGGAATAGCTGGAGAAGTCGACGCAGCTTCTACTTCAACTCGACGGAGAAGAGGTTATCTGTCGAAGTCATCTAAAGTCGACGCAACATCGACTTCATCTCGACGCACAAGATGAAGTTCAGAGCCAGGCAGATCAACTCGACGGACACGTCGATAAGATGTCGACGCGACATTGACTAACAGAGTTCAATCAGAGCAGAGATGAAATTGAAGCTGCTTCGACAAGAACTCGAAGTTGCGTCGATAAGAGAAGAAATGAATTCGACGCTACGTCGAATACAGTCTGTAAAAGTATATCTTTTCAGCTGTCTCTCTGATCCTTCTTTCATGGCCCACATCCTTCAAGACCGTTCCCCAACGGCTTAATAATTGCATGAAATAGAAAGGAGAATTAAAGAAGGAGACAAAAAAGTTTCTTTGAACCATATTCCTTGTAGGTGGACAGGCCGAAAATTAAAGGAGAAAGAAAGAGAATGTCATTAGCAGATTACCTTTTCAGGGCATACCAGAAAGGGAAAGAAATTTGAAATCGAATAGAGAGAATAAAAGGAGAAGAGAAGACAAAAACTGATATGACATTAATCACAATCAGCCGTCTTCCTTCTTGTTAGGGCTTTCTCTTCTTCTCCCTCTCTCGGGAACACTAACATAAAAAGGAGAAAAGAAAAGAAAGCTCTGATGTTCTTCATCTAATAGAACAGAGGATCTGAAAGCTACTCTTCATCACAATCTCTTAGCAGCCAGATCTCAATCAGCAGAAGTAGAAAGGATCTGACATACAAAGCACCTGCAATTCATCACTATCTAAAGCAGGGGTTAATCAAGAGTAGATCTTGTGGAACATCTAATAGGATGTTCTTCATACAGTCTTCTCAAAAATTCTGAGAACAGAATTCCTACAACTTTCTTTCTTCTCCTTCTTTCTCACTATGTAAAAGAGTTTTATTAATCCCTCTTCAAAGGATTCAGTGGTTCAAGATCTTCTTATCAAAAGATCTGGTGGTTCAAGATCTCCTTATCAAAAGATCTGGTGGTTCATGATCTCCTTGTCAAAAGATCAGTGGTTCTAAGAGTCTCCTTACCAAAAGACTCAGGCACAGTGGTGCATCCCTACCAGGTGGTAGAAGAGGGGAGTACCCACATTTTGGGGAACCTCTATAAAAAATTATGTGTGTCTTCTAGTTGCTAATTTTTTGTATTGTCCCAATTTCTTTCTATTCTGCACTTTATTTCCAGCACCATATTTATTCTGCTTGTGATTTTGTTGAGCATAAATCCTTAGTTCAGTTTATTGTTTTCACAGTTAGGATAGAAATAAATTTAAATCTCTATTCACCCCCCCTCCTCTAGAGAATTCTCAGAGACACACTGTGCACTTTCAATTGGTATCAGAGAGAGGTTGATCATTAAGAGGTTAACACTTTGATCAAAAAGACCTCTTACTCTTATTTCACTTCTATAAATATATTTTATAAAGAAAATGAGTACTAAGGATTATGCCTCCACAAGACCCTCAGTGTGTAACTTAAACAAGTTCACACTCTGGAAGGTCAGGATAAGGCTTTACATGAATTCAATTGATGAATACATCTATAATGTTCTTCTCACAGGTCCTCCTGCTCCAGTCAGACAAAAGAAAGGAGAAACCTCAACAACTGAGGCTGTCCCAAGAAAGGAATGGACAGAGACTGAGAAGAAGGTCAAGGCATATGATGCCAAGGCCATGAACATTCTGGTTTCAACAATGTCAGATGACATTTTCCAGAAAGTTGCTGAATGCCAATCAGCAAAAGAGATTTGGGATTCCCTCACCACAATGGTTGAAGGAAGTGCTGATGAAAGGAAGGACAGAAAGTTTCTTCTCATATCCCAGTATGTGAACTTTCAAAATAAAGCTGAAGAATCTGTTGCTAATATGTATGACAGATTCAGCATTATCATTAATGAGCTCAGAGGCTTGGGCAAGGAGATATCCTTAACTGAAATTAATGATAAAATTCGTATGTGCTTCCATAGCTCATGAGATTCAAGAATCTGAGCAATCAGAGAATCCAGATGTCATAGAGAGATCTCCACTGAAGCTTTGCTAGGAAAGCTTAAGTCCTATGAGATGCTACTGAAGACCAGGGCTGAGTCAGAAGAGAGGGAAACTACTCCAGCTCCTGTCCAAAGGAACCTAGCTCTGAAAGCTACTGAAGGAGAGCCCTCTACTCCAGAAGATGAGATGTTCAATCTCCTAGCAAGGAGATTGAAGAAGTGGGTCAAGACTGAAGACTCAAGGAGAAGAGAAAGAGACTCAAGGCTCAGGTATGATAAGACTCCAAGGAAGGAGATTATCTGTTTTACCTGCAACAAGCCAGGGCACATTGCTTCTGAGTGCCCTCAAGAGCAAAGGAACAGGAGCAGCAATAAAGAGGATAAGAAGAAGAAGTCCTTCAGAGGGAAGGACAAGAAGAAAGAAAAGGGTTTCATTGCTGAGACCTGGAATGATTCAGAAGTGGAAGAGAGCTCATCATCATCTGAGAGTGATGATGAAGAAGAAGCAGTAGCAGCCTGCATGATGGCTCTTGGAATGTCATCAGATGATGAAGATGATCAGGTAACAGTTTTTGATGAATTTGACTTTACTTCTGATGATTTTAAAACTTGTTTTAAAGATTTCTGCATTGAACATCTTAGGGTAGAAAAAGAATTAAATACAGCTAAAACTGAATTAGAGAATCTTAAGAAAGATGAAACACTCCTTACAACTCAAAATCTAACTAATGAACTTAATAATAAAGAGTTAGAATTGATTAAGCTTAGAGAGGAAAACACAAATCTAAAAGAAGAGCTAGCAAGGGCAAAGGCCTTTGAGGACTCACTCAATGGGAAGAGTCAGAAGCTCAAAGACATCACAGAAAATCTCTCTATGAGATTTAATCACTTGGGGTTAGGAGCAGAGCCCTCCACCAGCTCAGAAGCACCTAGGAAATCTGCCTGGAAAAATTCAGTTTCCTTTGTAAGACCTAGTGATCATCAACCCAGTGAGAAGAATGCATCAATTAAGGGTAAGGCTGTTAATTATTCAGATAGGATAGATAAACACAACAAAATACATCTGAATAAGAAAGAAAAACCTTTAGGAAAGAACAATGTAGAGAAGTCGAATAACAATCACCTAAAAGTACAAACAAAATCTAAGATAATAAGACACTCTGCTGATCTATTGCATTTAGATATATTCTATACTCATCTAAAGCATCAAAACAAGAGGTTTGGGAAAGTCATTCCTTATCATCCCAAAGGGTATTGTGAAAGACCCTCATATTCTTTCATTGAACACTACAATGGTAAAAGCAAAGGACCCAAGGTAACCTGGGTTCCTTCTAATATTTGAATTACATGTGCAGGGTTAGGTAGGGTCTCACTCAGGAGAAATTTGAGTGGGAAGAAAGATGTAGGTCATGATTAAGGAATAAGACTTATTCAAGGGAGTAATTTCTACCTTGAATCATCCTTAATATTTATTACATTATATTATGATCTATTTTCAATAAGTATAATTGCTGGAAAAAAAACAGCAAGAATTTTCTAAAGAAATAGATCTGCTTATTAAGAGATGCGTCGAATAGAAGTCGACGTACCATCGACTCTTACTCGACGCCAGCGGCAAGAAGTACTCAGAGTAGACAATTCGAATATAATTCGACGCAGAGTCAAGTTTATATCGACGCATACGTCGATTTGTTAAACGCTGATTAAATTCGAAGTTACGTCGATTGGAAATCGACATAACGTCGACTGGACTACGCCGACTTAGAATTCCTAAATAGTCTCGAAGCTATGTTGAGTACTAGTCGATGCAACGTCGATATATCAGCGCGCAAAGAATTGCTTCTAGAAGCAATCTCAACACAACTTTGCGCGCCAAATAATAAGTGTTATCGATGGTGCGTCGACCTAAACCCTAAGTAGCGGCGATTCATCTACTTTTAAACAATTACTGCGTCGAAACATTTACGCTTTCGAATTATCTTCCTCTTGCTCTCTTGCTCTCCTGTTCTCCAGCTTTCCCGTGCACCTCTCTCTCTCTCTTTCCCTTTGACTTTGCAGGTAAATCTAAACAGATGGCTCCTCCCAAAGTCAACTCAGGGTTTGATGTGGATGTGAACTCCTTCAGTGCAGCGGCAGAAAATTTCAAAGCCATTCTTGGCTTGTTTCAAGAGGCTGGTCTGACCAAGCTTATCTCCACAAGATGCAAAATCCTAGATATCGAACAGACTGAATTTAAAGACAGTGTTCAGAGAGGAGAGGATGGTTCCCTCAAAGGGAAAATATATGACACAGATGTATTGATAACAGAGGAATTGCTAAACCAAACATATGATCTTCAGACAGGGGATGAGTCAGATGAACTAACAGAGGATAAGCTTAAGAGGTCCCTGGAACTGATGAAGTTTAAGAAGGGCAAGCCTATCAATCTGAAGAAAATGGATCTTGGAGAAGAATACAGATTCCTGGCAGATATAGTAGGAAAGGTATTGTTGTGTAAGATTTCTGCACATGATGCTGTTCCAAAGCAACAGCTGCAGATCATGGGATCTCTTGTTCTGAAGAAGAAGATCTATGGGGAAGATGCCTACTAAAGATGATTGAGCATAAGTACTCCCACAAGGAGAATGCCCATATGAGAATAATGAGCCAAGTGCTCTTCAAACACTATCCAGATATCTACAAGTCAAAAGGAGTGCCCATTCCTCCTGGAAAAAAGATTACAATTGGAATCTTTTCCAAATGGACCAGGCAAATCTCAAAGCCTGGTCAAGCTGAAATTTCTCCTCCTCCACTAGACTCGGAAAGGGATCACCCTCAGGAAGACACCCCATCTCAACTGCAACAACAACAACAACAGTTCCAATCCACTTCATCACTTGAGCCATCTCCTCTGCAAACCCATCTGCCACCATCCATCCAAATTTTGCTCCACCTCCACCACCATTAGCTCACTACTCTCCTGATGTTTACCATCTTCTCACCCCTATTCAAGAAGAGCTCCCTCCATCACCTCCTCCATCTACATCTCATCCACCCACAATTGATCTTGAGCAGATCATCTCCAAGGCTGTGGTCATTGCCTCCTCCACATTTGCAGATCAAGTGGCCTCTCAGGCTAGAAAGTTTGACAGAAAATACTCACAGATGGAGGGTGAGTTATTAAGATTTCAAAGATCCTTTCAGAGCCTCAAAGATTTTGTATCTTCCTCTATGGTTTCAAGGGAGGGGGAGAACATACTAGAGGAAGAAATACTTCCTCATGTTATGAATGGACAAGATCAGGGTAATGCTAATAATGAGCTTGCTCCTGACAAAGTAACTACCTTTCAGGGTGCACAGTCTCAGGGGGAGCATTCAGAAAGGTTGGGTGATGATGTCCAGGGAAAACTAGATGCAACAGTTCAGGGGGAGCTTGCTCCAGAAATATTGAATGATAAAGGAACAGTTCAGGGGGAGACCATTGACAAAGAGGTAGCAGATGTCATGCAGTTTCTGACAGATGAAGGGGAGCCCCAAGAAAGGTTGAATATTGAGCAAACTGATGTAGCAAAACAGGGGGAGCCTACCCCAGATGTCCAGAGGGACCTAGATGCAGAGATGACTGTTGTAAGCACAGTTGTAGCTCAGGATGAAATCCAGGATAAAGATCCACCGGATGAAGTAGCACAGATACCTGAGGAAGTTGCGCAGGAGGCAGAAATTATACAAAGTCAGGGGAAGCTAACCAAAGACATTACTGATGATAAGCCCTTGCAGTTTGCCTCAAGAAAAGTCTCCTCAAAAGTATTCTCAAGAAAAAGAAAGACCCCTGAGAAGGATTCCTGAATTCTTTTGAAGGTATTCTATGATTATTCATTTTGAACACAAATGGAGTTAGGTCGACGCAGTAATTGTTTAAAAGTAGTTCAGGGGATGCGGGAAAACTCCATTTCAATAAGTGTTATCGACGGTGCACCGTCCTAAACCCTAAGTGTTATTCTATGATTATTCTATGATGCCGAAGAACGAGATGCGGGAAAGCTGCAGACGGAGGATGTCGACGCCGGAGAAGGAGATGCGGGATCGCTGGCGTGAGAAGGCGATGTGAGGGAGAGGGAACCCTAGACGCGGGATCCGTCGCGTCTGGACTGGCGAGATTTCTTACGGCTGCCTCTCTATAAGAAACGGCAATTCTAATTAACCGCCGTTTGGGTCCAACCGGAGCGCCAAACACAGCTATTTCTCCAAATGGAGTTTCCTCCCAGCCGCACCGGAGCCCAGACGCCCAACCAAACGGGGCCTAAATGGAACTGCATATGATTTCAGTCTGTTCTAAGCTATGTTTATGTTGTAATGTATGTATTGTTGTTTATACAAAAGAATGTGTAAAATCACTTTATTCAATCTGTAAAATTTGTTAAGATAAATAGGGGAGATTGTTGGGAAAACCCTGTGATTTAACTTAACAAATTATATAAAAGTGATTTTAACTACTAGGATTAAATTACTCATCGTATAGTGAGGGTAATCTGGCCATTAGATATCTTAGGATGTCACACTCAACATATGGTGTCAGGACCAGATCAAGGGAAGCAAAATTGGGCTAAGTTAACATTTACGTCGAATAGAATTCGACGTAACATCGAGTCCATATCGACGCTGCTCTGACTAGAAGTCCAAGTGGTTCAACCCTTCTGTCGAAGTAACTCAAGTCGACGTTACGTCGAATAGATATCGACGTAGAGGTCAGGGACTTGTCGGAGTAACTGGAGAAGTCGACGCAGCTTCTACTTCAACTCGGCGGAGAAGAGGTTATCTGTCGAAGTCATCTAAAGTCGACGCAACGTCGACTTCATTCGACGCAGAAGATGAAGTTCAGAGCCAGGCAGATCAACTTGACAGACACGTCGATAAGATGTCGACGCGACATCGATTAGCAGAGTTCAATCAGAGCAGAGATGAAATCGAAGCTGCTTCTACAAGAACTCGAAGTTGCGTCGATAAGAGAAGAAATGAATTCGACGTTACGTCGAATACAATCTGTAAAAATATATCTTTTCAGCTGTCTCTCTGATCCTTCTTTCATGGCCCACATCCTTCAAGACCGTTCCCCAACAGCTTAATAATTGCCTGAAATAGAAAGGAGCATTAAAGAAGGAGACAAAAAGGTTTCTTGGAACCATATTTCTTGTAGGTGGACAGGCCGAGAATTAAAGGAGAAAGAAAGAGAATGTCATTAACAGATTACCTTTTCAGGGCATACCAGAAAGGGAAAGAAATTTGAAATCGAATAGAGAGAATAAAAGGAGAAGAGAAGACAAAAACAGATATGACATTAATCACAATCAGCCGTCTTCCGTCTTGCTAGGGCTTCCTCTTCTTCTCCCTCTCTCAGGAACCCTAAGACAAAAAAGAGAAAAGAAAAGAAAGCTCTGCTGTTATTTATCTAATAGAACAGAGGATCTGAAAGCTGCTCTTCATCACAATCTCTTAAGAGCCAGTTCTCAATCAGCAGAAGTAGAAAGGATCTGACATACAAAGCACCTGCAATTCATCACTATCTAAAGCAGAGGTTAATCAAGAGCAGATCTTGTGGAACATCTAATAGGTTGTTCTTCATGCAGTCTTCTCAAGAATTCTGAGAACAGAATTCCTACAACTTTCTTTCTTCTCCTTTTTTCTCATTCTGTAAGAGAGTTTAATTAATCCCTCTTCAAAGGATTCAGTGGTTCGAGATCTCCTTATCAAAAGAACTAGTGGTTCAAGATCTACTTATCAAAAGATCTGGTGGCTCATGATCTCCTTGTCAAAAGATCAGTGGTTCTAAGAGTCTCTTTACCAAAAGACTCAGGCACAGTGGTGCATCCCTACCAGATGGTAGAAGAGGGGAGTACCAAAATTTTGGGGAACCTCTATAAAAAATTATGTGTGTCTTCTGGTTGCTAATTTTCTGTGTTGTCCCAATTTCTTTCTATTCTGCACTTTATTTCCAGCACCATATTTATTTTGTCTGTGATCTTGTTAAGCATAAATCCTTAGTTAAGTTTATTGTTTTCACAGTTAGGATAGAAATAAATTTAAATCTCTATTCACCCCCCCCCCCTCTAGAGGATTCTAAGAGGCACACTGTGCACTTACATACGGACCCGCCTCCGCACCCTCCAACCATTAATTGTCAACCAAGCCATAGACCTCTCCCCACTAGTGGAGGCTGAATTCCTGGCGACGTCCAGAGACCCTCCTTCCACATCACCTCCCTCCAAACCTCCATACCAACCATATTTTCCTCCCCCGTCTAAGCATCGACCACCATTACCACCACCTCCTCTACCTCGTCCAACCAATACGGGCCCACGCAACAACCGTCCTATCCATACTCACTGTCTTTCCAGCCAAGAGTACAATGACTTGCAGAGTAAGAGTTTGTGTTACTGTTGCAAGCAACCTTACTCGCCTACTCATGATTGTCCTGTGAAGGAGTTCTGGTTCATCGGGGATGACTTTGATGAGATCGGCATGGCTAACTTTGACGCCCTTATAATCACGAATGTACCGCCGAACGGAGCTCCGGGCACCTCTGCGGCAGCCCACCCGCGGGCATATCAATACTAGATGGCGGCAGCCACCAACTTTTTAAGGTGGTCTAACACCAGTTGAAATTGAAGACTGAATCAAGAAAATAAAAATAACATTCCGAGCAATGAGGTGTCCGGAAGAACGAAAGGTTGATCTGGTAACATTTCTATTGGATGGTGAAGCTAAGCGTCGGTGGGAAAGTATGATGTTGGGATGATATGTTGGACGAGACATTGTGGATATCTATTGGGATGAATTTTTGGACGAGTTTACAAACGGGTTTGTTCCGCCATCAAAGAAACGGATACTTCAAGAGAAATTTCTTCGACTTATCCAGGGAAATCGGTCAGTAGTGCAATGCGACGCAGAATTTAGACAGTTAGTGTACTATGACAGTGAGTTGATCACCAAAGAAGAGAATCGTTATTTTCATTTTCAACTGGGATTGCACGATAATATTCGCGACATCTGATCTCTCAGCAAATCAAGGTTTATAATGAACTTGTCGAGATGACAAGATTGATTGAAAAGACATGGAACGGGTACATAAACGCAAAGAGTTCCAAAAGAAGATATTCCCTGAGAGTTAGAGTAAAGATTCCTCGGGAAAGAGTGGAAGCTCCAACTAGAAGAAGAGGAAGTGGGGTCATCCAAATCAAACCCATGTAGAAAGTGTCACGGACAGTGTATGTAATCCCGTAGAGAATGTCTGATGGCCACGAGAGTCTGCTTCAAGTGCCACCGTCTAGGGCATCGTCGTAGTGACTGCCCAATGCGGAAGTCAACATCTGATAGGAACACGAAAGGAGGTCCTAATCAGCAGTTGACATTGCATTATCTTGATGTTCCTATTTCGGCGGCTAATAAAGGTAAAGGTGTAGAATCAGTGGCGTCTGGATCAATGATGGAGCCACGGGAGAATAGACAAATTCAGCCTCGGGTTTTCAACCCAAGTCAACAGGAAGCAAAGGTCGATGACACCGTGATCATAGGTATAATTTATGCTCATAATCACCTGATGAAGGCATTATTTGATACTGAAGTTAGTCATTTATTTTTATCGACAACTGTTCTACAACGCTTAATGTTAACACCTTATCACTCTTCGAATGAGTTAAGAGTGATGATGCCAAATAATACGAAAAATAAATACACATCTTAGATGTAAGATCAGGTTAATGATGGATGGTCAGACAGCAGAAACATATTTTGCAATCCTACCCCTCTCTGAATTTGACATCATTTTGGGAATGAATTGACTGACAAAGTATGAAGTCGTTATAAATTGAAAAAAGAAAGAAAATACACTCAATTTATCGGACCATACGCAGTGTGTCTTCAAAGGGATGATTGTATCGAAAACTTTGATCTCCTTGATGAAGGCAATGAAAAAGATAAGGAAAAGATGTGAGGGAATATTGGTAATGATTAAAGGAACCAGTATGGTGGCATGTGAACCGCATATGGTCCATGTGGTGTGTGATTTTCTAGAAGTATTCCCAGAAGAGCTGCCAGGAGTACCGTCAGCATGAGAAATTGAATTTACAATCAACCTTGTTGATGGAGCCGCCCCGATAGCAAAGACATCATATCGTATGGGTCCGAAAGAATTGGCAAAATGGAAAAGCCAACTGCAAGAATTATTACATAAAAAATTTTATCTGGTCATGTACATCACCGTGGGGAGCCTCCGTACTTTTTGTCAAAAAAGAAAGACGTTTCTTTACGTTTATGTGTGGAATATCGGGAGTTAAATAGGCTTACAGTAAGAAATAAATACTTGCAACCTTGCATTGATGATCTATTCAACCAACTAGTGAATGCAAATGTCTTCTCCAAAATTGACCTAAGGTCAGGCTATCACCAAGTAAAAATTCAAGAAACAAATATCTTCAAAAGATCCTTCAGTGCGAGATAAGGGCACTTTGAATTTGTGGTGATGCCCTTTGGCCTTACTAATGCTCCAGCTGTCTTTGTGGATTTAATGAATCGAGTGTTTAAAGAGTTTCTGGACAAGTTCGTTATTGTATTTATCGATGATATTCTTATTTATTCGAAAGATAAAGGTAAATATGCTGAACATTTGAAGAATGTGTTGCAAATACTAAAGGAGCATGAATTATATGCGAAATTCTCAAAATATGAATTTTGGTTGATTGAAGTTTTCTTCTTAGGGCATGTTATTACTAGACATGGGTTATCAGTGGACCCGATAAAGGTGGAAGCAATTATGCATTGACCCAGACCGACTACTGTAACATAAATATGGAATTTTCTCGGTTTGGCAGGCTATTATAGGAAATTTGTGAAGGATTTTTCTAAACTGGCACTACCGCTAACGAAGTTGACGCAGAAGAATGTTGCTTTTACTTGGGATGATGAATGTCAGACTGTAATTGAAAACTTGAAAGAAAGGTTGACGACTGTGCCAATATTGATAATGCCGCAAAGCACCGAAGGGTTTCAAATTTATAGTGATGCGTCCCTTAAAGGACTCAGGTGTGTGTTGATGCAAAATGGTAAAGTAATAGCATATGCTTCGAGACAGCTGAAGGATGATGAAAGAAATTATCCAACGCGTGATTTGGAACTCGCAGTCGTTGTGTTTGCATTGAAAGTTTGGCGTCATTACCTATAGGGTGTTCAATGTGAAATTTTTACAAATCACAAAAGAAAAAAAAAATACATTTTCTCTCAGAAGAAAGTAAATCTACGACAAAGGAGGTGGTTAAAATTCATTAAAAATTATGATTTGGAAATCAAATATCATCTAGAAAAAACAAATGTTGTAGTGGATGCGTTAAGTAGAAAAAGTGTGGCGTCAATGATAGTGAAGTTAACTGATCAGAAGTCGTTGATACATGAGCTGCATAAGTTAGATGTTCTTGTGATTACCACTACTTACCAAACTCGCGGCCAACTGTACCAAATGAGGATCGAGTGCCCAATCAAGGAGAAAATAAAAGACATTGGAAAAAGACCCAATTTTATTCAAACTACTTGAAAAAAGTACGACAGGGTCAAACAACCGCATTTACAGAAGATGATGTATTGTTGTATATAAACGGCCGATTATGTGTACCAGATGTTAATAATCTTCGATCAGAGATACTTTATAAAGCGCATAACACAGTGTATTCAATCCATCCTGGAAGAACACAAATGTATCATAATTTAAAGCAAAAGTTTTGGTGGCCATGGATGAAAAATGATGTAATCAAACACATTGACAAATGTCATGCCTGCCAAGTTGTGAAGGCGCAGCATCAAAAACCTGGTGGATATTTGAAATCGTTGTCTATTCCTGAATGGAAGTGAAATCACCTAGTCATGGATTTTGTCATGAGACTACCCAGGAGTAAAGAGGTGAATAATGGTTTCTAGATAATAATTGATAGATTGGCAAAAGTTGCACATTTTATTTCCATGCAGAAAGGTGAGCCAGTTGAAAGATTGGTTGATCAGTATATAAATGTTATTGTGAAACTGCATGGGATTCCTCTAACGATCATATTTGATAGAGATGGACAGTTTACATATGATACTTGGAAACTAGTACATAAAAGACTATGGACAAATTATCATACAGTACTGAGTTCCACCCGCAAACAGATGGCCAAACAGAACAAACAATTCAAATGATAGAAGACCTCTTGAGAATGGTAGTGCTTGATCTACAAGGATCATAGGAAAAATACTTATTTTTGGTGGAATTTTCTTATAATAATAGTTATCAAACAAATATACAAATGAGATGCTTGTGGAGGACATGCTATCCACGGGTATAATCCGCCCCAGCGCCAGTAAATTTTCGAGTCTGGTTCTCTTGGTCCGCAAGAAAGACGGTAGTTGATGTTTATGTGTGGACTACCGAGAGTACAACAAGGTCACCATTCCGAACAAATATCAAATTCGAGTCATACATGAGCTACTCGATGAGTTGCGGGGGGCCTCTTACTTTTCTAAGTTGGACCCCCGCTCTGGCTATCACGAAATTTGAGTACGGAAGGATATCCCAAAGACGGAGTTCCGCACACACGACGACCACTATGAGTTCATCGTCATGCATTTTGGCTTGATGAATGCACCCGCCACCTTTCAGGTGAGAATGATTTATTCCGGTCAGCCCTGCGCAGGTACATCTTGATTTTCATTGATGACATCTTAGAACAACTCCCCTTGGTAGGATCATCTCCATCATGTGTGAAAGACACTCGTCACTCTTCAAGAACATGATTTTCTAGTGAATCCCAAGAAGTGCATTTCAGTCAGCATGAAATCAGCTACTTGGGGCACACGATTTTCGCGCAGGGAGTCGTCATGGACCATGACAAAGTCTGGGCCATCCTTCAGTGGCCCACACCCCGCTCTCTACGCGACATCCGAAGCTTTATGGGCTTTATTGGGTACTGTCGGTGATTCATTATGGATTATGACCAAATTGTCAAACCCCTCTTCATCATGTTGAAGAAATCTGATACCGGCAGATTTCAATGGGCACCGGAGGCGGCCACAGCCTTCCACGCCCTCCAGCAACCCTTAGCACCGCCCCAATCTTAACTTTCCCAGATTTCTCCCAGTCGCTCGATGTGGAGTGTGACGCATCAGGCACTGGTATCGGCGTCATATTGATTCAAGCGGGGCAGCTCATTGCCTACTTCAGTCGTATATTTATGGCCACTGCCCCGCTCCGCTTATGAGTATGAGCTTATGGCGTTGATACTTGTTGTGCATCATTGCCATCCCTACCTACTTGGTCGAAGCTTCATGGTTCAGACGGATCATAATAACCTCTGGTACCTCTTGCAGGTCTAGGTTGTAAAACTATTGTTCTATGAGTTTTCTACCGAATTCTGTGTCGCCGACCCACTCCTTCGAACGATTCTTGCTTCCTTACGAGCAGATGACACCGCCCGACCACCGTATAGTCTCGCAAGGGATCGCCTCCTCTGTCGCGGCAGTTTGGTGCTCTCAGCTTCATCTCAGCTCATCACACGCCTACTCGCAAAATTCACTCGACCTCGGAAGGAGGGCCATGCAGGCACGTTTCGGACATACTGTTGTCTCGCGACATCTCTGTATTGGTCTAGCATGTTCCGACGGGTCAAAGCATTTGTGTCAGCCTGCTTGTCGTGTTAGCCTGCCATGTACAAGACCACTTTTCTCGGGGGCCACCTTCAGCCAGTTCTTATCCCTTCCCGGATCTGGGAGGATATCTCCATGGATTTTATTTTAAATCTCCCTCGCTCCAAGACGTGGGATTGCATATTAATGGTCGTTGATCGTCTATCCAAATATGTCCACTTCCTTCCCTTCTGACACCCGTTTACTGCACCAGTGGTTGACGCAACTTTCATTGATGGGGTGGTTCGTTAACATGTCTTACTACATTGTGAGCGATTGTGGCCCTTTATTCCTGAGCTCATTTTGGCGGTCGTTGTTCAAGATGCAGGACACCCAACTTTGTATGAGTACAATTTACCACCCCCAGACGGACGGGCAGTCTAAGATGATGAATTGTTGCTTAGAGACATATCTACTATGTTTTGTGTGCAACCAGCCGCAGAAATGGGCAGATTGGCTTTCCTAGACCGAGTACTCTTACAACACCTCTTTCCACACCAGTTGCACCACTCTATTCGAAGCAGTCTACGGTAGACTCCCACCATCCCTCGCGCGCACTTTCCCCGGCGAATGTGGCGTGGAGTCCCTGTCTAATCTACTCCGTGACCATGACTCCATAGTTCTCCAACTGAGCCATCACCTTCAGCGTGCGCAGGACTGATAGTGGCTTTTGCCAACCGTCACCGTCAAGATGTCCAATTCCCTTAAAGGGATACCATGTTCGTCAAGCTTCGGTCGCACCGCCATATTTCGGTGACCCCGCGGAGCCATTCCAAGCTAGCGGCCAAGTTCTACGACCCGTTTGAGATTGTTGCATGGGTTGGCACTACAGCGTACCGCCTCCGCCTTCTCCTAGACATCCACATCCACCTGATCTTTCACGTCTCTTAATTAAAACGGTTTATTGGAGACCATTTGGTCGAGTCGACATTGCCCCCGCCTTCTCCCGGGCTCACCTCGCCAGACTACCTCCCTCGGCTCGTCACGGATACACATACTATAAGTCGAGAGGATTCCTCCGTCGAGCAAGTCCTAGTGCACACGCTTGATCGACCGCCATCGAAGGCCACATGGGTTGACCGGTTTGTTTTCAACGCTCGGTTTTCGGACTTCTGCCTTAAGGACAAGACAAATTTTCTAGAGGGTTGCATTGTTACGAACGCGGAGGAGGGAGAGTGACTTCCACCAGTGTGGCGGGTATACTAGCGTCGCGAAAGAACCTCTAGTGATACATATTGGGTTTATAATATTGGGTTATTATAGTCTATTATGCGTACTTATGTATTTGTCCCACCACGCCTGTTAGAGATGGAGGACCATTGTATTTCCTTTATATAGCCCCGTTATGGGCCCTAATAATATACAATTAAATCTTTCTCTCCAATTCTACTTGGTATCAGAGACAGCCCGATCCCGTAACTCTCTCTCGATCCCGCCTAACCCAGCGTATCTCTCTCCCGATCCCGCCTAGCCCAGCGGAAGTCTCTCCCGATCCCGCCTAGCCCAGTGGTGGTCTCTCCCGATCCCGCCGAGCCCAGCGGTACCCTCTCCCGCTCCCGCCTGGTGTCGTCCTAGCCTCGGCGGATGTGAGGGCCGCCCGCTTCTCCTGGTCAGTCGCCCTCCATCGCCGACCAGATCTGGTCTCCACCGCCATTTTGGTTGGTGTTTCACCTTCTTTCTTCCGTTCTTTCTTTTTCATGACCTAGATCTTTGATCTATGGTCCTTCGTGTTCTTCGGATGGGAACTCCTCCTTCTGTTTGAGGGTTTCCCCGTTTCTTTCTCTCCTTTGGAGCCTTTTTTCCCCTATCTCTTTGGCTTTTCCCCTGATCCCCTCCTATGGATTCCTCGACTGATGGCTTTACTAGGCGTATCACTACCACTCTTCTTAGTGAGAAGAATTGTATTGCTTGGTCCAACTCCGTGCGTGTTCATCTCGCCGTACATGACAAGCTTGATTGGCTTGAACCTAATGGGGTTCCCAAGCCTACCGAGGAAAAAGCTCTCCGTCAATGGAAAACGGAAAACTACAAGATTCTTGGGTGGCTCCAATGCTCCATGGAGCCCCGTATTTACGAGCAGTTTAAGCGTTTCGATTCCGTTCCGTCTCTTTGGGCTGACCTGACTCGCACTTATGGCTACACACGTGTTGATACGCGGATTTACTCTGTCTTCCAGGAGATTTCGACTGCTCGACGGGGGGATCGTTCTGTGCATGACTACTTTACTTTTCTCTCTGGGAGATTCCAGGAGCTTTCTGATCTCGACCCGCTTAGTGCTTTAACTCATTCTGAGGATATGCTTGTTGCCAGGCAGAGACAGGAGAAGCGTGAGACCTACCAGTTTCTGATGGGGTTACGACCTGAGTTTGAGCAGATTCGGGTTCAGATTGTCAGTATGAACCCTCTTCCGGATATTTTAGATGCTTACTCTCTGGTGGAGAAGCATGAGCGTCGTGCCCGCCTGACCACTCCTCCTATTCCGGCGCCTGCTTCTCCACCAGACCTGATGGCCCTTGCTTCAGGTCGTACTTATTCTGCGCGGGGGGGGGGGGGGGGGGGGGGGGGGGGGGGCGGGGCGCCGGGTTCTACTTTGGTATGAGGGGGAAAAGGGGGGAGGGGGAAGAGAAAGAAAAAGAGGGGGAGGAGAAAAAAGAGGGGGAGAAGAAGGAAAGGGGGAGAGAGGAGGAGAAAAAAGGGAAAGGAAGAAAAAAATGGAGGGAGAGAGAACGCGGCCACAATTTGCAATTTGGATCTCCGCGGAGAGGCATTTAGATCTCCGCGGAGATCCAAATGGCTCTCCGGGGAGATCCAAATGGTTTTTCACGGAGAAGCTTTTAAGTCTCCGCGGAGAACCTTTTGGATCTCCGCGGAGAACCTTTTACTCTCCGCGGAGAACCATCTGGATCTCTCCGCGGAGAACCATCTGGATCTCCGCAGAGAACCTTCTGGATCTACGCGGAGAACCTTATGGATCTCCGCGGAGAACCTTATGGACTTCCGCGGAGAAGATTTTTAATCTGGCTCTCCGCGGAGATCCAAATGGATTTCCGCGGAGAACCATTTGCTCTCTGCGGAAAACATTTAGCGAGCAGCTGTCTTTTCAAGACATTTTGATCGACTGTGGCGTAAAATATGGTTAAATTTTTTGAACTTGTCTCTTAGATTTCATCAGATTGTGGAACGGCTTTGAGTTATTCTCGATGACCCGCTCATCCCAGTTCAGGTTTGCGCTCCAGTCTTCTGCCTGATTGCTCCAGATATTTTATAGTAGTTAGCATAATAAACTAACTGTAATTGCTCATTTCATATCTTTTGAAAGTTTTTGAACTATACATTTTTTTTCCTTTTATAGATAAATACTTGAGAAAGAACAAAGAACTCAAATTTCACGGAATCACACAACACAAAAATACATGATTCACCTAAATTTAGAGCCGCAGCCACCAAAGGCAGCAAAATGCTAAGCATGAAGAATAGAGCTGCATAAAAAGCAAAAGAATGTTGTTGTATTTTTAATATCGCCTATATACGTTCACAGTTATTTTCATTTTAAGTTCATGGTCATGAAAGCCACAAATTTACTCTTAGCATAGACACTTATGCATACTCTTATGTAAAAATTTACCTGCCATGAACAAAAGTTGAATGCATGTTGAACGTAGATGATCCTAATTACATTTTTTTTCTGAATTACAAAAAATGTTAAATTTAAATGATCATAGCACAAGCTGATGGCAGAAAAGAGTAGCAAAATCTTAGTATCAATATAGCCTCTTGGCTAGCATGCCCGACCTGGAAGGTGATTTTGAAGTTGTTTGCAAGAATCCACAGCTCTGCATCGCCGCTCGTTTTTCGTCCGGAAGAAAATCGCTACTCGAAATTTATAGGAGGATCTAAGCTGCTGACAAGGATTCCCAGATCGATGTCCTTGTCTTCAAATTTCTTAATGAATGGATGATTCTGTAATCATGAAAAAGAGTAATAGCTACTAACCAAAATTCCAAACTTCTGTTGTATGATACTACTTGCATTTCTATTCCAAACTTCTGTTGTATGATACTACTTGCATTTCTAATAAAAGACGGTCTTTGATTGTATTTTGATCCAAAAAATGGATTTTTTTTGTGATTATGAACCAGAGATGATCATATTTCAGTAAAATGATGATCATAGAGCATCTAACAGAACAACAAAAGTGAATCAGGATATATACGAGTTAGAATGATAATAGAGCATGAAATGATTCAATTTTTGTCTCACTTGCATTCAAATTTTCTTTTATTGTTAGATGATCATAGAGCATCTAACAGAACAATAAAAGTGAATCAGTTATAGAGCAACTTCTCCCCAATTGGTGTAACTGCGTAATATGAATCTTGCAAATATTTCATGCCTTCTAAATAAGTATTTGAGTGGCATGACTCTAGCATCCATTTTTGGTCCATTGTTATTGTATATAGAATATTTATAGTTAGGTACCTACATAAGGAACACACAAAATATAATTAGATATATTTATAAAAAGAAAAACAAACATTTAAAGAGGGCAAGAGCAAAAATTTAAAGGAGAAATCTCATTCATGAAATCGAAAAGCCCTAGATTTCTAATAGGGGGTCGTGGAGCCCTCTATTTACAAAATTATCCTAGAAGTTTGAAGTAACCCACAAATAAATAAAAATTTGTTACTGTTTGATCTCAAATTTTATCATTCAAAATTAATCCGTAGATTTGAGAATACATCAAGAAGGAATTATGTTAACTATCATAGGAGGAGAATCTTATATACATATATATAACTTATAGCTTTAAATTTAGAAATAAGAACTCACTATTTCGTTTGTAGTTTTGTATAAATATAAGTATGTCCAGTATATGAAGATCCAACCTTATATATCAGAAACTACACACACGCGCGCTCATAACAGTAAGCAACCTTCATAATCCTTTTTATCAACCTTCTATTATGGTAATAACCAAAACAACCCTTCAATGTATAGCAGCAGCCCAAGAAAACAATCTTTTTAAAGTTGAATGGTAATAACACTACTTGACTCTTGAGAATGACACATTCACCTCTACTTGACATATGTATTCATAATAAAAAAACAAAGCTAATAGTGATTTGCAGCCCAACTCCTCAAACCTGTTTTGAACTCCAAATGCTAGCAAGAAATTCAATACGTATGTTTTAATGCTCATCATGAAAATTTGATGATTTGTCTACAGGAATATGATTTATTTGAAGATTATCAACGGTCATATTGCAAAAATAAAATTTGGACAAAGTTCACAGCTCAATCACAATTACTAAAACTGAGAATTGCAGTCATCAAACAAATTTTATTCCACAAAAACAAATCTTAAGATCAGCAAGATAAATTTACTAAGTATATCATCACATGAATAGACTTATCCCAAATATTTTCTGCAAGCTTTATAAATCCTCTTATTCGTTTGTGCTTATTAATGGTTTCTGGAGAAATTAAGATAAAAGTATTCAAATCAATTTCAACAATACACACCCAAATTTGCCTTCCTAGTCTTTGAAAATCACATCTACCTATACTCATTTAATTGGTATTGTACAACCCGTATTCGCCGAAAGTGGGCCCAGCCCAGCCACGTCAACAAAACACTTTTGTGGCTTTCTTCAGAGTCTAGAAAAGAGAGAGAGAGATCATAAACAATGCAGTTTCACAAATAATAATAAAAATATGCTCCTGCTCTATGGATCAAAAACAGCAAAAGCACTGAAACTCTAGGCTACCTGCTTGGGTTTGACTTGGATATCCTCCAAGATTCAATCATGCACATTGGTTTCAGATCTACAAACTAAATCCATTTGAACAACTAACTACCATGTTTATTAAGTATAGCATCACATGTTATTTCATGTGCTACTATTTTATTTTATTTTATTTTGCCCCGCATCAGTCTGCAAATTTACAGTTGTCTAACCAAGTGAGAGTGTGTTTCATCAACTTAAAGTTTTACAAAATTTACCTTTTAATTCTCTAGCCTCAAAGTAGGCATGATAAAAAATCTACTTGTAATTGCTAATCATCCCCATTAACCTACTCCTAGCAAATAATTTCGTTGCTTGCAAGGGTACAGCTAAAGCTGACCTATCAAAGTTAGAACAAGGTCAAAATTTTGAATATGACAGAAATTAATTACAGTACATATTTAATCACATAATAGAAAACCTATGTTGAGTACCAATAAAACAGAAACGGCAAACAGATCTTGCTTCGCAAGAAAACAAATGCATTAGCCAGATCAGTAATATACATACCTGTCAATAAGTGAGAAAGATGACATATTAGATCAAGACAAACTTTGGAACTGGATTATAAGGCCAAAGAATTACTCTGTTTTTACTGTAGCTTCTGAAAATTCCTCTGTTTTGGGAGAGCCGCTGAATCTGAAGGAGGAGGGCGACTGGTCGTGGGATGTGGTGGATGAGGCGGCTGGGAAACAGGATCGGGAGTTTAGAGGTACGGGATCGGGAGTCGGGGTGGCGGCGGCGCATCTTGGAGTGGGGCGCCGGATCGCGGCTGGAAGCGGTGAGTTGAGAGGTTGGGGTAGGAGAGTTGGGAGTGGCGAAATCGTGGCGGAAGGAAAATCGCCACCGCCGTCGCAAAACCTGGGGAAGAGACAGAGATCGGCACGCTTGGCTTGGCGAGTTGCAGCTCTTGCGGGAGGCGTTCGCGTATAAGAGAGGAAATGGTCGGGGGAGGAGAGGGGGCGCGGGGTTCGCGGATGGGAGGAGAAAACTGCAACAGCGAGACTCTTTTGATGTCGTGAGAGGTTGGGGGCATTTTTGGGATCGCATAAATTCAGTCAAAATCAGTCGACCGAAGTGAGGCCCGACCGGGGGGAGGGGCATTCTTCTACCAATAGGGGTCGCGGAGGTGGCCGCGGGAGCCCGTTTGCTTTTGTTCAGTGTCAGCACTGCCTCCGGACTGGTCATGAGAAGTCCCGATGCTGGCAGCTTTTTCCTCACCTTCGCCAGCAGCCTTCTGCTACACGTACTGCTACCGCTACTACTTCCGATTTTGGGAGCCAGCCTAGTTACAGTGCCCCTACTGGGACCCCTTCTGTCGACTGGAGCCAGCTTATGGCTCAGGTTCAGGAGCTTCAGTCACAGCTTCAGCAGCATGCCCCTCTCCCGCCTCAGCAGCAGACTTTTTCTGCCCTTGGCTCCTCGTCGTTCTCGTCGACTTTAGCATCTGCGTCAGGTACTCCGACGGCCTTTCACGTCACTCATGAGGGGTCTTCCTCTCCCTGGGTGATTGACTCTGGGGTCACTGATCATATGACGGGTGAGCCACACTTGTTTTCCTCTCTTGTGTCTCTGAGTGTCCATCGGCAGGTTCGTCTTCCTGATGGCTCTATGACCCCCATTATTCACCATGGCACAGTCTCTCTATCCCCCTCTTTCTCCTTGGATTCAGTTCTTCATGTTCCCAAACTAGCTTTAAATCTTCTTTCTGTTAGTCAATTAACTCCCTCATTACACTGCTCGGTGACTTTCCTTCTGGCTGTGTTTTTCAGGACCTGACCACGAGGAGGACTTTTGGCTACGGCCGTGAGCGTGACGGGCTTTACCAGCTGGATCTTCCACCCCCTTCACCATCATCGCCATGTCTCTCCCCACCGTCCAGTGCTGCTGCTGCTACTACCACCCCTGCTCTTAAGCATGCCCGGCTGGGTCATGCTAGCCCTAAAATTGTGTCCTCTCTTTTTCCGAGTGTCTTATTTGAGCACTCTTTTCAGTGTGATGTGTGTCAACTGAGCAAACACACACGCACTTCTTATCCTATATATTTTTCCCGTACTTATGCACCTTTTGATATTGTTCACTCAGATGTTTGGGGCCCTGCCCCGGTTGTATCTTATGATGGTTTTCGTTATTTTGTTTCCTTTATAGATGACTTTACTCGTTGTTGTTGGGTTTATCTTAGGCGTGCTAAATCGGAAGTGTTTGACCTTTATACTCAGTTTTCTCATATGGTTAGTACTCAGTTTTCTTCACGTATTCGAATTCTCCGCTCTAATAATGGGGGAGAATACACATCTTCCTCGTTTACTGCTTTCCTTGCTAGCCAAGGAACCCTTCACTAATTCTCCTATCCCTATACTCCGGAACAGAATGGAGTGGCGGAACGCAAGAACCGCCATCTCCTAAATGTGACCCGTTGCCTTCTCTGTGGGTCTCATGTCCCCAAGTCTTTTTGGAGAGCTGCCCTTCTTACGGGGACCTTCTTGGTCAACCGTCTGCCTTGTCAGCCTCTAGCGGGTCGTAATCCTCTGAGTCTCCTATCTCCCAGCTGCCCGTTGTTTCTCGTTCCTCTCCGAGTATTCAGGTGTGTGTGCTTTGTCCAGGATCGTAGTCCGACTCGGACTAAACTGGATGACAAAGCAATCCGTTGCATATTTTTGGGATATTCCTCCTCTTCCAAAGGATATCGGTGTTTGATCCCTCTTCTCGCAGGACCTTCCATACCATGGATGTTACGTTCTTTGAGGATGTCCCTTTCTATTGTGACTCTCCTACTCCTGTTGCTTCCTCACCTCCACCCCTACCAGCTCTGGTTCCCCTTTCCTCCTTGCACGACTCCGTTCCGCTACAGACATATGCTCGTGGCCCCCGTGGGCCTTCACATGTCCACCCTATCCTTCGGGATCCACTAATCAAGCCCGGCTCACCGGACCCGGTGCCACTTCCTCAGGCAGGTGATGTTCCTTCCTCTTCTGATTTACCTATTGCAATTCGCAAGGGTAAGCGTTCTTGTGTTACTAACCATCCTGTGGCAAGTTTTGTGTCCTACCAGCGCCTTTCACAGGGTTACCGGGCTTTCATCATCGTCACTGACCAGATCAGGATTCCGAGTTCGACGACTGAGGCATTCCAGCACCCCAAGTGGGTGGCAGCCATGGAGGTTGAGATGTCCGCTTTACAGAAGACTAGTACCTGGCGGTTAGTTCCTCTTCCCGCCGGCAAGAAGACTATTGGTTGTCGTTGGGTCTACACCGTCAAGTATAATGCAGACGGGTCTTTGGATCGCTATAAGGCTCGACTTGTTGCCAAAGGTTTCACCCAGACTCCAGAGGATTACGGGGTGACCTTTGCTCCTGTGGCCAAGCTCTCCACTGTTCGTCTCCTTATTTCCCTCGCTGCCTGCCACAGGTGGCCTCTTCATCAGCTGGACGTGAAGAACGTCTTCCTCAACGGCGGCCTCGTTGAAGAGATTTATATGGATCCGCCACCCGGATACAGGCTTCAGGGGGAGTATTTGGGTCGTGTCTGCCTCTTGCAGAAATCATTGTATGTGCTGAAGCAGTCCCCTCGAGCGTGGTTTGAGCGGTTCGGTGATGTTGTGCTTCAAAGTGGTTTCACCAGATGTCATGCCGACCATACGTGCTTTGTTCGGACTGTTGTGGATGGTCGTAGGGTGATTGTCCTCGTCTATGTGGATGGCATCATTCTTACCGGTGACGACAGCTCGGGGATAATTCAGATCAAGGAGGTACTTCAAAAGGCTTTTGAGGTCAAAAATTTGGGGCCTCTGAAGTATACTTCCTTGGGATTGAGGTTGTCAGATCTCACCAGGGGATCTCTTTGTCTTAGCGGAAGTATACACTTGACCTTTTGAGTGATACTGGCGTTCTTGGGTGCTCTCCAGTGTCTACTCCTATGGACCCGAAACACCGCTTACACGCCGAATCTGGCGAACCTCTCCCTGATCCAGGCAGATACCAGCGGCTTGTTGGAAGACTTATCTACTTGACCAATACTCGCCCCGACATTAGCTTTGTTGTGAGTATGGTCAGTCAGTTCATGCATGCTCCCCGAACTTCTCACCTTGATGTTGTTTTTCGAATCCTTCACTACTTGAAGGGATCGCCTGGCCTCGGGCTCTTCTACCGTTCATCGCCATCCTCCGATCTTACCTGCTACACGGATTCTGATTATGTTGGCTCCCTCACTGACCGACGTTCTACTTCGGGGATGTGCACTTTCTATGGTGGCAATCTTATTTCCTGGAAGAGAAAGAAGCAGAGTGTTGTGTCTCGCTCCTCTGCCGAGGCTGAGTACAGGGCTATGGCCTATGGCGCCACCGAGCTCCTCTGGATGCGTACTCTCTTGACCGAGCTAGGCTTTCCTCCTTCTAGTTCCTCGACACTGGTTTGTGACAACCAGTCTGCTCTCTTGCTAGCATCTGACTCTGTCCTGCACGAGAGGACCAAGCATATTGAGGTGGATATCCATTTTCTCAGGGAGCACATTTGTTCGGGGACTCTTGCAACGTCCTATGTTCCTTCTGCAGAACAGATTGTTGATGCCTTTACCAAGGCCGTTGGGCCTTCCCGCCTTCTTTCTACCTATGGCAAGCTGGGCTTGCTTGATATCTTCGCGCCAGCTTGAGGGGGAGTATTGGGTTTATTATATTGGGTTATTATAGTCTATTATGCGTACTTATGTATTTGTCCCACCTCGCCTGTTAGAGATGGATGACCGTTGTATTTCCTTTATATAGCCCCGTTATGGGCCCTAATAATATACAATTAAATCTTTCTCTCCAATTCTACTATACATCGGCTGAAGAAGGTCATTAAGATTTAAAACGCGTGGATATCTTGGGAAACCGAATGTATCTTTCCTTGTATTGCAGTTGGGTCGAGGGTGTTACATAAATCCTCCATACTATGTATTTTCTCTTCATCTTGGTGGTTTTAAGAAATTTAGGAACCCTAGGGGTTATTTTCTCTTCCTCCCTCTTTCTCTCTTTTCCTCTTCCCTCTCTAATCATGGCAGCCCGGTTCCTCATTTCCGAATACCTAACAATGTTCTTGGGTTATACAGTTAACATAACAACGTAGAAAAACATAGAAATAAAAAACTCTCCAAGATTTATGAAGAAACTTTAGTGTTAGTAATATCTTGCGATAGATCTACTAAAGTAAGGAAATATCTAAGACTGATAATTTAACTTATATTTGTGGAAAATTCTTAAATGTTTCAAATACAGAATCTTATTGACAACGTTTTGCATGCCTCTATTCTAACAGATGGAAAGAAAATCAATCACAGAACATATATATAGGTATAATTTCAAAGGATCTTAATATTAATATAACATTATTTACCATGTTCTTTTGTTATCCTAGTATTTAACATTTTAAGGGGAAAATGGGTTATAACACAGATTACCTGAAGAGGGGTGAGGGTATAGTCTAGGATTCTTTCATAGTTACCATAACGTTTATTTCCATTACGAAAGAAGATTCCTCCATGCCATGTGCGTGGTCCAACCATATCATTAGCTGCAATGTACACAAATTAGTAGATAAAAAGACAAAATTGACAATGCTTGTATAATTCAAAAACTTGTCCTTCTTCCCTTTCTACTTTTACCAGAATGCAAACACACACACACAGACAAAAGAACAGAGTGGAGGCAAGAGAGAGAGAGAGAGATCTTACAACACTGCCAAAAAATTCTATAGCCAAAATACTGGATACAGAACAAAAAAGGAATAGTTACTTAAATATGAGCATCAAAACATTAAAAATGAATAAAAATTAAGGTTTTGTAAACTAAAGTTAAAAACCATATTTTCCATTCGAGTATTGGGAAAATAATGAATATATATCGGAAATGTAAAAAGGAATGTGTAAAGTAAGAAGCTTACCGCATCTGGTGCCCAAAGAAACATTAGCTGAGATGTGGGCTATTGCGCTAGTAAAGTTGTGAAGCTAACAAATGAACATTGCCTTTGCTGCCACGGGTTCCAGGTTGAGGACCCATCATCTTCATCAACCTAGAAAATCAAGAAATGAGTGTATGAGAGACCTGGTTACAATTTTGTAGTTCCTGTTAGCTATCTAGGAAGTGCGGATATTTGCAATGACCTTATGTATCCTCCAAAACGTTCCAAAGTCGAGAAACTCTTAGAATCCCGTTCCCAAAATTCTTAGAAATTTTCTCTCAACTTTAAATAAGAGAAAGTCATTGGGACCCCCGGATACGCCCAAGTATGCTCAAAAACAGTGTATATTGTGATGTTGATGTGGAGAAAAGCATGTGAAAGAAAAGTGTTGGGTGATAAGTGATGTGTTAAGTGATAGGTGATGTGTTAAGTGATAGGTGATGTGTTAAGTGATAACTGATGAGAGTCAATTAATTACCTATTTTCATTCATGGATCTTATCGATAATATGATACACTTTTGTGACACATAAACCTTGTATTTATTTAATAGATGATATATGAGATATAATAATTGATAAAGAAGTGAATACCACACATATCTTCATGATAATTATTTTAAATAATTCAAAATTCAAAAGCGTATCCCATATCATAATTTTTTGGTTTGAAAATCATGAATCTCGTATTTGTATCATGTCCCCGTCCCCTTGCAACATAGCCCATTAGCAAGCTACTAATATAGGGTAAAATAACTGCAAAAAAAAATTCATTAATCAAGAAAAAAATGGAGCAATACAGAGAGAATGGATCTTTGATTTTGAAACACGAAGATAAGTAAAAAGGGCATAAAAACTACAAAACATAAAGCAGTAATGCTCCAGGATTGACTTAGCTATTTAATTAATCTATTAAATTGGATCAATAAATATTTAAGCACCAACCACCGTATCTATTAATCGATCAAGAAGATTTTAAGCCCCGACAATCTCATCGTTAAGCATTCAACGCTTGGAGAAAACAAAGATGGAAGTCAAGATGAACCCTTCCTCAACCAAAATTATCTTGTTATAGAAACGATTTAATTATTGATAATTTAAGCAATGATAAATATCTTATCTCCCTAACCTGCAAAAATGTAACCCACCCAAACTCCATTTGGTAACTGTGGGCATAAGCCGTATCTCAGTTGAGTCATTTGACGCACGCGCCAAGATTCATTTAAGGACATTTTATTGTGATTGACAGTTTTAGAAATGAAGGATAAAAGATCGGAGATCGATATCATGTTCAGCATGATTTTTTATATTTCTATGTATTTTTCTTTTATTTATTTCGTATTATTTCAAGATTTAGATTAAATGATCCAATAGAAAATTTGAGCAATTAGATTCATTTAACTTAAAATCTAGCTCTCTCTTTATATATAGCTTATAATTAGTGGAATGATGGCATTGACAGTTTGTAAGTAAATTGGACTCGTTAGTCAAGGATCAATGATGATGTCGATCTCTCCTGCATGTCGAGGCCCAAGAGGAGTCCTTGTCCCCTTTGACGGTGCCGCCAAAATTCCCTACTACCGCCACATAGCTTGTCGTAATTACCCTGAACCTGCGGGTCCTCGTTGCTATCATCCTGTCGATTCCTGTAAATGAAATTGACAGCCCCGCTGCCTCCACTGTTCTTCACAGTTCTCCACATCCCTCTTCCTAACCCTTCAGCCCTCCAAACCCCTACCTTTTCCCCTCCAAGCTTCTCCGCCCCATCTTCCTTCCCCACCAGCCCTAAGCGCCACTATCTTCTATCTCCTTGCTCCTAGGCTAAGCCCTAAAATCCTATACATCTACCTCCACCGCATAACAACTCCACCTCCCTCCATCTACCTATCACAACCATTGATACTCTCGAAGATACCAGTCGAGTCTCCCCTCACACATACCCAACACACATGAACCCCTCTCTTCCACCACCTCCCCCACCATCCCTCCATTGTACCAAAAATATCTATCAACTCCTCCGCAAAACCGCACACCCGAACCTATGCATTACTCTCATTCCTACCTAAGACACCAATTATTTTAGTTCCACTTCGGATTCGAATACTCGGTGAGCGTCCATATTTATTTTTAACGCATTTACATTGTCATGGAAGCAACCTCTTGCAAAAATGCAGGGTAAAGTTTGCCTACATTTCACCCTTGTGGTGGGACCCTTCCCGGGACCCTCGCTGCACGTGGATGCTTTGTGTACCGGGCTGCCCTTTTTTTACATTGTACGGAGGCACTCCTTAATACTAGTGACATGTTGCTTTGACATTTGCATATTAATTTCCAGACAACTTGTATAATTTTCTCCGCACTTAATTTATGCATGTTCGCACTAGTACGCAATTGTTACATGTAACTAATTTGGAATATTTGCAATCAATTGTCATTATTTGTGTGAGCTTTAAATTTTATTATTTAATTAATTGTGCATCGAAAATAATCGCATGACAGAGTCATTAGCATTGCATTGGGATTATGGTTTAGTAAATTGCTTATCTGGATTTACTGATTGTTCAATGATTGGGGCACACAAAGAATAATTGTGTACCTTTGAGGTAACATATTCAAAACTCTAAAAGGTGTTACACGCCAACCATACTCGCAACCTCACGGGTGAAAGGCTATAATTGGAGCATGAGCATAGGCCATGAATGTCTAGACTACACTCATCTAGTTTGAATGAAGAGGCATATGAGATATGACGTTTCTATAAGGTCGGGTTGAAATGTTGATCACAAGAATTATAGGTTGTCACATAAAACCGGATAACACGAGAGCAGTGGATGTGATCACCATGAAGATCTTGGACAAAAGGACCAATGTGAAAGCATTGGTTCGACAATGACTATGCACTTCATCATAGTTACCATATGGTGGACTTCATGTGCTAAGACTACCATCCTTGACGAAGAACAAGATTGAACGGAAGAAAGTTCATCTTAAGCTCAAAAACATCCAATATACTCAAATTTATTATTTTTTGTGTTGTGCCAACCTTACGACTAGACCTGCTTGACACCTTTCTTAACCCAGAGGACTCGATGCTCAAGTAACTAGACTGTCGTAGACCATGCTTCATCCTGCTCCATCTTACCTCAATGCAGACCAATAAAGATGTGATTAGAAAATGAGTCATGGGCAAGCCTGCCATATCTGATTTACCCTATCTAGAGGACTCCTCGTTGACTTTCACCCCAAATAAACAAGTTACATGTTGCCACGTCACGTAGACCATTGATTACGTGTCAATCAAAGGGAACTCAAAACACAATTTCTCGTCAAAAAAAAGGGTTCAAAGTTAACTTTTGTAGAGATGGTAAGATTGTGTGAAGCAGACCTGCCATGTTGATCTCCCTTTGTTGAGTTGTTTCGCTGGCAACTCACCCTTTAGATGCAAACTCAATTGGGACATTAACGATCTTTATTGCATTGACAACTTTACGATTATGGCCCATCTTTTATTTGTCCTTACATTAATAGTTCCTTCTTTGTAATTATTATGCAATTTTTGCAGGAAAACTTTGTTTGTATTATAAATGTGACGGAGAAATAAGTAAAGTGCAAACCTATAATACATGGAAGTTAGGAGCGCTACCTGAGAGGAAGATGAAGACAAACTATGGAGCCCTTCGTAACTACCTCCCCAACTCCCCATTCGACCCCCTGCATTGTTTGTGAGTTGTGACCTAAAACATCATGCCTCTCGAGGCTTGTTACCCCTTACGACAATCCTAGCAGAAGTTTGAGCTCCACTGTCTGTCCAGGCTCTGGCTATCTCTGAACAGAGATATTCCATAGGCATCGCCGCAATAAAAGTGAGTTCTCCCACACCCCTCTTTTCATGCGTGTAAGCACTTTGTTTTAGTAGGATCTATTGACGGGCTTTTCTGCGAGCCTATTAGACAAGATTACTTATATCATGCTTGAATTATAATAAATTACTAGATTAAACAATAAATGAATCACCAGATTTACATTTAATTTAACCACTGCATTCCATAATCTAGTTCACATACCACATATTTTATATTCGTGTGCGGTAATAATAATAATGGCATGTGGATCAGGCAGAAAGGGGAATTTTTATTTGGAAAGATGAAGAGCACCTGCAATTGGGGACGACATGCCTGCTGACGATGTCTGAGCAAGGACGAAGAGAGAGGGTCCCTCTCTCGGCACTTTGTTTGCTCTCTGGAATTTATGTTCTACACAATGTACCACAAGGGGAATAGACACGGTACACGAGGATCGGAGTACGGCGGCGGAGAAGTCGGCTCGATCACGATTTACACGGATAAACTCCGCTCATCGGCGTTAGGTCTTGGCCAGTGGGTGAGGAAGATAGGCGCAAGCCCAAATCGTAACTTAGCCACGCGGCCACCAAGCGCGTAATGCTCGTCCTCGCGTTCCTCTCCAGCTATTTTTTGCTTCTATTTCCATTGTAGAGATGGATCATCGATGCCTGCGCCTATCCAACAAACGAACCCAGATAGCCATGACAGCGATTCGGAGCAAGGAAGAGAAGGGGGCGGGAGTGCGTCGCGCTCTGCCAGTCGATCGGGAAATTTTTAGCTCGACACCCCGTGCCCAGATCTGTGTCCGGGTATTATAAGATTGCCACAGGTGTCCTTAACTTAAAACGGAGCCGGGCGCTGCTATTAGCACCGCAGTTTTGGCTAGTCGCACTCACTTTCTGCTAATTTTTCACGTCTTTTGAAAATATATCTTGTACATGCATTTTTATGAAAATTGTCAAACACGAAATTGTAGATTTCGACGAGATCTACAACTTTCGTGTTGAACATTTTTCCTAAAAATGCTTGTACATGGCATACTTTGGAAATACGCTCAGGTTTCGCGTCTTTTGGAAATACGTCTTGTACATGCATTTTTAGGAAAGGTGTTCAACACGAAAGTTGTAGATCTCGTCGAAATCTAAAACTTTCGTGTTAAACAATTTTCCTAAAAAATGCATGTACAAGACGTATTTCCAAAAGGCGCGAAAAATTAGGAAAAAGTGCGGTGCGATTAGCCAAAACTGCGGTGCTAATAGCAGCGCCCTATAATAATATTCAAACGAAAATTTCTTAACAGAAAAATCGGCATCCTGTGCTAGTAAGTTTCTTGTGGCACGATGTAATGATGTCGTGATAGCAAGGAAGAATTGGACAAACTGGTAAGAAATTTTTTAGTTAGAGATCAAATTTGATTTTTTTTTCGGACATCATTCTCGTTCTCTCGGAGATCTACATCGATCTTCATGGAGATCAATAATTGTATTTCAATTTCTATGGAGATCGAATTTGTTCTCTATGGAGATGTAAACTAATTACAATGAAGATAAAACCCATTTTTTATGCCGGCTCAAATTGAACATTGTTGTTTGAAATATTTGTGTAGGGTTATGGAGAAGAAAAAGTATGCATCCAAAATCGCATGTTCTAAGTTCTAGATATTATTTTTTGAATGTGAGTGTCCATGATTGTGATATAATAGGCATGTTGGGTGAAGAAAAGAAGAAGTTATTATAAAATATTAGAGCTCTACAAATCTTTGGAGCTCCCCGGCTCCCACAAAACATACCTCTCACATACATGTTGATGTCATGCTACGGCGCTTCTAGAAATATTTTTTGAAGTGGATGTCCAAGCTTTGATTCTACATCTCTTATTCAACTTCTTCTTTCCATCTAGTGAGGATAGATTCCAGAAATACTAGTACAGTTGTGTGAACCCTCTATGTTTGCAAGGCATACTTGGCTAAGGCCATCCATACATTTTTGTTGAACACCATGAAGAACATAGCGGAGAAGCTATCTCCTCTCCACGTGGAACTGTAACATCCTCAGAACTTCTAGACCCCTTAACCTCAATCAGGATGAGACAAGTGGTGGGTGTTGTGAGTTTGTGCTAGGTTGCAATCTTAGAACACATATGGTTAGGTGAACTCACATGTGATCTCCTATAGGACTCAAGTCAACCTAAGTCAAACTAGCTCAACATGAACTCACACCTACAAATTGATTCCACCAATAGATGATAAACACTCCAAGGAATGCTATTGACCCAAAAAAAACCCATCATGGAGTCATCAATTTGACCAAATTGACCAAAGTCAACTTTTCCCAAATTTTGGTCAAAATCACACATATTGGTTAAATTAGCCCAATTGGGGCATCATCAAGACCCAATCAACATTGGGAGGTGTTATTGGACTCAATATCAACATCTTGGACCAGTCAACACACCCAATTGACCAAGCTAACCCAAAAGTCAACTCTAGGTCAAAATTGGGCTAAAAATGGTATTTAAATGAACTAAGCCAAGCCATATGGGCTAAAGCCCTCAAGGTCAGCCCACTCTGAAGCCCATATGCCCAATGACCATGCATGCCCTCAGTTTTGTGGAGGGATTGACATGCAAGGGGGTAGAATTGGGATTTCCCCCAATTTTGAATGAGACAAAGGAGGGGTTAATGAAGTTGATGCCACATGTCATGCCTCCCCTCTCCCCAAAGCCTCCTCCCAGCTTTCCCAAGAGAATCCCAGCAGTTTTGGTGAGGTGGAAGCCAAGTGAAGGAGAGTGAAAGGAGCCCCTTTGAAGTGGTCGGCCACCTTAATGCAATTCTTGGGGAAGCCCTCAATAGGAGTTAATTCATCTCTCCATACCATTAGCCAAGCTCAGAGATCAGAATCCTACAATTTTCATGCCCACATGGAGCCCTGTGGGTGGCTGGATTGGGAGGCTCAACCTTGTTGAAATCGCCCAAAAAATGGCAACTCGAATATAGCCTCCCCCACCTCATCTAAAACATCCTATCAGCTTTAGAATACGCCAAGGAGGAGAACCCCCAACTTTCCTGAGGATTTTGGGTGTTGTGGCCGGAGTCGAGCAGGGAAGTCGCCGGAGGAGCTCGAACGGCCACCAGGAGGATTACACGGGGAACACCATGGATTCAGGCACGGTTTCTCCCCCTCTCCCTCTGTGCTAGATGTTAGATCCACTTAGGAGAGAAATCGGGCTCAATTGAGCCCGATCCCATGTGAGCTAGAGGGAGCTTTGCCGAGCTTTTGTTCTTGCTCGGGATCGCTGGAGACGGGCTCTCCGGCGGCCGTGTCGCCGTCAAACGATGGCCACCACCTCAACGGAGGTGGTGGAGGCGGTGGCCGGCTGTGGTGGGTCGTAGGTTGCCGGGAAATGGAGAAACAAGGTCACCCAGCGAGATTGAATCCTAGTCGTTGGCGAGCTGGGGAAGACGACGGGATGCCATCGGATTTGCGCCAGGATTCGTGCAAATGATTTGATGTGTATATATATATATATTATTATTCATGAATATTATATTAATTCCGTCACACTTCCATATGATTTTTCATGCCTCATTTTAAGGCCCTTAGAGGCCTTTTTAGGAAAAATTGCCTGAGATAGCTTTTGTAGGCCTTGATGTCTACTTTCATTTGAAAGTAAAATCATGTCATTTGGTTAAGAGTAGGTCCTACAGTACTCATTTTAATGAGATTGGTCATAACATGAACCAGAAATTAATTAGTGTGCTCACTCTAAAATATAAGTCTGATGGACTTGAGATTTTGGTCATGCATGCATGTGTCATATACCTAACTTAGGTTCAAAAATCAGATTTTTAGGAAATTATTTTTCTAAAGTTTTATTCAGAACATGGAAAATCAAATAAATGGAATATTTGGAGATATATCTCCTAATGATCCCAAATTTTGGTGAGGGCTTCTTTAGGTCATGTATAGACACTGGTTAAATTTTCATCACAAATGCATGAGGATATATCTCTGAACTTCAAAATAAAGTTTGTGACTTAGGTGGAAATTGGGTTGCTAATAGCCATTTGGGGCTTGTTGTGGTTTTAGATGTGATTGAAGATGAGAATCACCTTGCATGTCACTAAAACTTTGACCATGCATGTATAGTGACCTAACCATCAAAATCCTAGAGTTTGGAGGTCATTAGAGCTAGAATTATTATGTTTTTTATTTAATTTAAATTGTCACATTTGTATTTTGTTAAAATAAACAATTTGTACAGAACTTGCATGTTGATTTTACTTAGGTTAGGAGCATTTCTGGAGGAAGTGACCAACATAACAATTGTAGATCTTGAAGTTATCTTTAAAATGCCATTAATTTCATGTCATTTGGATCCTTGTAGCTCCCTCAGCACCATTTTTTGTGAGACATGTATATAAGTGTATTTTGATTAAGATAAATAATTGGTAAGAGAACTTGCATGTTGATTTTACTTAGGTTAGGAATATTTCTGGAGGTAGTGATCAACATAACAATTGTAGATCTTGAAGTTACCTTTAAAATGCCACTAATTTCATGTCATTTGGATCCATGTAGCTCCCTCAACACCATTTTTGGTGAGACATGTATATAAGTGTATTTTGATTAAGATAAATAATTGGTAACAGAACTTGCATGTTGATTTTACTTAGGTTAGGATCATTTCTGGAGGTAGTGATCAACATAACAATTGTAGATCTTGAAGTTACCTTTAAAATTCCACTGATTTCATGTCATTTGGATCCATGTAGCTCCCTCAGCACTATTTTTAGTGAGACATGTACAAAAGTGTATCTGGTGTGTTTAGTGATTTTGGCTCATGCAAATGCATTGAAGATTTGTCCATGCCTCAGATATGATATCAACCACCTCTAGCTAAGAATTCAACTCATGTACATGATCAGTGGATTTCTCTGAACTTCAAGTTGAAGTTTTGGACTTAAGGGTGTAGGAAAAATTGGGGTGCATTTAGTAAGAATGTAATAAATGATAATTAAGGATAAATACACCTTGGATTAATATGAGACTTAGGACCTGGTGCTTTTAGACCAATATTGAGCTATAGTAATTTTCCCAGAATTTATTTAAGTCTTAACATAGCACTCGTAGTGTAAACCCTTATTGGCACACCAATAGTATTAATTGGTAAATGAGGATAATTATCCTTTGTAAAATTATGAAACTTAGGCACTAAGTTTTTAGGTCAATATGGTACTATTGTAATTTTTTCAGAATTTATAGAGACCTGTAGATGGTAGTTTTAGTGTAATCCCTTATTGGCACACCATTTGTATTAAATAGTAATCATGGATAAATACTCCCTGGTAATTATGAAACCTTGGATTTGATGTTTTTAGATGATTATTGTGCTAGGTTAAGTTTCTCAGAATTTATAGAGACCTATAAATGGTAGTTGTAGTGTAATCCCTTATTGGCACACCATTTATGTTAAATATAAATCATGGTTAAATAACCCTCGAAAATGTGAAACTTGGGGTTTGAGGTTTTTAGACCAATACTATGCTAGTGTAAATTCATCAGAATTTATAGAGATTCGTAGATGATACTTATTGCGTAAAACTTTACTTTCATCCCTTATATCTGAGTAGAAACTATGATTAAGAATTCCCTGGAAGAGTATGAAGTGTAGACTTTGAGGTTGTTAGATCATTACAAAATGTGAACCTATGGTAATAATTGGAACTCATTTGGATATGATATAATCAAGATTGCACCATAGGAGTCAAATCTAGCTCAATCTCATTTGGTCTGCGAATAGTAAAACTGATTTATATGATTTAGACCACCACTGACCTTCACACATAGAACTATTAACTCTTTGATTATTATGAAGGCTCAGATTATTTGGAAGAGCACCTCTAAGGGCATCATGTGAAATAAGGGTTGGGGTGCGTTTAGCGAAGCTATAAGTGCAGGAATTTATAATGATATAAAAAGGAGGTTATACCTCATCAAGGGCCCCACAGACAACTCATCAGTGTTAAATGATTATATGGAAGTAAAACTACCCTTAGCCGGGTGAGCCATCTTAAGGTAAATACTCAAGGGAGAAGTCGAGAAATATCTAAGGCAAATCCTGGATTAAGGATGACGAAGAATAGGAGTGTGGGTCCAAGTAAGGTTGAGAATGCTAATTGAATGTGTGCAGTTCCTCGGTGAAGAAGGGAACTCGAGCTTCGACGGGAGAGTCAGCACCCGGTCACAATTGGTGGTGTTGGAGTTCAAAAGAACTCCCCCACTCCTAAGAGACAAGTTTAACTCATCTTATAGATTTAATGTAATTGGAGAGGATAATGGGGATCAAGTAAAAAGGGGTAGATACCAACAAGATTAAGTGCCTTGGGAAGAGGAAGTTCGGGGTGTCATCCCGCCACACTTCCCAGTACCGTTGCGAGCCCCTCACCGGGTAACCCTCCGGAAGTCCAAGGCTAACCCTAAAGCTTCTAAGATCAACTAAATTATAGACAAGACTAGTTAAGTAGGAGAACATGACAAGTTAACTTCCATCCCAAACCGAAACATTTTATAAGGAAGGACTGGGATAGTCCTGCGAGCGGTAGGCTCGGGTTATAAGGAAGGACTGGATAGTCCTGCGAGCGGTAGGCTTGGGTTATGAGGTAGGACTGGGATAGTCCTGCGAGCGGTAGGCTCGGGTTATAAGGAAGGACTGGGATAGTCCTGCGAGCGGTAGGCTCGGGTTATAAGGAAGGACTGGGATAGTCCTGCGAGCGGTAGGCTCGGGTTATGAGGAAGGACTGGGATAGTCCTGCGAGCGATAGACTCGGGTTATAAGGTAAGACTAGTGTAGTCTAGCGAGCGGTAGGCTCGTAGTTTAAATATAAAACTAGTGTAGTCTAGCGAGCGGTAGGCTCGTAGTTTAAATATAAGACTGGTGTAGTCCTGCGAGCATTATGCACACTATATATTGCTTTGGGTTAGGTCCTGCGAGTAGTAGGCTAGGCATTTTTTAATTAGAGGCATCGTTGTATCAAGTAGTACGTGGATACCCTGTGTGTTCTTAGGGGCGTACATAAGGTCTAGGTTGGGTGGTGTCACACAAGCCTAGAAGTGGATAGCCCGGTCCACTGCCCTGTTTGCCTCGACGAAATTGCGTTCGACGAAATTGAGTTCGACGACATTGCGTTCGACGAACTTTGATGGCGTTCGACGAAATTGAGTTCGGCGACATTGCGTTCGACAAACTTTGATGGCGTTCGACGAAATTGAGTTCGGCGACATTGCGTTTGACGAACTTTGATTGCGTTCGACGAAATTGAGTTCGGCGACATTGCGTTCGACGAACTTTGATGGCGTCCGACGAATTGCGTTCGACGACTTTGTGTTCGACGAACTTTGATTGCGTTCGACGAAATTGAGTTCGGCGAAATTGCGTTCGACGAACTTTGATGGCGTTCGACGAACTTTGATTCCGTTCGACGAAAGCGCGTTCGACGAAAGGAGTTTCGTTCGACGAAATTGGTTTCTGCCACGCCCGACGGTTTGCACGATTTCAGCCACGATAGTGCACGTACACTAACGTCGGCGTTAACCCTTAACGCCACGTGTTAGCTCCTGAGGCTATTTAAAGTACAACTTCTCTCATTCTTGAAGTGATGATTCCAAAATTCTGATACTTGTGAGAGAGGTTCGTCTACATCAATTGAGAGATCTCCCTTGGGCTAACATGAAGATCTAAAGAAGATTTTGAAGGAGAAGGTCTACAACGCATATCCCATAAGAAGGACGATCGTTTCAAGAATGTCAACATCTACATCGCCTTCGTCTTCACCTTTAGAATTTCTTGGAGAGTTTCTCTTTACTTATCTTGTAATCTTTTACTTTTTTCTTTTGTAATTTGTGTGGAGAAATCGTTCGGGGAGAATGTCGGATTCCGGGAAGGATTCTGTGGGTAAATTCGCCTTTTGTTGGCGACTAGGTCCTTGTGCGGCATAGGGGGTAATTCGTCGCCTTGTGCGTGGCGACTAGGTCAAGGGTAGATCTAGGGGGTGGCTAGAGGCCTTATCTGAGGATAGATAGGCTATAGCCAACCGGTCCTTGGGAGAAGGACCGGTGAAACAACAAAAAGTGTTTTTACATATTCTCGCCTTGATTTCTAGCGTTATAGAAATTAAACATTTGTGTATTCAATTTATTATGAAATAAAATCATGTCTTTTAATGTTTTATTCAATTGATTTTATTTCCTCTTCAAGAATGTTTTAATTTATATTTCATTAAAGTATTAAAATTAACATTTGTGTAATTTTCTAAGGCAAACCCTGGATTAAGGATGACGAAAAATAGGAGTGTGGGTCCAAGTAAGGTTGAGAATGCTAATTGAATGTGTGCAGTTCCTCGGTGAAGAAGGGAACTCGAGTTTCGACGGGAGAGTCAGCACCCGGTCACAATTGGTGGTGTTGGAGTTCAAAAGAACTCCCCCACTCCTAAGAGCCAAGTTTAACTCATCTTATAAATTTAATGTAATTGGAGAGGATAATGGGGATCAAGTAAAAAGGGGTAGATACCAACAAGATTAAGTGCCTTGGGAAGAGGAAGTTCGGGGTGTCATCCCGCCACACTTCCCAGTACCGTTGCGAGCCCCTCACCGGGTAACCCTCCGGAAGTCCAAGGCTAACCCTAAAGCTTCTAAGATCAACTAAATTATAGACAAGACTAGTTAAGTAGGAGAACATGACAAGTTAACTTCCATCCCAAACCGAAACATTTTATAAGGAAGGACTGGGATAGTCCTGCGAGCGGTAGGCTCGGGTTATAAGGAAGGACTGGATAGTCCTTCGAGCGGTAGGCTCGGGTTATGAGGTAGGACTGGGATAGTCCTGCGAGCGGTAGGCTCGGGTTATAAGGAAGGACTGGGATAGTCCTGCGAGCGGTAGGCTCGGGTTATAAGGAAGGACTGGGATAGTCCTGCGAGCGGTAGGCTCGGGTTATGAGGAAGGACTGGGATAGTCCTGCGAGCGATAGGCTCGGGTTATAAGGTAAGACTAGTGTAGTCTAGCGAGCGGTAGGCTCGTAGTTTAAATATAAGACTAGTGTAGTCTAGCGAGCGGTAGGCTCGTAGTTTAAATATAAGACTGGTGTAGTCCTGCGAGCATTATGCACACTATATATTGCTTTGGGTTAGGTCCTGCGAGTAGTAGGCTAGGCATTTTTTAATTAGAGGCATCGTTGTATCAAGTAGTACGTGGATACCCTGTGTGTTCTTAGGGGCGTACGTAAGGTCTAGGTTGGGTGGTGTCACACAAGCCTAGAAGTGGATAGCCCGGTCCACTGCCCTGTTTGCCTCGACGAAATTGCGTTCGACGAAATTGAGTTCGACGACATTGCGTTCGACGAACTTTGATGGCGTTCGACGAAATTGAGTTCGGCGACATTGCGTTCGACAAACTTTGATGGCGTTCGACGAAATTGAGTTCGGCGACATTGCGTTTGACGAACTTTGATTGCGTTCGACGAAATTGAGTTCGGCGACATTGCGTTCGACGAACTTTGATGGCGTCCGACGAATTGCGTTCGACGACTTTGTGTTCGACGAACTTTGATTGCGTTCGACGAAATTGAGTTCGGCGAAATTGCGTTCGACGAACTTTGATGGCGTTCGACGAACTTTGATTCCGTTCGACGAAAGCGCGTTCGACGAAAGGAGTTTCGTTCGACGAAATTGGTTTCTGCCACGCCCGACGGTTTGCACGATTTCAGCCACGATAGTGCACGTACACTAACGTCGGCGTTAACCCTTAACGCCACGTGTTAGCTCCTGAGGCTATTTAAAGTACAACTTCTCTCATTCTTGAAGTGATGATTCCAAAATTCTGATACTTGTGAGAGAGGTTCGTCTACATCAATTGAGAGATCTCCCTTGGGCTAACATGAAGATCTAAAGAAGATTTTGAAGGAGAAGGTCTACAACGCATATCCCATAAGAAGGACGATCGTTTCAAGAATGTCAACATCTACATCGCCTTCGTCTTCACCTTTAGAATTTCTTGGAGAGTTTCTCTTTACTTATCTTGTAATCTTTTACTTTTTTCTTTTGTAATTTGTGTGGAGAAATCGTTCGGGGAGAATGTCGGATTCCGGGAAGGATTCTGTGGGTAAATTCGCCTTTTGTTGGCGACTAGGTCCTTGTGCGGCATAGGGGGTAATTCGTCGCCTTGTGCGTGGCGACTAGGTCAAGGGTAGATCTAGGGGGTGGCTAGAGGCCTTATCTGAGGATAGATAGGCTATAGCCAACCGGTCCTTGGGAGAAGGACCGGTGAAACAACAAAAAGTGTTTTTACATATTCTCGCCTTGATTTCTAGCGTTATAGAAATTAAACATTTGTGTATTCAATTTATTATGAAATAAAATCATGTCTTTTAATGTTTTATTCAATTGATTTTATTTCCTCTTCAAGAATGTTTTAATTTATATTTCATTAAAGTATTAAAATTAACATTTGTGTAATTTTCTAAGGCAAACCCTGGATTAAGGATGACGAAAAATAGGAGTGTGGGTCCAAGTAAGGTTGAGAATGCTAATTGAATGTGTGCAGTTCCTCGGTGAAGAAGGGAACTCGAGTTTCGACGGGAGAGTCAGCACCCGGTCACAATTGGTGGTGTTGGAGTTCAAAAGAACTCCCCCACTCCTAAGAGCCAAGTTTAACTCATCTTATAAATTTAATGTAATTGGAGAGGATAATGGGGATCAAGTAAAAAGGGGTAGATACCAACAAGATTAAGTGCCTTGGGAAGAGGAAGTTCGGGGTGTCATCCCGCCACACTTCCCAGTACCGTTGCGAGCCCCTCACCGGGTAACCCTCCGGAAGTCCAAGGCTAACCCTAAAGCTTCTAAGATCAACTAAATTATAGACAAGACTAGTTAAGTAGGAGAACATGACAAGTTAACTTCCATCCCAAACCGAAACATTTTATAAGGAAGGACTGGGATAGTCCTGCGAGCGGTAGGCTCGGGTTATAAGGAAGGACTGGATAGTCCTTCGAGCGGTAGGCTCGGGTTATGAGGTAGGACTGGGATAGTCCTGCGAGCGGTAGGCTCGGGTTATAAGGAAGGACTGGGATAGTCCTGCGAGCGGTAGGCTCGGGTTATAAGGAAGGACTGGGATAGTCCTGCGAGCGGTAGGCTCGGGTTATGAGGAAGGACTGGGATAGTCCTGCGAGCGATAGGCTCGGGTTATAAGGTAAGACTAGTGTAGTCTAGCGAGCGGTAGGCTCGTAGTTTAAATATAAGACTAGTGTAGTCTAGCGAGCGGTAGGCTCGTAGTTTAAATATAAGACTGGTGTAGTCCTGCGAGCATTATGCACACTATATATTGCTTTGGGTTAGGTCCTGCGAGTAGTAGGCTAGGCATTTTTTAATTAGAGGCATCGTTGTATCAAGTAGTACGTGGATACCCTGTGTGTTCTTAGGGGCGTACGTAAGGTCTAGGTTGGGTGGTGTCACACAAGCCTAGAAGTGGACAGCCCGGTCCACTACCCTGTTTGCCTCAACAGGGTACCTGAGCAGATACTCGAATAGAGGGCTAGAGGTGGTGCTTACCAGATAGTACGCGGATACCCTGTGTTCTTAGGGGCGTACGTAAGGTCTAGGTTGGGTTGTGTTACACAAACCTGGAAGTGGACAGCCCAGTCCACTGCCGTGTTTGCCTCAACTGGGTACCTGAGTTGACACACTCGAACAGAGGGAACTACAAAAGGTCTGTACGTACAAAGTCGTGTGCGTGAGTTGCATCATTGCATTCCACATCATGACATAACATACTTGCATAAAATAGAGACCTCATCGTATAAATTAGTATGGGTTCTTTTATACGATGAGTTTACTTCTTTGCAGATCCCTTAACTTATGTGCTTTTGTGTGTGCATATAAGTTAAGGTTACTTTCGTAGCTACTCTTATTTCTTGTACCTACTTCTTTATATTGCATTGTCTTTTACTATTTGCTGTCATACTTACTCTGATTAGTATAGAATTGTTACCTTTACTTGCTTAGTATTTATATACCTTGCTAGTCTAGACATTTGTCACCTGCCTTGTTTCTATTACCCCTTGTTTTTCCTCCGCTTCGTCCTCCCGCACGGTGCCTAGGAGTCGCGGGGGGAGACGGGGACAAAATCGGCTTAGTCTTTATGACTAACGGTCGGTTGTGACCGTAGGTACCCGAGGTGATGGAGCCCCAGCTAGAAGAGGAGGCAAGACCCAAGGAGCTTATGTCGCGCATTACTTCTACTACAAGATAGGATTTCGAGAGTTGAGAGTTTGTTTAGCTTCCGCACAGATGTAGAGTGAGAGAGTTTTTGTACTTTAATTGGATATGTATCGGGCTTAAGCCCTTTCTCTCCTTTACTTGTTGTACTCATTGATGGACTTTTATATTTTATTGTATAAGTGTGTGATTGTGGACTTGGTTTTGTTTATTTTCCTTCTTAACTCTTGTTGGCCTGTCTATCGTTCTTGTCGGCAGGATCGGTGTCTTGCGGAGGCAGCTAACTCGGGTGTTAGTGTCATCGTAAGACAGCGGTTCTGGGCATAAGATCTGGAAGCTCTCCAGGTGCGGGAGAGGGATCTTACAGAACAGTTTCCACTACTGCCACAGGAGTCAATAGAGTACATGCACGGATGTACCCATATTTTAGTAGTAAGTTTGATATATTTTGAATTCGGTACATGCATCTATGTTGTAATTGCAGCTTTTTAATACTTTATGTCCTAGGTACGGTTTCTAGAGTACTCAACAATCCGGACTACTCCATTATATCCAAAAAGGAGACCTCGATTATGTAGATGGTCTGATAAGTTGATATTTAACTTTAAGGAATTGTTCACCATCATACCGCACTTGTTGAGTGAACAGGTAAAAAAGTAGTAATTACATTAGCTCTTGTTGGAGCATGTGTTCCGCATCTCTTGGTTTGAGAATAACAAATATTGTGTTGTATTTGATCTTGTATTTTGTGTGTTTATAGTGTGCAGGTTGTACAGGAACTATAGCTACACATCCCTATGAGTAGTATACTGAATGGAGATGACTCTCTGAAAAGAGAGCTAACGCTCACGTTAGTTGTTAACGCCCCGCGTTAACAACCCCTGAGAAGGAAACCGCTAAGAAGAAATGTCATTGAGAAGGAAACTGCGTTCGACGAAAGTCGCTAGCCGTTCGACGAAATGTGATGCCGGTCGACGAAACTGCGTTCGACGAAAGGAGATTTCCGTTCGATGAAATTAACTTGCGCTCGACGAAATTGCGCTCGACGAAATTGCGTTCGACGAAATTGAGTTCGACGACATTGCGTTCGACGAACTTTGATGGCGTTCGACGAAATTGAGTTCGGCGACATTGCGTTCGACAAACTTTGATGGCGTTCGACGAAATTGAGTTCGGCGACATTGCGTTTGACGAACTTTGATTGCGTTCGACGAAATTGAGTTCGGCGACATTGCGTTCGACGAACTTTGATGGCGTCCGACGAATTGCGTTCGACGACTTTGTGTTCGACGAACTTTGATTGCGTTCGACGAAATTGAGTTCGGCGAAATTGCGTTCGACGAACTTTGATGGCGTTCGACGAACTTTGATTCCGTTCGACGAAAGCGCGTTCGACGAAAGGAGTTTCGTTCGACGAAATTGGTTTCTGCCACGCCCGACGGTTTGCACGATTTCAGCCACGATAGTGCACGTACACTAACGTCGGCGTTAACCCTTAACGCCACGTGTTAGCTCCTGAGGCTATTTAAAGTACAACTTCTCTCATTCTTGAAGTGATGATTCCAAAATTCTGATACTTGTGAGAGAGGTTCGTCTACATCAATTGAGAGATCTCCCTTGGGCTAACATGAAGATCTAAAGAAGATTTTGAAGGAGAAGGTCTACAACGCATATCCCATAAGAAGGACGATCGTTTCAAGAATGTCAACATCTACATCGCCTTCGTCTTCACCTTTAGAATTTCTTGGAGAGTTTCTCTTTACTTATCTTGTAATCTTTTACTTTTTTCTTTTGTAATTTGTGTGGAGAAATCGTTCGGGGAGAATGTCGGATTCCGGGAAGGATTCTGTGGGTAAATTCGCCTTTTGTTGGCGACTAGGTCCTTGTGCGGCATAGGGGGTAATTCGTCGCCTTGTGCGTGGCGACTAGGTCAAGGGTAGATCTAGGGGGTGGCTAGAGGCCTTATCTGAGGATAGATAGGCTATAGCCAACCGGTCCTTGGGAGAAGGACCGGTGAAACAACAAAAAGTGTTTTTACATATTCTCGCCTTGATTTCTAGCGTTATAGAAATTAAACATTTGTGTATTCAATTTATTATGAAATAAAATCATGTCTTTTAATGTTTTATTCAATTGATTTTATTTCCTCTTCAAGAATGTTTTAATTTATATTTCATTAAAGTATTAAAATTAACATTTGTGTAATTATCTTTGAAATACAATAATCGTTTTCATTATCTCTGATTTTCTGGAATTGTATTTCATTTAAGATTTCATAAGTAAAATCATTGCGGCAATCCTTTTGTGATAAGGATTATTTTCTGGAGAGCTAATGTAACGATCCAGGCCCGCCAACACGGGACCCAGCTGGACCGCCAGCACCCTCCTAGCCCAGGCCCGCCAACACGGGACCCAGCTGGCACCGGAAGGGTTCAGCCTAACCAGATGGTCTGCAGACCATGCACCCCAACCCCTCTCTGTCCCACCACAGGGCACAGTGGGTTGTTGGAGATTGGAGTCCCCCTTTGATGAGAATTAAGCCAGTTAAGCGGCAGTGCATGGACTTCCCAGGAGGTCACCCATCCCGTGACTACTCCAGCCTGAGCACGCTTAACTATGGAGTACTTTCACTTCTCATCACCAATTGATCTACACGGCCTTCCCCGATCTCGTGCGGGAAATGACTCGATTTGGGTGATCGTCGACAGACTGACGAAGGTGGCCAGGTTTATTCCGATCAGGAAGGATGATTCGGTCAGAGTTTTGGTACGGAAGTTCGTGGAGCAGTTTGTCCGATATCATGGTGTGCCGAGGACGATCGTGTCGGATCGAGATGGACGTTTTACGTCAAGGGAGTGGAGAGCGGTGCAGGCCTACCTAGGCACCCGGTTGACCTTTAGTACAACATTTCACCCCTAGACAGACGGGCAAACAGAGCGCACCAACCGGACCCTGGAGGATCTTTTACGCCTTTGCATTCTGGACCGCGGGGAGCCATGGGAGAGACTGTTACCGTTAGTCGAGTTCTCGTACAGCAACAATCACCAGGCTAGTATAGGCAGAGCGCCTTACGAGGCATTATATGGACGGAGGTGCAGGACACCATTGTCTTGGATTCAGGATGAGGATCCCAAGGCTCTTGGCTCAGAGTTCGTGGAGGACACGGAGGCCCAGGTGAGGCTGATTCGAGATAGGATGCTGGAGGCCCAGAGCAGGCAGGCCAAGTATTACGATGCGCGTCATCGTATGGTGGAGTTCCAGGTGGGAGATCGGGTTTTCTTGAAGATACGTCCGATGCATGGAGTCTCGCGGGTTCGCGGGCGGAAGAAGCTCAGTCCGAGGTATATGGGGCCTTATAGGATCCTGGAGCGGATCGGTCCCTTGGCGTACAGACTGGAGCTACCACCGGAGTTGGAGGGACTGCACGACGTATTCCACGTCTCCTCACTTAGGAAGGCTCTACTTCGGCCAGAGCAGCAGGTATCTACTTCAGAGGGGCCAGTAGCTACTGATCGGTCGATTCACCTGGAGCCGGTTCGGATAGACGACACAGAGCTACGAGTCTTGCGGCGCAAGAAGGTTCCGCTGGTCAAGGTCCTGTGGAGGAATCATGGACAGGAAGAGCATACTTGGGAGCCACTGGACTTGATGCAGCAAAAGTACCCGCAGCTTTTTACGACAGGTACAATTTAATTTTTTTTCCTGGGATGTTACATTTTCTTCTATTAGTAGAAACCCCACAGGCTTGCCTGAATTTCGAGGACGAAATTTTTATTTTTATGTATTGGGATTTGTAACATCCCACAAACTGCTAGACCCCTAAGTTGGTTTTGTCATGACTAGGTCATGACAAAACCATAGGAAGAGCCCAAGACCTTGTGAGCTTAGGAAAGAAGAAGAAAACCACCTTGGTCTGCAAATAGCAATTTCCAGTTACCAAGTTTGGGGTTGGACTTTAGGGCCTCAACTTGACCATTTGACCCCACCATAGCATACCTAACCCTTTAGGGGTCCCCTTAGAGCACCAAGGACCAATTTTGGGTCAACCAAAGAGGCCAAAGTGACTAAAGTCAACCCTAACCCCAAATCGGTCAAAATAGCCTAATAAGAGTCAATTGACCTCCACCATGCCAAAATTGACCACACATTTAGGTCTAAAATATCATAGGGGACCCAGTGGAACAAAATCCCCATGACTGGGTCAACCCTAGGGCTCAATTTGACCAAAGTCAACTTAGCATGTTTTGGTCAAATCAACTCATATTGGGTCAACTAAGGCTCATGTGACCAAATTGACCCCTCCAGTAGTTTCTCAATTTAATTTAGGCCAAATCTCTTAAACCTAGCCCAATCCCTTTGGGCTAGCTCAATTGAGTGGTCAACCAGCCTAGTAGGCTGACATTAAACACAGGAAAGAGTGGAAAATCAGCCATGGTGATTAGGAGAGAGAAAATAAGGGTTTTCCCCAATTTTCAGGAGAGAGAAAGAGGCCATTCATGGCCATTAAGGTGACACACCCCTTGGCATCCCTCCATTACACTCCCATTCATCTTCTCTGATGAATTTGAGAAGTTTCCAGCCGTTTCTAGGGGCAATTAAGGCAGGGGGGATGCATAGGGTCGGCCATGGGGAGGGAGGTGAAGAGGCCAATAATGGCACATGGGGTTAAAGCCACCATCACCCTCAATTAAGCTCTCCACACCTTCAGAAGTGGGAGAGGAGTGAAACCCCCAAGGATCCAGGAGAGATCGTGCTCTCTAGGCTCGGATCGACATGGCTCCACAACCTCCCCGAGCTCCCATGGTGTATTCGAGAACGACAAGGAGTCAAGCCCCACAACAGGTCTGGTTCTCCTCCCTAACCCTAGGGGATAGATCTGATCTCTTCTTATTTCAAAACCAATGAAGATTGGAGGTTTTCCAATCGTTTTTTTCTTCTTGTTCAAGCCGAAAAAAACGAAAGCAACGGGGGGCCAATCCCGGCCGCCCCGTCACCGGCAAACGGCAGCCCCGACTCCTACGATGCTGGTGGCTTGGGGGTTTGGCCGGAGATGGCCTCCGGTGGCCGGAATCGGGCCCGTAAAACCGCCCAGCGCGGGCTGTCGCTGACCGCGGCTCAGGGAAGAAGACGATTCCTGAGCCGTCGGATCAGCGTGATTTATTAATATAGATATATTTATTTATATATAGATCCATATTAATAATGCTAGTTACATGATGTTACTAATTTTAATTATAGAAATTACTTAAAGGTAATTTCCGAGAAAATGTTCTAAATGAAAATTGTAGGTATTAGCCTAAAGTTTATTTCAAAATTGATTTCATCACATTAGGAGGTCAGGTTTGACCTCAGCACCCATTATAGTTCAAAGTTTGACTGAACTTTGAATGAATGCCCACACCAAACCACTAGTCCAAATGACTTGAAATTTGGACTAGGAGTGAGTCATGTCTAGGACTACAACATATCCAAAAATGGGAATTTTTGGAAAACATTTTCCTAAAGTTTTTGTAAAAATTTAATAATCAATGTATAAATTATTTGGAGGGTCAAATGACCTCCAAACTCCACCAAATTTCGGTGGGGTGTTATTAGGGTCATGATAAGTCCCTGGTTAAAATGTCAACCCATTTGGGGTTGATTTGACCAGGCAATTGATTGGCCCAAGTTTTGGTCTTTAAGGAAGGAATTAGGCTAAAGGGGCTAAGTTGAAATTGAGTGGTCAAACCACCTCCAGTTGGAGTGGAATTTTGGCCACTGCCCTAACACCACCCAAATCACCTCCAGGTGAGTTTTGGGGTCATGGGGAGTTGGATTGCCCTAGGACATGGAGTTGGAGCCCCTTGGTGTGCATTTAGCCAAGTAGAGATCCATTGGTCAAATGGGCCCATAGAGACTTGAGTCTTCTTGGGAAGGTCAGTGGGATCAATTTGAGACTCCATGAGGAAATTAGTGAGCATTGGAGTTGATTTGCCCAAGGCCATAGGGTTGATCCCTATGGAGTGGAATTTGGGGTTATGAAGGACATGGGGGTGTTTGTCCTTGGAGAGGGTGTAATAGACTCCTCTGAGTTCTATGAGTGATACAACACCCTCACAAGAAGTTTGGGTGGATTTGGGGAAGTATAGACCCTAACCCTAGGGTAAACCCTAAGGGGTGCATATAGAGGTCAATGAAGGAAGAGGGGTCAAACCTTTATGGATTGACCTAAAATTTTGGGGAGTTGGTCATGGTGACCAGAGAAGCCTCCCCTGTGAAATTGAAGAGGATTGGGGTTGTAAACCTTAGTGAATAAATCCTTGGGAAGATTTGTAAATATTTAAGTTTTGGGGATTTAGGAAGGATTAATGCTTATGGATTAACCAACTTCTGTCACCAACTTAGTCTTGATGTTAGTAATCCCTGGAGATTCTGTTAGAACCAATGGAAGACTTTCGGAGGTCCAAATTATAAATATTCTTATTGTTATCAATTTTTGGGATGATCAATTTTAGGGTGTTAGTTGTATGTAAATTCATGAAACTTTGCTGGATGTCATTCTATACCATTATAGTTCCTTGGTAATTTTCTTATAATTTTTAGGTTATTATTTTTGGTACTTCTAGTTCAAATTGGAATTAATTGCAAATATGACCTTTGTGGAAATTACAAATGTAACCTCTATGGAATATGGTCAAATTTTGTAGAACTGGATAGTTTAGTATGATTCAGCTCTGTAAAAATTTGCATAAGGTTTGGAGTTCATATGAGGGTACCTCCTTTGGAAATAATTGAAAATTAATGGGTTTAGGAATTTTTAATAATTATAAACCTTGCTGAAAATTCTTAAAAATTCATATTTACTGATTACTGGGTACCCTTGATTTATGTAAAAATTTTAGTAAGCATTGGAAGTCATAAAAGTGCACTTGTAGTTCAAACCTTAGGAAGTTGTATTTTGGAAAAATTGTTTTAATTATTAATAATATTGGGAAAAATGTGATTCTCTGTAATTTGCCTTATAATATCATGATAGACCTCCAATAAATAGCTTGGGTCAGTTGGATGAATATTTGGAGTACCTCTAGTTGTAAGCTTCATGTAGTTAGTTTGGTCTGCTTATAGTAAAACTGTGAAACTTAGGAATTTAGTGACATACTAGGTGGAAATGGGGTGCAGGTGGTGCACATGGGTTGATTAGACAGTTATGAGTCCACCCAAGGAAGTGTATGTGAGAAAAATGTACTTGGTGGGTTAAGAGTATGGTTGTCCTGTGGATTGACGAAAGATTGTTTTTCCCTAGTGTATCTTAAGCACTTAAGTCTAACTCAAGTGAAACAGTAGAAGGGAATTCTTAAGGGTAGATACCAATAACAGTAAGTATCTTGAGAAAGGGAACTTTTGGGTGTCAACCCATTACAGTTCCTAGTACCGTAGCGAGCCCCTTACATGGTAACCCTCGGGGAGTCCAAGATTAACCATAAGTCGTAGGAGTATAAAAGATGCTCAAGACTAACAAATATCACATTCACTCACACTCCGTGGTCACCGGAGTTTGGATGGTTTGGTACCCCGAGTTGTAGGCTCGGTGGGGGTTGGTGCGGATTGTTGATTCGGGAGTTTGTGACTCAGTTTGGTACTTGGTTGGGCAAGTTAAGCCCAGGTGGTTTATGTTAGAGTTCGTAGATAAATAGTAGAACATGTTGCATGTGCACAAGGTGGTGGGTCCTTAGTGTTGGCGGTCGTTGCACCGACGTTGATACTCGGGCTTGGCAAGTGTGGAATTTGCACTTAGCCATAAAAGTCTGGTGGTCCAGCCAGTAAGAGTAAGCAGATGCTCCGCGGTTTTGCGTTGAGGCGTACGATAGGTGTTGCGAATGCGGTTTGGGTTCAAACCGCACTAGTTTCGTCACCCATAATAGTAAGTATAGATATTATAGATATATTATAAAAAAATAACAATATTATAATAATATTTATAATAATACTAATAACAGGTTGCGGTTCGGTTCTGCTTCGGTCCGGTTCGGATTGGTTCTAAAAATCTTGAAACCGCTTGAGACTTGTATATTGCGGTTTCGATTCCGGTCCGGATAATAAAATGAAAGAACCACACCCGGACCATTGTTGTTCACGATTCCAAAATTCAAATCGGAACCCAAATAATTCGCGAATGATTCGGTCCGGTTCTTTGTGGTTTCGGTTCGGTTCTGGTTCGGATTACAATTTTCGATTTTAAGTGACAGCTTTAACCGTCGGTGATCGTGAGAGGGACATCCCTTGCAGTTGGAGGGGGAATTGGCCCCGGAGTTGACGGTGAAGAGTGTTAGTCTTCAAACTGAAGTTGACCGCGAGAGGGATAGGCTCTTACGGTTATAGGGGGAACTGACCCTAAAGTTGACGGTAAAGAGTGTTAGTCTTCAAAGCGATGTTGACCGTGAGAGGGACAGACCCTTACAGTTAGAGGGGAGAACTGGCCCAGGAGTTGACAGTGAAGAGCGTTAGTCTTCAAACCGATGTTGACCGCGAGAGAGACGTGCCCTTACGGTTAGAGAGGGAAATGACCCCAGAGTTTTCCTGTGGTGATAGAGTTAAGTGCAAATAAAACAAGACATATTGAATTGAAGCGAATACTAGTACATGTCCAAGTATAAACTTGCGACCTTTGAACTAATAGTTGTTTTTAATATAAACAAAGCGAAAGCGTAAATAATGCAGGACTCTTATGCCCGCCCTTTGTCTTCCCGTGCAGTGTTTGGATGAGTCTTCTCGATTCTTTAGCGTGGTGAGCGGCGGTGATTTAGGCTTCGGTCACTCTAGTGAGTGGTCTTCAGTTGCCTCTTCCTGAGCTGCTTGCTTCTGAGCCGTTCTACGAAAGGCCTTCATGTGCCCTAGCTGGAAAGGAGCTCGATTTCATTCTTTAAGCAGAGACCTTGCTTTGTATGGTGTCCTAGGTCACAGTGGAAGTCGCAAAATTGGGACTGATTCCCGGAGTTGCGTGGGAGCGGTCTCGGCCACTTAACGATCTTGTTGTTGTAGAATATAAATAGGATATGCTCGCGGGAGGCGTTTAACCGGGTGTAGATTTGGGTTTTCCGGTTTATCAACCCTCGGGGACAGTCTAACTAGCTCTGCTTAGGCGACCGTGTAACATCCCAACTTTAAAATAGGGTCTAGCCGGTTCGGTTGAACCCTTAATTGGAAGATCTTAGGCCGGGTCAGAGGAAAACCACGACCCAACCTTCGCCACATAATGGTGGTCATTTAGAGAAATGACTGTTTTGGGTAGCATTGTGCTTCACCACAACACAGAAGTAGTACAGTGAGCATACATGCTCCGAATTGACTTCTGTTAGTTCTGTTAGACTCGTATGGTCGATACGAGTGCAACATAATTCGTTTCATTCTAATCCGAGGTCATTTGGTGACATGACCGTTTTGAGTACCGTAGCGCGTCACAACGACGCTAATTTAGTTTAATGAGCATACGTGCTCCGAATCGACTTCTGTAAGTTTCGTTAGACTCATATTGTCGATACGAGTGCAACAAAATTCGTTTCATTCCAATCCGAGGTCATTTGGTGAAAGTGACCGTTTTGAGTACCGTAGTGCGTCACGACGACACTATTTTAGTTTAATGAGCATACGTGCTCCAAATTGACTTCTGTCAGTTCTGTTAGACTCGTATGGTTGATACAAGTGCAATAGAATTCGTTTCATTCCAATCCGAGGTCATTTGGTGAAAGTGACTGTTTTGAGTACCGTAGCGCGTCACAGCGACGCTATTTTAGTATAGTGAGCATACGTGCTCCAAATTGACTTTCATTAGTTGTGTTAGACTCGTATGGTTGATACAAGTGCAATGAAATTCGTTTCATTACAATCCTGGGTCGTATAAAGAAAATGACTATTTTGAGTAACATCGAGCATTGCAACTGTTGGAACATGGTCTTCCGCATCTCCTAGGTTTGAGAATAACAAATCTTATGTGTATTTGATCTTGTGTGTTTAAGTGTGCAAGAAAACAAGTCCACATGACTCAAGGATAACATATGAAAGAAGCGCCCGAGTTTGGAGCCAAAACTCAAAACTGTCCGCTAGAGCGGGCGGTAGCCCCGACAGTAGCTGCTAGAGCAGGCGGTAGCTGCTAGAGCAGTCGGTAGCTGCTAGAGCAGGCGGTAGCTGCTAGAGCAGGCGGTAGCTGCTAGCGTCGGCGATAGCGCCTGAAAGCGCAAAAGTGAATTTCAAGCTGGCGGGATGCATATATAGAAGGCAGATAGCGCCGGCGGTAGTTGATAGCGTCGGCGGTAGCGCAAAGCACAAGAGGAAGGCGGTCGGCTTGCTTAAAATGAAAGATTCTCATGCGGAGAATATTTCCTAAACCGGGATAGTGCCGGCGGTAGCGATAGCGTAGGCGCTAGCTCCAAGGCTTTAAAAAGGACCCATTGGATTCGTCTTCTTGATCCTCTACCACTCCCAAATTCCAGAGCTTCGTGCTACTTCATATAGAGGAGGGTTTAGAGAGATACTCCCACAAATCCATGAAGGTTTAAGGAGATCCGTGGAGAAGATTTCAACACGCGTCATCATCGTGACGAAAGACCGCATCGACTACGATCATACTCTGCGGATCTTCGTCTACTTCTCCAAGAGATCCATATAGGGAGTTTTTATATTGTTATTGTTATTTCATTTATCCATCTCTTTTAAATCGTGTAGTAAATTCGCCTCGTGTTGGCGACTAGGTCTGGGTAGGACTTAGGGCAGAAATTCACCTCGTGTTGGCGACTAGGTCTCGGGTGTAGGTCTAGGGGGTGCTCGAGGCCATATCCTGGGAAGGGTTGGCTAGAGCGGCTTGAGGCCGTATCCGGGGAAGGATCAGCTAAATACAACCGGTTCGTGGGGATACGAGTCGGTATAGAAAACAAAAGGAGTCTTTCACATTTCGCTTTGATTTTTAGCGTCATTGAAATCGAATTTTGTAATCAATTTTATTAATAATAATCATGTCTCTCTTTGTGTAATAAAATTGATTTGATCTTCATTTCTCTAAATTGTTTACTATCCTCTCCTTCATTATAAAACAATTTAGATCTTTATTCAAAATCACTATTTTGATCTCTTATCATATCATAAGCAAGTATTTCAAAATATAATATAAGTTTTTAAAACCCTTATTCACCCCCCCCCCTCTAAGGGCGCCTACCGATCCAACAAGTGGTATCAGAGCGGTTTTATTCCAATCAGCTTAACAACCGGGAATAATGGCGTCTCATAATCTCGCTTCTACTAGTGGGGTAAATTTTTATGAAGAAGAAAAATCTCTTTAACCACCTTTATTTGAAGATACAAATTATAAAGGATGGAAAATTTTAATTGAAAAATTTATTAAAACTATAGATATCGAAGCATGGAATTTAGCAATAGTTAGACCATCAGATGAATCAAATAAAAAGGAACGTCATCTAAATGCAAAAGCCAAATGCTATTTATTTTGTGGTTTATCTAATGAAGTTTTCAAATTAATATATTGTTTTTCTAGTGCATATAAAGTTTGGAATTTTCTTGAAGAAATGTATGATTCTCCATCTACAGGTATGGAACAAATACAAGAACTGGAGAACATACAAGATTGCTCAAATAATCAAGAAAGCTCCACACATGATGGATCCATGGAAGGCACATCAAGCGGAAGGAATGTTGATATGGCATCAATGGAATAGGAGTGCCAAAAGGATGTTAAAGGAACTATTAGTTCAAATCTTGCCTCTTCCGATAGCACTGTAAGGAAATCAAATTCTCTTATTGTTTGTAATTCTATTTCTACTTTACAATTGCTACAAATTACAAAGCGCAAAATTAAGAAATTGAAAAATGCAAATTGCAAATTGCGCTTAGAAAATAAAAGTTTAAAAGCAAAAGTTAAAGTAGAATCAAATGCTAATTCATCTAGTCTTACCCATGTCTCTTTGAAAAAAACTATTACACCTTGTTTAGAATTTAATGTCTTATAAGAAAAATACAAGGGACTTGAAAAGGAACTTCTTATTGTAAAAGAACACAATGAAAAATTATCTTTAGAAAATTCAACTTTGAAATGTGGTTGTGCTACGTGCCAAAATTATAAAATTGAAATCAAGGAGATGGACGAAACATTTGAGGAATTTAGAAATGACTATCAAAATCATATTGACTCTATTGTTTCCACTCTTAAAAATAGCACAATAACTTATAATAAAGCTAGGAATAATCTAAAGATCAAGAATGATGAATTAAAATAAAAAATCAACTTGCTTATGAAAATTATAAATAAAAATTCACAATATCAAGAAATATCTAAAAGCAAGTTGAATATGAATATGAACATCTTAACTAAGTCTAATAATGTTAGTAAGAAACAGAAAGGATTTGTAAATCAAAATCATCATTATTTACAAAATCATATTTTTCCCAACTTAAAAGTAAAACTACACAAATTTCATATCAACGATACTTTCAATTGTAATAAAGATAATCACAATGGAAATTTAAAGCATAAGAATAACATTAAACCTAAGTATGAGTGGAGACCCAAAATTAAAGATGAAACGTTTGTTGGATCTTGCGGCGCCCTTAGAGGGGGGGGGGGGGGGGTGAATAAGGGCTAATATTTACTTTGAAATTTTTCTAATATATTAAGATACTTTTGCAATGATAAACAAGTAGATTTTTACACAACCAAAATAATCACTTAGAAAATCATGAGGAAATTGGAAATCAAATTTTATTTTCACAAGTGAAGAATACAAAGAACTATTGATCTTAATCAAGCTTAAGATCAAGGCTATGATAAAAATAAACTTCTTTTTAATTTACCGGTCCTTCAACTAAGGACCGGCCGGCTATAGCGTATCTCTTCTTAGATCTTACTACTAGCCTCCCCCTAGATCTCCCCATGATCTAGACATTGCACACAAGGCGGTGATTTACTCCTAAGCCACACAAGTACCTAGACGCCATGCACAAGGCGGCGATTTCCTCCTGAGCCACACAAGGACCTAGACGCCACACGCAAGGCGGCGATTTCCCCTAAGCCACACACAGACTTAGACGCCACGCACAAGGCGGCGATTTCCTCCTTCGATTACAAAATGATAAGATAAAATACAAAATAGAAATTCAGATATGAAACTCCCTAAATATGAAGCTCTGAAGACGGCGTCGAATCCTTGCAAAGATTGCATAAGATATTGCGCACGAACCGTCTCTTCTTCGCTCTTGAACGTTCTTGCCAAAATGGGAGTTCTCAGAGTTCTGGAGCTCTCTGAATGGAATGCACTCGGGAATTGGTACTCAAGAATAGTGTGTAACTTCTCCTCCACGAAAAATGAGTCAATATATAATTTGTCGATGCCGTCGACTACATCTAGCTGTCGTCCGCCGACGTTATCTCCTCCAGCTGCCACATGTCCCATGAATGCGACGTTTCTGTGAGATTTGATGGTCGTGGAGCTGTCGTCGACGACATCAATGTCGGAATTCCGACAGTGGATATAACTGTTCTTTGTGCAAATCGTGCGGAACATGCCCGTTGTCATGCTGACGTCATTTTCGTTGTCGGATTTCCGATAGCTCCTCTTCATTTTTGTCGTCCAAAACTTCTCCAGACTGTATATGGAGTCGTTCTCATCTCCGAAATGGGGTGTACCGTTCCGTAACTCTTCCTGGATTGAAAGTTATGTCCATTTTAAGATCAGCACACAAAACTCATCCTTTTGCTTTTTCTAAAGTGTACACACTCTTGGATCATGCCCATGAATGAGGACTTGTCTCCTCATTCAACCTGTATAACCTGGACACTATAAACACACAAAAGACTAGATCAAATATATCATGGTATTTGTTATTCTCAAACCAAGAGATGCAGACCGCAAGCTCCAACAACGTTAACTCCACTTGAAATGGTTCCTTCATTCTCATCTCCCCAAAAGTCATCTCGTTATATTTGGGTACCCATGGGAACCACCACACTTGGTCCCCTTTGGATACCTAAATCACTTATTCATTAGGTATCACCAAATGCATGAAGTAGAATATTTTCAAAAATGAAATATACAAATTTTCTACTTCATGATATGCTTTAATGTCTTTCTATTTTTCTTTTTTGTTTTCTTATTTTTAAGCTATCATGTTATGGTCATCTTATATATTATAGGAAATATGATCTTATCTCTTAAAACTTAATGAGTTTATAAATCAAATTGATCAAAATTCAAAATCATATTTTATTTTGATGACTTATCTATTATTCTTATATTCATTACTTATAAATATCTTATATTATCCATATGAATCAAACTCTAAATTTGTTATGAGATATTTATCTAAATTATAAAGAAAATCACAAAAGACATATTGAAAGATTAATTGTCTTAAATACTGATGCCACACGCACCACCATGATCTATTGATGTCCTTTGATTAAAATTCTCTAAAAATCATATATCATAATTCATATAAAAAATCATCTAAAAACAATTATCTTTATCACATGTATATGAATTATATGATAACAATTGGTATTATAATTGTTTATCATGGTTGGTGTATTATATGTGTATTGTGATTTATTTCAAGTTTAGACCTTAGAATCATCTTGATATCAATAAGATCAAATCAAATAGAATCTTCACTTCATTCTAGGTCTATAAGTTGAAACACTATCAAACTTTGGCATAACATTAATCTCAAACTTATCATACTAACATTGTCACTTAAAGAATATTTGTGTCTATGTTAGGCTTTACATGTTTACCAAGATATACAAGCTGGGTACTTTTATCTAGGGCTTATCCATGACATTCTTTGCATAAACATCATACTAATCATTTAAGTTATGCTTATTCGAACATGATATCTTGGGCTTACATCTCCTATCATTTTCAACTTACCCCATAATTGACAAATATAAGCCTTAGAAAAATTAAAATGAAGATGTAATAAAATATATCTCATGCAATGTTTATTTGATAAAGTCATATACAAAATTGCTAATGTTTTCATGCAATTTGCACTATCTAGACATCTCCAAAAATTCTGAAATTTCTGCATAAAACTACTCTTGGGACACTTAATCAAGATCCATAATCAGAATTTCCAAAATCTTGAAAATCAGTGTACTGTTTGTCGCGCTAGCGCTAGCGTCGGCGCTAGCTCGAGTATCAAATTTTTGGTGTTTTTTAAATTTTGAAAAATTACTAAAAATATGTTATTTTATATGTACTACATATTTTTATCTTTATGCCATTGTGTGATTTTTGAAAAATCAAATACAAAATTCCAAAATACAAAGATACAAAAAATATGTCTTTGCTTATTTCTTTAAGGTTTTATTAAAATAATAATGATTTCTATGTTTCATTCCTTTGGAAAAAATGGCAAGCATGTTCTTTTAGAGTTGGCTAAAAATGTTTAATTTAAAATCTCAAGTTTTCTAAACATTGTTTTGGCTTGTCATGCTTAGAATTTAATCTTGTTATGAGCAATGAAAAAGTCTATAGTGAATTATGTAGGATTGTGTTTGTATGCCTCTAAGTATGAGTAAGGTGGTATGTTTGATAATGATCTCTTTACACTCACACTTTTTGGTAGACTACATGTGCCCATAATTCTTAATCCTACATGATTGTGCAGTGTAGTAGCTTACAATATTAAGATGTCTATCTCTATTACCTACACATTATTCAAAACTTTGTTGCACATATAGAAGTGAAATTACAAAATTATAAGTGTTTGCAAAAAACAAGTGAATTCAGAGAACTTTGTCTTGCTCAAAAAATTCAATAATAAAATGACAAAGATAACTCCACCAAGCACTACTTGAATCTCCTAATAAGTCTTCATAAGCATTGTGAGGTTGATCACCTTGGAAAGAAATGTAAAGTGTCCTGTGCAAACTACTTAAATACACTTCTATTATGTACACCGGATCACAAAAAAAACACTTATTGAAAATAAAATATGTGATCCCCCAAGCACTACTTTGCTCCCTGATAAGTCTTAATGAGCATTGTGTGGGCGAAGCACCTTGGTAGTTGTACTTTTTGTGCGTTGTATCAAATCTAGAATTGATGTGTAGAAGTAGTTAAAAAGATTACATGCTTAATAATGTTTCTACTTCACTATATAAGTCATGTGTTTTGAATTATATCACTTGTATACTTTTATCAAAACACTTTTTATACACATCATTATCTCTCATAAAGCTTCTACTCATGAGAATTGCACTCTAATGCTTCTTTACATAAATTCTCTAGAAAGCTTTAGTAAAAGCCCTAGATTGCAATGCATGATCTCTACAATGTTATCCTAACTTGAAATGCAAATTAATAATATTATAGTCACTATCTTCTAGAATATGTGCAATCATGCTTGCCTTAGTAGTTTTTTGAAAAATAGAACTCCCTGACTATTCTCATGAAAACATTATTGAAAATCTTACTTGCTTATAAAAATATTCCTTCAAAATATTATCTTTAACTTGGATATTTATATAAGATTAGTTTTATCCAAATAACATCATTTTTATGGCATAACATCTCTTATTACTATTATGATATTTGAACTTCCAAATAGATGGTGTCTTTGGATAAACAAATTTATAGCCTTCTCGCTTCAAATCTCTCAAAAATTATGCTATAAACCTTAAAGTGTTTAAGAGAAAAATGATTTACAAAAACATCTTCTCTTTTTGAATTTAACTCCTATTTTCTTATTATGAATCATCATGATTACAAAAGATGTTTCTTGTATTTCTATAAGTCTTCCGCATTATCACCATATATTTTTTACCTTGCGCTTTCATGCTTATATCAAAGTCTTAAATCTTAAAACTCCTTTTTTCAATAAGTAGTAGACTTGCTTGGTAGAATTTATATTGGTTATTCTAAACACATATATCATTTTTATGCTAAAAACTCTGATTTAATAATGGATTTCAAATAACTGTGAGTTTTTCAAAAAATTCAAACAAAAATATAAAAATCCATTGGCTATGAAATTATAATTAGATTTAAAACGCTTAAATGCTTCCAATAATTATTATCTATGATTACATATCTCACCATAGCGGGGGCGTAGGGTTGTAGACATTAGATAACCTAACCTCTAAGTCATGTCTTGTCCTTAATCGGGGAGGGTTCCAGTAGGGCCTTGCGAGGCACTAGGGGGAAAGAGTGCTGGGTTGAGTTTTTTTTAGTGTTTGCATATGGGACTAACACCCCAACCTACGGCATGTATGCAGATCCTCATGCCCATCCGTCACTTAGTACGGGGCTAGGGTGTAGACATATTGTCTGGGTAGATTGGTTACTTGGAAATCATTACATTTTTATGCTTACAACTCTTATATAAAGGGGGAGAACTAACATGATAATATTGATTACTTGGCAAATGTTATATTGTTCCTCTTTATGCTAAAAACTCTGATCTATTTCCAAGAAAATATTTATGCTAAAAACTCTGATTTATTTCTATAAAAATTGTTTTTATGCTTAAAACTCCTTATCATTTCATTTCCTCTAAAAAGCTCGATCATGCCTTATCTTATTATCAAAAATCCCTTTTTATGTCTCTTGCTTCCTTGCCCACTTTTGCTAATAACAAAAGGGGGAGAACTAACATGATAATATTCATTGCTTTAAAAATGGAAAACTAACATGATTAATTAAGATGATAGCTTACATACTAGGGGAGAATTCACTTAGGGGGAGCATGTATTTAGGGAGAGAAATTCTAAATACCAAAATTGATAATTATCCTAAGTCATCACTCCCATACACACACAAGTAGATTTCATCATGCTTATATATTAATGCTCTGATTTATCATTAATAGATTTGTTATTATCAAAAGGGGGAGTTTGTTGGAACATAGTCTTCCGCATCTCCTAGGTTTGAGAATAACAAATCTTATGTGTATTTGATCTTGTGTGTTTAAGTGTGCAGGAAAACAAGTCCACATGACTCAAGGATAACATATGAAAGAAGCGTCCGAGTTTGGAGCCAAAACTCAAAACTGTCCGCTAGAGCGGGCGGTAGCTCAGGCGGTAGTTGCTAGAGCAGGCGGTAGCTGCTAGCGCCGACGGTAGCGCCTGAAAGCGCAAAATTGAAATTCAAGCTAGCGGGATGCATATATAGAAGGCAGATAGTGCCGGCGGTAGCGCAAAGCACAAGAGGAAGGCGGTCGACTTACTTAAAATGAAAGATTCTCACGCGGAGAATATTTCCTAAACGGGGATAGCGCCGACGGTAGCGATAACGCAGGTGCTAGCTCCAAGGCTATACAAAGGACCCCTTAGATTCGTCTTCTTGATCCTCTACCACTCCCAAATTCCAGAGCTTCGTGCCACTTCATATAGAGGAGGGTTTATAGAGATACTCCCACAAATCCATGAAGGCTTAAGGAGATCCGTGGAGAAGATTTCAACACGCGTCATCATCGTGACAAAAGACCGCATCGACTACGATCATACTCTGCGGGTCTTCGTCTACTTATCCAAGAGATCCATATAGCGAGTTTTTATATTGTTATTGTTATTTCATTTATCCATCTCTTTTAAATCGTGTAGTAAATTTACCTCGTGTTGGCGACTAGGTCTGGGTAGGACTTAGGGCAGAAATTCGCCTCGTGTTGGCGACTAGGTCTCGGGTGTAGGTCTAGGGGGTGCTCGAGGCCATATCCGGGGAAGGGTTGGCTAGAGCGGCTTGAGGCCGTATCCGGGGAAGGATCGGCTAAATCCAACTGGTTCGTGGGGATACAAGTCGGTATAGAAACAAAAAGAGTCTTTCATATTTCGCTTTGATTTCTAGCGTCATTGAAATCGAATTTTGTAATCAATTTTATTAATAATAATCATGTCTCTCTTTGTGTAATAAAATTGATTTGATCTTCATTTCTCTAAATTGTTTACTATCCTCTCCTTCATTATAAAACAATTTAGATCTTTATTCAAAATCACTATTTTGATCTCTTATCATAATCAAGTATTTCAAAATATAATATAAGTTTTTAAAACCCTTATTCACCCCCCCTAAGGGAGCCTACCGATCCAACAACAACAACGCCACTTTAGAATATTGAGTAAACGAGCTCTGAATTGAAGTCTGTCAGTTGCGTAAGACTTGTACGATCGATACGAGTGCAATATAGTCCGTTTCGCTCAATTTCGACGTCGTTTGGTCAATTAAATAAAAATATTGCTTACAAAATTATACGAAGCTTCGAGATACGTGCACGCTGGATTTCAACCCTGCCACATCAATGATGACCCGACACTCGACGACTCAGACCCATATTGACCTTGACCATATGGGGGACCCACTTGTAGTTAACTTTGGTCAACCCTCCTCAAAAAGAGTGGTTTTAATAATTCTTAAACCCTCTCCACACCAAGCCCACCCCTTCATCTTATATGACACTAATGGGATGAGATATTTGTTGGCATGGGTCCTAAGCTCTCTCCCTCCCTTCTTAACGTAATACCAAGACAAACCCAAGCCTAAACCCAAACCTAGGCTAATTAACTCCAAACCTATGAGTGGGTTTAGATATTTTTAAACCCCACCCCTAACCATGATTTCCCTAAGCCCAAATCCTAACCCAGCTGGTACATCTCCTCTCCAATCAGGTGTTGTCATCAACCCACCCCACCCAACCATGGTTGGATGAAGCCAAACCCTAGAGAGAGAAGAAGAGGGGGAGGGGTGCTCTTGGCTGCCTACTTAAAGGCCTCCCATGGCTTCATTAGGAAAGGGACCACCTCCAGGAACTCCTCCCCGCCATTTCCAGAACCATCTCCACCACCCCAAACCCATGTCGGCGCCGAAGAAGAAGCTCCCAACTCCACCGCCACCTCCAACACCCTTCCATGGCAACATCGTCGGAGGGCTCCTGGAGGGCCCCAAACAAGATGGAACCATCTCCTCTCCTTCCTCCCTATCTTTCAGACGTCTCGCGGGCAAACTCCGGAGGCCAGAGCACCGCCGCCGGTCCTCCCTCTCCTCTGTTTTTTTTTTCTTATAAAAATTAACTCCGGCGGTGGCCGGCGGCGGCAGGCCGCTGGAACACCGCCGGAGGCAGCGCCCGCCCACGTAGAGAAGGCCGGGGTAGAGCCACGGCAGGCCGGTGGCCAGACGCTGATGGAGAAGGCCCGCAAGGGCGGCGGTGCGTACAGGGAGTGCTCTGTTTTTCTTAGTTTTTATGATTTATATTTATAATAGAGTTTTATTTTTCTAGGTCTTATAGGAAGCCTAAATGCAAAATAGTTGAACATCAAAGTTGTGTATGTCAGTGAGGAGTATCTCCAAAAATAATTTGAGATTTTTTTGTCATGATTTAGTATTTTTAATAATTAAAATAAAGTGATAATTTGGGTTTTTAAAATTATCAGGGGGATCAAATGAAATTGGAAAATTTTGATATAAATATGGGATGTTCCCAGAGTCCATATACAAGTGTGGTGATTATGTGAGAATTTTTAGAATTCATTATGATAATTTAATGATTTAATAAAGCCAGGTCCTTTACTTATAAATATTCCAGTGTGAGATTTTCATGACCCGTATGGGTGAAATTTTTATATAATATGTATTAGAGTATGACACAGCCTAGGAAAAATAATCAGATTTTATTATGCATTCTTGGTATTGTAAAAGATTTAGATAAAGTAGAAATTGTTGGTTTAATAATATAAGAGGCTTTTAATTTTGTTATAAAAATCTGAGAAAATCTCTGGATAACAGTGGTGATTACCCACTGGAAAAGTTTGGTGACTTATTGAAAGGTTATCTATTTTTGAAAAAATAATTTGTGGTTCCTTCGTATTATTTTAAATATTATAGAGAGCTCCTACCTCGGGAAATGAACCTGATAAAATATGGAAGTCTTCCTTATTATAGTATAAATCATCCTGCAAAATTTGGTAATGTTGGATCTTACGGTGCCCTTAGAGGGGGGGGGGGGGGGGGGGGGGGGTGAATAAGGGATTTATGGAATTTAGATCTCAATTAAATTTATTAGAGTTTGTGACTGAAGTTTTAGAATATTTTATAGAAAAATATATTTTAATATCTCAGATAAGGGAAACGGAACTTTTTCCTTACTGTTGCTAACGCCTGACGTTAGGTGTTAAAGCTGGGCGTTAGCTCTTCCAAAAATAAATCTGCTCAGAATTATGTCAATGAGATTTTGCTAATAAAACATTAATGAAATACAATTCCAAAAAATCAGAGATAATAAAAAGGATTATTGTATTTCAAAGATAATTACACAAATGTTAATTTTAATACTTTGATAAAAATATTAATTAAAATATTCTTGAAGTGGAAATAAAATCAATTGAATAGAACATTAAAAGACATGATTTTATTTCATAATAAATTGAATACAGAAATGTTTGATTTCAATATCGCTAGAAATCGGAGGCGTATAAAGTAAAATAACTTTTCCTTTTCTATACCGACTTGTATCCCCACAAACCGGTTGGCTTTAGCCTATCCTTCCCTGGATAAGGCCTCAAGCCGCTCTAGCCAATCCTTCCCCGGATATGGCCTCGAGCACCCCCTAGATCTAATCACCTAGAACTAGTCGCCAACACAAGGCGAATTCCTCCCTAAGTCCTAACCAGACCTAGTCGCCAACACAAGGCGAATTTACCCACAGAATCCTTCCCGGAATCCGACGTTCTCCCCGAACGATTTCTCCACACAAATTACAAAGAGAATAAAATAAAAGATTACAAGATAAGTAAAGAGAAACTCCCCAAGAAATTCTGAAGGTGAAGACGAAGTCGATGTAGATTGGCGTTCTTGAAATGATCATCCTTCGTATGGGATATGCGTTGTAGACCTCCTTCAAAATCATCTTTAGATCTTCATGATAGCCCAAGGGAGATCTCTTAATTGTTGTACACGAACCTCTCTCCAAAGTATCAGAATTCTGGAATCATCTCTACTTGAGAATGAGAGGGGCTGTACATTAAATTGCCACGGGAGCTAACGCGTGGCGTTAAGGGATAACGCCAGCGTTAGTGAACGTGCAAACCGTCGGGATCGTGCAAACTGCTGGGATCATGGCAGAACTAAATTTTGTCGAACGAAACTAATTTCATCGAACGCGCTTTCGTCGAACGCTCCAATTCGTCGATCGCATATCAGTTCATCGAACGCAATAAGTCGAGCGCAGGCAATTTCGTCGATCGGAACTCCAAGTTTGTCGAACGCAGGTTGTCGGGCGCAATTTTGTCGAACGCAGGCAAATTCGTCGAACGGAACTCCAAGTTCGTCGAACGCGGGTTGTCGGGCGCAATTTCGTCGAACGCAGGCAAAATTCGTCGAACGGAACTCCAAGTTCGTCGAACGCAGGTTCATCGACCGCAACTCGACGACATTCCTCCTCTTGGTAACACTGGGCGTTAACAACTACCACGAGCGTTAGCTCTCTTTTGTCGACCGCAGCTCGACGGCTTTGTTCTCGACGACATTCCTTCTTTGCGGTTTTCTTCTCAACAGAAGTTAACGCGGGGCGTTAACAACTAACGCAGAGCGTTAGCTATCTTTCCAGAGAGTCATTTCCAATCAGCAAACTATTCATAGGGACGTGTAGCTATAGTTCCTGTACAACCTGCATACTATAAACACACAAAATACAAGATCAAATACAATACGGTATTTGTTATTCTCAAACCAAGAGATGCGGAATATAGGCTCCAACAATCTCCCCCTTTTGATAATAATAAATACATGTATGAGAAATTAGTGAGATAAAGACCATTTGTGTTTATAGATAAGTGAGGTAATAATATATGCATGAATAACATGTTAAAAGCATGATAGATTTGAAAGCTATAATGCATACTCTTTCAATATGAAGTCCTCCCCGTACATAAGTGTTCACTTAAAATTTACTCCCTCTAAATATCTATTTTACTAGATTTCTCAATTTCTTCTCCCCCTTTGTTATTAACAAAAGTGGGTAGGGATGAGTGTATATCTTTTAAGATAGATAAGGAACCACTTATTGAAGGATTGTCATGATCAAGCATATGATAGTGTATGCACCTCCTATATGATTACCCCCCTGCAAATATACCCCTTTTTTGAGTTTAATATTATTATAATGCACTCCCCCTAAATATTAGATTTATGCAATTTAATCTCCCTTTTTGGTAGTATCAAAAGAGAGTTTTAGGAGTGAGTATGTATAATAAGGAGTAATATATTTTATGTCGAGAAGAAAAATAAGATGCAATCAAAAGCTTGTTAAATACTACTTGTTGAGAAAAAAAATATAAGCATGATGTAACATAAAGTAGTAAGCAACATAACATAAATGATAAAGTAAGCATTTTATTTTAAGATACCACTTGTTGAAACCATGGTGTTAAAAATAATAGACATGAATGAGCATAAGTGGTAAACTTAGCAGAAGAATATAATAAGCACTCTTAAACATAAACATCATTTTAGAAGATAAAATCATATAAAGGATAATGAGTTTTAAATTTGAAAAGTTGATGTTTGAGTTATAGATTCAAGAGATGTTATTCCATTAATATACAATTGCAAGCATGATTTCATAATATCAAGAAAAGATACAAACACTACAATGTAATAAAATTTGCATTTTAAGTAAACATAAACATTGTAGCGATCATGTTTTGTTATCTAGTGCATTTACTTAAGTTTGTAGAGAATAGTATAGATGAGCATTAAGATCCAATTCTCATGAGTAGCAGTTTTATGAAAGATAATGATGTGTACAAAATAGTGTTTTGATAAAGCATACATATGAATCAATCAAAAACACATGATATATATAATGAAATAACATAACATTAAAATACAAAAATACTATTACTTCCACAATATTTCAATGCACATGAATAAATAGTACAACTACCAAGGTGCTCTACACACACAATGCTTATTAAGACTTATCAGGGTGCAAAGTAGTGCTTGAGGGATCACTTTTATACTTTTTAGCTTTATTTTCAATTTTTTATGATCCGATGTACTAAGAGAAATGATGAATAAATGTTTGCTACAAGACACTTTACAATTCTTAGCCCAGGTGCTCAACCTCATAATGCTCATTAAGACTTATCAGGAGGGTGAGTAGTGCTTGGTGGAGTTTTCCTTGTCATTTATTATTTGCTTTTTAGTTTAGTGACTAAGGACTCCGAATTCACTTGATTTGCAAACATAGCATTTTAAACCACATTTCTCTAAAGAATAAGTGCATGAAAGACAAAGAATTGTAATAACCAATTCAATGTTGTGTAGGTAATCTATTTATGCATTTTAATTATTTATGTTATTACACTACACAATCATGCAAGTATAAGATTGTAAACATATATAGATTATCAAAAATAAGTGAGTGATTAAATCATTATCAAACATAATACATTACTCATACTTAGAGGCATGCTAAGCATTTCTACACATGTATATCTACAAACAATTTCATTGCACATAACAAGATAATTTTTAAGGCATGACAAATACAAAACAATATTTTTTTAAGAAACTTGAAAGTTAAAATAAACATTGTATTTAATCTTTAATTGATATAATTAATCATCCTTGACAATGACAATGAATAACAATCAGTTTTTTTATAAATTTTTGAATTTTTAATACATGCGCAAAATAATAAACACACATAAAGGAAAAAACATATTTTTGATCTTTGAAATTGTTTTGTAATTTTGTATTTGATTTTTTATATATTCTCTGGAAAACATAGAAGTCTTTAATAGCCCTTTCAGTAAATGATATTATATGCCAGAGAAATAAACCCAAAATAATGCATGAGAAAATACATATTTAAAAAAAAAATCGTTGTAAAGGAAATAAAAAGATAGAAAACTTTTTACAAACAGAGAAATAAAAAACACACACAAAATATTAAAATAATACCAGAAATTATTCAAAACAAAAAAAAATATTTTGGAGCCAAGGAGCTAACGCCAGGCGTTAACTTCTTAACGCCAAAACAGAATTGCATTTCTTGATTTTTTGAAAAATGTTTTTCAAAATTCATTTGTATTATACAGCGGCTTTCCTTCAGTTGAAATTTCAGAATATATTGATTAGATTTGAAGGCTCTTTTAACATGTTTTTGGTGATTTTTCAAATACTTGTGTTTTGTAAAATCATTAAAGCTCAAAATAATAAAATATGCAAACACAAGATGCAATGTTAGAACAAAAAGAATTATGCATGATTTATGTATAAAGAGTGAGATAATGTTCATGCAATGAATATAATATAAGTATATCTAAGATCAAGATACCTTAACTACATGACTACACTCTAGCCCCGTACTAAGTGATGGATGGACATGACTTAGAGGTTAGGTCTCTAATGCACACAATCCTATGCCCTCGCTATTATGAGACACATGTCATAGGTTTAATGATTATGGACATACTAAGCGTGTAAGCCTTAAATATATTAACTATGGTATAATTGCATGATTAGTTTTGGATTTACAATTATATCGATGATTGTTGATTTTAAATTCATTTAGAATATATTTTATTCATGCAAATAACTACAAAAGAAATTATGATTTTCATATTTTAGTAATATAATTTACTTTAGCATTGCAAGATATATAACTAGCATGGACATTGATTTCTACCAAAGGTAAGTGATGATGCTAGTATGATGAATTACGACAACAAGGTGCAAAGCTAAGTAAAATTGGACAAATATATAATTGAGTTGCATGTATTCAAACATAAAGTTTTGAATTTTCATAGACCTAGAATGAAGTGACAATTCTATTTGATTTCATCTTGTTGATATCAAGTTAATTCATAGGTCTAAAGATAATGAGATACATGCAAACAATAAAGATGCACATCACACACACAAAACAAGATATGAAACTATAATACCAAATTCATATATTTTATAATTCCTAAGGTTGATAGAAATAGTTGATTTAAGATAGGTCTTGATAGATCATGAATTATGATATACAATTATAGTGAATTTTAGCTTAGGATATTAATAGATCATGGTGGTGATTGTGAAATCATATTCATCATTTTTGTATATTTTCTTTTTGATTTTAATTTGTAGAAACTAGACAAAATAAATACAAGGTATTTGACAATAATGATAATAAAATAATTTTTCAGAAAAAATAATAATTAGAGGAATCAGAATTTTTAGGAAAATATGCTACCGCCAGCGTTAGTGATAACGCCTAGCGTTAGCAACAGAGTTACAATATCTGATTTTAAAATACATTGTTTTTGATATTATTTGATTCCAATTTTTCTCGATTATGTTTTTCAATATAGGGGTTATTATATTCATCAACGAAAAATAGACAAATATGCAATAAGTTGTGCATTTAATATTTAAGCCTAAGACCCCTAAAAGTCCATTTAAATCCAATTTTGAAAGTAATTTCATTAATCTTGATAATATCATTTAGCAAATTTAGCATTCAATTTATAATGATAATATAAGACATTTATAAGCAATGGATTTAAAAAGGATAAAACATTTAAAAAAGAAAAAATAGATCACTTAAAAAAATATGACTTTATTTTCAATTTGATTTGTTAAACGTTAGGCTTAAAATGAAAGTCGTATCTCATGATACATAAAGTGATCATAAACAAGTTGGCTCAAAAATAAAAAAATAAATAAAAGAAAAAAGCAATTAAGCATATCATGAAGTAGAGTAATGATATTTCATTTTTAATTTATTTCTACTTCATGCAATACAACGATTCCTATTGAATGAGAGATTTAGGTATCCAAAGGGGACCAAGTGTGATGGTTCCTTTGGGTACCCAAATACATAGTGTAGGCTTTTGGAGAGATAGTGATGAATGGGCCTTTATAAGTGGAGTTAGTGTTTCGTTTTTAATTTTGGGCCTCCATTCATACTTTGGTTGTTTATCTTTTAAATTCATATTATGATTATTTGACATCTTTTTGGAATGATAGTTGTTTGAAAAATAATTCATTGGGGATTCATGTTTATTCAAATTATTTTTCAAAATAGTTTGATGTTGATAATCATAATTAGTTTTATTATATGAATTCTTTGAAAGTTCATAAGAGTGATTGTCTTTCTTTAGAATTGAATGTGAAAGAGCTGGTTACAATAAGTTTTAAATGATTGGTTCTTGTTTTGATGATTTTCATTTCCACTCTTTCTTATAGACATACTCTTATAATATGAAGTTAAGCTTTTAGACTTTTGATTTTCATGATTATGAGTTTTTAAATTTGAGTCATGATTGAAAATATAGTGAGACTTATAATAGTGACTCTTAAGAATTTTGTGAGAGTCATAATTCATTGTGAAACAAAATTCCTTTTGATTTGATGTATGAAAATGGTCTTTTTTAGAAATTATTTTGTAAGCTAATTTATCTTTGTTATTCAAAATCTTATGATGAATGACATTCCTAGAAATTAGAATTTTTTCAACAAAAGATTTTTATTGTCTTAACTTACAAGTTAAAACATCATTTTCAATTATCAATTTTTCATTATGTTCTTTAGAAACTAAGAGCCCTTTTTCAATATCCTTGAATTTTTCTTTTAATAGATTGCATTTTAAACAAGGAGTAGGAATTTTAATTAAAGAGCATGAAAGAGAATTTGAAACATCAATATAAGATTCTACTTTAGCGTTTGCTTTTAAGGTTTTATTTTCTAAACATAATTTGGAATTAGCATGTTTCAACTTTGAAATTTTGCGTTTAGCAAATTTAAGCACACGAAATGTAGAAATAGAATTAGTTACTAAAAGAGAAGATTTAAATTTTTTTACATTGCTATAGTTTCCGTCTTCTATTTTGCTTGATGTTTTGCCATCAATTGAGTTCAATATTGTTTCTCTCTTTGATTGTTCTTCCTCCAAGAATGAGTCCTCGTCGATTTCATCTCTTGGATCCATAAGGAATTCCTCTTGTTCATCATCTGTGGAAGGAAGACTATAAGTATTCTCAAGAAATTTCCAAACTTCAAAGCAGTAGGGAGCATATAAATAAGTTTGAAAATATTTTGATCTAGAGCACAATATAGACTATTCATAGATTTGGCATTTAAAAACATTTCATTTTTATTTAAAATACTTGGGGCATTTTAATTGTACTATTCCAAACTTCAATATCCAAAGATTTCAGAAATTTTTCCATAAGTGTTTTCCACCCATTATAATTTTCACCCATAAATAATGGTGGACATAATGATTTTTCATTTTCATAAAAATTATCCACTCTAGAAGATGCGAGATCATGAAGCGCCATTATTCCCGGTTGTGAAGCCGAATTGGAATAACCTACCTCTGATACCATGTGTTGGATTTTACGGTGCCCTTAGAGGGGAGGGTGAATAAGGGATTTATGGAATTTAGATCTTAATTAAATTTATCAGAGTTTGTGACTGAAGTTTCAGAATATTTTATAGAAAAATATATTTTAATATCTCAAATAAGGGAAACAGAATTTTTCCTTACTGTTGCTAACGCCTGGCATTAGGTGTTAACGTTGGGCGTTAGCTCTTCAGAAAATAAATCTGCTCAGAATTATGTCAATGAGATTTTGCTAATAAAACATTAATGAAATACAATTCCAGAAAATCAGAGATAATAAAAAGGATTATTGTATTTCAAAGATAATTACACAAATGTTAATTTTAATACTTTGATAAAAATATTAATTAAAACATTCTTGAAGAGGAAATAAAATCAATTGAATAGAACATTAAAAGGCATGATTTTATTTCATAATAAATTGAATACAGAAATGTTTGATTTCAATATCGCTAGAAATCAGAGGCATACAAAGTAAAATAACTTTTCCTTTTCTATACCGACTTGTATCCCCACAAACTGGTTAACTTTAGCCTATCCTTCCCCGGATAAGGCCTCAAGCCACTCTAGCCAATCCTTCACCGGATATGGCCTCGAGCACCCCTAGATCTAATCACCTAGAACTTGTCGCCAACACAAGGCGAATTCCTCCCTAAGTCCGACCCAGACCTAGTCGCCAACACAAGGCGAATTTACCCACGGAATCCTTCCCGGAATCCGACGTTCTCCCCGAATGATTTCTCCACACAAATTACAAAGAGAATAAAATAAAAGATTACAAGATAAGTAAAGAGAAACTCCACAAGAAATTCTGAAGGTGAAGACGAAGACGATGTAGATGTTGGCGTTCTTGAAACGATCGTCCTTCGTATGGGATATGCGTTGTAGACCTTCTCCTTCAAAATCCTCTTTAGATCTTCCCGATAGCCCAAGGGAGATCTCTTAATTGCTGTACACGGATCTCTCTCCAAAGTATCAGAATTCTGGAATCATCTCTACTTGAGAATGAGAGGGGCTGTACATTAAATAGCCACGAGAGCTAACATGCAGCTTTAAGGGATAACGCCAGCGTTAGTGAACGTGCAAACCGTTGGGATCGTGCAAACTGCCGGGATCGTGGCAGAACCAAATTTCGTCGAACGAAACTAATTTCGTCGAACGCGCCTTTGTCGAACGCTCCAATTCGTCGATCGCAGGTCAGTTCATCGAACGCAATAAGTCGAGCGCAATTTCGTCGAGCGCAGGCAATTTCGTCGAACGGAACTCCAAGTTTGTCGAACGCAGGTTGTCGGGCGCAATTTCGTCGAACGCAGGCAAATTCGTCGAACGCAGGTTGTCAGGCGCAATTTCATCGAACGCAGGCAAATTCGTCGAACGGAACTCCAAGTTCATCGAATGCAGGTTCATCGACCGCAACTCGACGACATTCCTCCTCTTGGTAACGCTGGGCGTTAACAACTACCGCGAGCGTTAGCTCTCTTTCGTTGACCGCAGCTCGACGGCTTTGTTCTCAACGGCATTCCTTCTCAGCGGCTTTCTTCTCAACGGAAGTAAACGCGGGGCGTTAACAACTAACGCAGAGCGTTAGCTATCTTTCCAGAGAGTCATTTCCAATCAACAAACTATTTATAGGGATGTGTAGCTATAGTTCCTGTACAACCTGCATACTATAAACACACAAAATACAAGATCAAATACAACACGGTATTTGTTATTCTCAAACCAAGAGATGCGGAACATAGGCTCCAACAGGTAATTTTTGGAATAACAGAAGTATCTTTGGTATTTGTTGAATAAAAGAGGTTTAAATCGGAAGAATTAATATCGATTATAATACAGGAACTTAATTCGCCCTAGAGCGAGAAATTGAGGTTAAAAGAGCTTGCGTTAAACCTCTTACGGAGATTTGGAGTCTTAATGATTAAATCGAGCGTTTATTATAAAGAGGCTTAGTATTATGATAAAGCTCAATCAAAATCTTGTAATCTGATGATTCTCCCAAAATGGGGCAATTAAAAGTAACAATCGTATACATTCAAACCGGCGGACCCTAACACGGTAAAATACTAAGAACTCTCCATAGAATTGTGAACTTGCCAGCTCCTTGGAACAGAGAAGCCTCCTATGAACGGAGTTGCCTCCTTGGAACAGAGAAGTCTCCTATGAACGGAGTTGCCTCCTTGGAACAAAGAAGTCTCCTTGGAACGGAGAGAAGAACTGAACTTGCCTCTAGTGATGGAGATGGAACTGAAGGACTACTAACTTTCTTATTTCATTTATTTCAGATTTCGCACTTTCCCTCAATATTTCTTTTACTCCAGTTCAGTACTGGTCCAGTTTAATTCAACACTTTATTCCAGCATTTCAGTTCAGTATTTACTTACCGCAGTTTGTTCCAGTACTTTATTTCAGTTCATTTTCGTTCAGCACTTTTACAGTTAAACATTTTACTACTGCAGTACTTTATTCTGGTACTTCATCTCTGTAGTTTATTACAGCAGCATTAATTTAGAGTTGACGTGAAGATGAGGCATTCCTTCAGTGTCAACACTAAATAGTGCCGAACTAGCCGCCGCTCTTGGAGCAGAGCGGACAGATCGATGTTTTGGCATGTATTTCAGTATTGCCTATAATTTAGAGTTGACCTGAAGATGGGGCATTTGTTCGGGGTAGGCGTGCAAATTTGGCCAGGGTCTGGTTGCCTGGCCCGGGTCTGAGCCCGATTAGGCCTGGGCCCGGTTAGGCCCGGGTTAGGCCCAGGCCAGGCCTAAGGGGGCCCAACAGGCCCCCTTATTTGGGCAGGGCCTGGCTTGGTGCCCGGCCGAGGCCTGGCCCAGGCCCGCCTGGGAATTAAGGCCCGCTGGCAGCCATCATTAAAAATAAACGCTGGCTGCCAGCATTAAATGCTGGCAGCCAGCATTTAATGTTGACCGCTCAACATTTCTGTTGGCTGCCGATGCTGGCGGCCCAGCAGAAATGCTGGGGCTGCCAGCATGGGGCTTGATTGGGCCCGCTCTAAAGGGCTTAATCAGGCCCCCTTATTTTGTGCATGCCCGGGCTCGGCCTGGGCCCGGTTTGAGCAGGGCCCGACCTGGGCCTAGCAGCAAAAATGCTCGGGCCTAGGGGGCCCGGGCCTTTTTTGCACGCCTAGTTCAGGGTCAACCCTAAATAGTGTCAAACTGTCCACCGCTCTTGGAGCAGAGCGGACAGATCGATGTTTTGGCTTTTTATTTCAGTATTGCCTATAATTTAGAGTTAACGTGAAGATGAGGCATTCCTTCAGGGTCAACTATAAATAGTGTTGAGTTGGCCGCCGCTCTTGGAGCAGAGCGGACAGATCGATGTTTTGGCTTTTATTTCATTATTGCCTATAATTTAGAGTTGACGAGAAAATGAGACATTCCTTTAGCGACAACCATAAATAGTGTCAAACTAGCCTCCGCTCTTAGAACAGAGCGGACAGATCGATATTTTTGCTTTTATTTCTTTATTGCCTATAATTTAGAGTTGACGTGAAGATGTAACATTCCTTCAGCGTCAAACCTAAATAGTGCCGAACTTTCCGCCGCTCTTGGAGCAGAGTGGACAGATCGATATTTTGGCTTTTATTTCTTTATTGCCTATAATTTAGAGTTGACGTGAAGATGAAACCTTCCTTCAACGTCAACCCTAAATAGTGCCGAACTGGGCGCCGCTCTTGGAGCAGAGCGGACAGATCGAAGTTTTGGCTTTTATTTTTTTATTGCCTATAATTTAAAGTTGACGAGAAGATGAGACATTCCTTCAGCGTCAACCCTAAATAATACTGAACTGGCCGCCGCTCTTGGAGCAGAGCGGACAGATCTATGTTTTGGCTTTTATTTCAGTATTGCCAATAATTTATATTTGACGTGAAGATGGGGCATTCCTTCAGGGTCAACCCTAAATAGTGCCGAACTGGCTGCCGCTCTTGGAGCAGAGCGGATAGATCGATGTTTTGGCTTTTATTTTTTTATTGCCTATAATTTAAAGTTGACGAGAAGATGAGACAAGTTGGATCGATAGGCGCCCTTAGAGGGGGGCGAAGAAGGGAATAAAATTCTGTTTATAAGATTAAACAATTTTCTAAATTGTTTTAAAGTAAACGAGAGTGAAATAACAATTTAGGTAAAGGAAGAAAATAATGTAATTTGCAATTTTAGAATTTTAGCCAAATGAAGGAAATCAAGTAAACACAAATAGAGACATGATTGTATTAGATAAAAAAGTGTTTACATACATTTGATTTCAACATCGCTAGAAATCGGAGGTGTACAAATGCAATTACTTTTTCCTTTTCTATACTGACTCGTATCCCCACAAACCTGTGGCTTTAGCCTATCCTTCCCCGGATATGACCTCAAGCCGCTCTAGCCAATCCTTCCCCAGATATGGCCTCGAGCACCCCTAGATCTAATCACCTAGACCTAGTCGCCAACACACGCGACGAATTCCCCCTAAGCCGCGCAAGGACCTAGTCGCCGACACAAGGCGATTTCACTACAAAGATTCAAAATAATGAAATAACACAAATGAAAACTCCCTCTATAAGATTTCCTGAAGTTGGCGATGAAGGATCGTTGTAACATAAGCGAGGTTGATGTGATCGTTCTTCGGATGCACCGTGATGGCTTCTTTCTCCAGAAATCTTCTTTAGCTTTGAGTGGGAGATGACTTTACGGCAGAATAACAGCTCTCAAAATTTGGCACAAGAATTCTCTCTGGGATGTGTAACCAAAATGAGAGAGAAAGCTACATTTTATAGAACTTAAAGTTAGCGCCTGCGATAGTTCCTAGCGCCTGTGGTAGCGGTCAGTTAGAGATCGCGTCGAACCGTCGAGACGTGGTGCCGTGGAATGATCTGGAGATAGCGCCAGGTGGTAGCTCCTAGTGCCTGCGGTAGCGGTCGGTTAGAGATCGTGGCGAACCATCGAAATGTGGCGCCGTGGAATGATCTCGAGCTAGCGCCAGGCGGTAGCGCTTAGCGCCCGCGGTAGCGCTTAGCGCCCGCGGTAGCGCTAACGCCTACGGTATCACTAGCGCTGGCAGTAATGCTCCATTCAGAGAATTTGATTCCAAGCTGCTTTCTACCCGTGGAGTCTTGCACATATTGTTCCTGCACACTATAAACACACGACAAACAAGATCAAATACAATATGGGATTTGTTATTCTCAAACAAAAGAATGTGACACACATGTCCATCAATCTCTCACTTTTGATAATAACAAATCCTCTTAGCAAGAAATCAACAATGGCGTTTATAGTATATGAGAAGCGAGATAATAGTGCATACTATAGTATATGATAAGCATGATTGTGCATACTCCCCCTATCTTAATGCCCCCTACATAAATGCAATTTATGTTTTACTCCCCCTAAATGATAGATTACATGAATTATTCTCCCCTTAATCTTCTAGATTTCTCCTCTAGATTTCTTCAATTAATATCCCCCTTTGGTATTATCAAAAGAAGGTGGGGTAAGGAAAGTAATGAGGCATTCTTTATGAATTATAAATCATGATCGAGATTTTGTAATATATCAAAAAGAGAATATACTACAATATTACTTAATTTCAAGTTTAAGAGATACCAAACATTGTAGAGATCATACTAAGTTATCTAGTGCATTTCTTATACAAAGAGTAGTATAGATAAAGCATTAGAATCCAATACTCATGAAAAGAAGTGTTATGAAAGATAATGATGCTCACATAAGTGTATTTTTAACAATATTAACAAGTGATTTAAAGCACAAAGTACAAGACATATATGGAGCAAATGGTACAATAAAACACAAGTATATTAACTTTCACACACTTTAATGCACATATTATAGAACGAAGTGGTGTAATAACCAAGGTTTGCACAAGACACTTTAATATTCTTTCCAAGGTGCTCAGCCTCACAATGCTTATGAAGACTTATCAGAAGGTTCAAGTAGTGTTTGGTGGAGTTATATTTGTCTATATTGTTTTGTTCATTTTTGTGAGACAACATTCTCCGAATACACTTGTTTTGCAAACCTAACAAAAATTTTAAACTCAAATACTTTTCTTAATTTCTTAAGTGCAATTCAATTATAGTGTAGGTAATAAACTTATGTAAGTTTTAATTCATTGTACAATTACAATACACAAGCAAATATTTTTAGATTTAAACACACATGTAGATTACCAAAATAAGTGAGTGAAAAAGTATCATTATCAATCACAAAACATTTACTCATACTTAGAGGCATGCTAAGCTTGGTTCTACACATATTTTTCAATACAATTGATGCACTTAATTAGATATATCAAAGCATGAAAAACATAACAATGTTCAAAGTAATATGAAGGAATAAATTTTAATATTGTAAATAATAGAATTCATACATGCTTGATATTAACAATAAAGATCATACAGTTTTTAATAAATTTTTTTAATGAAAGTAAAACAGAAAACCAAAAACATATTTTTTTATTTTTGAATTTTGAAATTTTATAGTTGATTTGCCATAACAAAAATAACAAATGTCAGAAATACAAAACTAAGTAGTACATATAGACAAACATAATTTTAATGATTTTTAGAAATTAAAAAAATAGAAAAATCGAACACCCGCGCTAGCGCCGGCGCTAGCGCTAGGGCGACAAATAGTAAGAGAAATCTTGAGAATTTGAAAAATCTATTTTTTGATATTTATTAAGAGTCTTAAGAGTGGTCTTATGCATAAATTTTGTAATTTTTGAAGATTCTTGATTGCTCAAATTGCATAAAACTTTAACATTTTTATATAACTCATCCTAAGATGTCTAAGACTCCTAATTCCAACCTTAACATTTGAAACCTTGCACCGGGAAGAGGTTTAGTGAAAATATCAGCAAGTTGAGAGTCCGTGCCAATGAAACTTATTCTAACATATATTTTCCTTTTTAATGTGATCCCTTATGAAATGATGTCGTACATCTATATGTTTGGATTTAGAATGGTGTACCAGATTATTTGTAAGATCAATGACACTTTTGTTGTCACATTTTAATTCTATATGTTTTAGATGAAAACCAAAGTTCTCTAGAGTTTGGCTCATCCATAGTGCTTGTGCATAACAACTCCCTAGTGCAATGTATTCGGCCTTCATGGTGGAGAGTGCAACCAAATTTTGTTTCCTACTAGACCATGCAACTAATGAAGGTCCTAGAAAATGGCAAGTACCGCTAGTGATTTTTCTATCAAGTGACCATCCGGCGTAGTTCAAATCGGAATAACCGTGAAGTGTAAATGAATTATTGTATGGGTACCATAATCCTAATCTAGTTGACCCAATTAAATATCTAAAAATATGTTTTACCGCTTTTAAATGAGATTCTTTTGGATTGGTTTGAAATCGAGCACATAAACATACGACAAGCATAATATTGGGTCTAGTTGCACTTAGATAAAATAGAGATCCTATCATACCTCTATATAAAGTTTGATCAATTGAAATTCCCGATTCATCTTTTCCTAATTTTAGGGATGCACTCATTAGTGTAGAAACATGTTTAAGGTTTTCAAATCCAAAGCATTTAAGCATATCATGGACATTTAGATTGACATATAAAAATACCATCATTTCTTTGTGAAATTTGAAAAGCAAGAAAATAAGAAAGTTCTCCTACACGACTCATCTCAAATTCATTTTTATCACTAAAATAACTTCATTACACAATTCTTCATTAGTAGATCCAAAGATTATATCATCAACATATATTTGCAAAATAATCATATCATTATTGTGCTTAATGAAGAGAGTATTATCGACACTTCCCATAATATAACTGTGCTTTAATAAAAATGATGTAAGTCTTTCATACCATGCACGGGGAGCTTGTTTTAAACCATAAATCGCTTTTTCTAGTTTATAAATATGGTTGGGAAATTTTTCACTAATAAAATCGGGGGGTTGTTCAACATAAACTTCTTCTTTTACAAACCCGTTTAGAAAAACACTTCATCCATTTGAAATAATTTTATTCTTTTAAAGTTTGCAAATATTAGAAAAATTTGTATAGATTCCTTGTGCTACTAAGCGTGCTTTATTTCTAGTGATTCTAGAATCACCATCTAATTTATTTTTAAGAATCCATTTTATACCTATAACTGGGTGATTAGATGGTCTTTCTACTAATTTCCAAACATTATGCGGCTCAAATTGTTCTAACTCTTCATTCATAGCCAAAAACCAAAAATCATTATTTAAAGCGGTTGAAACAGTTTTTGGTTCAATTTCGGAAACAAAACAAATATTTGAATAAGATTCACGAAGAGAAGAGCGAGTTCTAACCCCAATGAATGGTTCACCAATTATTAGTTCCCGTGGATGATCCTTTTTAAATTTCAAGGCGCTTGGAGGTACATAATCATCTTCCTTGGCCTCCTCTTCCTCTTCTTTGGAAGGTTCCTCGTCACCATGCTCCAAAGGTGGTAAGAGATCGTCCTCCTTGCCTGCGGAAAGTCTTTCTACACAAGGAACAAATTCATCAAATTTCACATTAATCGACTCTTCAATTTTACTAGTTCTTTTATTAAAAATTCTATAAGCTTTACTAGTTGAAGAGTATCCAAGAAAAGTTCCTTCATCGCATTTTCATCAAACTTTCCCAAGCTATCTTTAGTATTCAAAATAAAACATTTACAACCAAAAACTTTGAAGTAGGATACATTAGCCTTCTTTTGAAAATAAAGTTCATATGGTGTGTGATTAAAAGATGGGCGAAACATGATTCTATTCATAACATAACATGAGATATTTACGGCTTCGGCCCAAAAGGACTTACGCAATTTATATTCATATAGCATAGTGTGTGCTAGTTCTTGAAGTGTTATATTCTTTCTTTCTACAACACTATTTTGTTGTGGTGTGCGTGGTGCGGAGAACTCATGTTTAATGCCTAATATATCACAAAAAGATGTAAACTTTTCATTTTCAAAATTTCCTTCATGATCCGAGCGAATGCATTTAATTTTTAAATCACTTTCATTTTGAATACGAGTACATAATTTTGCAAATTCGCAAAATGCATCAGATTTGGATGAGAGAAATAGTGTTCAATAATATCTTGAAAAATCATCTATTAAAACATATGTATATGATCTACCACCAAGATTTGCGGTGCTAACAGGACCAAAAAGATCCATATGAATTAATTGCAAGGGTCTTGTTGTAGAAATAAAATTTTTACTTTTGAAAGAGGATCTAGTAAATTTACCATTTTGACATGATGAACAAAGTGAAGGTAAAGTTCCATTTAACCTAGACAATCCTGCAATTAAATCACTTTTGGCAAGTTTTACAATAATCTTTGTGCTAGCATGTCCTAGTCGTCTATGCCAAAGTTCGAATTCATCATTTTTAGTGATAAATCATTTTATAGATGATTTAGAAAGATCATGAAAAGAAACTATATAAACATTATGTATTCTTGGTGCAGTTAGTAAAATATCTTTTGTAGTAGGATTGGATATTTTGCATAAATTAGTGGAAGATTCAAATAAAACATCTAATCATTTAACGCATAATTGGATAATAGAAATTAGATTGTGTTTTAGCCCTTTTACATAAAGAACATTAGATATCGTAAAGGATTCGTTACCAACTGTACCAATTCCCATAATCCTTCCTTTTCCGTTATGGCCAAACGTCACGATCCTTCACTTCTTCTTTTTTAGGTAAGGAACTTTGCTTTATTGCTCGTCATGTGCTTGGAGCATCCAGAATCCAAGTACCACACATCTTTATTGTCCTTAGCCTTCCTGCACATCTAGAAAGAAGATAAGAGTAAAGATCTGGATACCCAAGCGGTACCACCCATAGAATAAGTGGAAGCCTTAGGTACCCAGATTTGCTTTAAAGTATTTTGTTTTACTTTCCTGCAAGAACTAGATGTGTGACCTAACCTATAACAGTTTGCACACGAAATAAAGGGGGTTGAGACCCTTTTCTAAAATTTTGTGTAATTCTTGCTGGAAGGAATCATTTTTACAGAAGAAAAAGATTTTGCAAACAAAAATACTGAGTTCTTGTATGAGGTGCTACCGTCAGCATTAGTGGCTAGCGCCAGGCGGTAGCCCTCACCTCGATATCCGAGCCCAAATTTTCCAGAACCGTAGCACTGGTTCCCTAAAATCATATACAGTGATTTTTGGCCCATTCAAAATTTTTTAATGGTCATGGTGAGTTCATGAACTTGTGCTTTAAGTGATGAATTTTCTTTCACAAGCATGACACACCTATTTTCAAAACCTTTTTTATTATTTTTAATTTGCAAAAGAGAGGCTTCTAATTTCCTTTCTAATTCCCCCTTCTCTTTTGTAAGAGTTTTGGCATGGGAGAGGGCTTTAGAAAGAAAATCTTCAATATCTTTTGCCATTTTAATGGAGTGATCACACTCTTGGCAATAAATCTTTCTTTTTTCTAAAACAATTAATTTTTTGGAAAGCTTTCGATTTTCTTTAATTAGAGATTCATTTTCACGATTCAATAAAATACTATCTTTCATATTTTTATCAAAAGCTTTGCAAGTTTCAAGAAATTCATTAAAAAGTTCATCATATGTGGGAGGAGTTACCTCAGTGTAGCTAAGAACACTGGTATAGTCATCGTCATTTTCATGTCCCATGAGGCACATGTTTGCTTCCTCATCTTCGCTTGATGAAGACTTGCTTGATTCTTCGGAGGAGGAGTCATCCCATGATTTAGCTTTTAGCACCTTCCTCTTTTCCTTCCCTTTGTGCCGCTTTTCCTTTTTCTCCTTCAAAAACTTTTGGCACTGGCTCCGAATATGTCCGGTCTTCCTGCAATGATAGCATTCCGGTGGAGGTATTTCTTCTTCATCGTCGCTTTCTTTTTCCTTCATTGAAGATGACCCTTTCCATCTTCCATCCTTTTGGAAATATTTCCGGAATGTGTTTCTCCTTTTCGGATTTCTCGTGAACTTTCGGAAGTTCTTTACCAAGAGACTTTCTTCATCTTCATCCTCATCCTCTTGGCACTCCTTCTTTGATTTTAGTGCCAATGCCTTCTTCTTTGGCTCCTTGTTGTATTTATCTTATTGGATCTTTAGTTCTACCTCATGGGTTTTGAGATTCCCAACGAGGCTCTCAACCTGGAGCATTCTTAGACTGTGCGACTCTGAGATAGCTGTCACGTTCGGATTGAATTTTGGAGGAAGAGATCGAAGAATCTTTCAGACCAAGTCGCCGTTGGAGAAGGTCTTTCCAAGAGCATTGGAGACATTGACGATCTTGGTGAAGCGTGTGTACATTGCATCAATATCTTCGCTTGCATCCATCCGAAACTTTTCATATTCTGACTCCAGTTGGAAAAGTTTGAATCTTTAACCTGCGATGTACCTTCATGAGTAATTTTCAAATGATTCCAAATATCATATGCAGTAGTACATGCAGAAATTCTATTAAATTCATTTCTATTTAACGCACAAAATAAAACATTCATGGCCTTGGCGTTATTTTGGCATTTAAGTTTATCCCTATCATCCCATTTATCTTTTGGTTTTTCTAATGTTATCTCTCCAACTACAATTGTAGGAGGAGAGTATTCCTCTTCTACCATATTCCATACCTCAATATCTAGGATCATAAGAAAACATCGCATCCTATTTTTCCAATAATTATAATCTGACCCAGTAAATAGTGGAGGTCCACTAATTCCCTGACCCTCCGAAAAAGCGAGATCATAAGATGTCATTATTCCTGGTTTTTAAACCAATTTGGAATAACCCTGCTCTTATACCACTTATTGGATCGATAGGCGCCCTTAGAGTGGGGGGGGGGGGGGGGGGGGGGGAATAAGGGAATAAAATTCTTTTTATAAGATTAAGCAATTTTCTAAATTATTTTAAAGTAAACGAGAGTGAAATAACAATTTAGGTAAAGGAAGAAAATAATGTAATTTGCAATTTTAGAATTTTAGCCAAATGAAAGAAATCAAGTAAACACAAATAGAGACATGATTGTATTAGATAAAAAAGTGCTTACATACATTTGATTTCAATATCGCTAGAAATCGGAGGCATGCAAATACAATTACTTTTTCCTTTTCTATACCGACTTGTATCCCCACGAACCGGTGGTTTTAGCATATCCTTCCCCGGATATAGCCTCAAGCCGCTCTAGCCAATCCTTCCCCGGATATGGCATCGAGCACCCCTAGATCTAATCACCTAGACCTAGTCGCCAACACACGCGGCGAATTCCCCCTAAGTCACGCAAGGACCTAGTCTAACACAAGGCGATTTCACTACAAAGATTCAATAATGAAATAACACAAATGAAAACTCCCTCTATGAGATTTTCTGAAGTTGGTGATGAAGGATCGTTGTAGCATAAGCGAGGTTGATGTGATCGTTCTCCGGATGCACTGTGATGGCTTCCTTCTCCGGAAATCTTCCTTAGCTTTGACTGAGAGATGACTTCTTGGCAGAGTAACAACTCTTGAAATTTGGTAGAGGAATTCTCTTTGGGATGTGTAACCAAAATGAGAGAGAAAGCTCCATTTTATAGAACTTGGAGTTAGCGCCTGCGGTAGCTCCTAGCGCATGCGGTAACGGTCGGTTAGAGATCATGTCGAACCGTCGATACGTGGTGCCATGGAACGATCTGGAGATAGCGCCAGGCTGTAGCTCCTAGCGCCTGCGGTAGCGGTCGGTTAGAGATCGTGGCGAACCGTCGAGATGTGGCATAGTGGAATGATCTCAAGCTAGCGCCAGGCGGTAGCGTTAACGCCTGCAGTATCACTAGCACTGGCAGTAGTGCTCCATTCAGAGAATTTGATTCCAAGCTGCTTTCTACCTGTGGAGTCTTCAACATATAGTTCTTGCACACTATAAACACACGAGAAACAAGACCAAATACAATATGAGATTTGTTATTCTCAAACAAAGGAATGTGACACACATGTCCAACAGGACATTCCTTCAGTGTCAACCCTAAATAGTGCCGAACTGGCCGCCGCTCTTGGAGCAGAGCGGACAGATCGATGTTTTGGCTTTTATTCCAGTATTGCCTATAATTTAGAGTTGACGTGAAGATGGGGCATTCTTTCAGGGTCAACCCCAAATAGTGTCGAACTGGCCACCGCTCTTGGAGCTGAGCGGACAGATCGATGTTTTGGGTTGTATTTCTGTATTGACTGTAATTTTGGTTTGACAGGAATATCTTATGCAATATCCCTGCAATAATATATTGTGTCTTCGTGAATCATTACCACGAGAACATATCGTGCCTTCGAGAATTATTCCTACGGGAATATTTTGTGCCTTCGTGAATTATTTCTACAGGAATATATTGTGTCGTCAAGAATTATTCTTACGGGAATATATTGTGCCTTCTAGAATTATTCCTACAGGAATATATTGTGCCTTCGTGAATTATTCCAACAGGAATATATTGTGCCTTCTAGAATTATTCCTACGAGAATATATTGTGCCTTCGTGAATTATTCCTATGGGAATATATTGTGCCTTTGGGAATAATTCCTACGGGAATACATTGTGCCTTCGAGAAATTGTGTCGTGGGGAGAAAATCGGATGGCTGACGAGTTATACTCTGAGGCAACCCGCATACGCGAATATATTGTGCCTTCGTGAATTATTCCTACGGGAATATATTGTGCCTTCGGGAATAATTCCTTCGGGAATACATTGTGCCTTCGAGAAATTGTGTCGTAGGGAGAAAATCGGATGGCTGACGAGATATACTCTGAGGCAACCCGCACGAAGGATGGTCTGGATGAACAACCCGTGCGAAACTAATAGAACTACGTGGGTCTGAAACCGTATGCATGATGATACAGAGTATGTAGTCGGTAATCGCGGGAAGACTGCCACGACCCAATAATAGTCTAGATATTACCTCATTTAAATATCATATTAGGCTTGATGCTAATAGGGAGTTGATTTGACTTGTGGTTCGAATATCCTGTCCTGAGTACAGGTAACATGTATGGGTGAGAGATAGTACCCATGTGTGGAGGAAGCCACCGAGCAGGCCACTTCAGGTATATATTCGTTAGACCGCATTTCCTTTTGTTGTGCCCGGTCACATGGTATATATATATATATATATATTGACAATGGATCCTTGATCGATGTGATCTAATATGGCAGAGAGGATGATGTTACTAGTACAGGTCTTGAATATAAGGGTTTCTGTGATGATTACTCTTCCACTATAACTCATGTCTTCCGCTAAGGGATATAAGGTGCACTCTTTGATGACGTCTTCCACTAAGTACTATAAGGTACACTCGATAATGGTGATTTCCACTAGAGAACTGCTTCGCTACTCTGTTGGTGTGTAGTATCTTTCGTTTAACATCACCCCTAGGCATGTCAACGGGGTGTTCAAGGAAGGGGGCTGGAGAAGCTAGTACCTTCACCCTTCATGATTGCTCCAGCGTCGTGCTAAAAGGGTGGTGTGCGATAAGATCCCCCGATTGGACCACCAATTTGGGAGGGGGTCTTACAGACCGACCTCTAAGAGTGGTCGTTATCCCTTCCTTTTCCGACCTATGGTTTTCAGTTGTCACAGATTGGTCAATGCCGATAGATCAGCTTCTAATGTTGACGTTGGCACCATGCAGCTCTTCTCTAGCAAAGCTTCTTGGGATTCAGGCTTCGTGGGGGCCCATGACTAACCCAAGGAACCTCAGTCGTTGAGTCGCTGAGATAACGAACGGAGTTCTGGAGGATTTTTTCTTTGCTCGCCATGTGGCCCGCCATGGAAGTGTCATGATGCAGCGTGTCGAGCAGGATGCTCCCGAATATCGCGCCATATGGCGAATCAACTTCTACGATGACGAACTGGACTTCACATTTGACGAGTTTTGGAAGCGTCCGTACATGTATGCGGAGGATGATGTCTCCTATGGTGGGTATTATTTGTTGGAACTGAGAATCGGCCCAACGAGGAGTTCGAACCCCAAAGAGGGGGCATCTAGTACTTACTCGGCCCATTGAAAAACTTGACCAGAAGATCTGAACTAAGCACTGACCCTTGGCCGCAGCTCGGATGTCCCACCACACACCCGGAAGATCTAAGAGTGCTTCCCCTCCCAAGCCAAAGTTGGGCACCTTGGAGAACCTTGGACACTATCCAGATTTGTCTAGAGGAGGAAGAAGCCCTAGAATTGGATGCCCGCCAAAGGTGCCCTTTAGGGTCTATATATAATTTTCACAATTGGGTCTGCTAATAACGTAATTCCATCTTTTGGTCTTGCTAAGCGCACCCCAAAATGGTCTGCCAACAGACAAACTCCAGAGTTGGGGGTGGTTATTGGCAGACAGGCCTGAAATAAAAATAAATAACATATTGCACCGAAATCCTGGCTGCTGACAAAACCGGTGCTCGCCTCCTCCCTTGCGACCAACCTAGGCGAGCGCAAGCCTACTGTTGAAACTAATAAATTGGTCTCTCGAGGAGTTCGGGCCCTCAATAAGTTGAGGGGTGACCTCACACTTACTCCTCCCAAGGGAGAGCTCTAGGCTAGGAGGCTAAGGAACTAGGAACAAGGCCAAAGGCTTAGCGAGGAGGTCCCACCACACACCCGGAAGATCTCAGAGCGCTTCCCCTCCCAAGCCAATGCTAAGCTTGGGCACCTTTGGAGGCTCTCTCCACCCAACAAAGGAACTTAGGGGGAGAGGAGGCCAAAAGAGATCTCCCTCCAAATGGTGCCCTCTTGGGCTTATTTATAGTTTTTAGAACCGGGTCTGCAAATAGCCAGATTCTGGCCTACAGGATTACGAAAATACCCCCGGATTTGGCCTACGAACAGCCAAATCCCGCTGTTCTGAGGCGTTAAACGCAGTCCGGAACACCTTCCCGGGGCAGGGCGAGAGGGGGCTGACCTCCTCCCTTGCTCGCCCCCTCACTGGGTTGGGCGAGCCCGGGAGGTCGCCCACATCCCTAGCTCGCCCCTGCTGGGGCGGGGCGAGCCGAGAGGTCGCCCCCCTCCTGGGCTCGCCCCCTGCTGGGGCGGGGTGAGCTGGGAGGTCGCCCCCCCTCCTAGGCTTGCCCCCTGCTGGGGCGGGGCTAGCCGGGTGGTCGCCCCCTCCTGGGCTCGCCACCTGCTGGGGCGGGGCGAGCCGGGAGGTCGCCTCCCTGCTGGGGCGGGGCGAGCCAGGAGGTCGCCCCCTTCTTGGGCTCATCCCCTGCTGGGGAGGGGCGAGACGGGAGGTCGCCCCCCTCCTGGGCTCGCCCCCAACTGGGGCGGGGCAAGCCGGGAGGTCGCCTCCCTCCTAGGCTCGCCCCATGCTGGGGCGAGGCGAGCCGAGAGGTCGCCTCCCTCCTGGCTCGCCCCCCCTTGATGGGGCGGGGGAGAGCCCAGGAGGTCGCATGCCTCTGGCTCTCCCCCCCCTTACGGGTTGGGCGAGCGGGAGACATCCGCCTCCACCGCTCGCCCCCTTCTTCTTGCCTGGGGCAACGCTAAAAACTGTTGGGCCTAAAGACATCTTAGGCCCCGGGGACCCACTCGGCGAATACGGGGTTGTACACAATCTCCGTTCTTTTCGAGAGGGGGAAACGCTCGGAAAGAAAAGTCCAACCCCGCATATTCGGCGAGTGGTGCTGAGAGCCCAACTAGCGGAGCCACCTCGGGGGAGAAACACTTACCCCCCCCCCCCCCCCCCGAGAGGCTATCCGACCTCGCCGACTAGCGTGAGCCGGCTAGCGGAGCCACCTCGGGGGAAAAACACTTAGCCTCCCCGAGAGGCTATCCGACCTTGCCGGCTAGCGAGAGCCTGGCTAGCGGATCCACCTCAGGGGAAAAACACTTAGCCTCCCCGAGAGGCTATCCGACCTCGCCGGCTAGCGAGAGCCCGGCTAGTTGAGCCACCTCAGGGGAAAAACACTTAGCCTCCCCGATAGGCTATCCAACCTCGCCGGCTAGCGAGAGCCCGGCTAGCGGAGCCACCTTGGGGGAAAAACACTTAGCCTCCCCCAGAGGCCTTCCTACCCAGCATGCTAGCGAGAACCCGACTAGCGGAGCCACCTCGGGGGAAAAACACTTAGCCTCCCCCAGAGGCCTTCCTACCTTGCCGGCTAGCGAGAGCCCGGCTAGCGAAGCCACCTCGGGGGAAAAACACTTAGCCTCCCCGAGAGGCCTTCCTACCCTGCCGGCTAGTGAGATCCCAGCTAGCGGAGCCACCTCGAGGGAAATAACACTTAACCTCAGAGGCCTTCCTACCCTGCCGGCTAGTGAGAGCCCGGCTAGTGAAGCCACCTCGGGTGAAAAAACACTTAGCCTCCCCGAGAGGCCTTCCTACTCCGCCGGCTAGTGAGATCCCGGCTAGCGGAGCCACCTTGAGGGAAAACACTTAGCCTCCCTGAGAGGCCTTCTTACCCTGACGGCTAGTGAGAGCTCGGCTAGCGGAGCCACCTCGGGGAAAAAACACTTAGCCTCCCCGAGAGGCCTTCCTACCGTGCCGGATAGCGAGTGCCTGGCTAGCGAAGCCACCTCGGGGGAAAAACACTTAGCCTCCCTGAGAGGCCTTCGTACCCTGCCGGCTAGTGAGAGCCCGGCTAGCGGAGCCACCTCGGGGGAAAAAACACTTAGCCTCCCCGAGAGGCCTTCCTACCCTACCGGCTAGTGACAGCCCGGCTAGCGAAGCCACCTCAGGGGAAAAAACACTTAGCCTCCCTGAGAGGCCTTCCTACCTCGCAGGCTAGTGAGAGCACGGCTAGCGGAGCCACCTCGGGGGAAAAAAACACTTAGCCTCCTCGAGAGGCCTTCCTACCCTGCCGGCTAGTGAGAGCCCGGCTAGCGCAGCCACCTCGGGGGAAAAACACTTAGCCTCCCCGAGAGGCCTTCCTACCCTGCCAGCTAGTGAGAGCCCGGCTAGCGGAGCCACCTCAGGGGAAAAACACTTAGCCTCCCCGAGAGGCCTTCCTACTCTGTCGGCTAGCGAGAGCCCGGCTAGCGGAGCCACCTCGGGGGAAAAAACACTTAGCCTCCCTGGGAGGCCTTCCAACCCTACCGGCTAGTGAGAGCCCGGCTAGTGAAGCCACCTCGGGGGAAAGAACACTTCGTAAACCTCTGGCCACCGAGCGGTTCCCGAACCTGCCAGCTAGGTGGGAGCTGGTCAGCGGGCCAGCATCAGGGCTAAGTACTTCTGAAACATCCGGCCACCGAGCGGTTCCCGGCCCTACCAGCTTGATGGAAGCCTGGTCAGGGGGCCAGCATCGGGGCTAAGTAATTCTGAAACATCCGGCCACCGAGCGGTTCCCGGCCCTGCCAGCTTGATGGGAGCCTGGTCAGCGGGCCAGCATCGGGGCTAAGTACTTCTGAAACATCTGGCCACCGAGCGGTTCCTAGCCCTGCCATCTTGATGGGAGCCTGGTCAGCGGGCCAGCATCGTGACTAAGTACTTTGAGACCTTTCTGCCACCGAGCGGTTCTCGGCATTGCCAGCTAGGTGGGAGCCTGGTCAGCGGGCCAGCATTGGGATAAGTACTTGCATCATGCCCCCGAGTGGTTCCCGGCCATGCCAGCTTGATGGGATCCTGGTCAGCGGGCCAGCATCGGGGCTAAGTACTTCTGAAACATCCGGCCACCGAATGGTTCCCGGCCCTGCCAGCTTGATGGGAGCCTGGTCAGCGGGCCAGCATCGGGGCTAAGTACTTCTGAAACATCCGGCCACCGAGCGGTTCCCAACCCTACCAGCTTGATGAGAGCTTGGTCAGCTGGCCAGCATCGGGGCTAAGTACTTCTGAAACATCAGGCCACCGAGCGGTTCCCAGCCCTGCCAGCTTGATGGGAGCCTGGTCAGCGGGCCAGCATCGGGGCAAAGTACTTTGAGACCTTTCTGCCACCGAGCGGTTCCCAGCCCTGCCAGCTAGGTGAGAGCCTGGTTACCGGGCCAGCATCGGGGCTAAGTACTTGCATCCTGCCCCCAAGCGGTTCCCGGCCCTGCTAGCTAGGTGGGAGCCTGGTCAGCGAGCCAGCATCGGGGCTAAGTACTTTGAAACCTTTCTGCCACCGAGCGATTCCCGGCCCTGCCAGCTAGGTGGGAGCCTAGTTATCGGGCCAGCATCGGGGCTAAGTACTTGCATCCTTCCCCCGAGCGGTTCCCGGCCCTGCCAGCTAGGTGGGAGCCTGGTCAGCGGGCTAGCATCGGGGCTAAGTACTTTGAAACCTTTCTGCCACCGAGCGGTTCCCGGCCCTGCCAGCTAGGTGGGAGCCTGGTCAGCGGGCCAGCATCGGGGCTAAGTACTTGCATCCTGCCCCCGAGCGGTTCCCGGCCCTGCCAGCTAGGTGGGAGCCTGTTCAGCGGGCCATCATCGGGGCTAAGTACTTTGAAAAACCTTCATTACAATAGTCATCACAATGCATGCGAGAAAAACTAAGTCTGGAAATGAAACATCGCGATACATGGGCTTAAAGGGCAGAGAAAAAAAACTAAGTATGGATACCCGACTTGGTCTCCTACTCCCAGGCCTGGTCTTCCTCGACCTCTTCTGGTTGCTGTTGTCGTTGCCTCGGACCCCTCGTCTCCCTTATTTCCAAGAACTCAGGGTAGGCGGACGTCGCGTGACTCTCCTCATCGTGGAAGTCACAGTAAGGTAACTCAACCATATCCCATCTTCTTCTTCTTTCCGCTTTCCTGGCTCTCCCCCTTCTTCCTCCGCCAATTGCCATGGATTGCTGAGGTGGTGGAGAGGGTGCTTTCGATCCCTGCCTCCTCCCTGGGGGGTCGGGTCTCTCTCCCTGGAAGTTGCCCTCTTCTTGGCCAACCTTCTTGCAAACTCCGGGTTGGCCTCATCACTCTCGATTTCTTCCGCCGCCCTTTCCATCAACTCCTCAAAAGACAAAGGACCCTCCTCTTGAGGTCCATCTTGAAGAATCCCCCCCCCCCCCCGCAACCCCACGATGAAAGCGAGCTGGAGGGTGAACCCTGGCACTTCCTGGATGAGTAGGACCTCTTCCTGGAACCTGTCAACATAACGAGCGAGCGACTCCCTTGGTTCTTGCCTAATCATGAAAAGTGCCTCGACATCCTTATTTCTCTTCCTTGACGTCGATAAGCGCATCAGGAAACCTCGACGCAAGTCTTTGAAGGCATAGATAGATCCCGCAGGGAGCTGGTGGAACCAATCCCTAGCCTTCTCCTTCAGAGTTGTTGCGAAGAGTCGACACTTGAAAGCGTCCCGACATGGGCCTGATGGAGACCATGTCCTCAAACCATTGCAGGTGCAGGACTGGGTCATCCTTGCCGGAGTAGTAAGACATCTTCGGCCCTCCGAACCCCTCTGGAACCAGGGCCGAGAGGATCAATTCACACAAAGGACTTCCCTTGCTTGACCCCCTTTGGGGCTGGGCGAGTGGGGGCATGACACCTCCCCACTCGCCCCCTTGGGGCTGGGCGAGTGGGGGCATGGAACCTCCCCACTCGCCCCCTTGGGGCTGGGCGAGTGGGGGCATGGCACCTCCCCACTCGCCCCCTTGGGGATGGGCGAGTGGGGGCAAGGATGTAACGCCCCTGATTTTCGTTAATTATTTTACGTACCCTCTGTGACGTAATTTTGGCGTAAGGGCGTTATGTCAGCTCGTCTGGTAGTGTTTCGAGTTTTAGCTTAGTTAAAGCTTCCGATTTAGGTCAAGCGTGCGAGATTTCGCGTCGTTTCGAGTTAAAGTGAAGATTTTGAGTGGATATCAAGATTTTAGCTTCGGAAGGCTTTATCCGGAGTTTGGCTCGTCGGAATTGAATTCTGACTCCGCCGTTGGATTCGTAGCGCCGTTTTTCAGTTAAGGCGCGAATTTCGTGGGAATCCGAGTTGTTCTGGTCGCCCTCGCAGTTTAAGTAATAAGGGAATTAATTAATTAATTAAATATTAAATTAGGTTTTCACATAAATACCTAAAACATCTCCTCCTATTCTTCATCTTCCCCCTCACTCAAAAGTAGCCGCCGAGCGAGAGAGGCGAGTGCGGAGTGTCGGATAGCTTCCGGCCGGCGGTTTCTAGGGCTGTAGTGGTCGGAATCGTGATTGGATTGAAGATTTGGAAAGCTCTCGGCGAGATCTTCGTTCTAGCGGTAAGCTTTTTCTCGTTTCGAGGAGTTTTGGGAGATTTGGCAGTGACCTAAATCTTCCTTTTGGTCCGAATCGTTCCAGGATTTTGTGCTTGAGTGTTTCCTTAGCCTTCGGAGCGGAGGATCTCGAGTTTTGCAAGGTTAAGGCAAGTGGTTTCTTCCTCTTTCTCTCTTGATTCTTTTGACGATTGGTTTGCTCGTTTTGAGCTCTTGTCATGCTGATTAGCAAGAGTTTTGTGTGTTTGGTGTAGTAACTTATGATCTAGAACCTCCCCTTGATTTTCTCCTCTTCAATCTTACCCTAGTATCTAGTTTTCCTTGGAGAAAACCGTGAGCTGAATAAATTTCATTTTTCTTGCTGATTCTAGCTTACTCGAGAAATTGCCTGTCTTGTCTCGAGAAATCCTTTCCATGTCTCGAGAAATTGCCTGTCTTGTCTCGAGAAGTCCTTTCCATGTCTCGAGAAATCCCTTGCTTTGTCTCGAGAATTCCTTGATGTCTCGAGAAACCACCTTTCGTATCTCGAGAGACTGCCTTTTTCTCGAGATTTCAACCTTCTATTTCTCGAGAAGTCCTCAATTTGAGGTGGTTTTTTTGGCATGGTTTCCGGTGGTGGGATTTCAAATTTTGGACGGGGCTCTGCCCCGCACCCCGCAAGGGCTCTGCCCCTTGACCCCGCTCGCTGATCGGTCAGCGAGACCACCGCCAGGGGCGCTTCCCCTTGGACCCCGTTAGGGGCTCTGCCCCTAAGACCCCGCCAGGGGCGCGTCCCCTTGGAACCCCGCCAGGTGCGCATGTGATTTCGTTGAGTTTTTATGTTTGAATCTCGTGTCCCCTCGGGTGCACTTGGATGGTGGCCAGTGACCTTTCGGTGCTCCTGATCTCGAATCCCTCTCGTTTGAACTTTTTTTTCTACTCGTTGTGGTCTGTTGACATTTGAGTTTAATTAAAATTTAAGTGATAAGAACTACTGTCTTTAGCCTTACACAGTAGTTGTGTTTGGGGGACAGTGGGGGGGGGGGGGGGGGGGGGGAAATGTTACAGCCTTGCACGGTAGTCGTGTCTGGGTGGTTGGGTCTAGTGGTACCCCCACCTGGTTTTGGGCTTTGGGTAGCGGAGGTAGTTAACCGCTCCCGTATAATTTGAGCTGATCAGTCTCTTTAATCGATAAAACTAAATAAATGAACGTGTTGTTTCTCTTTTGGTATTTAGTGCACTTGAAGCTTGTTGACTCTTTGTTTAGAGCTCTCTTTCGGTAAATTTGGCTTGGGTTGGTACCCCTTGTGCCTTGCTTGCTTTTCTGCTAGTTTTCTGCCACTTGTAATTCCTTGCTGAGGCGTTCTTTGTTGTATTGAATGCCTCAGGTTCAGAGCCGTAGCGGCTAGTGGTGTAGCCTGAAGTTCAGAGTTTTTGTAGCTGTTCACCACGCTGTTGCGAGGTAGTTGTTTTTAGTTACTTCTTGTGCTCAGACATACTAGTTGGTGTCAATGGGTTAGTGTCATGTTGTTGACGCCCATTGTGCCCCTTTTTATACTTTATAGTTTATTTGCCAGATTATGCCACTACTTTTAAATATTGTGTATCTTACCCTCTGGGAATGATTTATGTTAGGTGCACTATAGTTATAAAAAAAATGGTTTTTCTTCATCCTCATTGCATTCTTTCTAACTGAAACCCTTAACTTTAAAGTCGCCTAAAAGTATTTTCTACTCTTACAATACGCCTAGCTATGTGCATATCATTTACGTCATGCTCCGTCGTTTGCATACATGTAGGACTTTAAGTAAACTAAAGCAAGTATTTTCCGCTGCAATTATATATACTTTCTCGGTGGACTAGTTGATCCACGAACTGAGAGACACAGTTCTTATCTCAAAACCCCTAATAAATGATTTCAAATGATGACTTATCATATAATCATGTTTGTTTAGTTAAGTGGTAGGTTCCCGCCTGAGCGTCTACAGTTGTCTCCTGTATGACGTGGCATCATGACGTGTATTTTCTCTTACTCTAATATCCTTAAATTCAGAGAAAATGCGGGTTGTGACAAAGGAACCTCCCCACTCGCCCCCTCCTTGGGGACCGGGCGAGTGTGGGCCGAATGCCTCCCCACTCCCCCCCCCCCCCCCACTGGTACCTCCTTCCTGGGTTGCTGGCCGAGAGTGTCCCCGCCCACCTCCTGGGACGGGACCTCCGGACATCCTCCTCTCCTGTACTCACCTATCGCGGCGAATGTTAGCTGCAAGGTGTGCAAGACCTCCTGCTTGAAGTTTTCCAACATCTCCAACGTCACTCCAGCCACCCGGGGCTGCGAGTGGCCTGTGTCGGATCCTCCTCCACCTCCAACCATGGAGCTCAGCTTGAGATTTTCTTGTGTTGGTCACTCTCCACGCTCACCGCACCATAATGTTGAAACCAAATTGGTCTCTCGAGGAGTTCGGGCCCTCAACAAGTTGAGGGGTGACCTCACACTTACTCCTCCCAAGGGAGAGCTCTAAGCTAGGAGGCTAAGGAACTAGGAGCAAGGCCAAGGGCTTAGTGAGGAGGTCCCACCACACACCCGGAAGATCTCAGTTCGCTTCCCCTCCCAAGCCAATGCTAAGCGTGGGCACCTTTGGAGGCTCTCTCCACCCAACAAAGTAACTTAGGGGGAGAGGAGGCCAAAAGAGATATCCCTCCAAATGGTGCCCCGTTGGGCTTATTTATAGTTTTTGGAACCGGGTCTGCAAATAGCCAGATTCTGGCCTACGGGATTACGAAATTACCCACGGATTTGGCCTGCGAACATCCAAATCATGTTGTTATGAGGTGCTAAATGCAGTCCAGAACACCTTCACGGGGCCAGGCGAGAGGGGGCTGACCTCCTCCCTTGCTCTCCCCCCTCACTGGGTTGGGCGAGCCCGGGAGGTCGCCCACCTCCCTGGCTCGCCCCCTGCTGGGGCGGGGCGAGCTGGGAGGTCTCCCCCTCCTGGGCTCGCCCCCTGCGGGGCGAGTCGGGAGGTCGCCCCCTCCTAGGCTCGCCACCTGCTGGGGCGGAGCGAGCTGGGAGGTCGCCTCCCTCCTGGGCTCGCCCCTTGCTGGGGCGGGGCGAGCCGGGAGGTCGCCCCCCTCCTAGGCTCGCCCTCTGCTGGGGCGGGGCGAGCCGGGAGGTCGCCCCCCTCCTAGGCTCGCCCCCTGCTGGGGCGGGGCGAGCCGGGAGGTCTCCCACTCCTGTGCTCGCCCCCTGCTGGGGCGGGGCAAGTTGGGAGGTTGCCTCCCTTCTGGGCTCTCCCCCTGTTGGGCAGGGTGAGCCGGGAGGTCGCCCCCCTCCTGGGCTCGCCCCCTGCTGGGGTGGGGCGAGCCGGGAGGTCTCCTCCCTCTTGGACTCACCCCCTGTCGGGGCGGGGCGAGCCGGGAGGTCACCTCCCTCCTGGCTCGCCACCTTGCTGGGGCGGGGGCGAGCCCAGGAGGCCGCATGCCTCCGGACCCCCCCCCCCCCTTATGGGCTGGGCGAGCGGGAGTCCTCCGCCTCCACCGCTTGCCCCCTTCTTCTTGCCTGGGGAAACGCTAAAAACTATTGGGCCTAAAGATATCTTAGCCCCGGGGACCCACTCGACGAATACGGGGTTGTACACCTACTCCTGGTCCGTTCATCGCAAGGTGGCGAGCCCCCGCTCTCCTCGCCCTCGCGACCCGCTAGTCGCAAGGCGGCGAGCCCCCACTTAGCACAGCACTCGCGATCCGCTCGCCACGAGGTGGCGAGCCCTGCTCGCCTCGCCCTCGCGACCCGCTCGTCTCAAGGCGGTGAGCCCCCACTAGCCCAGCCCTCGCGATCCGCTCGCCGCGAGGTGGCGAGCCTTGCTCGTCGCAAGTCGACGAGCCCCTGCTCGCTTCACCAATAATCCGAGTCAATTTGCTCCCATTCGACAAACACAGGGTTGTACACAATCCCCGCTCTTTGTGAGATTATCCTAAACTCGTAAAGAAAAGTCTAACCCCTAGTGTTCATCGGTCGACTGCTGACCTGGCAGAAATCTTTTGGTGGGTCTCATCCTCAACACTATAAATACCACCTATCACAGGCGATGGGTAACTTCTCAGCCCCTTCACTTTCTTTCTTCGTCGACTGCTGTAGCCACAAAATGCCTCTTTCGGAAGAAGCTCAAGCTCACCTAGATGTTGCGAGGGCGAACAGACGATCGTTCACTGTCGAGCTTGCTCCATGGATCGGTCGGTGGGCCTCTGTTGCTTCCCCAAAGCCCAAGAAAACAAAGATGGTTAGGCGCAACCTGGGGGATTGTGGATCCTCTCTCCCGGATCCGCCACCCGACACTGGGCTCGCCCAGCAGGTATGCGAGATGATGGTCTCGATCTCCCCTAAAATAGGTTAAAAGTCATCTTTTCTTGCTCGCAGGACGTGCTCCTTGAGGAAGAAGCCGCAGGCGAGGACCTGACGGGCTTCGCCCCCAATCCCCCTGGAGGGCCGATGTTGCGGCTATGGATACGGACCTAGCAATCCTGCACGTTTTCTCGTCGGGGTTTGGTGAGCTACTCGCCTTTCTCCCAGCAAACTGGCTTCCCTTGGCCATTGACTTCCCACCGTTGTCGCCTCTTGCCGTCACCCTTCTTGCGACGCTCGGCAGATTTGCCTCTCTACCAGGGTTGTCGGCCCCATCGGATGCGGACACCATGATTCCAGGGGCATTCGAGCTCCTCCTGCCAGTCCCTCAACAAGGGGATTATACCCTTGTCAGGTTGGTTAGCGCCTTAGCGATTACTTATATCTCACCTTCGCTAGTCTGATATATTGGCTTGCTGGTACCCGCGAGATCTCCCATATCAACCCTGACATTGGGGAGGAAGAGCTCTCACCCCCTCTTTCGCCGGACAAGATCGCCGACTTCTTGGGCGATCCCCGAGATCCCGAGTTGCTGAAGAGGTGGACAACCGAGGTTCTCCAGAAGTATGTCCTCATGCTGCAGGACCTATATAACTAGGCGCGGGAGGACAGGACATCCTCCGAGGACCGGCTTGCCGCCCTCGAGGATGATTATGCGCGACTTCTTGCCGAGCAACGACTGTAAACTCGCAGTGAGGTCACCTCCCCGGAGGTGCACCTTTCGCGGGCGGAGGGTCAGGTGCGCTTACTGTAGCACGAGCTCCGTGCCATCCGTGCTTACCACTATCCTTGCGTGTCGTCGAGCTCGGGGGTGCGAGGCCGAGGACGATAGAGGTGGATCCAATACTGATCTTTTTCGCGCTCGCATCCGCTCGACGACCTCTTAAAATGTATTTTTTCATTTATTTAAATGCTTTCATTAAACAGCCCTGCGAACAAACTTGCAATTATTAGTTTGGTATTTCGTGCCCGCGATGGGGTATTTCGCCTGTATTTATTGGCGCTGTGTGATATTATTGCTTGTGCCGCATTCACTCATTTTTGATGTTCTCGCACGTGATTTGTAAAAGGCTCGTCTTGCCTGCCGCGCGCTCACTTAGCCTATAACGTGCTCGCTTTGCTGCATTGTTGCGAGCGAGTGAGGAGCTAGGAGGGGGTCAGCTCGAGGATCGAGGTGTATCAAAATAAAATTCTGCTAACCGCACATTTGTTGCATCGATTCCTTCCCGTCATTTCTATTTTCTTATAAATAGGTCCCGTCCCCACCCCCAACTACCGCATTTATTGATTTAGCTTTATGCTTCTTTTGTTCTTGAGAACTCGCACCTCTCTTCTCGCGCTAGCTTCTTCAACTCTAGCCCAGTGTCTGCTAGATCGGTGGTGACGATGGCGATGCTGAAGGCCAAGCCAAGTGCGCTTGGACTTTTCCAGACAATGCTTTCTTCTATTGCACGCTCTCTGAGAGCGAATGCCATGTAGTGGTTGCTCACTACATTTCTCCCGGATACACCTCCCGCCAACCGACGGAGACAGGGGCCATCAACTCTCTCTCACCTGACGAGCTCGCTATCTCCGCAGCCCACTTCGATGTCGGCATGCGGCTGCCTCTGTGGCCGGAGGTTCGTTAGGTACTCAAGTACTTCGGCATGATACAGGGCCAGCTGACCACTAACTCCATCGTCGTCATAGTCGTCTTCGCCTGCTACCCGAGGGAAGAGTGAAATGAGTTCATCCTGTCAGTCTTCCGCAAGCTGTTATCCTTAAGGGCTTACAAGGACGGGAACGCCTACTTCGCGGGCCAGCATGCCAAGGTTATCGAGATGGTCAACAAGAGCCATCATTGGCTCCGTAAGTTCGTCTTCATCAAGGGGCACTTCGGCAATATCCCCTTCTCGCCTATCCAGCACGATGAGGCGACCTACCGCCTCCTACCCACGACGGTCATGATGTCGAACTCTTCAAGTTCTTCGCGGGGAAGAACTTCGAGGCCGCATACCTTCGGTGAAACGTCGATTCGCTACTCCCTGTGCTACCTGGGCAGGTACTATTCGTGTTCGCTCCTGCCTTTATATTTTGTCCTCTCACTATGTTGACTAACCCCCAATTATTATGGGTCATTCGCAGGAGAGTGGGACCTTCCACTCCACCCCCCTTACATGAGTGTCAGGGCTATCCCCCCTGGCCTTGCGCTTGCCAACACGGCCGCAGGCACTTACCGAGGCCTTCCCAGCACTTCTGTGCCCTCCAGCAAGAAGCGGCCCAAACCTGCGAGCCGCGAGATGCCTTCCTCGCAGTCGGCACCCAAGAAGAAGAAGCCCTCAACCCTTGGTAAGGGGAAATGGGTCCTTGGGGACCTGCCGGGAGCGAGCTCGCCAGCGAGCCTGCTCGCAGATAAAGGGACCGACGAGGATGCTGGAGAGATCGCCGGTACATCGGGCATGCCCGCGACGGCTAGCCATCGGAACTTCAAGCTCGACGCGAAGCACCGAGACGAGGCCGGCGAGCCTCTGCTGTGCTAGGATCAGGAGGCCAATAGGGCCTCCATGTCAACCCTCCTCCCCTCCTGGCTGGAGCAGGAGACCATCGGCGGCTAGGCCTTTGCCTTCTAATTTAGGCTCTATAGCCAGGAGGAAGTCGTGGACTTCGATGATTTGTTAACCCGGTTGCTCGCCCATGAGAGTGCACGAGCCCAACTCCGCGCCCTGGAGCTTGCGCATATGACGGGTCAGCGCTGCTTTCAGCTGGAATGACATTCTAAAGAGCTCAAACGCGAGCTAACGGCTGCCACGGACGAGGTCGCGAGCCTCAAGGAGAAGTTGAATATTTCTGACGGCCCCCTTGCCTGTCTTCAGGGTGAGATGGTAAGTCGTTGAAGAATTCGTCTCCCTTCATCGTTGCTCCTTCTATTGACTAACTCGCCTTTCCCCTCGCAGGATGCTGAGGCTGCCAATCAGCTTCTCGCCCGCACCTCCGACATGGAGAAGGAAAACCTTGGGTTGAAGGCCCAGAATAGCGAGCTGACCTGGGCCGTCCATCCTCCGCCTTGTCGCAGTGGCAAGACCGAGTCGTACTCGCATTGCGAGCTAGATGAGATAATGCAGCAGAACGTGATTGCGGCGGCGAAGAGCATCTTTCAAACCATGGAGAAGGCAGGTCTTTTGACCGACGCCGCCGCACGGCTCACCGTCAAGGAGGTGGTTCCGGAGCTGTTCGAACCGCTGCTTGACACTGACGACGACGCCTCTCCTGGTGGCGAGAGCGAGCGATCTGAGGACCACCCCTAGGGCTTGCATATTTTAAAACTGTTGTATTTTTTATTTTTGGTTGGCGTGAGATCGTCGCAAACCTTGTAATAGAATATATTTTGATGAAATGAAAGAAACTCTTAACACTTTTTTTCTGTGTTTTTTGTCATTTATATTCGCCTCGTCGTAGCGCACTCGCGCACCTTTCACATGTTGGTACTCACGCACCATTCACCTGTTGGTACTCGCGCGCGCACCTTTCACATGTTGGTACTCGCTACGCGTGCTCTCCGGGCTCGCGTACGCTTTTTGACTTCTTATTCACCTCCGCGAACCCCGGGCTCGCCTATCCCGAGATATCACGAGAGGCGCTTCACCTACACCACCTCGCGTGCGTTCTTTGACTTGTTGGATCGTATGACGCCCTTAGAGGGGGGGGTGAATAAGGGTGTGTTTAAAGTTGTAATTTTTTTTTCCTTAATAATTTAAGACAAATTTACTTTAACAAAGAGTTACTTAAAAATAATTTTAAACCAATGCAATTTTTGTATAACACCAAACATAAATTTCTAAGATAAAGATTTAAGCACACAAATTTGCAATTAGTGAAAGGATCATAATTTTATATATCATGAAATTTGCGTACAAATAAAAATGATCTTAACAATGCTTAAGATCAAGGCACAATTATGATAATAAAAATACAATAATTTTGGTTTACCAATCCTTCTCCCAAGGATCGGAAGGCTATCGCTTGTATCTCCCAAGATCAAGCCCAAGCCTATCCTCTAGATCTTCTCAAGATCTAGACGTAGCACACAAGGCCACGATTTCCCTCCAAGCCACGCAAGGACTTGGACGCCCCGCACAAGGAAGCGATTTTCCCCTAAGCCGCGCAAGGACTTAGACGCCGCACGCAAGACGACGATTTCTTTCCCAATACAAAATGAAATATGAGTAAATGAAAATACAATATGAAAAAGACAACTCCCTAGAAATTAAGATCTCTGAATGGATTGTTGAAGCCTCGAGATGATCGTTGATGTAGAAACGCGCCCGATCTCGTCTTCAATCTTCAATCCTTCTTTGCACAAATGGGAGTTGAGGAGGTTCTGGAGCTCTCTGGTTCGTATGCACTCAGGAAGGGACTGGAATTCTCAAAAGCTTGGAATGCACGAACCAAAGGAACCATTTTATAGAATTTCACTGTCGCCTGGGCGACAGTGACTGTCGGAATTTTCCGACAGAGCTAAACTGCCGCTGTCGTGTCGTCGAGCCGTCGTGCGGGCAGTTGCTGGAATCGTGGAGCTGTCGCCTGGGCGACATCGATGTCGGATTTCCGACAGCGCAAAAACGCCGATCGCTGTTGTAACCTCTCTTCTGTCGCCTGGGCGACAGTGGCTGTCGGAATTTTCCGACAGTGAAATTTTCCCACTATCAATTTTTGCTCCAAGAGAAATGTGAATATTGCATACCTGTTATCTGCACACCATTAACAAAAATAGAATCAAATACAAACGGGACTTTGCTATTATCAAACCGGAGGAGTGCGAAACGCATGCTCCAACAATCTCCCCCTTTTGATAATAGCAAATCCGTATAAAAAGAAATCATGTCTATTTAGATTGTTGATTTTAACCTTTGGTGTGTGCACCTACAAAATGAGATATTAATCTAAATAATCTCCCTTTAGGTGAATACTCCCCCTAAATGAATGCTCCCCCTAAATATATGCTCCCCCTTAATATATGCTCCCCCCGTATTGTGTAGGTGGAATATTTAGGAGTGATAGATTTGTGATTTTTCTTTTTATACTTTAAATTCTCCCCCTTTTGGTATTAGCAAAAGTGAATATTAGATAAGAGAAATGATTCTAAAGGGAAGGTATATAGGATATAGAAAGAAAGATTAAGCGGAAGCACTGTTTTCTGTAAATGAGTGAAGTCCATGAAATAATAGGAATATGCCATAGTAAGAATAAACTCATGAAGTGACAGTATATCCATATGAAGTAATGAAGGAAAATAACTGAAACATGAGTAAGATCATTTGAAAGTATCATAGAAAGACACAATAGTGTAAAGAAGTATGGAATCGTTTCGGTCCAATTCTCATGAGATGAATATTTATATAACATAATGATGTGTACATGTGATACTTTGAACAAACATATGAACTTATTTAATTTACATGATCATGGAAATGTAGAACATAATAAAAGCATATAAAGGCAACTTTAACGTTGAAGATATAACACAAGATGAATAGAAAACCATTTTCTTTTGCACAAGACACATTACAATTCTTTCCAATGTGCTTAACCTCACAATGCTCATTAAGACTTATCAGGAGGGTAAGTAGTGCTTGGTGGAGTATCCTTGTCTTTATTTTGAAAAAAAAATTTGATCACAGATGTGATATCGTATTTTTATTTTTTATATAGTGATAATGTTTTAATTGACCAAGGATCTCCGAATTCACTTGAACCGCAAAAGATGGTGTACTTTTGTTGTGCTAACAAATCAAGTGTGAAAGTTGTTTTTAAGAAGTGCTATTGTATTATGTTAAAGCAAATATGATCCATGTATATATTAAAGAAGTAGACATATGTTTTTATCAAAAGAGGTGAACGTGATAGCTCATTATGATAGATAAACAATTTCTTATACTTAGAGGCATGCGAAAACAATTTCCAATGGTCTAAACAGCTAAGTAGAAATGTCAATACGATGATAGCTTGAAAATGAAATCATATAAACATGTAAGTCATTGTATTTAAAATAAATATCACATGGTTTGTCATCAAGTCATGAGATGAAGCATTAATAATGACATATAACTATTGTAGATCATCAAAGGGGCCTAAAATTGGAGTTTTGGTAAAATAGGAGTCTGGAATATGGTAGAAACTAGTTACACTTCTCCAACAATTGTTGTAGGAAATGTAACTATGGAAAAACCCAAAGACAAGTGGGATGATAATGATAAATTAAAATGCAAAAACAATGCAAAGGCCATGAATGCCTTATTTTGCGCACTAGATCGCACTGAGTTTAATAGAGTCTGTGCTTGTGATACTGCTTTTGATATTTGGAATCTTTTAGAAATTACTCATGAAGGTACTTCGCAGGTAAACGATTCAAAGGTGTTGGGTAAGGTTTTTTCAAATGGAGATTTAGTTAGAAAAATCTTAAGATCACTTCCCCCGAAGTTCAATCCAAAAGTGACTGCAATTTCTGAGTCACATGATCTTAAGACCTTACAATTGGAGAGTCTCATTGGGAATCTAAAAACCCATGAAGTGGAGTTGAAGATTCAAAGCCAAGAGTATAATTTAGAGCCCAAAAAGAAAAGCTTTGCGTTGAAATCTAAAAAGGAAATTGAGAGTGAGACTGAAGAAAGTGATGAAGATGAAGAAGGACTGTTTGTGAAAAATTTTAAGAAGTTTATGAGAAATCTGGAGAGGAGAAACTCATTTAAAAAGTTTTTCAAAAAGAAGGATTTTGCCTACCAAAAAGGCAAAGGAAAAATGGAGAATGAAGAGGAGCGTCCGCCACCGGAGTGCTACCATTGCAAGAAGATTGGTCATATCAGAAGCAAGTGCCCAAAATATCTGAAAGAGCAAAAAGCAAAGAGGCACGATAAAAATTACAAGAAGAAAGTGTTAAAGGCAGAGACTTGGGATGATTCTTCGTCTGGTGAAGAAAGTGATCCTTCAACACAGGAGGAAGAGGAGGCTAATCTATGTTTGATGGCAACAGGGAACATTACATCTGATGACGACTGCAGTGTCCAAAGCGACACTGAGGTAACGCCTCCATCTTATGATGAGTTATATTCTGAATTTATGAAAACATGCAAAGTTTTGGATAAAAGCTTAAAGGAAATTGATTTTTTAAAATCTGAAAATAAAGGCCTTTTAAAAGCAAATAAAAAACTATCAAATGAGTTGGAATCTATTGGGAAGGAGAAGGTATTTTGTCAAGAGTGTGATCATTCTTCGACAAGGATAAAAGAACTTGAAACTACTATTTCTAAGTCCGATCAAAAATTTGTTCTACTTGTAAAAGAAAAAAAGGACTTAGAAAAAGTTGTTAAAACCTCTCATTCTCAATTAGAGAATTATAAGAAAATTTTTGCAAATAGATGTGGCATGATAGTAAAAGAAAATTCAATTTTAAAATCCAAAGTAAATGAGTTGAACATGGCAATTGGAAAATTTGGTGTTGGGAAAAAATCTCTGGATATGCTTTTAGCCAACCAATGCCATGGTACAGCAAAATTTGGACTAGGATACAGTTCTGGAAGCTCTGGAGGCTGTCGGAAATTTCCGACAGCTACTGTCGGAACCGGCGACAGCTCCAGGTTCAAAAAACAAATTTCTCAAAATACAAATTTTTCTAAGTCCACACATAAAGATGCTTCCACCAGCAAGAGTCCAGAGAAACCATTGAAAAATGGTTCCTCACCATTCATTGTGTGTGCTAAATGTCATCGATTTGGTCACATCTCGGGCTCATGTTGGAAGAAAGGAAAAGCTAATGTTAAACAAATCTGGGTACCTAAGGCGTCCACCTATACAATGGGATTGACCACTTGGGTAACCAGATCTTTACTCTCATCATCTTTTTAGGTGTGCGTGCAGGCTAGGAACAAGGAAGACGTGTGGTATTTGGACTCTGGATGTTCAAAACACATGACGGGCGATAAATCAAAGTTCCTTAGCCTGGAGATGAAGAAAGGTGGAACAGTGACATTTGGAGATAATGGAAAGGGTAAAGTCAAGGGCATTGGAGTAGTAGGTAACAAAGAATTTAAAATTTCAAATGTTTTATATGTTAAAGGTTTGAAACATAATTTAATTTCTATTAGTCAACTATGTGATAAAAATCTAAATGTTTTATTTGACTCTAGCTCAAACCTTTGCAAGATTATTGATTCTAAAACAAACAAAATCGTACTTACTGCACCAAGAATAAACAATGTCTATACGATCACTTTTCATGATTTATCTCATTCTACACTTAAATGTTTTATTTCAAAGAATGATGAACTTGAATTATGGCATAGGAGACTAGGACATTCTAGTGCTAAACGCATAGTAAAGCTTTCTAAAAATAAAATAATAAAAGGTTTACCAAATTTGAATGGAAAGCTATCCTCATTATGTTCACCATGCCAAAAGGGAAAGTTTACAAAATCATCTTTTAAAAGCAAAAATGTCATTTCTACCACTAGACCTTTACATTTATTACATATGGACTTGTTTGGTCCAATTTCTACACAAAGTCTAGGAGGTAGAAAATATACGTTTGTTATTATTGATGATTATTCTAGGTTTTGTTGGACTTTGTTTTTAAATTCAAAATCTGATGCTTTTGATGAATTTGTAAAACTAATTTCACGTATTCAAAATGAACTTGATCTAAAAGTAAAATGCATTAGATCCGATCATGGAGGAGAGTTTGATAATGAAAATTTTATTTCATATTGTAATGAATTTGGGATAAAACATGAATTTTCCGCTCCACGCACACCACAGCAAAATGGTGTAGTAGAGAGGAAAAATAGAACACTTCAAGAATTAGGACGGACTATGCTGTGTGAATTTAAATTGCCAAAATATTTTTGGGCCGAAGCAGTCAGTACGGCATGCTATATTATTAATCGTGTCATGATTCGTCCCACATTACAATTAACTCCTTATGAAATTTATTTTCAAAGAAAACCAAATGTATCTTACTTTAAAGTTTTTGGTTGTAAATGCTTTATTTTGAATACAAAAGATAACTTAGGCAAATTTGATGAGAAATGTGATGAAGGAATTTTCATTGGTTATTCTTCAACTAGCAAGGCCTATAGAGTTTATAATAAGAGAACAAAAATAGTTGAAGAATCTATTCATGTTAGGTTTGATGAGTTTGCTTCATGTGTAGAAAAGAAAACTACAGGAAAAGAAGATGAACCCCTTCCATCGGTGGGGAATGATGATGAACTTGGAGAAAATGAAGAAGAAAGAGAAGAAGAAAGAGAAGAAGAAAGAGAAGAAGAAAGAGAAGAAGGAGGAGAAGAAGAAAGAGAAGAATATGTGCCTCCAAGTGAATTGAGATTCTCAAAGGATCATCCAAAGGAGCTTATCATTGGAGATCCGCAAAAAGGGGTTAGTACTCGTTCATCGCTACATGTTTTATTTTCAAACCTTTGTTTTGTTTCTAAAATAGAACCAAAAGATGTTTCCACCGCTTTAAATGATGAATTTTGGTTTTTAGCTATGAATGAAGAACTTAATCAATTTGAACGTAATAAGGTTTGGAATCTTGTAGAACGACCCAAAAATCGTCCTGTAGTTGGTGTTAAGTGGATTTTCAAAAATAAAATGGATAATGAATCTAGAATTGTTAGAAATAAAGCCAGATTAGTTGCAAAAGGTTATGCACAAATAGAAGGGGTAGATTTTGATGAAACTTTTGCACCCGTAGCAAGATTAGAAGCGGTTAGAATATTTCTTGCATTTGCTTGTTTTAAAAGATTTAAATTATATCAAATGGATGTCAAAACCGTATTTTTAAACGGGTATATAAAAGAAGAGGTTTATGTAGAACAACCCCCTGGCTTTATAAATGAGAAATATCCAAATCATGTTTATAAATTGGATAAAGCGCTTTATGGATTAAAACAAGCGCCTCGTGCTTGGTATGATCGATTAACTCAATATTTGTTAAAGCACGATTATAAAATAGGAAGTGCTGATTCTACACTCTTCATTAAGCAAATTGATCATGATTTAGTTATTTTACAAATTTATGTTGATGATATTATTTTTGGAGCCACTAATGAAGAGTTGTGTAATGAAGTAGTTCGAATTATGAAAAATGAATTTGAAATGAGTATGGTTGGAGAACTTTCATATTTTCTAGGTTTTCAAATTACACAAAAACATGATGGAATTTTTATATGTCAGACCAAATATATTCATGATATGTTAAAAAGATTTGGATTTGGAAATCTTAAGCATGCAAACACTCCTATGAGTACTTCTCTAAAATTAGAAAAAGATGAAAGTGGTGTTTCAATTGAACAAACCCTTTATAGAAGTATGATAGGGTCTTTATTGTATTTAACCGCATCTAGACCTGATATTATGTTTGCCGTTTGTTTATGTGCTAGATTTCAAGCTAATCCTAAAGAGTCACATTTAAAAGCGGTGAAACGTATCTTTAGATATCTCATAGGCACATCAAAATTAGGATTATGGTATCCTCATAATGATTCCTTTATTTTGCATGGTTTTTCGGATTCTGATTATGCGGGATGTTCTTTAGATAGGAAAAGCACTAGTGGCACTTGTCACTTTATCGGCCCTTCACTTATTTCATGGTCGAGTAGGAAACAGAATTCTGTTGCTCTCTCTACTACCGAGGCCGAATATATTGCACTAGGTAGTTGTTGTGCCCAAGCTCTTTGGATGTCACAAACTTTAGAAGATTTTGGCATACAACAAAGTAGTGTAGAATTAAAGTGTGACAATAAAAGTGCTATCGACTTAACTAACAATCCCGTATTACATTCTAGATCTAAGCATATAGATGTCCGACATCATTTTATAAGGGATCATATTAAGAAGGGTAATATAAAAATCAACTTTATAGGCACGAAAAATCAACTAACGGATATATTCACTAAGCCGTTACCGGATTCCCGTTTTTCTATGCTTAGGCTAGAGTTGGGCATTCTAGACATTTCACAATGAATATATCACAATTTAAAGCCTATAAAATAAAAAATTATTATCCCAAAACATAAACAATGTAAATACAAAAAGCCAAAATTATAAAAATCAAAACATTAAATTTCAAAAAAATCTTAACAAAATTCAACATCATTAACATTACATCAATATTGTTCACATAAAAACAGTAGAACAAACTTAAGGATCAAGTTCTTTAAACCAAAACAGAAATCTAAGGAAGTTCACTGTCGCCCAGGCGACAGTGGCTGTCGGATTTTTCCGACAGCTCCCAGCAGCAGCAGCAACATAAGACTACTCTGAATCTTCATAACCAGTCCCGCTGCTCTCTGGACAATCTTCTGGAAGTCCTCGTCTCACGGCTTTGCCACGGCGAGTCCGCCTCACCGATTGACGCGACGGTTCTTCGTCCGGTACTTGCCATTCGGCCTCTTCCTCCGGAGTTGGCTTCAACTTCAGACCTTTGACGAGAAACTTCATAAACTTCTGCATTCGACTACGGTCCTTTTTCACTTCCTTCTTGTGATCCTCGAGTGAATCTCGTAGATCATCAATGGACTCCCTTAGTGAACCTCCTCTAGGCAATGGCGGCTCTCGAATCTCTATTCCCGGATGGGCCTTTTTCGGCGTTTTCTTCACTTTCATCGAACCCGTATAGTATATCTCCGGATAGCAATCATCCAAATAATAAGCTTACACTATCCATCCATATTTCTTATAGAGTACACGCTGAATTACCGCCCCCATTGGCAGCGTATGAACCTTCACCCATCTTGGATGTTTTAATCTATACGCATACCTAATCTGGGAGAGTATGAAGTCCGCCACATCGAAGAGCTCATCCTCCATAATATAGTAAGTGAAGAGAGTCAACTGAGCCGTAATGCTTCTTGTATCTCCACTCTTCAACATCACTGAATTCCTTAATATATCTTGGACTAAGAAAGCATCCGGTGTAAGTGAAGTAACTTCAGTGGTAAGAGTTTTCTTTTGATTCCCATGTAAACTCATGTTTACTAGGGTCCAATCTCTATCCTTTCGATAAGTCTCCACTATATCAGGCATATTCTCACTCATCACTAGTCCAAATTCCTCTCGTAGATCAACATGTGTTATTTCCACATGTTGACCTTGGATCTTTGATCTCACTCCTCCATTCAATTCAGTAACATTTGGGTCTTCCAAATGGTTATAAAATTCACGAATGAAAAAGGATGAAAACCCCTCTGGTGAGATTATTGAGAGAATACCTGCTTTCGCAAGACGATCATAAATATGATCATGCTTTGGCAAATCAAATTCAATATATTTGGCAACCCCAACAATAGCTTTCTCCACTCCAGGAAAAACTTGATATGAGCTATGTGCATCATCCGACGTACTCTTTCGAGCTTTGGAGCTGGAAGCCATTCTGCAATAAAATACAAAATTTTTGATTAAACAAGGTATCATCATTGTGCACTGGATCACTGTCGCCCAGGCGACAGTGGCTGTCGGAAATTTCCGACAGCCCTCCATGTGATTTTCTCTCACAATTTTAACAGATCCTTCCAGATCTACTCACAATAAATATTATTTCAACATCAAGCTTCAAAAATTTTGATCTAGGTTTTTCAAATCATCATATTCTACAAATCTTTTTACTATTAATCATCTTCTCTAAACTAGATCTACAAACCTCCTTTAGAAAATGAACGAATGGAAACCTTCCTCACCAAATCAAAGAGAAATCTAACAAAGATAAAAATTTAAGCAAAGATCCACCAAGATCCTCTTGTTTTAAAACTAGATCTACATTTTTTTTTGACAAATAAAAAAATTTCAAAACCTACACCATTTTTCAAAAATCAACATGAAACCTAGATTTTCCTTCTTCTATCCTATCAAAATCACAAAGCCCTAAACATTATTGAGTTAAAAACACAAAAATCAAAAACCCATACCTTAGATCTAGGGATGTCGCCGACTTCCGACAGCCTTCCTCTCGTTTTTCACTCCAGGAAATGATGCACAATGTGTTTTGACTCGGTCCTCAGCCCTATTTATATTTTTCACTGTCGCCCAGGCGACAGTGACTGTCGGAAATTTCCGACAGCTCCTATTTTACCAAAACTCCAATTGAAATAGCTTTGGTAAAATAGGAGCTGTCGGAATTTTCCGACAGTGAAATTTTCCCACTATCAATTTTTGCTCCAAGAGAAATGTGAATATTGCATACCTGTTATCTGCACACCATTAACAAAAATAGAATCAAATACAAACGGGACTTTGCTATTATCAAACCGGAGGAGTGCGAAACGCATGCTCCAACATGACTTGGCTCATTTCTCTCGAGTGTTCCGGTTGTGTGTTTGGATTCATGGATCCCGTGCACGCCCATCCGAATATGTTGCCAAGTCGCGTTGCTTAGGCCTTGCGAGCGGAACCCCACCCTGCAGGGGGCCTCATGTCCCATAGCTCTGCGAGCATCTACGGGGCGAGCCCTATGTCGCCTCGCCACTCTAAGTGATCTGCTGACCCTAGTGGCTAGGAAGGTCCTGGTAGTGGGACCTCCCTGAGGTAACTTCTTGCTCTTTCCCTTGCCAGCCTCTCCGTGAGATCAACCTGACCCGCCGGCTAATAAAAGCCCGACAGTGGAATCATCCGGGGCAATCCAACATAACCATTCCCTTGTCAGCCTCTCCGTGAGATCAACCTGACCCAACAGTTAACTTTCTTAAACTTTCCAAATTGCAGGTTTCGTTCGTTGCTGTCATCGTCGACAACGAAGCTGCCCAAATTGCCCGAACTGCCCTGAGGGCAAGACGGTTATATCCAAAAAATGTCGATCTGTGTGTCCCAGATCGACGTACGTGATTCGCCCATCAGGTGGTTGCGGTGGTTACAACGATGAAATTACCAGGCTACCCCTGCCCAAAGCTGCAAAATGAGCCCAAAGCCTTCTTTTCAAGGGACCTTGCCTTTAGGACCTGAGAGAGCTCATTCGAAGATCCTTCAGAGTTCTCCTTTAGCGTTCGAAGAATCCTTCAAAGATCTCCATCGGCCTTCAAAGATCTCCTTCCCCTTCGAAGATGACTTGAAGATCTCCCTTAGGCTCTTGGAGATCTCCTTCATCCTTAAAGATTTCTCTCTCTCTCTCTCTCTCTCTCTCTCTTTCTCTCTCTCTCTCTCTCTCTCTCTCTCTCTCTCTCTCTCTCTCTCTCTCTCTCTCTCTCTCTCTCTTTCTTCTCTGCACTCCCTACAACGAGTGATGGCGTGTCACCCTCTTGCATTCTACAACTTGTAACACCAAAAGAGATAGTGAATTTTGTCGGCACCGATTCAGCCCCGTGGTTTTTCACCCTTTCCGGGTTTTCACGTAAAAGTCTTCTTGCCAGCTGACTCAATTTATATTCTTTGACTGATTGAGTGCTCGACTCACTCTAGAGCTGAGACGATTCAATTCAACCTAACTAGCGAGAGCGTCGAGCGACCTGCAACAAATCTAGTACCTACATATTTAGTTATGCTTGTGTTTGACCTTCTGTAGTTTTGTAAATGAATGAATTCTATAAAAAAAATATTTTGTGAAGAAATATAAAATCTATAAAATATTTTATGGCTTTTCATTTTGCTAGGAGTTTCGTTTTTTTTTTGGGATATGCTTTTGTTAAACTTAAATTTTTTTTGTATTAATTAAATAATTTTGGCAACATTTATTAAATGTAACTCTACAAGTCAATATTTCAGAAATGTTGCAATAAGTCCACCGAACTGTTACTTATTCTAAGAGTATAGACAACGGTTTTCTGCATGTTGCCTAAAAGTATGAAATTTTTTTGCCTTTGACCTTTGGTAAAGTGGGTATACGTACGCAACACTCTATGACAACAGTTATCTCTATGTTTTGACAGCAGTTTACAGTTTTAGATAATATTTTTCAAGTGTTGCTAAAGGCCGAAAATATTGTAGTAATTACACTTGCATACATGCACGAGTGATAGGCACGAGACTCCGCCCATACAACCAACTACGACCGTACCCCGATCGCGACAGTGCACGGGGGGCCCCCGGTGCCCCGCGCGACAGTACCCTGGCGACGACATTGCCCCGACGCAACGGCGCTCCCGCCGCTCACAAACGTCCCCCGAGCGCTATACTCAGTCCGTCGCTCATTTTTGTCATGTGCATGGAGGTTTGTGAGCGGCAGGGAGAGCACATTTGTTATTGTAGGTAAGGAACTTTGCCTATATGAGAGCACATTTTTTATTGAATGTTTTAGTAAATGAATTAGTTTTCCCTTTTAATATATAATAATAATAATAATAATAATATATATCATAGTATAAATATAGCTGCGCTTCCCTTTCACGTTACCATCATTGAGCTGTGGGTAGAGCAGTTCTGTGTTTCTTGCTTGGAGTAGAACCAATTAATTAAGTTGCGACGACGACGATGATCTTATGAGGAGCTGCCGGCGTTAACAGAAAGCGACGGAGTGGGAGCAAATAATTAAGGAGCGAACGAGTTGGCAGTTGGCAACATGAGGCAACGAGGCCGGTCTACTATTTTGTTTCAAAGCGAATATAAAATCAACTTTGACTCAGCCCAAGATGTATCTATGGTTTGAGGGAATGAGGAAAGAGGATACATAAATATAAATATAGACAACAGTATAATATACATTACATTACTAATATAAATGCCGCATAGATCAAGTAGTAGATGCAACATTACTTATTATACATCTGAAGAAAAGATAAGCATTATTTATACACACAGCAGGCAGCAGCCATGGCGTCTGTCATGTCTTCTTCTTCTTCAACCTTCTTCTTCTTCTTCCTCTCCTCCCAGTCTCTTCTATTCCCAGCCATCTTCAACTGTTTATAGAGGTACATATATATATATATATATATATATATTATTACGTGTAATATATATTAATTATTTTTGTTATGATTCATGAAGTCTAGCATCGACTTAATTTAATCCAATTAATAATTTAGATATCTAATATGATTTTGGGGGGAGGGAGGAATGAGATTTTTATTGTTATGGCTATTCGCAACCCATCTTGATGAGATCCAATGGTGGAGATTCTTCCTATGTCTTATTTATCTTGCCTAATTATACATTGTCATGGAACCTAAAATCATATTTCTTTATAATATAATATAGATAGATTAAAACAGAAAAGTCTCATTTGGTGAAATATTCAAAACCGCTCTTACTTCTTTAAGTCAATGTCATCAATTTTTTTATTTCAAAATAATTTAAAGTATAATGTCCATTTATGTAATTGTGCATCTAAAAAAGTAAAAAAAAATTGTTGATATCAAATTGCCAAAAGCAAGTTGTTAAAAGTAAATTGTCAAAATCAAAATTTCAAGTTATCATAATTATTATATTATCTAATCTTGTCAAATCAAATAAACGAACGTGACTTTAAAATGAGAAATTAGAAAGGAAAAAAGAAGAGCAATGCTAATAACACACCTGATGTTGCTATTAGTCTCCATGCGATACTAGCAACTCATAATATTCCATTTTCACATAAGCAGATTATTAGCACACCAACCAAAAATAAAATAAAAATCCATTCATTTCAGGATTTATATACTTATATATATTTATATACTTATATATATTTGTATACTTATATATATATACTTATATATATTTGTAAGTATATCTTTATATAAAAAGATAAGTATATATATAAATAAGTATACTTATATATATATACTTATATATATTTGTAAGTATATATATACACTTATATACTTATATATATACTTATAAATATAATTATAAATATTTATAAATACTTATATATATTTATAGATGTATACTTGTAAATATATAAGTATAAGTATAGAGATATATTATAAATATAGTACTTATATATACATACGTATAAATATATATATATATATACTTATACATATATATAATATATATAAATATTTATCTATACTATCTATACTATATATATAAAGAAGTATAATTTTTAAGGATTTTTGAATTTTTTTAATTTTCGTGTAATGTTGGCATACCACTCAAGCAATCTCAGCCGTCCGATCTGTTTTCATCACAACATCTTATCCGTTCGATCAATCTGGAACGTTGATTCAATCTCGACCGTCCATTTTTTTTCCTAGGTCTCCTAAACCTACCTTGATAGGGTGTCTTAAACCTATAAATTTTATAGGACCCCTGTCTTACAAACTGAACAATGCATGAAATTACGAATTTACCCCTAAATGCATGAAAAATAAGAGTATCGGACGGGGCGGGGCAGGGCGGGTCGCGCAGGTCAAGGGCGGGCTCACACGCGGGTCTGGGACGGGTGGGTGGGCTCGCGCGCACAGTTCAACTTAACAACGGACTTCCGCTTTATGAAGAGCGGAAGTCCGTTGTTGCTGGCGATGTGGGACTAATCAAGTCCCACATCGCCAGTGCATTAAAGCGGGCGGGGCCCGCCTGTGGGCCCCGCCTGCTAATTTAAAAAAAAAAACAGTGCGAACAAACAATGCATTTCAGCGGGCTTTTTTTAAAACTGTTTGAACTTTTTTTAAAAACTGTTTTAACTTTTTTTAAAAAACATTTGTTAACGTTTTTTAAAATTGTTTTAACTTTTTTTTAAATACATTTATTAACGTTTTTTTAAAACTGTTTTAACATTCTTTTAAAAACATTTGTTAACGTTTTTTACAAAAAATTTTTAAATGTTTGCTGCACGGCACGCCGGAGCGAATGGGGTATGCAAGATTTTGAGAACCGGACCGGAGAACGAACCGGTGTGATCAAAGGTTCAAGGTCCGACCGGTTGCCCCTATGCATGATTGGCCAATTAAATTAATCATTATTAATTATGAATCGGGCACCCCGAAGCCCGTCGGGCGCCCCGATGCCCGCCGGTGCGGGCGAAGCCCGCCGTGGGGGCGGGCGAAGCCCGCCGCTGCTGGCCAGGTACTGTCGTGCGGGGCACGGGGGCCCCCCGTGCACTGTCACTCGTAAGTATATATGTAAATACTTCTAAGTATATATATAAGCACATTTATAAGTATACTTATATATACTTATATATATTTATAGGTATATATAAGTATATTAATATAAGTATATATATAAGTATAAATATATATTATATATTATACTTATATATATTATACTTATAAATATTTACTTATTAATATAAATATGTACTTATAAATATATATATATATATAAGTATAAATATAAATATATATAAGTATAAATACATAAGTATAAATATATTTAAATATATAAGTATAAGTATAAATATATATATATGTGTGTGTGTATATATATATAAGTATAAGTATATATATATAAGTATACTTATATATAAAAAGTATAAGTATAAATATATATATAAGTATTAGTATACAAATATAAGTATAAATATATAAATATATATACATAAATATAAAAATATATATAAGTATAGTATTTATAAATATATGTATAAGTATATATAAGTATATTTAAATATAAGTATAAATATATAAATATATATATATAAGTATAAGTATATATATATAAGTATTTGTATATATAAGTATAAATAAAAAGTATAATTATAAAAATATATATATATAAGTGTAAGTAAATATATATACATAAATATAAAAATATATATAAGTATAGTATTTATAAATATATGTATAAGTATATCTAAGTATATTTATATATAAGTACGAGTGACAATGCACGGGGAACCCCCCGTGCCCCGCGCGACAGTACCCGCCCCGCGGCGGCGTGCTCCTCCTGCCCCCGCTCGGCGGACATATTTTAATTTTTTGGTTTAATTTGTTTTTAAATAATTTTATTTTTTAAATTATTTCAGTTTTTTGCATTTTTTTTTTCATTTTTTTTAAATTATGTATACGTTATTTTATTATAATTAAAAAAAAGGCAGGTGGTCTGCGAATAGCCAACCGCCGCAAAACTGTTTGACTATTCGCAGACTACGGTGGTCTGCGAATAACCAATCAGCGCAAAACTAAAAGGCTATTCGCAGACCACCTGCAAATGAATAGGATCATTTAGATCTTGATCCGACGGCTCGTATTCGTTTGTCGACCATGTTACGCCATAAGGTGATATCTTTATATATTAGTATTAGTATAGATATATAAGTATATTTATATATATGTGCATTCTAAAAAAATTTAGAATGCACTTACTACTCTACTTTCTCATCATTAGCATGAAGATTTAAATAATTTCAAACATTGAAAGAAACAATGGAATGTGTAATAAGTAATAACAGAAAATCAACTTAATTAGGACTTGCATACCTTAGATATAGCAAAAGAAATTACACGAAATTAGCTAATATGAAATGTGCACACCTTTGGTATGAAAATGTTGGTTGAAACAGCATCGTGCAAAGCAGAAAATGATGGGGGTGGGAACTCGAATATGTGATATATGTCCATTGTATGATAATCTCTTATCCCCCAACCACATCCAATTCATTCATTAAGCACGGCAGAAAATTTATGCAAGATAGGGGAAACAACCATATTTAGATTACTTGAAAAATCACGAGCCAAATTAATCCTTGCGTTATCAGTTCTGTCAGCAATACCAAAATATCATAATTCCAAACTAAAATGCATGAGTTTCCTGGAAGCCATAGATTGATTTGATTTAATCGTGCGAGGGGAGAAGAGGAGGAAGGAGATGAATCGACGGTGGAAGTACTGAAATCACCAGTCGCGAGAGAGTTTGAAGAAGGAGAAGGTCAGCCTCCGGTGGCCGACGCTTCGCTTCATACCTGCGAACCCCTTCGGCAAGAGTGCGACAGCTGACGCCTGCGAACTCCTTCGGCAAGAGTTCGACAACCGCGGGTAGGGTTACGCGTAGAGGAGAACAGATGCGGGAGGGAGCAATGCGGCGCGCGAGGGTTTGAGCGGGCTTAGGTAGAGGAATACCGAGGGTATCAGGGAAATGAGAGGAGAGGAGTTTTGGGATTTTTCAAGAATGGCTATTTGCAGTCCAACTGTATTTGATCGGACGGCTCCTGTTGTACAACCCTCATTCTCCGAGGGTGGACCCCCCCCCCCCCCCCCCCCTCCAAGGCCACGTAGGCAGAAGTCAAAGTCAAAAAGGTCAACGCAGAGCCCAGCCGTTCAAGGCAGAGAAGAGAAGACCTCGGCGAGTATGCAGGCAATACTCGCCAGGTTGGCGAGTATGGAACAGAAGACCTAGAGACTATTGGCCCGGCGTGTGCGAGCAGCACCCAATACTCGCCAGATGGGCGACTATGGCATGATACTCGCCGAGTAACCCATAGTCGCCGGGTTGGGGGCTGGGCTATAAAACCCCCCCTACCCCTTGGTTTTCCTATAAATAGGACCCCAGGGGTACTTGGATTGGCACCTGGACTTGAGCTTTCGAAACCCTGCTCTTGCATTCTGGAACCTGTCGCACTTGGCCGCTACTCCCGGTACTAGCCAAGTCGGTGCCTTCCTCGTACTCTGCTCGGCCATTCTTTGGTCTTGGAGGGGAAGTCTCTTCGGAGCTTCTGGGTACGTGGTGGGACCTCCCTGCCGCAGCACCTGGGGTCCTGTTTGTTGCTCTTCTAGCTTCTTCGTCGTTGTCAGCCAAGCCATCTCGTCGGGCTGCTGGGCGAGTAGCCTCCGGCTGCATCAGTCCGAATCTTGAGGTCAGGATTTGCCTGGCGTCAACACTTTGGTGCGGTGGGCGTGGACCGCAGTCAGAGAAGGAAAGTTTGGTAAGAAGGCGAGATGGTCGTAGGTGGCGACCATGAGGAGGAGGTCGGCAACTCGACGGGAACTGGCAGGTTCGTGACGCTGGAGGTTTTCGAAGCCTTCGCGCAGCGCATGGAGGGAGCCATGCGAGCAGCGCTTCAGCCGCGCGCCGAGGTCATTGCGACCTCGCCGCATCGCCTAGTTCCGTCCGAGGGAGGGAGTCCCCCTCGGCGAGCAGGAAAGGAACACGTAGAGGATGAGACCGAGCGACCAAGGAGGTCGCAATTCTACCAGCCAACCTCGCAAGGTATTCGCTTCCGCGAGCCATGCGAGCAGGGGAGATACCAGGATACTCGCCCATATGGCGAGTATGGTGGTGATACTCGCCAAGTGGAGGATCGTCGCCGGGCAGGAGGGAGGAGCCCCTTCTGCGAGGAGATTCTCGCCGCGCCCGTGCCAGAAGGATTCAGGGACCCAGCCTTGAATTACTATTCGGGGAAGGAGGACCCCGTCAGGCACATCCAATGGTTCGAGGATATAGTCTCTATCCGAACCATGTCGGACGCCTTCAAGTGCAGGTTGTTTGCCATTACCTTCCGTGCAAAGGCCTGGGACTGGTTCCATCAGTTGCCCGCCGACTCGATCTACTGCTTTGAAGACCTGTGCCGTGGGCTGACAACCCGTTTCGACACGGCCCGGAAGCTGAAGAAGGAGGCAACGGCCTTGTTTTATCTGGTGCAAAAGCCAGATGAGGCGTTGGGACCTTACATCGAGCGCTTCCAGGAGGAAGTTCTGCAAATCCAGGAGGTGGATAGCAACATCCTGTTGCTGGCCCTGACATTCGGCATCAGTCAAGGCCTCTTCAAGTTGGAGCTCAGTGAGAATCCTCCCTACTCCTACGACAACCTCATTCAGAGGGCCAATAAGTTTGTCCGGGGAGAGGCCTCTAACCCTGACTTCTTGGCAAGGCTGGCACAGGTGACCAGAGGCGACCGTAGAGAGAGGGATGGAATCCCTGAGAAGAGGAAGAGAGAGGAGCCCCGAAGGGAGGAAAGGAAGAGGCCGGAGCGGCAAGAAGATAAGAAGAAGGAGGAGCTCAGGAGGAAGGAAACCGGGAGGATCGTGGAGAGAAGGCCCGTCGAGTCCCCTGAGCGTCAGGAGGAAGGAAGGCGCTACCAGGTCCCCGTCAACCGGCCACCTTGGAGGCCGGCTGGACGGCACCAGCATCAGGATCAAAGGGGGAGATCCCCAGAAAGAAGGCCCTTTCGCCAGCCAGAGAGGCGTCAGGAGAGGAGGAGAGATGAAGCAATGGCGGTAGCCGGGCGAGGCCGCCGTCAAGGAAGGAAGAAGCAGAAGCCTAGGAGGCGTCAAGCAGAAGAGGTTCCCCTCTACTGTGACTTCCACCAGGTGGGGGGACATGCCATGGCTGCCTGCCCAGATTTTTGGGAAGCCCGGAGGTGGCTGGCAGCAGGAGAAGCTGGAGGAGAGCAGCGGAGGATAGAGGCCCCTGCCGAGCCTCAGGCAGGGCAGGCTGCCGTCGTTCGAAGGAGGAACGAGGATCGGGTCGACCAGGGAGGTCGGGGAGACCTGGGCCAGGGAGGCAGAGTTGGAGTAATCCATGGGGGAGCAGGGCTGGAAGCTTCCCGCAAGGGGAGCCTCCATCAGATCTATCGCAGGAGTGTCGCCTTGACCTCACAAGCACCACCCCCGATGGAGGAGATTACCTTTTCCGAGGAGGACATGCTAGGGAATGAGAATCCCTTCCATGATGCCCTCGTGATTCAAGCCGCGGTGGAGGACTTCACCGTTGATCGAATTCTGATCGATAACGGTAGCTCTGTAAACGTCATCTTCAAGGGGACGTTTGGCGGACTGGGAGTCGAAGCTGCCAGGGTTCGGGCACCTGATGGTCCCCTCTTCGGCTTCTCCGGAGAGAAGAAGGAAGTGGAAGGAGGAGCTGATCTCCTTGTAACACTCGGTGGCACCTCCATCAGCTGTCGATTTGTCATCGTCGACGCCCCGAGCTGCTACAGGGCTATCTTTGGGAGGCCGCTTCTCAACGCCTTCAAAGCCGTCCCATCCTCCTACCATCAGTGCTTGAAGTACTGTAAGGGAGACGTCCAGGTGAGGATCAGGAGCGATCCAAGAGCCGCTAGGGAGTGCTATCTTAGCGCCGTCAGTACCATCAGCTGGATGGCTGACGCGGAAGAGTTCGGAAGAGTGCTGGAGAGCCCGGCCAGGCTGGAAGTGGCTGAAGAGGTCGAGGAGATCGAGGTACTCTCCGCAGTGGGAGTGCCGGGGCTGCTGAAGATTGGCGGGTCGCTGAAGACCGAGGAGAAGATCGAGATGGCGGCGTGTCTGCAAAAGAACGTCGACATCTTTGCTTGGAGCGCAGCTGAAATGCCAGGAGTCGACCCTGAGGTTGCGTGTCATCGCCTCAACCTGGATCCCACTGTCCAGCCCGTCTGCCAGAAGAAGAGGAGAACCGCCACCATCCTCGCCAAGCCAATTAGGGAGGAGGTTAAAAAACTGCTCGATGCAGGTTTTGTATCAGAGATCCAGTACCCAGGCTGGGTCTCCAATGTTGTAATGGTAACAAAGGCGGGGGGAAGCTGGAGAATGTGTGTGGATTTTTCCTTAATGAATAAGAGCTGCCCGAAGGATTGTTATCCCTTGCCTCGAATCGACGCGCTGGTTGATTCAGCCGTCGGTTTTTCTGTGATGAGTTTCCTTGATGCGTTTTCAGGATATCACCAGATCCGGATGCATCCCCCCGATTGCCGCGATGTCTCCTTCATCACCGACGATGGCTGCTACAGCTACAAAATGATGCCCTTCGGTTTGAAGAATGCGGGAGCCACCTATCAACGGATGATGGACCATATTTTCAAGGAGCAAAAGGGGAGGAACCTGGAAGTGTATGTGGACGACCTCTTGATCAAAAGCAAGAGTGTCCAGGAACACATAGCCGATCTGGTAGAGACCTTCGCGACGCTAAGAAGATTCAAGATGCGACTCAATCCGGCGAAGTGCGTCTTCGGAGCAGGAAGGGGGAAGTTCCTAGGGCATCTCCTTACCTCGGAGGGAGTAGAGCCTAACCCCGACAAGGTTAAGGCGATCCTGGAGATGCCATCCCCGAAGACGATGAAGGAAGTCAAAAGGTTGACAGGAAGGCTGGCGGGTCTTAGCCGCTTCCTCTCTAAGGCCGTAGAGAAATGCTCTCCATTCTTCAAGACACTCCGCAAAGCGGAAAGCTTCGAGTGGTCCGAAGGATGTGAGATAGTGTTCGGGAAGCTGAAGGAGCAGTTGACTCAGACACCTCTCCTCCAGAGCCCGAAAGAAGGCTAAGACCTGCTCGTCTACCTGGGAGTAGGAGCAGAGGCGGTGAGCTCCGTTTTGGTCCGGGAGGAAGGAAGGAAGCAGTTACCCGTCTACTATGTCAGCCGGGTACTGAAGAAGGCGGAGCTGAAGTATCCAATCCTGGAGAAGCTTGCCTTCGCCTTGGTGGTGTCGGCGCGAAAGCTCCGGCCTTATTTTCAGGCTCACTCCATCTGAGTGGTGACTGATCATCCTCTCCGCAATGTCCTAGAGGGAGTGGAGCATTCAGGGAGGTTGGCGAAATGGTCGGTAGAACTCAGCGAGTTCGACATTTCCTTCTCTCCCCGAGTGGCGATCAAGGCCCAGGCAGTAGCAGACTTCTTGGCTGACTTCTCGGTGGAAGCGGAGCCAGGAGTTGAGGAGCTCAATCCAATTCCTTGGAAGATGTTTGTTGATGGAACTTCGGGTAAAAGCTCTGTGGGGGTGGGCATCGTGCTCGTCAGCCCACAGGGAACAAGAATCGAGCATGCCGTCGAGATCCTCTTCCCCGTCACAAACAACCAGGCAGAGTACGAGGCCATAGTGGCAGGCTTGCGCCTTGCCAAGGAGCTGGGGATCCGTGATGTCAGGGCTTTCACGGATTCAATGGTGGTCGCATCGCAGATTCGAGGCGAGTTCGAGGTGCGCGACACCACCTTGCAGAAGTACTTGGTAAAAGTGAAAGGGCTGATGGGAGGCTTCCAGTCCTTCTTCGTCGAGCATGTGCCAAAGGAGGAGAACTCGGCAGCAGATCGCCTCGCCAAGTACGGGCCAAGGGCTGGAGGAACTATCACCGAGCTATTCCGCCCATCCATTGAAGAGGGAGAGATGATGGAGATCGAGCAACGCCCCTCGTGGATGGATCCCTTCGTGGCCTTCCTGGCCAGCGGCCAGCTCCTGCAAGACGAAGGGGATAAAAGAAGATTTCGGTACAAGGCGGCATACTACCTCCTGCAAGATGGGGAACTGTACCGCAAGACCATCTCGGGCCCCCTGGCCAGATGTGTTTCTGAAGACGAAGTACCCCGAGTGTTGGAAGAGATCCACTCGGGAGAGTGTGGAAGTCATTCTGGGACTCGCACTTTGGAGCAGAGGGTCTTGAGGCATGGTTACTTCTGGCCTACTATCCGGAAGGATGCTGAGATCTTCTCGAAGAAGTGCCAGAAGTGCCAGCTCTTCGCCCCCCTTCAGTTGCAGCCGGCCCAGCAGCTCCGATCGATCATCTCCCCATGGCCGTTCGCCATCTGGGGGATGGACTTGATCGGCCCTTTCCCTCAAGCCAGTGGACAACGAAAGTTCGTTCTCGTCATGATCGACTACTTCTCCAAGTGGATCGAGGCCAAAGCCCTGGCCAAGACCACCTCTCAAGTCATGAAGAACTTCATCTGGGGAGAGATCGTCTGCAGATTCGGGATCCCTCTCGCCATCATCACCGACAATGGTCCCCAGTTCGCCAGCTTGGAACTGGAGGACTTTTGCAGGCAACTAGGAACCGACCTTCGATTCGCCTCCGTGCATCACCCAAGGAGCAATGGCCAGGTGGAGGCCGCCAACAAACTGATCATCAACCTACTGAAGAAGAAGGTGGAGAACCTAAGAGGTAACTGGGCAGACCAGCTCCCCTCGGTCCTGTTGGCTCTGAGGACCACTCCTAGCTCAGCCACAGGGGAAACACCGTTCAAACTCTCTCACGGGTCGGAAGCTCTCATTCCAGTAGAGTTCGAAGTCAGAAGCCCAAGGGTGGTAGCTGCGGAGGACGGAAGCGATGAATGGCGACTAGAGAATGAAGAGGTTCAAAAGCTATCTCTCGACTACATCGAAGAACTCCGAGATTTAGCTTCGGCCAGGCAAGAGGAGATCAAGCGCCGGATGACAAAACATTTTGACAAAAATGTCCGCCTCAAACACTTCCAAGCAGGTGATCTGGTCCTGAAAAGGTGGACGCAGCAGGAAGGTCTGCGGCCGTCGGGAAGCTCAACCCGAACTGGGAAGGACCTTTCATCATCCAGGAAGCACTCCTGACAGGAGGATACCGCTTACAGAACCAGGAAGGCGAGCTGCTAGGGAGCACCTGGAGCGGCGATGACCTGAAAAGGTTTTATCCCTAAGGGGAAATGTGTATATCCCATCCTTATAAATTCATTTCTTTGAATAAAATCTGCATCTCCCTGAAACATGGGACGAGGCAGCTTCTTTCGCATCAACAAAGTTTTCAAAATAAAGAAGTCAGGTGAAGTCAATCTCCACGCTAGGTTGGAAAATGAGCCTCCGGCTTAACCCTCGTAAAACCTCAGAACGGATGATGGGACAGTGCCTCGGGTGTGCGTTCCCCTAAGACCAAGCCTCTGCAATGACGGCCGAGATCAGCTCCCCCCTTGCATGTTGGCCGCGGTTCCCACCGACTGCATTTCTCGTCCGACTGTAGAGATTATCAGGAAGAAGTCTGGACGCCGACCTTCCGATTCGGCGAAGGGATGATCGATTTCGCTAGCTCAGGGGACCCTTGAAAAAAGGCGTCATGTACCCTCGAGAGTTAAAAAGCTCGCAGCAAAGCATTTCATTTTCGAAATTATTGTGTCAGATCATATGATTTATTGTGCCTAAAGTGTGCTTAACTCCCTGCTAAACTCATTGAGCAACAGGAAGCAGGTCCGATCCACATCCAGCATCCAAGAAGGATGGAGGCCTCAGGATGGTGTGTCCCCTTGGATCTCCCTGACTGCCACTCCCTGCTTGACGTCGCCCTACATCAACATTCACCGCCGCAGGTTGGAAGACGAGCCTCCGACTTGACCCTCGTAAAACCTCAGAACGGATGATAGGACAGTGCCTCGGGTGTGCGTTCCCTTAAGACCAAGCCTCTGCAATGACGACCGAGATCAGCTCCCCCCTTGCATGTTGGCCGCGGTTCCCACCGACTGCATTTCTCATCCGGCTGTAGAGATTACTAGGGAAAAGTTTGGAAGCCGATACTCCAACTTGAGAAGGGAAGCGATCGATTCGACCGGCCAAAGGATGGAGACGTTCCAGCACCCAAGTAGGATGGAGACCTCGGGAGGGTGTGTCCCCTTCGATCTCCCCGACCGTCATTCCCTACTTGACGACATCCTTCGTCGACATCTGGTATCCAAGAAGGATGGAGGCCTCGGGAGGATATGTCCCTCCGGACCTCCCGGACTGCCATTCCCTATCCCTTCTCTCATAAAAAACTCCCTTAAATATCATTAAATGATTTTTATAGGCTCTTCACCAGGTACAGAGCGAGGCCTTGAGAGCATGTATCCTTCGGAACCCTCCAAGTCGCCTCCACAGCTCGACTCCACCAAGGGAGATATTGAAGAGTGCGAGTATACATGCGCGAGTATCTAGGCGAGCATACATGCGCGAGTACCTAGGCGAGTATACAGGAGCGAGCATGATATGCGAACATACAGGTGCGAGAATGAAGAAATGCCCCATCTCGCCACAATCCTAAGAGCCTAGCGAGCACTCACTCTCGCCTCGAGCCTAGGAGCTTAAGCGGCATTCAGACAATAAAGCAAACACCAAGGAAACAGGCGAGCAAAAGTTTTGACTTTTTCATATGTAAATATTTAATGTCTATAACAAAAGAACCTTCAAAGTGTTTACAAAAGGTCGCCGGGCGAGCAAAAAAGGGTGCCCAGGCGACTAGGCGACATCCTCGCCTTAAATATCTACATCTGGCTCGCCGCCACCATCGTCGTCATCAACATCATCATCGCCGTCATCATCATCATCGTCATCCTCATCCCCGGAATCGTCATCCTCAGCACCACTGGACGGCGGTGAGGGTGCTCGCAAGGGGGAGGTGGACTCCTCGGCGAGCAGCGCCGGGATGATGTCCTCCACTGTCAACTCCATTGCCGCCGGCTTCAGGAGATCGTCCGCCTTCAGCTGACTCAGGATGACGGTCCCAGTAGCTCGCGCGATCTCTCGACGAACGCGTGGCATATCGTCGCCATGCATCCGGATCTGCTTGCCGACCCTAGAGGGGCCCGCCACCGCTGGCTGTTGCTCGGCAGGCCGAGTTTCCAGCTCAGCGATGCGAACTTGGGCGGCCTCCAAGGCCAGCCGAGTGTCATCCAGCTCCTTCTCCAGCTGGGACACCTTTGTCGCCATCTCCACCTCAGCGACCTACAAAAACAAGAAGACACACAAAGTCAGCAAGTTATTCGGCAAAGTGGCGACTATCCCGGAGGCGAGTATCATAGAGAAGCGAGTACCTCATGCTCCTTCGCCTTGAGCCCCATGGCGATCATTTTCTTTGTGCTGACCCGGATCACCTCCTCGTACTCCAGCAACCTCCTCGCCGTCATGTGCGCCAGCTCGGCGGACCGCAGCAGAGATCGCGAGGTCTGGTGCGCCAGGTACTCGGAAGGCTCCTCGCGCAGCCTCTCGACATCCTCACAACCATAGATGGCATGAAGCACATCAAAGGCCTCGCCCTGATCCTCCCAGTCCTCTGACCAGGGCGGAAGGTTGGAGCTTAGAGACACCACATGGTCGCTCTCCGACCAGGCGACTAGGCGGCGACCATAGGCGTCCTCACCACGAATGTTGAAACCGATTTCTCGGTCTCTTGTGGAGCTCGGGGCCCTCACCGAAATGAGGGGCAGCTAGCCCTTACCGGTCCCTCGGGAGAGGTAAGGCCGACAATTCGAGCAAAGAACGAAGACCCTAGTCTCAGCGAGGAGGTCCCTCCACTAACCTGGAAGATCGTTGAGCGCTTCCCCTCCCAAGCCAAAGCTAAGACTCGGGCACCTTGGAGAGCTAGAGAGCCCAAACCAAAGCGACCTAGGGAGAGAAGAGCTCAAAGATAATGAACCCTCTCTTCCAAGGTGCCCTTCAAGGTCTATTTATAGATTTTGGTTTTGTGGTCTGTCAATAGCCAACTCCCGCTGTCCGTTCATACTATCCGCACCCCAAATTGGTCTGCTAACAGCCAAACTCCGCTGTCCGGAGGGGCTAACCGCAGACCACCAGGGGTTTTCTGGTAAAAGACCCTCCCAATTACCAGCGAACCCGAGACCCTCGACCTGTTCAGCGAACATGAGGTTCGCCAAGGCCACCTAGCGAGCTCCTTCGGCTGGCTGGCTCGTCTCTTCCCGGGCTCGCCCCCCACCTGTGCTCGCCCTCGGTCGCCTGGCGAACCCCTTCGGCCGACTGGCTCGCCTGTCCCTACGGCTCGCCCGCTGAACCACTCCTTAGCGGGTCGAGCTCGCCAAAATGGCTAACTGTACCCCAGAAATGGCTATTTGCACCCCAAGGGCCCGGGCCTGCCTAGCGAACTCCTTCGGCCGGCTGGCTCGCCTGTCTCTACGGCTCGCTTGCTGAACCACTCCTTAGCGGGTCGAGCTCGCCAAAATGGCTAACTGTACCCCAGAAATGGCTATTTGCACCCCAAGGGCCCGGGCCTGCCTAGCGAACTCCTTCGGCCGGCTGGCTCGCCTCTTCCCGGACTCGCCCCCACCTGGGCTCGCCCTCGGGTCGCCTGGCGAACTCCTTCGGCCGGCTGGCTCGCCTGTCTCTACGGCTCGCCTGCTGAACCACTCCTTGCGGGTCGAGCTCGCCAAAATGGCTAACTGTATCCCAGAAATGGCTATTTGCACCCCCAGGGCCCGGGCCTGCCTAGCGAGCTCCTTCGGCTGGCTGGCTCGCCTCTTCCCGGACTCGCCCCCACCTGGGCTCGCCCTCGGTCGCCTGGCGAACTCCTTCGGCCGGCTGGCTCGCCTGGTCGTGCGAACTTGGAACCCCTTTCCCGGCGAACATCGGGGTTGTACACAATCCCCGCTCTTCGCGAGGTTGTCTTGAGCTCGCGAAGAAACATCCAACCCTGGTGTTCGCCGATTCGGCTGACGTGGCGGGAATCTTATGGTGGGTCCCATGCCCAAAGCTATAAATACCGTCCGCCGTGGCTAGTGATCAAGCTTTTTCTTCCCCATCTTCCTCGCAGAAAACGACTTCTCGGAATGTCTTCCAAGTTGAGCGCGCGAGATCGACTGAAGGCTTCAAGAGAGATGGCGAAGGCCCAGGTCGCCGAGCGCAATGCCTGGATGTTCAACTTAGCCACATCTCCTTCCCCACAGTCTAAGAAGGCCAAGACGGTTCGGAGGTCGCAGGGGGAGGACGTGTCGTCGCCTCCTGCCTCGCCCCCGCCGCCGGATACTGGGCTCGCACAACAGGTATTCTTCGTCTAGACTTTTTACATCGACTACCCATTTACTCCTTTCCCTCTCGCAGAACCCTCCACCCGAGGAACGTATGGCGGGCCTCACGCTGACCTCCTCTCACCCTCCGTCCCCCGCAAGGTTGGGATCGCTAGATGCTGGGACCGGTACTTCGACTCAGCAGGCACCGTCCTCGCAACCCCGTAATTCATGCGTATCCTCCTTTACCTCCGCTTAAGTCTGTGTGATATCTACACGTTTGTGGCCTATGCAGATACCCCACCGCCGAGTCCCAAGGAGAAAGTCTCCACCCTGGTGCACTCGCCGATCCCGCCTAAGGTTAACGTGGCGACCCCTGGCTTCGGTCTGATGGGCAGGCGGAGTCCAGGCGGCTCGCTTCTCGACGACGCCCAAGTCGCGGAGAGAGTGGTGTACCCTCCTGGTCTGGGGAAACCCCACGTCCCGGGGTTCCGCGAAAACTTCCAGGGTCGGCCGGAGTCTTCGCGCAAGCCCCGTCACGAGTCCCCCTCCTCGCCAGGTTAGCATGTTTTCGCGAGCTCCCATCTCTTGCTCGTCCCCGGATCCTACTAACTCTTCCTTCGTTGAAATCCCAGGAGCCACCCCTGAGTCAGAGCACGGGAGGATGGAGATGTCACCACCGCCTTCGCCTAGCCAGATTGAAGACTTCTTGGGTGACCCTGGCGACCCCGTGCGGATGAAGAGTCGGGTGTCTGAGGTGCTTCAGAAGCACGGCATGATGTTACGCGAGTTGGAGGAGCGGTATGACGCGGACCGGGCTGCCTTTGACGAGAGATTCGTCGTGTTGGAAGATGCGAATGTGCGCTTGATCGCCGAGGCGGAGCCGGTGACTCGCGCAGATGTTACCTCGCCCGGCGTGCACATCTCGCGGGGCGAGGATCAAGCACACCTAATCCTGCGCGAGTTTAAAGCGCTTCGCGAATACCATTACCCGAGAGTGCCACCGCGTGCGGGTAAGCGGGGTCGGGGTCGCTGGAAATGGCTTCCTTACCCTTGAGGCTGCCGCGGGTTTAATTCTACTATCCTTTTGCTTTTCTCTTTCATGACGTCTGTTGAACAATATCTGGTGTGGTAATACTCGCGAGTCCGTCGCGACTCGCCTTTTATCGTTTTTCCTTTTATATTTTTCCCTTTATCTCTGTGGTGTGCATGTGGTTTATTCAGTTCGTTCGCTGTGTTTGATATGATTGCCCTCGCGGAGCGCTTGCGGCTTGCGAGCTTCTATGCGACGCTATGCCCGGACCCCTTTTCTTCGCGGGCCGGCCTTGGGCGGGACTCAATTACCGCGCGGCGGCGAGCCCTGGCTCGCAAGGCTGCCGTCCCTTTGAGCAGAAATCTACTTTATTTTAGCTATCCGCACTCCCGACGCTTCGATTCCCGTGCCCACCCGAATTTCCTATAAATAGTTCGGATTCACTTTCTCACCCGTCGCATTTATTTCTCCAGTCCTCTCGCGTCTACGCCATCTCTGTTCTCTCCAGATCGTGCTCGCATTCGCTGCTTGTAAGTCGCCTCTTTCTGACTCGATGCGAACGAATCAGCAAATGGGAGCGGATGGCGAGAGCGAGGGGCGGTCAAAATGTGCCTCAGCGTTTCAAGCCCACGAGTTCTACTGCGCGAACATCACGGCCGAGGAGTATAAACACGATGTGGACCACTATCTCCCGGAGGGTTATTCGGCTCGCTGTCCGAGCGAGAGATCTACATTGAACGAGACCGAGGCTGACGAGCTCGCGATCCCCATCGCGCACTTCGAGAATGGGTTGCGACTCCCTTTGTGGCCTGAAATTCATCAGGTACTTCGCCTAGCCTTCTCGCTGCTTCGCGCCCGCTATCGCAACTTCCTCATTGTTCTTTGTAGGTGCTACGGTATTACGGGGTGTTACCGAGCCAGTTGACCCCAAATGCGATCGCGGATATTGTCGCGTTCGCCAGTTACCTGCGGGAGGAGAGGATCGAGTTCAGCCTCCTCGTTTTCCGCAAGGTATTTTCCTTCCGCGCCTTCCGGGACGGGACCACCTATTTCGCGAGTCAGCACGTCACCGTCTGCGAGATGGTGAACAAGAGTCATTATTGGACCCAGAAGTTTCTCCTGGTGAAGGGACCTTTTGGCAATCTCCACTTCGCCCCCCTCCAGCGGGATGACGCCACTTACCGCCCTCCGAGCTCGCTGAGTGGTGCCGACGCCAAACTTCTCCAATACCTCTCCGGCAAGAACTTTGAAGTCGCCTATCTGCGGCGCAATGTCGACTCGCTACTCGCCGTTCCTCAAGGGGAAGGTAGGACTCGCTCTCGCCCCACTCTCCTTTCCTTTCTTCGTTGTATAACACTCTTACTTTACAGGCGAGCGCGAGATCCCTGTTAATCCCCCGCATGCACAAGGCATCACTCTCACGGCGGACACTCTCGCGACCGCGGCGGCAGAGGCTTGCCGCGATCTTCCTGCCGTCGGGTCCGGCAATAAGCGGCCCCCTTCTGCGAGTCAGCCGGGTTCGCGGTCCTCCTCCAAGAAGTTGAAAGGAAAGACCCTTTCTACCAAGGATAGGAGTGCGGTCGTCTATCTAAGCGAGACCGACGGCTCGCCTCCTTCCCCTGCGAAAAAGCCTGACCCTCCGGCGGACCAGGGTGCTGGGAGTTCTTCCGTGACCCCCCAACCCAAAGGCCACAGGAACTTCGGTCTGGGCGAGAAAGTTTCTGACATCCTCGGCGAACCCCTGCTCGCTTGGGACCCCAATGCCAACCGGATTTCCTGCTCCACCCTTCACCCCTTCTGGGTGGAGCTCGGTAAGGCCGGGGAGGAGGCGTTCTCTATCTCCTTCGGCTTATATGGCCGCGAGGACGCCGCTGCTTATAAAGATATGGGGCCACGGCAACTGGTCTATGAAGAAATGCGAGCCCAGTTCCGCTCGACGGAACTCGCGCATATGGCGGGGCGCCGCTATCTGCAGGCGGATAGGGATATCCGCGCGTACCGGGAGGAGCTCAAGAGAGCTCGCGAAGAGATCAAGGGTCTTAAGGAGAGGGAGGAGGTGACGGAAAGCCTTCTCGCCGGGATGCAGGGCAAGATGGTAAGTGACCCTTGGGTCTCTTTTCTTTGCCGTTTGCGACCTCTAGCCTTCTCTTAACTAATTTGATGCTCAGGATGCCGACGTAGCAACCCAGCTTCTCGCTCGCAACGGTGAGATGGAGTTGGAGAATACTATGCTGAAGACCCGGGTGGACGAGCTGGTCCGCAGCGTGCTACCCCCTTCTCCTGGGCGAGCCGGTTCTAAACAGAGGGCTGCCGAAGGCGAGGAACAGAGGCGGCGAGATGCGCAGGAGGTCGCCAATCTCGTCTTCACGACCCTTAAGAACGCGAGTCTGCTCGCGGAAGACGCGATGGAGTTCACAGCCGAAGATGTCTGTCCGGACCTCTTCGACTTGGCGCCGTGGTTGGGAGCCCGCAAGAACGGCGAGGGCCCCCCAGAATGAACTCCTTTAGCTTCTTCTCCTCTCGAATGTATATTATTCTTTTTGGGCTGGCGAGATCGCCGCCGAACATAGAAAAATCTTGAGTAATGCTAGTTATAATTTTTTCGTTGGTGTTTATGTGCATGCTCGCGTCTCTTTGCTCTTTCTCTCGCATTTGATCTTTCTTCTGCTCATGACAAGTTAAGCGGCAGTGCTTCCGGAAGGCCCGCGAATGCGGGTGTCTAGGCTCGCCTTCGCCGGGGCTCTCTTCTTATGGGTCTCGCGAGCCCGAGCTGTCATCGCCCGCGGGTATTGCCCGACGAACTCGACCTTGGCGAGCTGAGGCATTGGCATTCTGCGAACCAAAAACCCCTTGACTCTAGTGTCTCTACCACTTCAATCTGTTATCTTAGCCCTTGACCCTTATTACCAGCCTTTCCCGAGATCAACCAGAACCCCCCGTCTAGGTGAGAGCCCGGGAGCGGAATCGATCTGGGGCATTCCAGCACCAATATATCCAACCTTGCCAGCCTCTCCAGAGATCAATCAGAACCCCCCGTCCAGGTGAGAGCCCGGGAGCGGAATCGATCTGGGGCATTCCAGCACCAATATGTCCAACCTTGCCAGCCTCTCCAGAGATCAACCAGAACCCCCCGTCTAGGTGAGAGCCCGGGAGCGGAATCGATCTGGGGCATTCCAGCACCAATATGTCCAACCTTGCCAGCCTCTCCAGAGATCAACCAGAACCCCCCGTCTAGGTGAGAGCCCGGGAGCGGAATCGATCTGGGGCATTCCAGCACCAATATGTCCAACCTTGCCAGCCTCTCCAGAGATCAACCAGAACCCCCCGTCTAGGTGAGAGCCCGGGAGCGGAATCGATCTGGGGCATTCCAGCACCAATATGTCCAACCTTGCCAGCCTCTCCAGAGATCAACCAGAACCCCCCGTCTAGGTGAGAGCCCGGGAGCGGAATCGATCTGGGGCATTCCAGCACCAATATGTCCAACCTTGCCAGCCTCTCCAGAGATCAACCAGAACCCCCCGTCTAGGTGAGAGCCCGGGAGCGGAATCGATCTGGGGCATTCTAGCACCAATATGTCCAACCTTGACAGCCTCTCCAGAGATCAACCAGAACCCCCCGTCTAGGTGAGAGCCCGGGAGCGGAATCGATCTGGGGCATTCCAGCACCAATATGTCCAACCTTGCCGCGGCCCCAGTACAACAGTAGTTATAAGCATTATATACAAAAAAAGAAGAGTAAGCCATTTATTAATCATGACAAAGCGTTCAAGGGTAGAATCGTTTCAAGTCATCCCCACTCCGGGCTCGGTCGAGAGGTACCCCTTCCACATCCTGGAGGTGATACCCTCCCGACTTGAGCACCTCGCTTACAATATATGGGCCCTCCCAGTTGGGGTTAAGCTTACCCATTGTGGCCCCTCTGCTGGCCGCATCGACCTTCTTCAGGACTAGGTCCCCTTTCTGAAAGTGCTTGATCCGGATATGTTTGTCGAAATATCGAGCCATCCGCCGTTTGACCTCTTCCTGTCTGATGGTGGCCAAGTCCCGGAGTTCTTCCACTAGGTCCAAAGACAGCCCTGCTCTGCGTTGTTGCCCTCTAGCCACCCCTCATCCCCCTCGCTTGCAGTGATCACCCGGGGAGTCTTCACCTCAAACTCTATGGGGAGGATGGCCTCGGACCCGTGAGAGAGCTTGAATGGAGTCTCCCCGGTGGCGGTATTCGGAGTAGTCCTCATTGCCCAGAGGACGGAGGGTAGCTGTTCCACCCAGTTTCCTCGAAGGTTCTCCACTTTCTTTTTTAGTAGGTTGGCGATTATTTTGTTTGCCGCCTCCACCTGCCCATTGCTCCTCGGGTGGTGGACCGATGCGAACTTGAGATCAATGCCGAGCTGGGTGCAGAAACCGACAAACTCTTCACTAGCAAACTGCGGCCCGTTGTCCGTCACTATAGCTAGAGGGAGTCCATGCCTGCAAATTATCTCCCCCCACACAAAATTCCTTACAACCTGAGAGGTTACCTTAGCGAGTGCTTTCACTTCTACCCACTTGGAGAAGTAGTCGATCATGACCAGCAGGAACTTCCTCTGGCCGCTGGCTTGGGGGAAGGGACCGACCAGGTCCAGCCCCCATATGGCGAAGGGCCAGGGAGCCGTGATGGTCCGGAGTCTTTGGGCTGGGAGGAGCTGGAGTGGAGCATAGAGCTGGCATTTTGGACATTTCCTTGCGAACTCAGTCGCGTCTTTGCTGAGAGTGGGCCAGAAGTAGCCTTGCCTCAATGCTCTCCCTTCCAGGGTCCGACTCCCGGAGTGACTGCCGCACTCCCCGGAGTGGATTTCTTCCAGCACTCTCGGGACCTCCTCTTCGGAGACACAACGGGCCAGGAGTCCCGAGAGGGTCTTTCTATATAGCCCCCCTGCATGCAAAGAGTAATAGGCGGACTTATACTTGAAGCGTCTCTTGTCCACATCCTCTCCAGGGAACTGCCCGGAGGATAGGAAGGTGATGAACGGATCCATCCATGAGGCTTGCTGATCCACTTCCATCAATTCTCCTTCCTCGATGGAGGGCCGGAAGAGTTCCGAAGTCGTCCCCCCCGCTCGGGGACCGAACTTGGCTAGGAGGTCCGCCTGGGTGCTCTCCTCCCTCGGCACGTGCTTGATCGAGAAGGTGCGGAACTGCCCGATGACCCCCTTAACTTTTTCCAGGTATAGTAGGAGGGTTGGATCCTTTGCTTCAAATTCTCCTTTGATCTGGCATGCTACCACCATGGAGTCCGTGGAGACCTCCACGTCCTGCACACCCAGTTCCCGGGCCAGCCGAAGGCCCGCTATCACTGCTTCGTACTCAGCCTGGTTGTTGGTGATTGGGAAATGGATGTTTAAGGCTTGTTCAATCCGAGTCCCCTGAGGACTCACCAGGACTATTCCCCCTCCATAGGAGTATTTTCCCGACGCTCCGTCCACCAACATCTTCCATGCTTCTGGGGGAGGTGGCTCGTGCTCCCCCACTTCGGCCGCATAGTCGGCCATGAAGTCTGCCACTGCTTGGGCCCTGATGGATGTCCTGGGTACGAACGTGATACCGAATTCGCTTAACTCCACGGACCACTTTGCCAACCTTCCTGAGTGCTCCACCCCTTCCATGATTTTGCGGAGCGGGTGGTCCGTCACTACTTTAATTGAATGGGCTTGAAAGTAAGGTCGGAGCCTCCGGGCTGACACCACCAATGCGAAGGCCAACTTTTCTAAAATCGGGTACCGGAGCTCTGCCTTCTTCAGCACTCGACTGACGTAGTAGATAGGGAATTGTTTCTTCCCTTCCTCCCGGATTAACACGGAGCTTACTACTTCGGACCCTACCCCTAGGTACAGGGATAGGTCTTCTCCTGGCCTCGGTCCCTGGAGCAGAGGGGTTTGGGTGAGCTGTTCTTTCAGAGCCTCGAAAGCTTTCTCGCATTCCGGGGTCCATTCAAACTTCTTGTTTCCCCGCAGTACTTTGAAAAAAGGTGCACATTTTTCTTCCGCCTTGGAGAGGAATCTGCTGAGCCCAGCCAATTTCCCTGTAAGGCTCTGAACCTCCTTCGGATTTCTCGGCGACTCCAACTCCATCACCGCTTTAACTTTGTCCGGGTTGGGCTCCACTCCTGTGGGTGTGAGCAAATGGCCCTGGAACTTCCCTCGGCTCGCCCCGAAGACACACTTCAAGGGATTGAGCTTCATCTTGTACCGCCGCAGGGTCCCAAATGTCTCTTCGAGGTCGCGGAGGTGAGTCTCGAGGTCTCGGCTCTTAACCATGAGGTCGTCGACATAGACTTCTAAATTTCTTCCTTTCTGCTCGCGGAAGACCCTATCCATCATCCTTTGGTACGTAGCCCCTGCGTTCTTGAGCCCGAAGGGCATCATCTTGTAGCAATAACATCCATCCCCCGTGATGAAGGAAACATCCTTGATGTCCGGGGGATGCATGCGAATTTGATGGTAACCTGAAAAAGCATCTAAGAAAGACATTACAGAAAAACCAACGGCTGAGTCAACCAGCGCGTCGATCCTGGGCAGGGGGTAGCAATCTTTCGGGCATGATTTATTAAGAAGCGAAAAGTCGATACACATACGCCACTTACCTCCTCCCTTCTTTACCATAACGACGTTGGAGACCCAGCCTGGATACTGGATCTCCGATACAAACCCGGCCTGCAGGAGTTTGCCCACCTCTTCGCGGATGGGTCCTTCTAGCTTGTCTGTGACGGCCCTCCTCTTCTGACGGATGGGGCGGGCACCGGGGTCGAGGTTGAGGCGATGGCACGCCACATCCGCGTCGATCCCGGGCATTTCCGCGGCGCTCCAAGCGAAGACGTCCACGTTCTTTTGTACGCAAGCCAGAATCTCCGCTTGATCTCCTGGGCTGAGTTCTCCGCTGACCCGTACTTTTTCCACCACCCCCAGCCGGGTGGTGACCTCGAGCTCCACGACCTCGTCCACTGTCTCCAACCGGGACTGCTCTCCCCAAGCCCCTTCCTCTTCGGCACAAGCGGGAGCCTGGGTCTCTTCCTCGACTTCCTTCTCTACCACCATCAGCTCTTCCGCCCTTCCCTCCTGGGCCTTCTCCTCTTCTTCCTTTCCTTCCGCCCGGGGTACTTCAGTTACCCCTTCCTGGGCATGAACTTCATCTCCCTCCTTCTCTTCGGCTACCTCCAAACCTCCGGCTTCGGCCGCCTCCTCCATCACCTTATCCCACTCCTCAGCTTCTCCCATCCAGGAGATGGTGTTGACAGCCGTCACGTAGCACTGTCTTGCCACCTTGGGATCCCCCCTGATCCGCACCTGGACCCCCCCCCCCCCCCCCCCCCCCCGTCGTTGAACTTGAGGCACTGATGAAAAGTGGAAGGGACGCACCGGAACGCGCTGATGAGTGGCCGTCCGAAGATGGCGCTATAACTGCTCGGGGCGTCCACTATGACAAAACGACAGTTCCGGGACTGCCCACCCAGGGTCACATGAAGCCCTACTCCTCCTTCTACTTCTTTCCTCTCCCCCGAAAATCCGAACAGAGGGCCATCTGAGGCCAACACCCTTCTGGGTTCCACCTCCATCTTGTCGAATGCCTTCTTGAAGATGACATTGACCGAACTCCCGTTGTCCACTAGGATTCGGGAGACGGTGAAGTTCTCGATCGCCGTCTGGATGACCAGCGCATCGCAGAACGGGTCCTCGTAGATCGGCATGTCCTTCTGGGTGAAAATAATTTTTTCGGCCGGGGGTGGAGCGGTGGATGTTGACGCTACGCTCCGGCGGTAGATGGTATGGAGACTAGCCTTACGGGTTGCCTCCACCCCTACCCCCCCCCCCCCCCCATGGATCACTCTGATCCCTCCCCTACTCCCCAGATCTGCTCTATCCTCACACCTTTCCTCCTCCTCCTCTCGAGGTTCCACCTCCACGATCCTTAATGGCTGCTGCTGTGGTGGCGCGGGCGCTCTGCCCCTCTTCACCTCCAGGAACTCCGGACAGGTGTCCGTTGAGTGGCCTTCCACGTCGTGGAAGATGCAATACGGCACCGCCACTTCCCTTGCCTCGGTCTCTGCCACCCTATTCCTTCTTCTCCTAGCGGCCGCCGTTTCCGCTTCTCCTCCCCTTCCCCTTCCTCTTCCTCTGTCAATTGCCATGGCTTGTTGAGGCCGGGGAGGTAACTGCATCGGGCCCTGCCTCCACCCCAACTGGGGGGGGGGGGGTCTCCATTGACCTTCGAAACGGTTACCCCTTCCTGGGCCGTAACCCCTTCCCTGCCCCTGCATTCCTCCACCTTGCGGCCTCCATCCCCCCTCCGGGGCCCGGGGCTCTTCCCTTCTTCTGACCTCTTGCTGCCTCATCTCCGGCTCACTGAGCTTTGCTAGCCTCTTGGTGAGCTCTGGGTTGGCTTCTTCGCTTGCTACTTCCTCCGCCACCCTCTCCATCAGCTCCTCATAGGAGATGGGGGCCTTCCTCTTCAACGCCATCTTGAAGAAACTTTCCTTCAACCCGACCGTGAAGGCGAGTTGAAGTGCAAACCCAGGCACCTCCTTAGTGAGCTGCACTTCCTCCTGGAACCGATCCGCATACTGAGCCAACGTCTCCCTGGACTCCTGTTTCACCGCGAAGAGGGAATCAGCGTCCTTCTTCCTCCTTTTTGAAGTTGAAAATCTCAACAAAAAACTTCGGCGCAGGTCCTCGAACGCGTAGATAGAGCCTGCCGGAAGTGAATGAAACCAGTCCCGGGCCTTCTCCTTGAGAGTGACGGCGAAGAGCCGACACTTGAAGGCATCGGACATCGGCCTGATGGAGACCGAGTCCTCGAAAGACTGCAGATGCTGGACTGGGTCATCTCTGCCATTGTAGTACACTCTATCCCATTCTCCGAATCCCGCTGGAACGGGTGCAGACAACACCAACTCGCAGAAGGGACTTCCCCCTCCTGCCATCTTTTCTCGCTCGGCTCACGGACCTAGCTCGCTCGCCAAGCTTGGGATCGCACTCGCGAGGGTGACGCTTGCCTGAACCACCCCAACTGTCGCCGCATCCTCCTGGCGCGCGCTCACCTGCGCCGCGCTCGCTGGGGCGGAGCTTGTCGGTACCGAACTCGCCGGCACGGAGCTCGCCAACGAAGAGCTCGCCGGACTGGCGAACAACACTCGCCCTTCCCTGTCATGTCCTGGTTCAACGGCAACTTCCTTTCCAGCCCTTCCTCCTGGTGCCCTCTCGCCGACTGCTGTTGGGGGGGTGGTCGCCTGAGGTGCCGGGGTCGCAAACTCACTTCGCAGAGCCGTGACCGTGAACCCCAAGGTGTCGAGCACCTCCTTTCTGAAATCCGCGAACATCCTAGCCATCGCTTCCTGAGGGGTCTCGCCGAACTCCTCACCCTGCTCTTCACCTCCCGCCATAACTCTTCTCTGGGACTTTCTTGAACCAGCCACGCTCCACGCTCACCGCACCAAAATGTTGAAACCGATTTCTCGGTCTCTTGTGGAGCTCGGGGCCCTCACCGAAATGAGGGGCAGCTAGCCCTTACCGGTCCCTCGGGAGAGGTAAGGCCGACAATTCGAGCAAAGAACGAAGACCCTAGTCTCAGCGAGGAGGTCCCTCCACTAACCCGGAAGATCGTTGAGCGCTTCCCCTCCCAAGCCAAAGCTAAGACTCGGGCACCTTGGAGAGCTAGAGAGCCTAAACCAAAGCGACCTAGGGAGAGAAGAGCTCAAAGATAATGAACCCTCTCTTCCAAGGTGCCCTTCAAGGTCTATTTATAGATTTTGGTTTTGTGGTCTGTCAATAGCCAACTCCCGCTGTCCGTTCATACTATCCGCACCCCAAATTGGTCTGCTAACAGCCAAACTCCGCTGTCCGGAGGGGCTAACTGCAGACCACCAGGGGTTTTCTGGTAAAAGACCCTCCCAATTACCAGCGAACCCGAGACCCTCGACCTGTTCAGCGAACATGAGGTTCGCCAAGGCCACCTAGCGAGCTCCTTCGGCTGGCTGGCTCGCCTCTTCCCGGGCTCGCCCCCCACCTGTGCTCGCCCTCGGTCGCCTGGCGAACCCCTTCGGCCGACTGGCTCGCCTGTCCCTACGGCTCGCCCGCTGAACCACTCCTTAGCGGGTCGAGCTCGCCAAAATGGCTAACTGTACCCCAGAAATGGCTATTTGCACCCCAAGGGCCCGGGCCTGCCTAGCGAACTCCTTCGGCCGGCTGGCTCGCCTGTCTCTACGGCTCGCCTGCTGAACCACTCCTTAGCGGGTCGAGCTCGCCAAAATGGCTAACTGTACCCCAGAAATGGCTATTTGCACCCCAAGGGCCCGGGCCTGCCTAGCGAACTCCTTCGGCCGGCTGGCTCGCCTCTTCCCGGACTCGCCCCCACCTGGGCTCGCCCTCGGGTCGCCTGGCGAACTCCTTCGGCCGGCTGGCTCGCCTGTCTCTACGGCTCGCCTGCTGAACCACTCCTTAGCGGGTCGAGCTCGCCAAAATGGCTAACTGTACCCCAGAAATGGCTATTTGCACCCCCAGGGACCGGGCCTGCCTAGCGAGCTCCTTCGGCTGGCTGGCTCGCCTCTTCCCGGACTCGCCCCCACCTGGGCTCGCCCTCGGTCGCCTGGCGAACTCCTTCGGCCGGCTGGCTCGCCTGGTCGTGCGAACTTGGAACCCCTTTCCGGGCGAACATCGGGGTTGTACAACGAACACCCAAGTTGAAATTAGGGTGGGTATAGGGCTCGCCGGCCTCGGAAGGGTCCGCCTTCTTGCCAAGGTTCCGGTGGGCGACCTCCTTCTTCTTCCTCGAAGGCTCGGAGGGCTCGCCCCTCTCCTTCCGCTTCCTCGAAGGCCCAGATCCTTCACCGATGATCAAGGGCTCATCGCCTCCTGGCGACAAGTCTATGGGCGAGTAGACCCCTTCCCCGCGAACAGAAGTCCCCGCACCTCCTTGTGTGGAAGCCGTCGCCTTCACCACCGCAGGAAGAAGCTCGCGCGACAGGACATGGACTGCTGCAGCAAGAAGAGTAATAAGTCCAGTTAATCGCCAAGATGAAAACGAAGAGCGAGTATTGCGAATACTCGCGCGGTGGATTACCTTCGCCTGCGAAAACCTCAGCGAGTTCATCTACTCGCCTCCTCCAGTACACCACATCAAGGCGGCGACCTTTGAAAGCCTCGAGCAGCTTCTCGCCACTCTCGCTTAGGAAGGAAACCCCGAAGACGCTCTCCGGTGGCTGGAAGGACTTGTCAGGGACGGCTTTAAAGTCGCCAGCGATGACGACTATTCGCTCTCCCCAGCGATGATTCTTGTTAGCGGTGCCGACCAGCGTGCAGACGTGGCTGCAGAGGAAGACGACGCCCTCGCCAGTCGCCATGAAATGGAATACTCGCCTAAAGACCGACAGGTCGAAGGCTATTCCCTGGTCGCGCAGGTAGCAGAGGAAGCCCACGATCATCGCCACCCCATTGGGGTTGATCTGGGCAGGGACTATCCCAAAGTAACGGAGTATCTGGGAGAACTCCATCCACAATGGTAGTCGCAAGCCCACCTCGAAGTGGCGAGTAGGGATCACCCGCTCATTAGTCAAAAAGGTGTTTAGTCGCTCGCCCTGGCGAGGAAGCCTCGCGACATACCCTGGCGGGAGGTACTTCGCCCTGACGACCTCCAAATCTTTCTCAGTCGTGACTGCCTTCTTGAAGATGGTCGCCGCAAAATTCTTGGCGTGATTGGCACGCCGGATGGTCGCCTCGTCAGTCATCTTTGAAAGGAAGGAAAGAAAGACGAGTATCAAAGAAGAGAAAGGGAAAGTGAGACGGAGGATACTCGCGCAAGAGTTAGGAAATCGCCAAAGCGTAATTAAGACTCACCCACCCCCCCCCCCCCTATTTATAGTGGTCGGGTAGCTTGGCGTATCGAGCACGACGGCGCGATCGGGATTCAGGGGGTAGCGAGTATCAAGTTATAATCGCCAAGATCAAACAAGCTCGCCATGCCTAAGGCGACGCGCAGACAACACTCGCCAAGGTAAAAGAAGATAGAAAAAATCAAGAAAACCATCGCAGAAGAAGAAAGCAGAAGCAAGTAATAAAAGGCGAGTTTCAAATACTCGCCGAATAAATATTAAGCAATAGTTCAGCAGTACAGGGATACTCGCCAAAAGGCGACATGACCTAGAAAGAAGAAAAATAAAGAAAAAGCAACATCTAGGGAGGAGCTTGAAGGTTCGCCTGGGTGTCTGGCTGTTGAGGTTGTCGCCCGACCCATCCCAAGCCACGAGCTCGCCTGAAGTGCTCGGAGGCCACAGACATCGCGTCCTCGCCCTGACGTAGCTGGTCTTCGATCCTCGCCAGCCGACCAACCGAGCCCATGCTCGCGCGCATCCCCACCAGCTCGTCATGATGTAGTTGTTGGCGATGTTCGAGCCTCCCAAGTCTGCGCTCAAGCTCGTTGACCGACTGAAGGCGAGATTCCGTAGCGACCAGCCGAGTATCGAACTCCTCCAGTCGAGAAACCCGCGCCTCCAACTCAGCCAGGCGACGATGAGCATCGCTGCTCGCCAGACGCTCTATGCGCGACTCCACTTCAGTCAAACGACAATGAGCATCAAAGCTCGCCAAACGCTCAAACCGCGATTCGACATCAGTCAGGCGGCGATGAGGCTCGCAGATCGCTAAGCGCTCCAGCTTGGATTCCAGCTCTAAGATTGCGCGAGTAGCCCTCTCCTGGTACTCGCGAGAAGGAAGCCCGACCGCGTCGATCAAGGCTCATATGGGAGTACGAGCGCGAGCTGCAAAGAGGGCAAGAATATCAGAGCTTTGACGACTGAAGGAACCAAGTGAAAATAGTGGCGACTATCATGAATGACGACCAAATACCTGGCCGAGGACTACGAGAGCGATGACGAGGAGAGCCCCTGCCTTGCTGGGGAGACGTGCTATGATGATGATCGCCTCGCCGAGCAGGATGGGATCCAGCCGTCTGATCCCGGCTAGGAGGCGCGTTCCCACGACCGCGACTATCGCCTGGTCGTCCTCCTCCCCTTGGAGGAAAGAAGCCCGAGGAGCCCCCAGTCCCGCCACGGCGCGAGGACTCGCCCTGATGAGTAGAAGGCGCAGTAGAAGTCGAAGGGCGCTGGTCGCCCTGAAGAATTTCGGAAGGAGGGAACGGAGGAGGTGGCGGAAGCCCGCCTACGGGCAGTTGCGAGCTACTCGCTGTCCCCACAAACTGAAGAGGCAGTGGTGGTGGAGGCGGAAGCACGATGCCCGCCAAAGGAGCACGTTGCTCGCTCATCAGCCTCTTCTCCAGCGAGGAGCTGTGAAGAACTCGCCCTGAGCGACCTCCACCCCTAGGCGAGATCATGGGCGACGATCTCAGAGGAGGTACGGCTAAAGGCTCCTCCTGAGCACCAATGGTGGAAGAATCTGCGAGCATAGAAGAGATATTCAGCAACCCGGACCAAGTCGAGGCCAGTTAAAAAAGGTGGCGAGTAGATTAATCGCACCTCGCACAGAAGCGAGATTCTCCAACGGATTCTGGGCCACGATCTCAGGAACGCTCGCCCCCTCGGCGACATTTGGAGCAGGAGGATCAGCGACCGGCGAGTCGCCCTCATTAGAGAGCCCCAGGTCGTCCAGCAGCTGCTGGTGTTGGTCGCCCAAAGGAGCAGCGACCTCTTCCTCGACGGCTTTCTTCTTCTCCTTCTTCTTCTTCTTCTTCTGGGCGAGCCTCTTCCTCTTCTTGGAAGATGGAAGGTCGCCAGATGCGGGATCCAGGTGAGGAGGGAGCGAAGAGCCATCAAAAAGGCCGACGAGACCAACCATGGCCGCCTTAGCCTCGGCAGCATAGTCGCGCACCATCTTGAGCGAGTTCAGAAAAGACGTGCCATCAGAGACCCCTGCCCCTCTATTTATAGAGCTCGAGCGTCGGTCAGCGAGATGGCGAGTATAGGCCAAATACTCGCCAGAAAGACAGCTCGTCAAATAAGGGTTGGATGATTCTTTCCGAGCAACTACGTTACTCGCAAAGAGCGGGGATTGTGTACAACCCTCATTCTCCGAGGGTGGACCCCCCCCAAGGCCACGTAGGCAGAAGTCAAAGTCAAAAAGGTCAACGCAGAGCCCGACCGTTCAAGGCAGAGAAGAGAAGACCTCGGCGAGTATGCAGGCAATACTCGCCAGGTTGGCAAGTATGGAACAGAAGACCTAGCGACTATTGGCCTGGCGTGTGCGAGCAACACCCAATACTCGCCAGATGGGCGACTATGGCATGATACTCGCCGAGTAACCCATAGTCGCCGGGTTGGGGGCTGGGCTATAAACCCCCCCCCCCCCCCCCCCCATCCCTTGGTTTTCCTATAAATAGGACCCCAGGGGTACTTGGATTGGCACCTGGACTTGAGCTTTCGAAACCCTGCTCTTGCATTCTGGAACCTGTCGCACTTGGCCGCTACTCCCGGTACTAGCCAAGTCGGTGCCTTCCTCGTACTCTGCTCGGCCATTCTTTGGTCTTGGAGGGGAAGTCTCTTCGGAGCTTCTGGGTACGTGGTGGGACCTCCCTGCCGCAGCACTTGGGGTCCTGTTTGTTGCTCTTCTAGCTTCTTCGTCGTTGCCAGCCAAGCCATCTCGTCGGGCTGCTGGGCGAGTAGCCTCCGGCTGCATCGGTCCGAATCTTGAGGTCAGGATTTGCCTGGCGTCAACACCTGTATTTTGAAGCCATATATCCGACGGCCCTAGTTTTTTGAGGATTTTTGATCTCACGCTATTCGCAGACCACCATATTTCTTTTTAGAATAGTATATATATATATATATAGAGAGAGAGAGAGAGAAAGTACCCGCCCGACGATAGTACCCGCCCGGCGACGGCGGGCTTCGCCTGCCCCCGGCGGGCTACGCTCATGACGCTCCGGTCTATGAGCGCATCAAGCCGGTTGCGCTCACAACATATACATGAGTACTCAAAATGATCGCACAGAAATTTTATTTAATATTAAAAAACATTTATATTTTAACAAAAAATCATTTTAAAGTAGGTCTAGGAGGACTAATGATTACCTACCATAGTAGGTGTAGGAGGTCTATTAAAGCTTTTGAATTTTATGAATTTCCACCATTATTTTTATTATAGAGATATAATGTAATTACACAAATAGCCATTATATTTTATTATATTTTATAAATTTTCATTTTTTTTAAGTAATTGGAGAAAAAAGAATGAGACTATATTTGTCAACTTTGAATGTTGCACCAAAGACAACTTCTTGTATATAGTAGTTAAATATAAATATAAATATAAATATATATATATATACTATATTATAAAGAAATATCGTTTTTGTGTCCATGACAAGGTAAATAGGAACTCCATGGCAAAAAAATTGAGACAAAATCAGATCACATCCATTGGATTTCAAATCAAATCAGAAAAAAGGCTTGCGAATAGCCAATTTTCCAAAAACCCAATCCCTCCAACCCAGCGAAATCCCGTGCCCCCTCCCTCCCTTCCTTCCCGCCCCCTTCTGGGCTGCCGCCGACGGCGGAGCCGTCGGCTGGCTGGCGTGAGGCCACCGGCAGGTTCGCCGGTCTCCGGCGAACCTGCCGGTGGTACTTCGGTGGGGCTCCGGTAGGGCCACCGTCGGCGGTGGCGCCGCTGTTCGTCAAACGCATGCGGCCGCCGTTCGTCGAACGCAGACGTGATTCGCCGTTCGACGAACGACGGCCCTGACCGTTCGTCGAACGGTGGCCCTAAACGTAAGTCGAATGCAGGAGTGCCGCCGTTCGTCGAACAACGAACCTGCGTTCGACGAACGGTGACACTCCTGCGTTCGACGAACGCAGGCGCCACCTGCGTTCGACGAACGGGAATCTGCCGCCGTTCGTCAAGCACATTAATTTCGCCGTTCGTCGAACGTAGGTTCGCCGTTCGACAAACGACGGCACTCCTGCGTTCGACGAACGGTTAGGGCCACCGTTCGACGAACACAGGATTGATTACTTAGTATATATACTTAGTAAAAATAAAAGGGGCGGCTGAGGGACGGGCGAAGCCCGCCGGGGGGGGGGGGGGGCGAAGCCCGCCGATTGTCCTCACGTAGGGCCGGAGGCCCGTGCCTGTCACTCGTGTATATATATATATATATATATTTACTACTATATAAAGATATTCACTTACGGTGTAACTATTTACCGTCAATCATAACCGTTCAATCTCGCTGAAATCAAGTGTAGTCACATATTATTTTTACTAGATCTCTTATATTTACTATGGTAGGGTGTCCTAGATCTATATTTTCAAGTCACTACCCTTCAACGTGAAATTACGATTTTGTCCTTATTTTCATTAAAAAATTAATAATTATAAATTGCGCTTGCATGAGATCGAATCCAAAACTTGTAATATATTGAATTAAGACACAACCACCACACCAACTGACAAATTGTTATAAACACTTACATTACTATATATATGAATGGACAGTTCTCTTTTACTTCTCAAGACACAACCACCCATCGGCGGTTTTTTTTGTTATTTTTTTTTGTTTTTTAAATTTTAAAAATAAAACTATAATAGAAAAAACCTTTAGAAATGAATAATTAAAAAGATAATTAAAAAAAAACGCCAATATGGGGCTGGCTTGGGGAGGGCGAAAAAATAAAACAAAAAATTGGGTGCGTGACGGGGGCGGGCGATCCCCACAAGAGGCAGAAAATGTACTGTCGCGCGGAGCACGGGGGCCCCTATACACTGTCACTCGTGTGTGTATATATATATCGATATATACTTAATTATATATAAAGTTAATAAGCCTTGTACAGAAACATGTCTGTCGCTCGTGATGAAAGAGAGAAGGAGAGAGAGAGGAGAGAGAGAGGAGAGAGGGAAGGGAGAGAGAGAGGGGCTTCAATGCGGCCGGGAGAGAGGGCGGGAGGGGGAGAGAGAGAGGAATGTATAAAGTCATAGTGAGAGGGCGGGAGAGAGAGAGAGGAAAGAGGGAGGGAGATAGAGAAAAAAATTATAAAGTTTTATAAAAATTTATATAAAATTTTTTTTAATATAGATATAAACTTTTATTTATAAAAAACATTATTATATTTGTAATTTGAGCATCTTAGCGAAAGTATCCTAGTAGTGATGGTACCCCTGCCGCGACGGACTCCCGCTGCTCGCGAACCCTGTGCGCAAGACAAAATTGGTGCGGTGAGGGCGCACCAATTTTAAAATAATTTAAAAATTATTTAGATATATATATCCAATTAAGCTCAAAAATATTAGTAAAGTTAATCATTGTGATAAAATCAAATTTTACCATTGATAATGATAATATTATTGTTACTAATCACTTAGAGACTGTACTAATCAATGATACTATTTTTAATTTATTATCATTATATTTTATACAAATAAATATATCATTACCTCCTGCCTTAACTTTTTAAAATAAATAAATTTAGGTAATATTTGAGGAGATTATGTCCCGTGCTCGATTCTCTCCGCAGCGACAGTATCCCAGCAGCCATGGTACTCCCGCCGCTCGCGAACCCCTTGCGCAAGCCAAAATTGGTGCGGTGAGAGCGCCGCGCATGAGGGTTAGCGAACGACAAGAGCCTGTCGCGGTGAGGGTACCACCGCTACTGGGGTGCTGTCGCACGGTATATATATAATATTTATATATATAAACGAGCATCTTCCCACGGGCTACCGCCCGTGCTCGATGCTCTTCGCTTCGACAGTACCCCAGTAGAGGCGGTACCTCCGCCCAAACTCGTCCGCTCTAAGACGCACTGTCAATTGACATTGCATGTAGCCTTCATGCCGCGCGCGGAAGCGAAGAACATCGAGCCTCGCCCGTGCGAAAATGCTCGTGTGTGTGTGTGTGTGTGTATATATCCAAGGAAGTTTATAAATTAATAGCTGTTAATAATTTAGGGGATTGTTATATGCATACATAACTTGATTATATGCAAGCTAGAACAAATGAAAATTACTATATGCAAACATATTTGTTATATGCAGACCAGTGCAAATATAAAGAAAAATCATGTTTATATCCCTGCAACTAACCAACATCATATAAGAGGGAAAATCAAGTACTTAATCTGTAGAGGCGGAGGAATCAGGGTTTGCATCACACTAAGGAGTCGACGTTGCACCAAACGGAGTCACCGCTGCGCCAACCTCCGGGAGGAAGAATGACGTCAGGGTTTTGCACCATGTCGGAAGAAAGAGCTATGGGATGAAGAGGCTTCTCGGTACCCGACGTACGAGTTGAGGGCTTTAGTCACTCTCTTTTAGGCTAGGTTAAATGTGATTTGCAAATAGCTAACAATGATTTGCATATAGCCAACAAAGATTTAGGCTTTAGTCACCCTAAACCCTAGGAGGTTTAAGGGAAAAAAACTCGAATATTTTGATTTGCATACAACAATCCTAAGCTACAGTAAGGACTAGGAGATATCCAAAAATAAGGTTTTTTTAATCACTCTCATCATCTCTTGCCTTTGTCAATCTCGACAGATTCTTGATTATAAAGACCGGAGTTGTAACATTAATGCTTATTATATTTCTGGAGAAGAGCATTAATACATAGACGCAGTCATCCGCAACAGCCATGTCTTCTAGCCGTCTTCTTCTTCTTCAACCTTCAACCTCGGCTCCCCGTATCTTCTCCGCACCATCGGCAACTATTAATATTGGAGGTATTATTACATATCATATTAATTATTTTACATAAACCTTAGCGTTTAGTATTCTCTTTAATCCAATTTATACATCTATTATGGTTTTTGGAAGGCCCCATATCTATATGTGGTAAGGAGCATGATTTCTCTAATCATTTCTTACGAGTTCATGGTTTCTCAATTATGTGTTGATCTTTCCATCGTGACCGCATCGTCTGACCTTAATTATTTCTCTGAGGTATAATCACACTAAATTTTTTAGGGCACGACAGGAGTGGGAAATTCTCTGGGCATCTTCTTACTCCGAAGGGGGTGGAACCCAAATCCAGACAAAGTCAAGGCAATCCTAGAGATGACGTCCCCAAAGAGCGCGAAAGAAGTCCATAGGCTGACAGGAAGGTTGGCAGGCCTCTGTCGCTTCCTGTCAAAAGCCCGAGAGAATGTTCTCCATTCTTCAAGACTCTTCGAAGCGGCCACCAGTTCGTGTGGACGGAGGATTGGAGGAGTGTGAGAAGGCCTTCAAGAATCACAAGCGGCAGCTGACGCAAGCGCCTTTACTCCAATGCCCGAAGGAATGTGAAGACCTACTCCTTTATCTGGGAGTGGAGGCGGATGCGATCATGGCCGCGGTGATTATGAATCATCGTTCCCGATCTCACCTAAGGAAATTCATCCACTTTTATGTTCAAAACTAATTTTATTTTCTTAGTGGCGGTCATAAGTCATGCCAAACATAAATTTTATGACATTGGCGTTTTTTGTCCACTCACCGGTGCAAAAAAGCAGTGCCAAACGGAGCCTAGTTTCACTTTTAGCAAACAAAAATAACCAAAAAATTATGGGTGATATAATAAGCAGTTCTAAAATGGCTATTCGCAGTCAATTGATATTTATAGTCCAAATAATTATTCACATGTCCAATTTGTTTATTCAAAAATAGCAAAAGGGGCCGCTGTGGGAGGCGATATCTGTCGGAATCTATAGCAACAAGAAGCGGCCAGTGGATGCCATAAAAAAACATATAACTTCGCGCTCCTCCACTGTTAATGCCGTTCCTGCTGATATTATCGCCGCCTGTGTGAGATCATTCACCAGCTGCAGTCTCATCGCCGAACTCCCACGCCAGTAGTTCTAGTGAATGCTCCAGGAGCATCCCCGGCGGCAATCCAAGCGATAGTCCCGACGTTTCCCCCGGTCCCGTAAGCGATCCGTTGCTCTGTTTGTATTTCTCCTGTTCACTAACCCTAGCAATCTGATTCCTCCTATATGCTCCAGGTATCGTTGCCGAACCTAGGCTTCCGGTGGTAAGTGGGAGGTGAAGGAGATGTGGAGGGGTTCCAAATGTAACCCGAAGGCTTGGAGTGGCACCGAAGAGAGCTCGCCTCAGGGTCTGCCATTAATGGGGGTATTTTAAGCTTCCAGAGCTTTCTTTGCATTCTGCCCATTCCAATAACGGCCACTGTCCTTGTTACAAATAAGTAAAACAGGTATTTGCATATATTCACTTAGCAATAAAATGGTGACCAATGAGTCTTACATATAGGAGAGAAGAGGAGGGAGGAAACCACAATAGGCAATGTGGGACTAAACATGCAAAAATAATAAATACATTGTTTAACACGCCCTCTCAAACTCAAGGTGGATCATGAACCGAGAGTTTGCTAATGAGATATCTGAATCTTGCAGCAGTGAGTGACTTGGTGAGAAAGTCCGCAACTTGTTCTTCAGATGCAATGAAGGGTAGAGACTAGAGAGATAGTGTTGGCGAGGAATTCCTGGCGAGTGAAGTGACAATCAATTTCAATGTGTTTTGTCCGTTCATGGAACACCGGATTGGAGGCAGTTTGAATGACACTTCGATTGTCACAAAATAGAGGAGTGGGTCCTGTTATCTTCACACCAAGATCGTGTAGAAGACGGCGGAGCCAGATGATTTCAGCAGTGGTGGAGGCCATGACATGATACTCAGCTTCCGTGCTGGAGCGAGCAATGGATTCTTGTTTCTTACTACGCCAGGAGATCAGAGAGTCGCCCAGGAAAATGCAGAAACCGGTAGTTGAGCGACGAGTCGTAACATCCCCCGCCCAATCAGCATCCGAAAATGCTCGGAGGGTGAGTGGAGAAGTTGCAGAGAAAAATAGCGAGCGGTTGACGGAGGTGCGAAGATAGCGGAGAATCCGGAGGACCGCGGCGTAGTGAGCTGAGCGAGGAGCTTGAACAAACTGACTGACAAAGCTAACAGCGTAGGCAATGTCAGGTCTAGTCATAGTTAGATAGACCAGCATCCCGACAAGGCGCCGATAACGGGAGTCATCTGAAAGCGGTTCGCCGTTAGTTGGGAGGAGTTTCAGATTGAGCTCTATGAGGGTGTCAACAGTGCGGTCGTCAGTGAGAGCGGCGACTGAAAGAATATCAGAGATGTATTTCTGCTGAGAAACCAGGATGCCGCGTTTGGAGCGGGAGATCTCTAACCCAAGGAAGTATCGAAGGGGGCCCATGTCCTTCATCTCGATCTGACTGCGGAGATGTTGTTGAAGAGAAGCAATGGTGACATGGTCATCGCCAGTGATAATCATATTGTCCACATATAAGAGAAGTATGGCGCATCCCTGAACGGAGGTGCGAGTAAACAGGGCATGATCCGTTTGTCGTTCAATGAAGCCAGCCTTTAGAACAGCAGTGCGGAAACGCTCAAACCAGGCACGAGGGGCCTGTTTGAGACCATAGAGGGCCCGACGGAGGTGGCAGACGTGGCCAGGGGGAACGGAGAGACCCGGAGGGGGGGCCATGTACACCACTTCTGTGAGATCGCCATGCAGAAAGGCATTGGTGACATCCATCTGATGGAGGGGCCAGTTTCGGGCAGCAGCGACTGCAAGTAAGGTGCAAACGGTTGTCATCCGGGCAACTGGTGCAAAGGTTTCATCGTAGTCGATCCCATGTTCCTGAGAAAACCCGCGAGCAACTAAACGGGCTTTGTGTCGCTCAATGGAGTCGTCCGGGCGAGTCTTAATTTTGAATATCCATTTGCAACTGACAGGGGTGATGCCAGGAGGACAGGGGACGAGGTCCCAGGTGTGAGTTCTGCGGAAGGCCTGAAGTTCAACTGCCATGGCTTGCTGCCATTCGGGTTTTCCAACTGCCTCTTGGTATGACTGGGGCTCCCGGTGGGAGTGGAGAGTCGTGAGGAAGGCTTGAAAAGCCGGGGAATAGGAGGTAGCGGTGATGAGAGCAGAAGAGGTAGACCTGTCAGGGCTTTGGTCGTAGCGAGCAGGCGGGTTGCGATTGCGAGCAGGGTTGCGCCGAGGAAGAGTAGGATCCACAGGTGCAGAGGCGGACGGAGCGTCAGATGTAGCCGCATCAGAGGGAGCAGGAGCGGGAGGGGGAGCAGGATCCACGGGTGCAGAGGCGGACGGAGCGTCAGACGTAGCTGTATCAGAGGGAGCAGGAGAGGGAGGAGGGACTGTGGGCAGTGGGGGAGGAGTTGAGGTTGAGGGAGGATCTTCGGACGGAGGACGGGCTGGTAATAATATAGGATGGATAATGGGAGTCCTGGGACGAGTTGGAATAGGAGGGAGTAGCGGAAGAGAAATGGGTGGCGAGACGGAGGGTTGGGCGGGAAGAGTCGGTGGTGTGGAGGAGAAAAACATCTCATGTTCAACGAAGGATACATGTCGAGAAATGCGAATGCGACGAGTCACCAGATCGTAGCACCGATAGCCCTTGTGGTGGGGGCTAAGGCCTAGGTGAACACAACGGGACGAGCGAGCAGGGAGTTTATTGCGTTCAGGGGCGGGAAGGAGAACAAAACAGGTGCACCCAAATGTTCGGAGAGGGGCATAGGTTGGTGGACGGCAGTATAGTCGTTCATATGGAGTTACTCTAGATATGGCCGAGGAGGGAGTGATGTTGATGAGGTGAACAGCGGTGAGGACAACTTCGGCCCAGAAAGAACGAGGAGCGGATGCGGAGATGAGAAGTGCACGAGCAGTTTCGATGATGTGACGATGTTTTCGTTCAGCGACCCCATTTTGTTAATGGGTGTGCGGGCAAGACTGTTGATGGATGGTGCCATGGGATTGGAGGATGTCGCGCATGGTGGAGGAGAGAAACTCCTGAGCACAGTCTGATCGAAAAACCTTAATCCGACGCTCAAACTGAGTGTGAAGCATTGCTGTGAACGAGCGGTACACATCAGGTATGTCAGAGCGATTGCGAAGGAGATAAACCAAACACAACGAGAGAAATCATCAATAAAACTAACATAGTACAAATATCCAGAATGTGAAGCAATTGGGGCAGGTCCCCAAATATCAGAGTGAACTAAGTTAAAAGGGGCTGTGGTTTGAGAAGTACTGCTTGAGAATGGTAGAGCAAGGTGCTTGGACAAACGACAGCCAGTACATATAGAAAGGGGGGAAAAGGAGACACGACCCAAAGCTCCAGAGCGGATAACACTTCGAAGTCGGTCAGTAGACAAATGTCCTAAACGTCGGTGCCACAAGTTGACATCAGATGTAACAGAAAGGGCAGAAGCTGATGAAGATGATGATGGGGGAACGTGGAGATACTCCATCTGATACAGGCCACCAGTCCTATGGCCCTGTCCAATCCTCTGAGCTGTCCGTGAATCCTGCACAACACAATCAGAAGAAGAAAAGGTGACAGTTAGTCCGAGATCGCAAAGAGAGCTAACGGAGATAAGGTTCAAGTGTAGCCGAGGAGCATGGTGAACGTTGGAGAGGGTAAGTCGACTAGTAGGGGCAGAGGTCGGGGTAATGGAGCCAGATCGCAGAATAGGGACAGAGCCCCCATCAGCAGTGGTGACTTGAAGGGTAGTGGGGGTGGAAGTGCAGTTGGTTAGGATGTTGGAATCGGAGGTGAGATGGCAGGAGGCCCCGGAGTCGAAATACCAAGGTGCAGTTGAAGTAACCCGAACAGCAGTAGTGCCAGAAGCGGCTGACATGATGTAGGCTGCGAAGGTGGCAGGTTGGAGCAGAGGTGACCGAAGAAGTAACTCCTCTAGACGTTGTATTCGATCTTCGACAGCAGTTGCAGCAGGTATAACATGAGAAGGCGAGACAGCCATGGAGCTGGGCTGACTGGCGGACTGGAGCAGACGGGCGCGAGCAGAGTAGTCGCAGGCGGACTGGCGATCGCGCGAGCTGGCGGTCTGGCTGCAAAGAGATCGCGGGCAAGTCGGGCAAGCAGGCTGGCAGTTTGCTGGGAGATCGCGAGCAGAAGGCTGGCGTGGACTGGAGCAGGAGCGGACTGGTCGCGCGATCAGGTGCGCGAGCAGATCGCGCGGGCAGACTGGCCGGAGGCTGTTGGAGCTGGCAGGGCGCACTGGAGATGCTGGAGGATAGCTCGCACGGGCAGGCTGCTGGCAGGAAGGTCGCGAGATCGCTGTTGGCTCGCACGGGCAGGCTGCTAGCACGGAGGCTGGCTCGCACGGATGAGAGAAGCTCGCACGGATGAGAGAAGCTCGCACGGGCAGGGAGATCGATCACCAGGCAAATCGATCACCAGGTAGGACGCGGACGCGAGAGGTCGGCAGATCGCGGACGGGAGGTCGGCAGATCGCAGGCTCGGGCTCGGGAGTCGGCAAATCGCAGATCTCTGGCTCCAGGCAGATCGCGGACGGGAGGTCGGCAGATCGCGGACGGGACGGGAGGTCGGCAGGTCGCGGACGGGACGGGAGGTCGCTGAAGCTGGAGATCGCTAGAGTTCGGCGAACTGGGCTTGCGGTCTCGGCGGCTGGCGGACAGGAGGTCGCTGAAGCTGAAGATCGCTGGCGGTCTTGCGGACAGGAGGTTGAACAGGAGACCAGCGAACAGGAGACCGCTGAATCAAGATCGAGCGAACAGGAGACCGGCGAACTCGCACAAGATCGAACTCGATTGAGAGGCAGCAAATCTAATCCGAGGCAACAGTATTCGAGCGGTCTCGAGCAGGAGACCGCTGAAACGAAGCGCGCGCGATCTGGATTAGGAGACTGCTAGAGCGAAAATTCCGGGGCGCGAAATCTAGGGCAATCCGATATACAGAGCGGAGCGGAGCTTCAACCTCGAGAGACGAGGTCAAGCGAAAAAAAAAATTAGTGGACCGGCTCTGATACCATGTTACAAATAAGTAAAACAAGTATTTGCATATATTCACTTAGCAATAAAATGGTGACCAATGAGTCTTACATATAGGAGAGAAGAGGAGGGAGGAAACCACAATAGGCAATGTGGGACTAAACATGCAAAAATAATAAATACATGAATACATTGTTTAACAGTCCTCGCTCAAAATTGTTCTTGAAGTTTTTCATTCTTTTACTTTGTTAAACTTGAGAGGCAATCAAGTAATATGTTTTATTTAGTATAAAGCAGGACCCTTGGGGTCATACATATAGAGGAGGGGGAGAATCCGAAAACACCACAGGCGGTGTGGGACTAAATATAAAATACAAACTAAGCTAATATTAACACCTTCCCTCAAACTCACGGTGGATCATGAACCGAGAGTTTGCTAATGAGATATCGAAATCTTGCAGATGTGAGAGGCTTGGTGAGGAAGTCCGCAACTTGTTCTTCAGAAGCAATGAACGGTAGAGAGATAATGTTGGCGAGGAACTCCTGGCGAGTGAAGTGGTAATTGATCTCGATGTGTTTTGTCTGTTCATGAAATACTGGATTGGAGGCAATTTGTATAGCACTTCGGTTGTCACAGAATAGGGGAGTGGGTCCAGATACCGACACACCAAGATCCCGGAGTAGTCGGCGAAGCCAAACTATCTCAGCGGTGGTGGAAGCCATGACGCGATATTCGGCTTCAGTGTTGGAGCGCGCAATGGATTCCTGTTTCTTGCTACGCCATGAGATCAGAGAGTCACCCAAGAAGATACAGAAGCCAGTGGTAGATCGACGAGTAGCAGCATCCCCCGCCCAATCAGCATCAGAGAATGCTCGGAGGGTGAGTGGAGAGGTGGCAGAGAGAAACAGTGAGCGGTTGACGGATGCGCGGAGATAGCGGAGAATTCGGAGGACAGCGGCGTAATGAGCCGAGCGAGGAGCTTGAACAAATTGACTTACAAAACTGACGGCATAAACAATGTCAGGCCTAGTCATAGTAAGATAGACCAGCATCCCGACAAGGCGCCGATATTGGGAGACATCCGGGAGAGGTTCACCGTCAGTTGGGAGAAGTTTTAGATTGAGCTCGATGGGAGTATCAACTGTCCGGGTGTCAGTGAGAGCGGCAACAGAGAGGATGTCCGAGATATATTTCTGTTGAGAGACAAGAATGCCACGTTTGGACCGAGAGATTTCCAACCCAAGGAAGTAGCGAAGGGGGCCCATATCCTTCATCTCGAACTATCTGCGGAGGTGCTGTTGAAGAGAGGCAATGGTTGCGTGGTCATCGCCAGTGATAATCATATCATCCACATAGAGAAGAAGTATGACACATCCCTGACTAGACGTGCGAGTGAACAATGCATGATCAGTGTGACGTTCAATAAAGCCTGCCTTGAGAACAACAGTGCGAAAACGCTCAAACCATGCACGGGGGGGGGGGGGGGGGGGCTTGTTTGAGACCATAGAGAGCCCGACGTAGGTGACAGACGTGGCCGGTGGGAACAGAGAGACCCGAGGGAGGAGTCATGTAAACGACTTCTGTAAGATCACCATGAAGAAAAGCATTAGTAACGTCCATCTGATGGAGAGATCAATTTCGGGCAGCAGCAACTGCAAGTAAGGTGCGCACGGATGTCATGCGAGCAACTGGTGCAAAGGTTTCATCATAGTCGATCCCGTGTTCCTGTAGGAACCCACGGGCAACTAACCGGGCTTTGTGTCGGTCAATAGATCCATCTGGGCGAGTCTTGATCTTGAATATCCATTTGCAGCTTATAGGAGTTACGCCTGGAGGGAAGGGGACGAGGTCCCATGTATGAGTTCGGTGGAAGGCCTGAAGTTCAGTGGTCATGGCGTCCTGCCATTCAGGATGAGTAACTGCCTCTCGGTATGACTGGGGCTCCCGGTGGGAGTGGAGAGCGGTGAGGAAGGCCTGAAAGGCAGGGGAATATGAGATGGTTGTGGTGAGAGTGGAAGGTTTATACCTCTCAGGACTGTGGTCGTAGCGAGCAGGCGGGTGGCGAGGGCGAGCAGGGTTGCCCCGAGGAGGTGCGGGATCCACGTGCGGAGAGGCAGACGAAGGAGCGTCAGACGGGTCTGTATCAGGAGGAGCTTGAGCGGAAGGGGGAACTGTAGTGGAAGGAGGTTCCGTGGACGGAGGGGTAACAGAAGTGGTCGGAGAATCCTCGGCCGGAGGAGGAGCTGGTAGCGGGATAGAAGGGGCAGTTTGGGTCCGGGGACGAGTGGGTATAGGTGGAAGTAGCAGAAGGGAGAGCGGTGGAGTAAGGGAGGTTTGGGCGGGAAGTGTTGTTGGAGGTGGCGTTGATGAGAAGAACATCTCATTTTCAAGGAAGGAGACATGGCGAGAGATGCGGATGCGGCGAGTCACTGGGTCGTAACAACGGTATCCCTTGTGGTAAGCACTGAGACCTAAGTGAACGCATCGAGCCGAGAGTTTGGTGCGTTCAGTAACAGGGAGGAGGACAAAGCAGGTGCACCCAAACGTACGAAGAGAGGCATAGGTTGGTGGGCGTGAGTACAGTCGTTCATAAGGAGTGACTCCAGAGAGGGCTGAGGAGGGAGTGATGTTAATAAGGTGAATAGTGGTGAGAACAGCCTCGGCCCAGATGGAGTGAGGAGCAGAGGCAGATATGAGAAGGGCGCGAGCAGTTTCGATGATGTGATGATGTTTCCGTTCAGCGACCCCATTTTGTTCGTGGGTGTGCGGGCAACACTGCTGATGGATTGTGCCATGATAGTGAGTTAGGTTGCGCATGGTGGAGGAGAGAAACTCCTGAGCACAATCAGAGCGAAAAATCTTAATTCGACATCCGAATTGAGTATGAAGCATTGCGGTGAAAGTACGGTAAACAGTTGGTATTTCAGACCGGTGGCGGAGAAGATAAACCCAAGAGCATCGGGAGAAATCATCAATAAAACTCACATAATATAAATAGCCAGAATGAGAAGCAAGCGGGGCCGGACCCCAAACATCAGAGTGAACTAAATCAAAGGGGGCTGAGGTTTGAGAAACACTGCTGGAGAAGGGTAGAGCAAGGTGTTTTGCCAAACGACAGCCCGCACAAACAGAGAGGGGGAAAGAGGAGACACGACCCAAAGCTCCTGAACGGATAACACTTCGGAGTCGGTCATGAGACAAATGACCTAAACGTCTGTGCTACAGGTCGGCATCAGAGGTAACAGAAAGAGCAGAAGCTGACGAGGATGAAGAAGGTGGAACGTGAAGGTACTCCATCTGATACAGGCCACCAGTCCTACGGCCCTGTCCAATGAGCCTTCCGTGAATCCTGCACAACACAAGCAGAGGAAGAGAATAAAACTGTTAGGCCAAGATCACAAAGAGAACTGACAGAAATAAGATTCATGTGTAGGCGAGGTGCATGGTGGATGTTTGAGAGGGTAAAGTGGCCGGAAAGTCCAGACGTCAGGGTGATGGATCCAGACTGCAAGATGGGGACAAAACTCCCATCAGCAGTGGTGACCTGAAGGTGAGTAGGGTTGAGGTGACAGTTGGTGAGGGCGCTTGAGTCGGAGGTGAGATGGCAGGAGGCCCCGGAGTCAAAATACCAAGGCATAGTTGGGGAGGCCTGAGCAACAGTACCATAGGCGGTTGACAGGCTAGTGGCGTCAGAAGAGCTGGGGGAGCTGCGGGCTGAAGCAGAGAGGATTGGCTGAATAGATCCTCTAGTCGTTGAAGCCGATCTGCAGCAGCAGCCGTATGATGAGGAGGTGTGGCAGGTGCACCGGGGCCACGACCACGTCCTCGATTACGTCCGTCACGACGGGTGTCACACTGTTTGTGCTCATCAGGACGTGGTGGACGAATAGGACATTCAAACTTCATGTGCCCTGTCTTCTTACAGTAGTTGCAGGTAATAGGGCTGTCGCGTGGTCGGATAGCCATAGCAGTGTCGAGCACAGGAGCAGGTGGGAGGACCATGGGAGGACGAAGACGAGTTTCTTCATCAAGTAGGGCAATCAAGGTTTCATCCAAGCTAGGAAGAGGGACCCGATGAAGGAGCTGGCCTTCAAGGAGAGCAAACTCAGGACGCAGGGCTGCGAGGAACTGATGAAGATGGCCCTCAGAGAGGTGACGTTGAAACTCTAAGGAACGAGGGCAAGCACATGGGAGGGGAATCATGGAGTCCAAGTCGTGCCAGAGAGTGCTCATCATGGTGAAACATTCCTGAATGGAACGCCCTTCCTGTCGAGCAGACTGAGAGTCGCAGATAAGACGATGACGCCGAGCTCCACCGCGGGGGACAAACCGATCCCGGAGATATTCCCACATGGCGCGGGCGGAGGATAGACGGCCGATGGAGGTGAGGAGCGGACGAGCAACAGACTCCAGGAGGTAAGCCCGAATGGCTTGATCGCGACGCCGCCATAGGGTGTCGTCATCTTGAGTGGGGGCAGGTACGGTGGTGCTAGTGGAGTTGTCAGTAGTGGTAGAGGTTGCAGCGGTGATAGAGGTTGCAGCGGTGGTAGAGGTTGCAGCGGTGGGAGGAGCACCAGTGATGTGATCCCAGAGATCACGGGAGGAGAGAGCGGCTTCAACAGTGAGAGCCCAGTCAGACCAGTCGCTCGCGGTGGTGAGTTGAAAAGAAGTGGCCTTCAGAGGTGGGGAGATCAAAGGGGCGGCCATGAGGTCGAGCGAACAGCGGCAAGGGGCAACCGAACAACGGCAAGGAGGCCGTACGAACAACGTCAAGGAGGCCGGGCGAACAACGGCAAGGAGGCCGTGCGAACAGTGGCCTTCAGAGGTTGTTCGCACACCGCCTGTGGTGTTTTCGGATTCTCCCCCTCCTCTATATGTATGACCCCATGGGCCCTCCTTTATACTAAATAAAACATATTACTTGATTGCCTCTCAAGTTTAACATGGTATCAGAGGGAGGTTCTGTCCGTCTTTCCGTCCGGTCCGCCCATGAGCTATGAATCCCGGTTCCGTCCGGTCAGCCCATGCTATGGGCGAGGGGGGATGTTAATAATAGTCCCACACTGCCAATCCTCTCCTCTCTGATCCGTTTATATGGTTCAGCATCTGTTAAGCCGGTTTTCCAGGTGAGTTAGGCTAATTCTAACATACTTCAACCTACGCACATAACATTAGTTGTCTTCATGGCGATTTGAATAATTTTCTTGTCTATTCCAAGATTTCTACTTCAAGTAGTGTGGAACTGTTCCATTTCCGGTATCCAACCAAGGTAAGAATCTGGCAAGAGGGGGCACTTCGTAAGGGCGTCCGGAAAGGAGTCTGGCTGACGCGCCCTACCAAGTTTAGAATCTGGCAAGAGGGGGCACTTCGCAAGGGCGTCCGGCAAGGAGTCTGGCTGGCACGCCCTACCAAGTTTTGAAACATGAGATTTTGAGCTAAATATCCCTTGAAACATATTCCTTCGTGGGCGGGTGGAGAGAGATTGAGACCAGGTGTTTTCTGCTGACATTAATCTGCATGCACGCCTCATCAAATAAATGTAGAATACAAAAGCTTCAATCCAGCAGAATCCAAAGAGACGCAACAAGCGTACACAACATCCTGAAATTAAATTTAGCATTAATGAACTGTAACTCAAAGTTTAGAGATTAGTATAAAAGGTGCTGTAATCACTCATCTTTAGTATGAAACATGAATATTTGTGCCCAAACATCAGTCCATGTCTTCATGGGGAACTGTATGAATACTGGAGTGACTGGGCTTGGGCTTCCTCTTTGATGGTGGCGATAGTTGGTCGTCCTACGACGACGAAAGTTTGCTTCGTGCGAACCTTGTGCGCTTGTAGTTCTACGGATTGCAACACATATGCACCTCAACCATCACCAACTGGTGGGGAAGGTTCCAACACAAGGAGCAAAGGACTAGAGTTACTGAAGATGGAATTAACTTCATCTAAAATACTAGTCACCTTTACAAGACTCTCATTCCTCTCGAGCATCCCTCCCACTAACACCTAGTGGCTTCCATCTCCTAAAGTACACAAGAAGGCTAACTTTAGGTGTTGTGGTGGTGCCTAGGGGTGAAGGGTGCAATATACATACATGCCCAAACCTCAACCTGGTCCGAAGACTTCAAATCATGGTAACTAAAGACAAAAGTCACTGGGCTACTAAGACACGTCTACCACATTCTAAGTGGTGTACTTTCAATCTCAAGCTACACAATATCACCAACCTCCTTAAACAGGAACACACACTTGCTTATGTGGCCATCAGGTTAACTCTCCGTAGCGAAGATTCTCTCTTCACTTCAACCCGTATTTGACCCTATTAAAACCTGAAGGTACTTCGCCTTGACGATACTATCATCCCATGAAATGTACAATCATCCTATGCAAAGGGAGATCTCTACAAGGTGGCCCTACGGTAATAGTTAACCCGGGGATAAGCTAGTGATATCCTGAGGTGGGGTGATCTGAGTGGACACTTATTATATTCTGTCTCCTACATAAATAATCAACAAGTTAACATCAATCTCAAGATTATAATCCTCTGATTTGTACTAAGAAACAAGTGTCAAGAGTCATGGTGTGGATAAAGTGGGTGACGACAAGGTCCGCTCTTTATTCTCTCAAATTTGACCTTTGAATTAATTCAATCTCCTAGTTATGCTTGAGAACAGTTATATCATTGACGAGCGCGGTGCCTCGGTACTCGGTGTAGAAGTTTGATGGCAAGGGCAATTTCAGTTTATGACAGATTCGGGTCAATGACATGTTAGTTGAGAGGGGTTGATGCTGGTGTTGTGGGGAATGGATAAATTGCCAACTCCGGTAAAGTATGTGGAGTGGATGACTTGGATTAATGCGCCATCAGGATGTATTCTGATGACATCTTGCTTCAAGATTGTCATTAAAGAGTTTGCAACTAGCTATGAGAGAAGCTTGAGAAACCGTATTTAGCCAAGTTGTTGACCACGAGGTTGTTGCTGAAGTAACAAATGTATGACCTGAAGATGCAGGAGGGTGGTAACCTGCAGGAACACTTCAATGTGTTCAATGACAATCTCAACCTGTTGCATGTGATTGGTGTGAAGGTGCAGGAAGAATACATGGCTCTCTTGATTCTTATCTCGCTCTGGGCGTCCTTTAAACATACGGTGACCACGCTCCTGTATGAGAAAGATGTGGTGAGAGGTCACATCGACATGACTATCCAGTCAGTTGTTGAAGAACCCTGGTCCTATGAGTGAACATCTTTTGGTGATTGAAGGACGAGAGAGGACGTTCGACAAAGGGTCGATAAGTGCACATGCTCGATCAACATGGAAGAAGTGCATGAAGTGTTACCACTGCAAATAGAGTGACCATATTAGGGGGAACTGTCGACACTGTCCACAGAGTTCTTGGGCATCCAGACTGCGAGCATATCATTGCTAGATCTGAGAGTGAAAATGATGTCCTCACAATCATTGAGAGTCGCGAGGGCTCTAACAACTGAATATTGGATTCTAATGCATAACAACACATCTGCTCAAATGCTTTGTAGTTCAGTTCACAGGAGGTGATGATTGGGTCAACCTATCTGGGTGACAACTAAGGATGTGAGGTCACGAGGCCAGGGACAATGAACATTCGAACACATGATGGAGTATTGCACAGATTTGAGATCTAATACCCAAGTTGCGCATGAATTTGATATCACTTGGCAGATTGGTCTCAAATGAGAGCAGTTTTATGGCGAGAGGTGGAGTCCTGACGGTGACTCGTGTGTGTCATGCTCATGAGAATTGTATTGTTCGGTAGTGTATATTGACTGATGGGGACCATGATGCGAGGTGGTGCGGCCAATGATTACTGTAGATGACTTGGCGAATATTCAAGAGAGTGTAATGGATCGCCCTTTAGTGACTTGAGTTCGGTGAGCCGGGTTGACAAGGATGGAGTTGGCTTGCATTAAGTCAGTTGACGTCTCATACTTGAGGCGATGTTGTCTTGCTGTTGATTCTATGTGCAGAAGGTGCCTCGTGCAGTTGGTTCTACGCCTAGTCAGTGCTTCGTGCAGACAGTGCTTCGTGCAGGTGGTGGCTTCGGATCTCAACCAAGGTAGTGGTTGTTGGATATTTGGTTTAGATCCGAATCCGATAAGAGTAAACACTCCATCTCCCAATATAGCTCTCCAACGGACCTAGCTTAGTGTCTCACAATACACTCGATGAAAGAAGAGTCAGCACCTTTGTTTTTCCTTGGATATTTGGTTGTGTCTCACAATATAGCTCTCCGAATAGGAAGGGAAGCAGCCAATAGACCCTTGTTTTCTCCTTCTCAGTTTGATGGCTTCTCACCGGTGGTAGCTTGGCAGCGAGTCGGCGACCCGATGGTAGAGGTAGTTGATCTCCGGTGACTCGACATCGTGCGATGGGACTAAAGTCTGGCTAATAGTGGGGAGGTGAGCTTAGGACGTTGCGGCTGCATATCCACGACAAGGCCGTGTCTCAGGCTTGGGCTTCCTCTTGGTGATGACTGTGGTTGCTCGTCCTCTGACGACAAAGGTTTGCTTCATGCGAACCTTGTGCGAGTATTCCTATTTCGCAGTTGTTGGAAATGTCCAATTCCAACTGTGGTGTCATTTATCAAATCTATTTTTCTCGTGATTATATTGTATTGAGTGGTTGTAATTATATTTGATAATATAAAAATGCATGGAAATGTGTGTCAATTTGAGTTTCATGTGATTGTAACTCAAATCAAATCTAGCATTAATGAGCTGCAATTGAATGTTTTAAAGAATAGAATAAAAGGAACATTAATCACTTATCTTTAGTATGAAAAATGAATATGATCTTTCAGGCGTCTACCTCCTCTATTCTTCATTTCTTTCTTCCTCTGTTTGTCTCTAACATTTTCATCTGTCTATAAATTATGACTATGAGCCTCAATGTATATATGCCCTATTTTTATTCACATAACTATGGAAATTGATCCAAGCCACGCATGATTTAATGTCCTGTGCTGTTGCTGTCCGCCTCCCACCGGTCCTCTGCTTATCTTAAATCATGCATTATTAGCTCTATTATATCTATATAATGTACTGGTTTGTGTTAAGAATTATAATGAAAAATTTGGAAAGTTACAGCAATATCTCTTCCTCTTAGCTTTATTTTTCTCTCTTGTCTAGTATTTCTTTCTACATTTTCTATAAGTGGTATCAAAGCGAATCAGTACTTTTGTGTTTTTCTGTCTCTGTCTATTGATGACTTCATCATCTACCCCATCTACAATCTCTACTTTCACGGGGGAATTCTATGAGTATTGGAGTATTAAAGTGAAGACTGCTTTCATCTCCAAGATCTCTGGGATGTCGTTGAGCACGACACGTCTTCTTCTAGCGAAAATGCAGAAGGTACTCCCCATAAACCTAACAAAGAAGAAGCAATGAAGGATGCGCGCGCCCTCAGGCTCATTCAAAATGGAGTAGCAAACTCCATCTTTCCCCGCATAATGGGCGCCACCTCTGCAAAATCTGCTTGGGATATCCTCCAGGAGGAATTCCAGTGGGTAAAAAAAAGGTAGTATCTATAAAAGTTAACACATTATGGAGACAGTTACCAACCAAATCCGTAATCTGGGTGCCACCATCACTGATGCTCTTATTGTGATCAGAATTATGAGAAGTCTGCAAAAATATTTGATCATGTCGTTGCCGCCATTGAAGAAGCCAACGACCTTGAAACTCTCTCCATTGTTGCTCTCATCGGTTCATTACAGTCCCCGAAGATCATCTCAACCAAGGTAAAGTGCCCATTGAAGATGTTTTTCAAAACTAATACAAACACGAAGAAGAATGCTTGAATTAATGAAACCACGAATACATCCGGAGCAAGCTCCGACCAACTCTCGGAGGCTGGTTCCTCCAAATAGCTTCTCTCTAATGCGAGCCCCAAAAGACTATGGATCCTAAGATAACCTAACTCCCCAAAACCACCTCCTTATATAGGGATGGGGGGCTCACATCAACCCTAATAACATATAAAAGAAAATACTACTACTACTACTACTAATAATAATGATACGACGCCGCATGCGCGTAACAATACACCCTGTCAGAAAAACGACCTTAACCCCAAGGTCAGCCCGCCGCCCGCCGTTTCACTTGAGTGAATATGCCCGCGACACGTGGACCCGTAACACTCCATCCGTCCTTCAAAATTGAGCTTGCCCTCCAGCTCGTGTATCAAGCGGGTGGCCGGATCCTCTGGTACCTTGACCTCTCTCCAGAACAGGGCCAAGTAGCGCGTAGCATCGATGGAGGTGTTGGCGAGTAGTGGTGGCGCCGTCGTAAAGACAGGCGACGAAGTAGTGGCTTCTGCAAAGTCAGTGGAGTGGTGGTGAGCAGCAGCCATAAGGATGTCGGAGATGTGACGACCGGCAGCAGGAATGGATCCGTCGGGAACAACGGGGTACATGGTAACAGAAGAGGCGGCGATGCGGCCGGTGGAAGTGGCAAGGCAAAGGCCAGAGGAGCAAGAGCAGGGAGAGGATGCGGTGAAATGACCGAAGGGGCGGCAGAGCGGGTGACCGGAGAGGTGGCGGAAGCTGGTGGCGGTACGACCACCGTGGGGAGATGCAGTATATCAGTGGTCGGTGCAATTTTAACGGAGGATCGACTATGGGGCGGAGGGACGGGTTGGTGTCGTAGAGGAATGTTGGGGGCGGCATGGCCGGATAACTCTCGCATGGTAGAGGAGGCAGCCGTGGTGGAGGTGACCTAGGGCATGGAGCCTCGAGGGAGGTTGCGAAGGCCCGTTCGTCGAGAGCGATGAGACGATCGACTTTGGCGTGGAGAGAGGCGCATGTGGCCAGGATTTGTGCAACGAGGGCTGAAAAATCCATCCGATGGCTGGTGTCGCCCGATGGCAAGAACAGCGGCCTGGACGCGGCCGATTGGGCTGCGGCCATGTTGCCAGGAGGTAGACTGGAGATGATGCCGACCGATTGATGTGTAGAAAGGGAAGATATGGCGGGGAGAGGCAGGTATGTGGCTGATTTGATGACCACGGCGGCGGGAGTTGGGCGGAATCTGGGCGGAATCGAGTGGTCCTGGGTGAGAATGAGCGGAATCTGGGCGGAAGGGGGCGGATTGGTGCTGCATGGGGCAGATCCGGCCAGCAGGGGGCCGGGGCGGCGGCGGAGAGCGCTAGGTGGAATGCAAAGTACGCACGGGCTGGGAGCGCTGGTGGAAAGCGGTTGGGGGTGGCGGGCGGAATGCGGAGAACACAGACGACTGGGAGCGCTGGCGGAGCGACGATCGGGCTGGACGAACGATCTGGCGTCTTCGACCGCACGAACGGGACGCTGATAGGGCTGGACGAACGATCTGGCGTCTTCGAACGGGACGCCGATCTGGCGTCTTCGACAGCACGGGCTGGTAACGAACGACGAACGACGGCGAACGGGACGCTGATCTGGCGGTCTTCGACCGCACGGGGCCGCAGGGACTCGGTTCGGGGAAAGTGCGCGGCTGAGACTCCGACGGCTAGGTCAGCGGGCGGAGCGGCAGGTCGGACCAAATAATATGAACACGAAGAAGAATGCTTGAATTAATGAAATCACGGATACAATCCGGAGCAAGCTCCGGCCAACTCTCGGAGTCTGGTTCCTCCAAAGAGTTTCTCTCTAATGAGAGCCCAAAAGACTATGGATCCCAAGATAACCTAACTCCCCCAAAACCACCTCCTTATATAGGGGGGGGGGGTGGGGCTCACATAAACCCTAATAACATATAAAAGAAAATACTACTACTACTACTAATAATAATGATACGACGCCGCTGTGCGCGTAACAAAAACAAACTCTTCATCTCCTACACTGGAGAAGATAAAATCACTCCCAAACCTGGCACCCTGCCATCTCCTGATCACCAACATCCATCCTCTCAGTACTCACATCCAAATGATAAAGACCAGTCACAAACACACTCCCAAACGTAAACCACCTTCAGACACATCAGTACTCAAATCCTCAATATTTTTCCTACCCCTCTTAGGCCTCAGCAACAACCACCAGCTCAATCTCAACAATACAACTTTCCTTACCAACAAACTCCTTTACTCTTCACCTCTCTACCAACAACCTCAATTCCTTTCACACCAACAACCACCCCTTCTTCCATACCCTCTAGCAACAACAAAATCTGTGGCACTCAACCTCTAAAGGACGAGATAGAGGTCGTCCTTCTCAAAATCAAGACCCTCTCTATTGCACTTTGTGCAAAAAGAACAATCACGAAAACAAGGATTGCATGTTCAGATGTAAACGGTGCCGAAAACCTTCACACACAAAAAGAGACTGCTGGGCTTATCCCAAAGACATTGGGAAATATTTTGAAGGACCACCAGACACAATGCTATATACTTCCAATCGTGAAGATTACAAAAGGGCTGAGATATGGTATGTAGACAGCGGATGCTCAAATCACATGACACACAACAACGACTCTTTCATCAATCTTGATGAGTCGTATAGATTAAAAGTTTTTCTTGGAGATGGAACATCTCAGCTTATCAAGGGGAGAGGAACAATCTCAATTCTGTCTACATCAGTACAACCTATGTTCATCACAGATGTCAACCTTGTTCCAAACCTTACTCAGAATCTTCTAAGCGTCGGGCAACTCACCCAGAGGGAATACTCAATCATCTTCAACCCTCAAGGTTGTCACATTACTCACCCAGGGAGTCAACATCTCATTCTATCCATGCCAATGACCAAAAATAGAGTCTACTCTATCAATTTCCCAACTCAAATGCAGATGGCTCTCTATTGCAAAACATCCACCACTACAATGCTATGGCATCAAAAGTTAAGCCACCTAAATTTTCAATCTATGCAAAGTCTATGCCGCAATAAAATGGTTACAGATCTTCCCCCGTCAAACTCACCTCTGAATTCTATGAAGACTGTCAAGACGGAAAGGCTCACCGTCTCCCCTTCCCCCATAAATCCACTTGGAGAAGCAAAAAAACTATCGACCTTCTCCACCTTGACCTATGGGGGCCTGCCTCCACACCCACACTGCAAGGGGCCAAGTATTTTCTTCTTATTGTTGATGATTTTTCCCATTTCATGTGGATCTTTTTTCTTTCTCACAAATTTGCTGCTTTCAAGCAATTTGTCCAATTCAAAATCTGATACAAAATCAATTAGACAAAAAAAATTTAAAGCTATAAGGAGTGATAAGGGAGGGGAATTCCTATCTAATGAATTCAACAATTTTTGCTCTGAGCATGGAATTCGCATGGAATTCACTGCACCGCATACCCCTCAGCAAAATGGAATTGTCGAACGACGAAATCACACAATTCTGGAAATGGCAAGGTCTATGCTTCACTGCAAATAACTACCCAAAGTTCTCTGGGTAAAAGCTTGCAGCACTGCAGTCTACCTTCTCAACCGATCTCCTACAAAAGCTTTATCTTACTCACTCCTTTCGAAGCCATCTACAACAAAAAACCTTATGTTTCTCATCTTAGGATTTTCGGCTGCCTCACCTACTCTTTCATACCAGGAGACAAACGAGAAAAACTAGACGAAAAGAGTAAACAATGCATCATGATCGGCTACAACCAAGAAACAAAAGGATAATGTTTATTCCATCCTCCCTAAAAGCAGCTCATCATCTCACGAGATGTCACTTTTGATGAATCCTCCCAGTGGGAGTGACTGTTAGAATTAGAGGATAACACTGGAATAGTGGTTGTTCCTGAAGAAACCATCCTACCTATTTCTTCTTTTGAATCTATGGACTCTACCAATCCTTTCAAGGATCAAAGCTTGTCACGACCCGTCTAAAAGAAAAAGTCAGAGTGTGCTTCGGGCGGGTCGTGATGCCACAAACATGGGAGAAAGAAACTTCATGTCTGTTTAGGCGGGAGCTGAATTATCATTTTTAGATTTAAAGTAAACAATTTGAAGAAAATACGTCATCATTATGCGGAAGCTTTAAACTATGACAGTAAAAAGTAAAATACTCATGCATTTGAATTAAAAGTCATGATACAAAGTTTCTGATACCAAATTCATGTAATAAAAAAAACCCAAAGAAAATGAACATGCACTAATATCAAATCCAATACATAATTTATTTAGCTTATCCCTTGTCCACGATACAAGGGAAAATGACTGATCATAACTATTGCATAAAACCCCGAAACCGAGAGTAAAGAAAAACAACATAGAACCTGACACAGCAACAAAAGATAAACCTCCAGAAACAGGAGTTTGACGCAGATCGGGCTCAGGTAGGAGGCGGCGTAGTCACGGAAGCTAAGACAAATTCCAAATCAAGAAGGAAAAAGCCTCAGTACATTGAAACACAAAGTGAGCAAGGTAAAATATAATACAAGTAGAGGAATTAGAAATATACGTGTGTTGATTTTCATAAAGCAAATCTAGCAAAATAGGCAAGTAAATAAGTCAGCAGAAACTACTAGAATTATTAGTCCACTTCAGAGTGTAGCAGATGTTCGTTCATGTAAGGACATAAGCTATAACAAATGAAATGTGTAGGTGTCTTTAGTTGATGTACATGATTCATGATTCAGAAGGATTCAAATTTAGATTCGAGATTTGTCAGAGATTCAGAGTTGTTGATCGTGACCTCTAAGGTGTGGCTCTTACGAACCCTCACCCTTGAGCCAGGGAGTTCATGCTCGCTATGACCGGTCCTTGTTCCCATTAGGGATTCAAGAGGGAACCTAGTTTAAAGAGTTTCATCAATTAGACACAACCTTTCAATGTTTGCTTTTGATGTTAATGAATTAAACGGTTCATAATTTGGTGATTTTTAGCGTGTTAGGACATGCTACTAATTTTAACGATTTAGGTATTCAAGTGCAGAATTTCATAAACATAAAATAGGGATGCATAAAATCAAGATTAATGTTTACAAGCGAGAAGAATTTCTCTACTTGCCTTAAGGCGGAAACTTGCGGCGGCGGCTAAGTGACGCAAGCAAAATTAGCAAATCTTATTTGGACCTGTTCAAGGGCAAGTATGAATGAAGATTGATATAACGAGATTCGACCTCATCGTCACATGGGAGGAAGAAGGGGAGATAGAAGAGTTCAAAGAAAAAATGAAAGCAAATTACGAAATGATGATCTGGGGCAACTAAAGTTCATTCTCGGGCTTCAAGTTCAGCAAAGCCCAGGATGCATCTTCATCTCTCAAACAAAATATGCCACTGATTTACTAAGAGATTCTCTATGCAAGACTGTAATTCCTCTGCCACTCCCATGCCTCAAGGTGAAAGACTAAGCATAGCAGAAGACGAAGAAGACGTGAATGAGGAAGTTATAGAAGTCCTGTTGGGTCTCTTCTATACCTCACCAATACTTGGCCCGACATCGAATTCGCAGTGGCTTTAGGCTCTGTTTGGTGCGTCTGCAGCGACTGTAGAAGCAGTGGTGGAATAATCAGCTGTTTTACAGAGTGGTGGCAGAATCTGTGAATCTGTTTGGAAGACCAGCTGTTGCAGAGTGGTGGCAGAACAATGGTAACAAGAAAATCAGTGGATAATTACAAAAAATCAGTGGATAACATTGAAATATACAGGTGCAGAGTGGTGGCGAACTTCTGTAGACCACAAATCCTTCTGCAAACCAAGAAAAAAAGGTGAGATCCGGCAAACTTCCGTAGAGGGAGGCCGGCAATTGCATAAAAGGGCGATTACAGGTGCCGTCGGCAAGGGAGGGGGCCTTACCTGCGGTGGAAGAGAAGAAGGCGACTCGTTGGCGTGGAAGAGAGCTCGACGTCGGAGAGAAATAACGGCGACCAGCCGACGGAAATTGGGAGCAGATCGCCTTCTAGGGTTCGACGGAATAGTAGCGCTGTATCGCGCGAGGGAGCGTTTCTGGAGTCGTGATAATTTTTCACGACTCCGGAACGCCATAAAACGCCGACTACGGGGCGGGGGCGACTCCAGTCGTTCGCCTCACACACTGGCGCAAAAACGCCCCGCCAAACAAAGCCTTAGTATCACGATTCGTCAGCTGCCCCAAACCAGTCATTTTCTAGCTGCAAAACGTATTCTCCGACACATTCAAGGAACTAAGAATTACGGTCTGTTATATCAACATGAAGCTAACAATACCATCACGGGTTATAGTGATTCCGATTGGGGAGGGTCCAACGATGACAGTAAGAGCACAAGAGGTTTTGTGTTTCTAGCAGGAAGCAAAGTCATTTCCTGGTCCTCATGGAAACAAAAACCGGGGCTCTTTCATCCACCGAAGCCGAATATATGGCGTTATGCCCTGCCACCTCTGAAGCCACATGTCTTGAAAGGATTCATGAAGAAATCAAAAGTGGAAGAGAAGGGGATGAGAGGAACAAGGAGAAAGCCATAATCATCCAGAGTGATAATCAACCGGCCGCCATAGCCCTTGCCAAAAATCCTGTTTTTCACAGTAAAAGCAAACATATTGAACTGAAGTATCATTATGTTAGAGAAATGGTGGAGAGCTGCCCCACAGAAGAATAGCTTGCCGACATTTGACGAAGCCCCTCAGAAGAACTCGTTTCCAGAAACTGAGAAAAGCCCTAAATGTTGTGAACGGCTGGATCAAGAGGGGGTATGGAAATTGATCCAAGCCACGCATGATTTAAAGTCCTGTGCTGTTGCTGTTCGCCTCCCACCTGCCCTCTGCTTATCTTAATCAGGCATTTATTAGTTCTATGATATCTATATAATGTACTCCTTTGTGTTAAGAATTATGATGATAAATTTGGAAAGTTCGAGCAATATCTCTTCCTCTTGGCTTTATTTTTCTCTTGTCTAGTATTTCTCTCTACATTTTTTATTAATAACTGCATGTTCTTAATAAGATTTGCATTATTAATGCAGGTCATAGTGTGGCACGGCTCCATTACTCAAATTGGAAAGAGTTTACTGTGGCAGAAAAACTGAATTCTAATGTAGGAGTTACTGGTTATTGCATAAACTATCATTATGAGAGAAATAATATTGTTGGACAGAATAAGAATAATTTAAAGAGATGGAGGTCAAAAAGCACTGGCTGTCCAAACTATGGACTACCATCGGCCGATGAAGATTATAGTCTGGTGAATGTAATGAAGGCATTGATTGCTCCTTTAAAGATTTTCTACACCTTTACACGCCCTTACGCATGCATGGGAACAGTTAAGTCTTGCAGCATGCACTTATACATAATTAAATATTAATGTAAATTTGGCAAAAAAAAGATGTTTCAGTATTAATTCAAATGTCCACATACATATATGCGTGTCCAGGGTTTTCGGCGTCGTCTCAGGTTCTCTGATGGCTATTGAGAACTTGTCAGATATTTCTCCGTGCTTTCTCATTGGTTTATTTAAGGTAGAATCTGAATCTCCATATTTACTTGAATTTCTCAAAGCAGGATAATATTTTGATGGATGTTACTTTAAATAATGTGCATGCAGGCAATAGCCGCTTTTGGTTTGCTAATGATCTACATCACTGGAATTAATCAGCTATTTGACATAGACATTGATAAGGTACTAGTGCACAACACTTCCACGCCAGTCGCTAGTTATATGCATGCCACATTTTGCCTTCAATGGAAAATTTCATGTCTGAATAAATAATAAGAACTAGATAGGCACATGCTAAGCAAGTCAAGATTCAGAATATTCATCTTTAATTTACTATGTATAAAACATGCTCATAATGTATCCACCTAGTTACTCAACAGAGACTTCTTGTAAATAGCAGTTGCGCCGTCATAAAGCACTGCATTAAAAGCCTCCCTGCAGCCGCGGACTTTTTTTGCACTACAAACTACAAAGTCAAGGTGGAGACAAGTAAATGAAGTTGTAGATCCGATTTCTTGTAAATAGCATCTTCATCTAGTTAGCTTATTCAGTTTTAAAAAGCATTGGCGAGTGTTTTATTTTTGTATGCTCATATTAGATATGTTCGTGTGTTCAAATAAAAATCACAATTAGTGTAAATTTGAGGTTGGATAGATGCAATAGACTCAAAATTTTTTTGAGCGTGATACAAACTTTTTGTATTGAAATATTTACTTCTATGTTTAATTAATGGACATGGCCTGTTGGCCCAATCTTGCAATTTGATGTATTTTGTGTCCTTCATATTTTGCACTTATAATTGGTATTACACCATTAACTAAGTTATAATCATGCCGGCTAATTATTTTTCCATAATTTATCATCATTTATTTTCTATCATTTATTCCAAATATAGAAGTTTAAAATCATATTCTCATTTTATTTTAGGTTAACAAGCCATATCTTCCTCTTGCTTCTGGGGAAATGAATCTTGAAACAGGAATCACAATTGTTGTTGCTTCCGCTCTTCTGGTATTACTACTGACAACTAAATGTTAACAATGTATTGAATTTTTAAATATCACATTATATGCACTCCTTATAACTTTTACTCGTCATATATTCTCTTTAATATTCAAATATATCCATATAACTCATAAAATGTTAGCTCAATCCATATGCAATTCAAGTTATAGATCACAGATAAAGTGGCATTCTTAATTTGAATATTATATGAAGTTGTAGAAGAAATCAGCTAATCATCTTTTATTTCATATTTTATGTATCTTTATTTCGGTTCATATCGAGCAGTTTAAGCGTCGTCATCTTTTAGGGAGTTAGTAAATACTCTACATGTGTCGTGTATTTTCTATTTAAAGGCCCCATGGGGACATAGAATGGAGGTAAAAAGTAAATCCATAGTTCCCTCTTCTCTCTCATCTGACTCTAATTGATCCATACATCTAAGGCATTGTGAGCTCGACTCCCTCATCGAATCCGCAGGTTGAGCTCACCGCATCTCGCAGGTTGAGCTCGACTCCCTCACCTCATCCCATAGGTTGAGCTAGGTTCCTTTCGGACAACTCCATTGCATCTACGACATCTCTGCCACCGCCCTGGCCGTCTACAAGGCGTCACAAGCATTTTACGTCATAACCCTTGCCAAACACGATGGCCTTATTGTTGTGCAACAAATTATCTAACTGCTTATCACACGATCAGATATCCTGCCCGACCAAGTACAGGCCGTGGCTATTTTGGCCAGTCCAGTTGTCACACAACAATCATCATCTAAAATTGTTCTCTAGGACGACCCTCTATCATTAATCTTACGCACCAAGACCGACGTTGTTTACGTTGACTCTCCTCTCGACGTGCGAAGATCAATATTGTCCTGACAAGTTACCGGGCACCCATATTGAGGAAGTCTTGCCCCCTTTCTGCTAGTACGGGGGCGCCATTCTTTTGGCAAAAGAACACAAAATTGTTCTAGCGAGAGATTAAAGAACCAGATGATGAGTCACCTTTATGGTCCAGAATCCATTCCATTGTTATAAGCTTGAGGGCAAGCTCGAAAAAAGAGGATGGTGTGTTACAGGCGTATGCTAATAATCTTTTATTTCATAAATTATCTTTATTCCGAGTAATGCCGAGTAGTTTAAGTATCATCTATATTTCGGGTCATTGTTCGTCGAGCTAGCCAGAATCTGTTTATTAGTCAAAGTCAGTGCATATGCATGTCATTTTAACATCATTCTCTCCCTTCTGGCTTGACATGGCATTTGCTTCACTACTTTAGAAGACTGAAAAACTACCACACAATTCGTTAATAATAGTTACCAATAGTCTAAGGACATTGGCACTCTCATA